>OU342734.1:463021922-463671490 GCA_910589765.1 Avena atlantica | reverse complement strand
AGACATGGCCTCGGAACACAGACCGAAAGGTTAAGCATGAGTCATATAGTTGATTATGATGCCCATTGATGCTCGCCTTTGAAGCTATACCGACTCACGTGATGATCGGACTTGGTTGTAGTGGATTTGGTTCATGTAATCACCAAAAGGACACGAGGGATGTCGCTTTTGAGTGGGAGTTCATTCGTAATATAGATTAGTTGAACTCGATCTATCATACACTTAGTCTAAACTTTCAATTCTGTTGTAGATGGCACCACCTGATTTTAATTTCAATGTGTTCATGGAGAAAGAGAAACTAGCAACGAACGGTAGCAACTTTACTGATGGGCCAGAATTTGAGGCTTTCTCCTCTCTACTGCACAAAAGCAATATGTTCTAGAAGCCCGTTAGCCCCCCACTTTTGATGATGCCCCTGACGAGGAGAAGAATGTCTATCAGACTCGTCAGGAGGGACCACAACTTAGTTCATTGCGGCATATTGTATGGGCTAGAGCCGGAACTTCGAAAGCGTTTCGAAAACGGCAATTTCATTGTGATACAATGGGTGAGTTGAAAATGATTTTCGACACACATGCTGCTGTAGAGAGCTACAATGCTTCAGAAAAGTTCTTTAGCTGCATGATGGAAGAGCACAGCTCCTTAGTGAGCATGTACTCAAGATGTCGGTTACGCCGATAAGCTTTGTCTTTGGGAATAACGATTCCCATTGACTTAGGCATCCATCGTGTTCTGCAGTCTCTGCCACCTAGCTATAAGAGCTTCGTGATGAACTATAATATGCAAGGCATGAAGAAGTCTCTCCCCGAGCTTCTGTCAATGCTTAAAACTGCAGAAGTGGAGATCAAAAAGGAACATCAAGTGTTGATGATCAATAGGAACACTGGTTTCAAGAAAGACAAGAAGGGGAAACGGAAGGGAATAAGGCGGCAAGCCTGTTGCCGCGCCTGAAAAGAAACCCCCGAGTTGGACCTAAGTCTGATTCCGAGTGCTACTATTGTAAGGGGACTGGCCACTGAAGCGCAACTGCCCAAGTATCTGGCAGACAAGAAGGCCGGCAAGGCAAACAAAGGTATATATGATATACATGTTATTGATGTGTACTTGGACTAGTGCTCGCAGTAGCACCTGGGTATTTGATACCGGTTCAGTGCTAATATTTGTAACTCGAATCAGGGGCTGCGGAACAAGCGATCCCGCTAGCAAGGGGTGAGGTCAAGATGTGTGTCGGCAATGGATCAAACGTTGATGTAATCGCCGTCGGAACGCTGCCTCTCCACTTACCGTCGGGATTAGTTATAAACTTGAATAAATGTTATCTGGTGCCTGCACTGAGCATGAACATTGTATCTGGATCATGTTTGATGCAAAGTGTTTTCATTTAAATCTGAGAACAATGGTTGTTCCAATTATATGAATGAAATCTTTTATGGTCATGCACCGATGATGAATGGTTATTTCTGTTAGATCTCAATGATAATGTTACACATATTCATAATGTTGATGCTAAAAGGATTAAACTTAATGATGATATATCCGCATATATGTGGCACTGCCCTCGTCTAGGTTCATATTGGCATTAACCGCACGAAGAAGCTCCATTCAGATGGACTTTTGGAATCACTTGATTATGAATCTTTGATACATGTGAGCCATGCCTTATGGGCAAGATGACTAGACGCCGTTTTCCGGTTCAATGGAACGGGCGACAGATTTATTGGAAATCATACATCTGATGTATGTGGTCCAATGAGTGTGTCGGCGCGAGGTGGATAATCGTTATTTTGTTACTTTCACGGATGATTTGATAGATACGGTATATTTACTTGATGAAACACAAGTCTGAAACCTTTTAAAAAGTCAAGGAATTTCAGAATGAAGTGGAAAAATCATCGTAATAGAAAGAGCAATTTCTACGGTCCGACCGTGGAGGTGAGTATCTGAGTTACGAGTTTAGCACTCACATGAAAGAGTGTGGAATTGTTTCACAACTCACACCTGCCGGACACCACAGCGAAATGGTGTGTCGGAACGTCGTAATCGTACTATATTAGATATGGTTCGATCTATGATGTCTCTGACGGACTTGCCATTGTCATTTTGGGGTTATGCACTAGAAACTGCTGCATTCACTTTAAATCGGGCACCATCTAAATCCGTTGAAAAGACACCGTATGAATTGTGGGTTGGAAACAAACCTAAGCTGTCATTTCTTAAAGTTTGGGGATGCGATGTTTATGTGAAGAAACTTCAACCGGATAAACTCGAACCCAAAGCGGAAAAAATGGCATCTTCATAGGATACCCTAAAGAAACTATTGGGTATCCTTTATATCACAGATCCGAGGGCAAGGTTTTTGTTGCCAAGAATGGATCCTTTCTAGAGAAGAAGTTTCTCGCGAAAGGTGTGAGTAGTCGGAAGGTAGAACTCGAAGAGGTTGTGGAACCTTCTCTTCAAAGGGCGAGTAGCGCAGCGCCGGAAGTTGTTCCAGTTGGCTCCACCTGTTGAAGAGGGAACTAATGATAATGATCATGAAACTCCAAAAGAGAGTACTACCGAACCTCGCAGGTCAAACAGGACGCGTGCAGCCCCCGAGCTGTACGGAATCCTATCATGAATTTCATGGTTGATGAAAATAAGACCCTGCGACGTATGAAGAAGCGATGATGAGCCCAGATTCCAACAAATGTTAGAAGCCATGAAATCCGAGATGGAATCCATGTATGAAAATCCAAGTTTGGAACTTGGTGGAATTACCTCACGACCGAAAGTCGTGGAGAACAATGGATTTCAAAAGGAAAACTGATGCTGATGGTAATGTGACCATCTATAAGCTCGACTTGTCGCAAAGGGGTTTCGACAAATTCAAGGAGTTGAGTATGATGAGACTTTCTCTCCCGTAGCGATGCTAAAGTCAGTTAGGATTATGTTAGCAATTGCTGCATATTTCGATTATGAAATATGGCAGATGGATGTCAAAACCGCGTTTCTCAATGGTAATATTGAAGAAAGTTGTATATGATACAACCAAAGGGTTTTGTCGATCCTAAGGATGCTAACAAGGTGTGCAAGCTTCAGCGATCCATCTATGGGATTGAAGCAAGCATCACGAAGTTGGAATCTCTCCGCTTTGATGAGGTGATCAAAGAGTTTGGATTTGTCCAAACTTATGGAGAAGCTTGTATTTACAAGAAAGTGAGTGGGAGCAATGTGGCATTTCTGATATTATTAATGTGGATGACACATATTTTGATCGGAAATGATATTAGAACTTTTAAACAATGTTAAAAGTTATCTAAACAGCAAATTTTCAATGAAGGACCTAGGTGAAGCGTCATACATATTAGGCATAAAGATCTATAGAGATAGATCTAGGCGCCTAATAGGGCTATCGCAAAGTACATACCTTGATAAGATTTTAAAGAAGTTTAAAATGGACGGAAGTAAGAAGGGGTTCTTACCTATGTTGCAAGGCAAGACATTGAGTAAGACTCAAAGTCCGGCTTCGGCGGAAGAAAGAGAGATAATGGACAAAGTCCCCTATGCTTCAGCCATAGGATCTATAATGTACGCCATGCTATGTACAAGACCGGATGTGGCACATGCTATTAGTTTGACTAGTAGGTACCAATCGGATCCAGGTTCGGAACACTGGATAGCGGTCAAGAATATCCTTAAGTACTTACGAAGAACTAAGGATATGTTTCTTGTATACGGAGGTGAAGAAGAGCTCGTCGCTAAGTGTTATGTCGACGCTAGCTTTGACACCAATCCGGATGACTCTAAGTCTCAATCCGGATACGTATTTCTCATGAATGGCGGAGCGGTTAGTTGGAGGAGCTCCAAACAACCTGTGGTAGCGGGATCAACAACGGAGGCCGAATATGTTGCTGCTTCAGAAGCGCTCAGGAAGCAGTTTGGATGAAGGAGTTTCATATCCGAACTAGGAGTTGTGGCAAACGCGTTGGACCCAATGGTGATCTATTGTGACAACAATGGTGCCATTGCCAATGCCAAAGAGCCAAGGTCTCACAAGCATTCCAAGCATATAAAGCGCCGGTTTCACTCCATCCGCGAGCATGTCAAGGATGGAGATATAAAGATTTGTAAAGTACATACGGATCTCAATGTAGCAGATCGTTGACTAAAAATCTCCCTAGAGCAAAACATGATCAACACCAGAACTCAATGGGTGTTAGATTTATCACTATGTAACTAGATTATTGTCTCTAGTGCAAGTGGGAGACTGAAGGGAATATGCCCTGAGAGGCAATAATAAAGTGTTTATTATGTGTATTCCAAGTATATGATAGATGTTTTATTTTGCATGCTATAATTGTATTAATACGGAAACGTTAATACATGTGTGTTTAATAAACAAACAGAAACTTCCTAGTTATGCCTCTCTCATAAACTAGCTCGTTGATTAACAAGATGATCAAGGTTTCCTGATCATGGACATTGGATGTTGTTAATAACGGGATCACAACATTAGTGTAATGATGTGATGAACATTCATCCGAAGTATAGCATTACGATCAAAGTCATTGAGTTTATATTGCTATAACAACTTACGAAGTGATCCTAATCCTTAGACCATGAGATCATGTTAATCACTAACACCAGAAGAGTTTCTTGATAACATCAAACGTCACACCGTAACAGGGTGATTATAAAGATGGATTCAGAACTAATAAAGTGTTATGTTGAGGCTCATAGATCGAGAGTGGAATTTGTTCATCCCGATGACGGATAGATATACTCTGGGCCCTCTCGGTGATATCACATTGATTAGCTTGCAAGCAAGTGATTTGATCACTAGAATGTTATATCACAGGAACAAGAAAAGAGTGCATGTCGGTAACGAGATCAAACTAGGTATGGAGATACCGATGATCGAATCTCGGACATGTAATATATCGTGAAACAAAGGGATTAAGATACTAGCGTAAAAGGTTCCGACGATCACAAGAAAGTCATCGTTGAATGTGTGGGAGTCAGTATGGGTCTCCAGATCCCGCTTCTGATTATTGATCAGAGAGGGGTCTCGATCATGTCCGCATTATTCACGAACCGTAGGGTGACACACTTAAGAGACACCGACATCCAATTGGAGCAAATGTTTCATGCCGAAAGAATGAACAAGCGCAGGAATTTATTTCACTAGATACCGAAACAGGTTTTCGGGTGAAATTGCATAAAGTGGTTATGCATGTGAAATAGAATTCTAGCAAGGGGTTATTTGTGAATGTTTGTCATTAAAGTAATTGACAAAATTCTGAATAAAATAAAAGAGTTTATTTAATGAGAGTTTGCATTAAATTTGGTGGAAATTTAATGGGATTTTTGAGTGGACTTTTGAGTGGAGGGAATTTAGAGGAGTTTTGTGAGTGGAGTGTCCACCCACATGAAGAGGGGAGGGCAAGGGGAAGCCCCATGCGCCGGCCACCCCCTTGGGGTTCCCCCCCTCCTCCTATAAAAGGAGCCCCTCCTCCTCACTTGTCTCTCACACCTCCTCGTGAAGGATCTCTCTCCCCCTCTAGAATTTATCCCCCATGGTCTCGGACTAGCGAGATACATGTTCCCGGTGGCTATTCGGCAAGAAAGAGTTGTGCTTCCGCTGCATCGCTGGAGCGAGGAGGCGGAGGTTGCTCGGTGCCTCGAACGTGTGTGCGAGCACGGATGCGCTGCTGATTTGCGGCGCTAGGACTTCCTCTCGATCTTGAGATCGGCAAGAGATCGTCTACATCAACCACGAGTTGAACTCGTTAAGCTTTGTCGGTCTTCAAGGGTATGTTCTCTACGGATATACATCCGCCCGTTGTTTGTATCTAGTATATAGATCTTGGTATATAGTTCACATCGTAGGAAATTTTTTGTTTTCTATGCTGCGAACCCTACAGTGGTATCAGAGCCGGATCTATGCGTAGATACTTTACACGGGTAGTACACATATGAGTATGTGGGCGATGATGATCATGTTGTTGCTCCTTTGTTGTGATTTTGGATATTGGTGGCATAGTGGGATGAAGCGGCCCGGACAAACTTTACATGTCCTCGCACATGAGACCTGTTCCACGCTTGACATGCAACTAGTTTGCATAAGTGGCTAGCGGGTGTCTGTCTCTCCTACTATAGTCAATATCTATTTTGCAAGCGAGTTGTCAACAATTTGATTATCCTCGTTGTGGTTCATGTTCGTAGGTAAGAACGGTTCTATCTCGAAAGCCCTAAGCCACGTAAAACTTGCAATGGATAATTAGAGGCGTCTAGTTTAGATTGTTGTTGGGCTAGTGTTATGATATGGTAGTGTTGTAAGTAGAAGTATGAGATGATACTCTTACAACACACATAGCGTGTAAAATCCATAGACCTTGGATTTACACATATAGGTATGATAGTGATCATACCACGATGCACATGATAGAGATCATCTGCGGGAACCATATAATTTCACTAATAAACATATGATGTTTGGTTGCATCTTATATTGCTTGATTAGCGCTTTGTTAGCATAATAAGATGATCCCTCATTTAAATATCAAGATAAGAATGTGTTCTTCCTTTAGTATGCACCGATTATGTTTTCGTCGCTCCAAGACATCACGTGATGATCGGGTGTTCTTGGATCCACGACCATATTTCGGGTGTAAAACAGTTACACACGCAAATACTAAGGTTCTAACTTGGCGAGCCTAGCATGTACAGACATGGCCTCGGAACACAGACCGAAAGGTTAAGCATGAGTCATATAGTTGATATGATGCCCATTTGATGCTCGCCTTTGAAGCTATACCGACTCACGTGATGATCGGACTTGGTGTAGTGGATTTGGTTCATGTAATCACCAAAAGGACACGAGGGATGTCGCTTTTGAGTGGGAGTTCATTCGTAATATAGATTAGTTGAACTCGATCTATCATACACTTAGTCTAAACTTTACAAATTATGTTGTAGATGGCACCACCTGCTTTTAATTTCAATGTGTTCATGGAGAAAGAGAAACTAGCAACGAACGGTAGCAACTTTACTGAATGGGCCATGAATTTGAGGATTCTCCTCTCTGCTGCACAAAAGCAATATGTGCTAGAAGCGCCGTTAGGCCCCCCACCTTTTGATGATGCCCCTGACGAGGAGAAGAATGTCTATCAGACTCGTCAGGAGGACCACAACTTAGTTCATTGCGGCATATTGTATGGGCTAGAGCCGGAACTTCGAAAGCGTTTCGAAAACGGCAATGCATTTGATACAATGGGTGAGTTGAAAATGATTTTCGAAACACATACTGCTGTAGAGAGCTACAATGCTTCAGAAAAGTTCTTTAGCTGCATGATGGAAGAGCACAGCTCCGTTAGTGAGCATGTACTCAAGATGTCGGGTTACGCCGATAAGCTTGTGTCCTTGGGAATAACGATTCCCATTGACTTAGGCATCCATCGTGTTCTGCAGTCTCTGCCACCTAGCTATAAGAGCTTCGTGATGAACTATAATATGCAAGGCATGAAGAAGTCTCTCCCCGAGCTTCTGTCAATGCTTAAAACTGCAGAAGTGGAGATCAAAAAGGAACATCAAGTGTTGATGATCAATAGGAACACTGGTTTCAAGAAAGACAAGAAGGGAAAACGGAAGGGAAGTAAAGGCGGCAAGCCTGTTGCCGCGCCTGAAAAGAAACCCCGAGTTGGACCTAAGTCTGATTCCGAGTGCTACTATTGTAAGGGGACTGGCCACTAGAAGCGCAACTGCCCCAAGTATCTGGCAGACAAGAAGGGCGGCAAGGCAAACAAAGGTATATATGATATACATGTTATTGATGTGTACTTGACTAGTGATCGCAGTAGCACCTGGGTATTTGATACCGGTTCAGTTGCTAATATTTGTAACTCGAATCAGGGGCTGCGGAACAAGCGACCGCTAGCAAGGGGTGAGGTCAAGATGCGTGTCGGCAATGGATCAAACGTTGATGTAATCGCCGTCGGAACGCTGCCTCTCCACTTACCGTCGGGATTAGTTATAAACTTGAATAAATGTTATCTGGTGCCTGTACTGAGCATGAACATTGTATCTGGATCATGTTTGATGCAAAGTGGTTATTCATTTAAATCTGAGAACAATGGTTGTTCCATTTATATGAATGAAATCTTTTATGGTCATGCACCGATGATGAATGGTTTATTTCTGTTAGATCTCAATGATAATGTTACACATATTCATAATGTTGATGCTAAAAGGATTAAACTTAATGATGATATATCCGCATATATGTGGCACTGCCGTCTAGGTCATATTGGCATTAAACGCACGAAGAAGCTCCATTCAGATGGACTTTTGGAATCACTTGATTATGAATCATTTGATACATGTGAGCCATGCCTTATGGGCAAGATGACTAGAACGCCGTTTTCCGGTTCAATGGAACGGGCGACAGATTTATTGGAAATCATACATTCTGATGTATGTGGTCCAATGAGTGTGTCGGCGCGAGGTGGATATCGTTATTTTGTTACTTTCACGGATGATTTGAGTAGATACGGTTATATCTACTTGATGAAACACAAGTCTGAAACCTTTTAAAAGTTCAAGGAATTTCAGAATGAAGTGGAAAATCATCGTAATAGAAAGATCAAATTTCTACGGTCCGACCGTGGAGGTGAGTATCTGAGTTACGAGTTTAGCACTCACATGAAAGAGTGTGGAATTGTTTCACAACTCACACCTGCCGGAACACCACAGCGAAATGGTGTGTCGGAATGTCGTAATCGTACTTTATTAGATATGGTTCGATCTATGATGTCTCTGACGGACTTGCCATTGTCATTTTGGGGTTATGCACTAGAAACTGCTGCATTCACTTTAAATCGGGCACCATCTAAATCCGTTGAAAAGACACCGTATGAATTGTGGTTTGGAAACAAACCTAAGCTGTCATTTCTTAAAGTTTGGGGATGCGATGTTTATGTGAAGAAACTTCAACCGGATAAACTCGAACCCAAAGCGGAAAAATGCGTCTTCATAGGATACCCTAAAGAAACTATTGGGTATTCCTTCTATCACAGATCCGAGGGCAAGGTTTTTGTTGCCAAGAATGGATCCTTTCTAGAGAAAGAGTTTCTCGCGAAAGGTGTGAGTAGTCGGAAGGTAGAACTCGAAGAGGTTGTGGAACCTTCTCTTCATAGTATGGCGAGTAGCGCAGCGCCGGAAGTTGTTCCGGAGTTGGCTCCACCTGTTGAAGAGGGAACTAATGATAATGATCATGAAACTCCGAAAGAGAGTACTACCGAACCTCGCAGGTCAAACAGGACGCGTGCAGCCCCCGAGCTGTACGGAAATCCTATCATGAATTTCATGGTTGATGAAAATAATGACCCTGCGACGTATGAAGAAGCGATGATGAGCCCGGATTCCAACAAATGGTTAGAAGCCATGAAATCCGAGATGGAATCCATGTATGAAAATCAAGTTTGGAACTTGGTGGAATTACCTCACGACCGAAAGGCCGTGGAGAACAAATGGATTTTCAAAAGGAAAACTGATGCTGATGGTAATGTGACCATCTATAAAGCTCGACTTGTCGCAAAGGGGTTTCGACAAATTCAAGGAGTTGACTACGATGAGACTTTCTCTCCTGTAGCGATGCTAAAGTCAGTTAGGATTATGTTAGCAATTGCTGCATATTTCGATTATGAAATATGGCAGATGGATGTCAAAACCGCGTTTCTCAATGGTAATATTGAAGAAGAGTTGTATATGATACAACCAAAGGGTTTTGTCGATCCTAAGGATGCTAACAAGGTGTGCAAGCTTCAGCGATCCATCTATGGATTGAAGCAAGCATCACGAAGTTGGAATCTCCGCTTTGATGAGGTGATCAAAGAGTTTGGATTTGTCCAAACTTATGGAGAAGCTTGTATTTACAAGAAAGTGAGTGGGAGCAATGTGGCATTTCTGATATTATTATATGTGGATGACATATTATTGATCGGAAATGATATAGAACTTTTAAACAATGTTAAAAGTTATCTAAACAGCAAATTTTCAATGAAGGACCTAGGTGAAGCGTCATACATATTAGGCATAAAGATCTATAGAGATAGATCTAGGCGCCTAATAGGGCTATCGCAAAGTACATACCTTGATAAGATTTTAAAGAAGTTTAAAATGGACGGAAGTAAGAAGGGGTTCTTACCTATGTTGCAAGGCAAGACATTGAGTAAGACTCAAAGTCCGGCTTCGGCGGAAGAAAGAGAGATAATGGACAAAGTCCCCTATGCTTCAGCCATAGGATCTATAATGTACGCCATGCTATGTACAAGACCGGATGTGGCACATGCTATTAGTTTGACTAGTAGGTACCAATCGGATCCAGGTTCGGAACACTGGATAGCGGTCAAGAATATCCTTAAGTACTTACGAAGAACTAAGGATATGTTTCTTGTATACGGAGGTGAAGAAGAGCTCGTCGCTAAGTGTTATGTCGACGCTAGCTTTGACACCGATCCGGATGACTCTAAGTCTCAATCCGGATACGTATTTCTCATGAATGGCGGAGCGGTTAGTTGGAGGAGCTCCAAACAACTTGTGGTAGCGGGATCAACAACGGAGGCCGAATATGTTGCTGCTTCAGAAGCGGCTCAGAAAGCAGTTTGGATGAAGGAGTTCATATCCGAACTAGGAGTTGTGGCAAACGCGTTGGACCCAATGGTGATCTATTGTGACAACAATGGTGCCATTGCCAATGCCAAAGAGCCAAGGTCTCACAAGCATTCCAAGCATATTAAGCGCCGGTTTCACTCCATCCGCGAGCATGTCAAGGATGGAGATATAAAGATTTGTAAAGTACATACGGATCTCAATGTAGCAGATCCGTTGACTAAAACTCTCCCTAGAGCAAAACATGATCAACACCAGAACTCAATGGGTGTTAGATTTATCACTATGTAACTAGATTATTGTCTCTAGTGCAAGTGGGAGACTGAAGGGAATATGCCCTGAGAGGCAATAATAAAGTGTTTATTATGTGTATTCCAAGTATATGATAGATGTTTATTTTGCATGCTATAATTGTATTAATACGGAAACGTTAATACATGTGTGTTTAATAAACAAACAGAAAGTTCCTAGTTATGCCTCTCTCATAAACTAGCTCGTTGATTAACAAGATGATCAAGGTTTCCTGATCATGGACATTGGATGTTGTTAATAACGGGATCACAACATTAGTGTAATGATGTGATGAACATTCATCCGAAGTATAGCATTACGATCAAAGTCATTGAGTTTATATTGCTATAACAACTTACGAAGTGATCCTAATCCTTAGACCATGAGATCATGTCAATCACTAACACCAGAAGAGTTTCTTGATAACATCAAACGTCACACCGTAACAGGGTGATTATAAAGATGGATTCAGAACTAATAAAGTGTTATGTTGAGGCTCATAGATCGAGAGTGGAATTTGTTCATCCCGATGACGGATAGATATACTCTGGGCCCTCTCGGTGATATCACATTGATTAGCTTGCAAGCAAGTGATTTGATCACTAGAATGTTATATCACAGGAACAAGAAAAGAGTGCATGTCGGTAACGAGATCAAACTAGGTATGGAGATACCGATGATCGAATCTCGGACATGTAATATATCGTGAAACAAAGGGATTAAGATACTAGCGTAAAAGGTTCCGACGATCACAAGAAAGTCATCGTTGAATGTGTGGGAGTCAGTATGGGTCTCCAGATCCCGCTTCTGATTATTGATCAGAGAGGGGTCTCGATCATGTCCGCATTATTCACGAACCGTAGGGTGACACACTTAAGAGACACCGACATCCAATTGGAGCAAATGTTTCATGCCGAAAGAATGAACAAGCGCAGGAATTTATTTCACTAGATACCGAAACAGGTTTTCGGGTGAAATTGCATAAAGTGGTTATGCATGTGAAATAGAATTCTAGCAAGGGGTTATTTGTGAATGTTTGTCATTAAAGTAATTGACAAAATTCTGAATAAAATAAAAGAGTTTTATTTAATGAGAGTTTGCATTAAATTTGGTGGAAATTTAATGGGATTTTTGAGTGGACTTTTGAGTGGAGGGAATTTAGAGGAGTTTTGTGAGTGGAGTGTCCACCCACATGAAGAGGGGAGGGCAAGGGGCAGCCCCCATGCGCCGGCCACCCCCTTGGGGTTCCCCCTCCTCCTATAAAAGGAGCCCCTCCTCCTCACTTGTCTCTCACACCTCCTCGTGAAGGATCTCTCTCCCCCTCTAGAATTTATCCCCCATGGTCTCGGACTAGCGAGATACATGTTCCCGGTGGCTATTCGGCAAGAAAGAGTTGTGCTTCCGCTGCATCGCTGGAGCGAGGAGGCGGAGGTTGCTCGGTGCCTCGAACGTGTGTGCGAGCACGGATGCGCTGCTGATTTGCGGCGCTAGGACTTCCTCTCGATCTTGAGATCGGCAAGAGATCGTCTACATCAACCACGAGTTGAACTCGTTAAGCTTTGTCGGTCTTCAAGGGTATGTTCTCTACGGATATACATCCGCCCGTTGTTTGTATCTAGTATATAGATCTTGGTATATAGTTCACATCGTAGGAAAATTTTTGTTTTCTATGCTGCGAACCCTACACGCCCGTCCTGGTCACGCCAAAGGAACGCGAGCCCCTACTGCTATACATAGCAGCCACGCATCAGGTGGTAAGCACCGTGCTTGTGGTCGAACGACCCGAAGACGGCAAGACCCACGGAGTCCAACGCCCTATATACTACCTCAGCCAGTGAAAAAACAGAGGTACCCTCACTACCAGAAACTCGCCTACGGCGTGTTCATGACGGCTCGTCGGCTGAGCCACTACTTCCAGGAGCATCAGGTGATGGTCGTCAACGAGGCACCCGTGAACAGCATCCTGAACAACCCGGAGGCCACAGGACGCGTGGCCCTGTGGGGCATCGAGCTGTCCCCTCTAGACATAGTCTACGAGAAATGCCATGCGATCAAATCGCAGGTCCTACCGGACTTCCTCGTCCACTGGATGGAGCTGCAGTTGCCGGACACCCCGGACATGACACTGCCATGGACAATGCACTTCGATGGCTCCAAGCGCGAGGCAGGAGCAGGAGCCGGGGGTCATACTGACATCCCCGCAGGGCGACAAGATGAAGTACGTCCTCCGGATGAAATTTCGAGCTTCCAACAACGAAGCCAAATACGAGGCCGTCATCCACGGCATGAGGATGGCCAAGATCTGTGGTGCAACGCGCCTGGTCATCTACGGTGACTTGAACCTTGTCGTCCAGCAGACGATGAACGAGTGCGACGCGCACGCCTCCAACATGATCGCATACCGCGCGCTCTACAATTCACTCGAAGGAGACTTTGATGGCTGCGAGCTTTGACATGTTGGAAGAGAAAGCAACGAAGAGGCCGACAGACTCACCAACATCGGCTCCACATGCGCACAGGTGCCACCAGGTGTGTTCCTCGAACAGATCTGTGTGTCATCCATCAAAGGAAATTCCCCAAGGGATCACCCGAAGAAGCAGGGCACTCAGGGGCTGCGCTACCCGAAGGACAGGAAGGACTCGAAAAGCTCGACAGAGAGGTCGCAGCGGTCAACCTGATGCAAGTCATGGCAGTAGAAGAAACTTGGACGCAGCCGTACCTGCGGTACCTAATAAACAGGGAACTGCCTGATGACCCGACAGATCCCCGACGCATATCTCGCTGGTCCAAAGCCTTCACCATCATCAATGGCGAGCTATACAAGCGCAGCATTTCGGGTGTGCTCCAAAGGTGCTTCACCATCGGTGACAGCAAAACTATCCTCCATGACATCCATGAGGTCGTCTGCGGCCATCACGCGAGCAGCCGCGCCCTCGTCGCCAAAGCTCTATGAGCTGGGTTCTATTGGCCAACGGCCATGAACGACGCCAAGGACATTGTCCGAAGGTGCAACGGGTGCCAGAGGTTCGCGGACAAACTGCACGCACCAGGATCAGAGCTCAGGCCCACACCCTTGGCCTGGCTCTTCGCCCAATGGGGTCTCGACATGATCGGTAAACTGCCCAAGTCCTCGAAAGGTCATGTCTACCTCCTGGTCGCAGTCGACAAATTCACCAAGTGGATAGAATCCATGCCCGTCACCAACCAAAAGGGTAAAACAACCGTGAAGTTCTTCCAATCCATCGTCTACAGGTTCGGCATGCCTCACAACATCATCACCGACAACGGGTCGAACTTCATCTCCAAAGAATTCTAGGACTTCTGCGAAGGCCTCGGGATCAACATATCATACGCCTCCATGGCGCACCGCAAACCAACGGACAAGTCGAAAAGGCCAATGACCTCGTCGGCGGTTGTATCAAGAAGAGCCTACTGAGCCCACTCGAGCGGCTCGCGGGATCATGGGCAGAAGATCTACTCTCCATCCTCTAGAGCCTGCGCACAACGCCAAACAGCTCAGCTGGCTACACACCCTTCTTCATGGTGCACGGAGACGAAGTCGTGTTGCTTGCAAAGGTACGCCATAAAGCCCCACGGGTCGCCTCCTACAGCGAAGCCGAATCGACGGCCGCACTCGAAGATGCCGTCGACACACTCGACGAGGCACGCGACATCGCTGCGGCTCGATCGGCGGTCTACCAGCAGAGCCTCCGCTACTATCACAGCCATCGTCTGCGCCCAAGGTCCTTCGTCGAATGAGACCTCGTCTTATGACTCAAGCAAGAGTGGCTGAAGAAGCTCGAGTCACCCTGGGAAGGACCCTACGTCATCACTGAAGTCATCCCAGGTGGCGCATATCACCTCAAGCACGTGGAGTCTGGATTCGCATACTCTAACCCATGGAACATCGCATAGCTACGAAGCTTCTACCCCTAGCTATCCTCCCTTTACTTTCAATAAGGCTATTTAGCCAAGGCTACTCAGCCGAACAATGTATCTCCTCATTACGATATGAATAAAGCTAAGTGTCTCGCCCCAAAATTTATCTTTTTCTCGCATTCCTTTATGCTACAAACACATTCAGGGGCTCCCCCTTACCTCATGACTTCGTCGACTGAGGATAACGCATGTACACCTGAGTAGCTGATCACGTCAGGCTAATGAAAAGGGCATGCATACAACCAAGCACAACGTGCTAAAAACAATGAACCTTTACAACAAAGGGCACAACACGCCCAGTCAAAATATATACAAACATCTATCTTTTTACAGGTCCTACCTATTTTGAAGGATCACCTGAGCACGATGCTCAAAGAGATCTACAACTTCCTCGGCATACTGCCTCACAACCGCATAGTGCAGGCACATGTCCCATAGGCCACCATTTGGTCGAGGGGCACCCAGCCGCCACAGCCCCAAGATTTACGTCAGGGTGATGCAGCCGTACAAGGGAAAGAGCGGCCTTCACCCCCGCAACTAACTGGTGCCGCACAAGCTCCCTGACATGACGCACATCTCGAAACTTCGCCAGCAAGCCCCAGAGAGTCGATGACGCTTCATTGAGGGGAAACATGACGTGCAAGATCGACGCCAAGGAAGTCTTCACCTGCCGCAGCACCCATGACACTTGGTGGGCATGATCCTACACAATCGCAAGGACCATGGCACGATCACGATCCATCCAGAAAAATCCACCAGCCTCCATATCTTGCTGGGTCAGGCAATTGATCCAAACTGCAACGCGCTCTTTCTCCTCCTTCGGAACAAGCTCCCCCATCAGATATTCCTCTCTGGCGGTGCCCTGCTCCGCCTTCGATTTCCAAACGTTCGCGTGGCCTCGGATGCCAAGCAACTCCTTCTCAAGACTACGGACGCGGTCACGAATAAAAACAAGATGCAACGCATCATCCAAGGATGGTCGCGGCTGCGGAGCAGGCGAAGTATCGACGGGGTCATCACCCGAAGGTCCCTAAAGGAAAACAGACAAGGATATGAACAACACATGATTGAAGAACAGCACGAAGGCTCATTATATACAACAAAAAGCCACTGCGTGGCACAAGAAGTGTTCATCAAGACATTACAGCAAAAGTCTATGACAACTACCCTACAACTAGAACGACATAGCCTACGCATCCTGAGTGGCCTCGGAACCAGAGCGCCTGCCCTTGACCTCCTCCTGCTGCTTCGCCGCATACTCCGCGAGCAGGTCAATCAGCTTCGGACCATAGCACTTACATCGAGCAGCGTAGAGAGTGAAGGATACCTCAAAACCATCGGGAGCCGTTGGCATCTGGGAGGTGACCTGATGAAGATCCAGCTCCGCTCCGGACGCCATGGCCATCGCCAGCCCATGGACGCGCCAATGCCCTTCTGCTTGCGCTTGTACGCCGTAGGCGCATCCACTGACAGCGCATCCGCCAATAAGTCGACATCCTTAAGGGCAATGTCCTTGGGGGCGAGCTCCTTGTAGAAGCGCCCGAGAACCTCCTTGGCTTTGGTGAGAGAGCCAACCACAGTACTACACCGGTCTTCGACCGCCGCAGTAGCATCATCCAGAGCACTACCGTGCTTCAGGGCACTGCGGTTGAACTCAATGCCTCCGGCATCTAGAGAAACAGAAAAGGTACAGTAAGAATCAAGCAAAGGCAGAGAGACAAGGCAGCTGAAATAGAACATACGGGCGAAGTTACTCACCTAAAATAGCTTTGGCAGCAGCCATCAGCTTCTCGGCCACCTCCTTCTCGCGCGAATCCGTGGCGGTAGAGAGCTGCTGCTTGCGGTCTGTAGCTTCCTGCTGCAGGCGCTCCTTAGCCGCAGCTGCATCGACAAGCTCCCGCTTGAGGCTCTCCTTCGCCCCGACGGCATCTTCGGCCTTTTTCTCCGCTCGCCCAAGGCTCTTTTTGAGAGCATCAAGCTCGCGGAGGGCGGTGTTATTTTCATCTACAAAAAGAAACAAGAGCATGCATGAGCTTCACAAGTCAGCAAGCAGACGAAGAAGTAGAGGATCTAGTTAAGAATGCACCTTGAAGCCGCTGCAGGCTGGCCTCCAACGCCAGGTGCTGCTTCACCAGCTGGTTGGCGCCTTGCACAAAAGGCTGCAAGAATAAGCAACTTGTCAGGAAAAGGGCTCGGGGGCTGCGCCCAAGAAACGAGAAATAATAAATCAAACACCCGAAAAACGCTCGGGGGCTCCTCCCGAGACACGCACAAAAAATAATTAAAGATCAGCAGATCACATGAAAATGTGGCTCGGGGGCTCCTCCCACGGCAAGAAGGGAAACACTTACATGATTAGACGGAGACTCTGAAGGTCCGGCTGTAGTCTTCTGGGAGACGATCACCCGAACCTCCTGTGGAGAAGGGTTCGGAGTAGCGCCCCTAGAGGTGGCCACCCGTCTGAGAGGGAGGAGGCGTCATCTTCGACTCCCCCACCATCTCCTGAGTGGCGTCGCTAAACGAGCCCTTAGAAGAGTGGCTGCAAAGGAAAACACAAGTCAAAGACAAGCAAGCAATAAGTAAAGGTAGCAAAAAGCATTCGAAGGAACTTACGAGTCCATATCGCTCAAGTTGAAAACAGGCAAGGCCCTCTTGCCTTCTTCTCTTCCTTCTTCTCTTCCTTCTTCCGCTTCGCCGGTGGCTGCGGTGCTACAGCCTGCACAGGCAAGACCGGAATGGGGGAGGAAGAGGCACCATCACCTCCACTGCGATGGACAAGGCACGACGGGTCCCTAGGAGTTGGCGGAGTCGAGGCATCCGAAGATTCGCTCGAGCTCCGTGCCCGCTTTTGGGTCCGCCCCTCGCTCGCCTCGGGGGCTTCCTCGGTTGGTAACTGCGTCGGTGGAAGCTCAGACACGGAGTCCATGATTTCATTGTCTGGCGCATCTGGAAACCGTTCGGGTAGAGGGGGTACCATGTCAGGCACCTTGAACTCCTGCACAATGAAGAGAAAGTTCAGAAAAAATAACTGCAGAGAAAACGCACTCGAAAATAGCACTACGCGCACGACCCAGATCTACACCTGCGGAACGGGCTGAGAGGCACTGAACGGAGGGGTCTGCGACTTCCCCGGAAGGTCCTCGTCGGTTTTGTACTTCAGCAGAGGCCGAAGGACCCTGTCAAGGTCCCGCTTTGGAGAGCTCCTCAGCCGCAACTCTCGTCGGGTCATGGCGGCCAGAATAAAGGAACATCGGGTGCACCCTAGCCTGGAGCGGCTGCACCCGACGTTTGAGGAAGGTGCGGATGATATCCACACCGTTCACCTCCTTCTCCGGAATCACCTGGACGTCCTCCACCAGATGATAGAGCTCCTCTATCTCCTCCACCTCACCCTCCAGGATATGGTTCTTCCAGGATCTCTTCGGCTGGATTTTCTGGGTGGAGTCGAAAGGGGCAAGGCCAAAGTTTTGCCCGTCCACTGTGGAGTCGCGGATATAAAACCACTTCCTCCGCCAGTTCTGGATGGACTCGGACATAGAGAAAGAGAAGAAAAGAGCAGTGGATCGAAGAGAAATGACGCAGCCGCCAATTGGATAAACTCCGTCGAAGCCGGATTGCCTCTTCATGGAATAGAGCTTTCGGGAGAGGCCAAAGTGCAGCTCAATGTCGAGCCAGCACTCGCAAAACGCAACAAAGCAAGCGATGTGAAGAAGAGAATTGGGGGAAATATGGTGGAGTTGAATGCCATAGAAGAACAACATTCCACGACGAAAGTCGTGGACTGGGAAAGAAAGGCCGCGAATAATGAAGGCGATGAACATCACCTGAAACCCTGCAGGAGGACGGGGAAATACCTCGCCGCCGGGGACCTTGATGGCCTCCTTGTCCTGCAGGATTAAACCCTGCTCACGAATTTTGCGCAGGTTGCCCTCATGTCTCTCCGTGCGCCGCCACCCACCATCGGTGACACGGGCGGCGGCGGTGCCCTTCTTGCCGGCGGCAGCAGCACTGGTGGAGGTCTTTTTCGGTTTCCCCATGGCAGCGCAACGACGGCGGCGGTGTGAGCGCAGGAAGGATGAGGAGAATGATCGGAGAACTTCCAGCGCGCGGCGAGAAAAGCTCAAGAAAATGGACGCAATAGAAAGCAAGTGGCTGCGGTGAAAACAAACAAAAAATTTCCCCACAGTTATAAGGACGAAGACGATGAACAGGGACCGTTCATCAGGAAGCCCTAGCACCAGCATCAAATCCAACCGTCCACGTGTCAGCACAGCAGCGAACCGTCGCTCGCACGCCGTCCACTACACACGCAAACCGAGGAGACGCCATAATTATCGCCACGTCGCGTATGACCAGTCAACTCCAAGTCAGAAAGTGGGACCCACGTTCGTCTAGTCACGTCACCTCTAGCGCCACAGACGCTTGAGGTCACCGATCGTCAGCACTGACGTCATCAAAGCTATACTAGCAACGGTTACAATTTTTCGGCTAAACAGGTAAAGTACTCACTCGAATCTACGATTCGAGCAACTACTCCGGGGCTACTCCTATCCGGAGCGCTGGCCGCGCACCCAAAGCATGAATAGCGTACTACGCCAATGATCTATTTCTTCGAGTCCTACGTCGAGTCTACGACTCCACTACGGACTCGGGGGCTACTCCCATAGGGAGGATTGATTCAAGCATCCAAAAAAATTGTGTCCTATGGACCTAAAGCAAACAACGGCTGAATTAAAGTCTCTCCTCGAGTCTACGACTCGAACAGACACTCGGAGGATACTCCCATAGGAAGCGCTGGTCGCGCACCCTAGGAATTCTTCGACTGCGATCCTTCGGATTAGAATGCAAATTTTTTTGGGCAACTTTGTCCCAATCAACGCTAAGTGAATAACATCCTCCTTGGCCACCCGAAACACCTCTGCGGTGATAAGATTTTGGATGTTGTGTCTGCGACACAAAGATAAGACCTACATATATCATCTGATGGCCTGGCAATGCACACGACTGCGCTCTACTAGTAAAAATCCATGCTAACAGGCGCGATGAAAATCCTGACGGACGCGTTGGGTACATCATTCGAAAACTACTGGGATTCAACTCCTGCAAGACCTCAACGGCCTGATTTGAATTACGCCAACATCTGTTCTAGGTTCGAGTCGAGGGACTCGAATCTGAAGAAGATCGTGTTGTTTTGTCCTAAGACAGTTAACTGACCCTGATCCGTCAGGAGAGTCAGGCACACGTATCAACAATCCCTACATACTAAAATCATTCTCTGATGAACACTCGGGGGCTACTGACATGGTTATACCCTACGGGTACACGACATCAGCATACCTGGTCCAGCCCAAGGAAGGCCCACGAGAATATACGTGGCCCATGAAGATTTTCGGGTGGCCCAAGCCCATGACGTATTCGGATCCTTGGAGAGCAAGACTAGATTAGATAGAATATTCAAAGGGGCAAACCCTAAACCTGTAACCGACTCGATCTGTGCCCGGGACCTGCCTACCTCTATATAAAGGCTAGGAGGGCATGACGAGGAGGGCACCTCTCATACCACCGCATACACACCTCCACGCCAGATTGCATCTGCGCACCCCTGTAACTTTCGGTTCCACCGTAATCAAGAGCAGACAAGCAGGAGTAGGGTTTCCCCTCCGGGGGCCTGAACCTGGGTAAATCTCGTGTCACCTGGTTGCTTGTCTGTTAACCGTTCCGCGATCTCCAGTACCCCCATCTTCTCCAAAACCCAAGCTCATAAAAATGGGCATTGACGAGAACAAACCTCGTCAGGGGATCCTTCCGGCGCCGCGTTCCGGCAGCGCTCCCGCAGTCGGTCACACGTACGGTACTCGATGAAGGCCTTCCTCTCCCTTGTTCCAGCAGGCAGCGACGGTTGTAGCTCTCTCCTCGCAATTCCGGCAGCATGACGGCGTGGTGTCGGAAGTAGATGGGAGATCCCGCAGGGCTTCGCCTAAGCCAGAGCGAGTATGGTGGAATAGAAGAGGGCCTCGGCGATCTAGGTTTTAGGCTAGACGGCAGCGGCGGTTTAGAGGGTATCTAGGGCGTCGGCGGCTTGGGGGGCAGCGGCGGCCTAGGGATTGGGTCTTGGGCGCCTAGGGCAAGGGGGATACCTTGGGGTGCGCCCCCACCCCTCCTTATATAGGTGGGCGGAGTCCAAGGGTGTTCCCAACCCAGGTGGAAACCCTCCCTAACTCAAAAACTCTCCCTAACTCGGAAACCATGTTGGGATTTGACTTTTTCAAACTGCCTTTTGACTTTCAAATTAGAGTTTGATTTATCTCTTCCAAGTGTCCAGCCAAGTGACCTAGGACATGATGCAACCATTCCAATTTGTCATGACACATCCATGTACCCTTCCCCTTCCGGATCGGTGAACCTTCTAGACCCTTCTAGAACATTCCGGTGAAAACACCAGAATCATTCCCGAACTCCGAAATTGGACTTTCCTTATATGATTCTTATTCTCCGAACCATTTCGGATATCCTTGTGATATCCCGGATCCCATCCGAGACTTCGAACAACATTTGGTCTCTTTACTCATATTTCATATCTACTAAACAACATCGAATCCTTAAGTGTGTCTCCCTACGGTTCGTGAATTATGCAGACATGATCGAGACTATTCTCTGATCAATAACCAATAGAGGAATCTGGAAATTCATATGGATCCCACATATTTCTAAGATTACTTTTGTGATTGAATGAACCATTCACATACGAAACCAATTTCCCTTTGTCTCGCAATATTTTACTTATCCGAGGTCTGATCGTCGGTATCTCTGCATACCTTGTTCAACCTCGTTACCGATAAGTATTCTTTTCTCGTTCCCGTGATATGTGATCCCTTGTGATCCAGTCACATGCTTGCAAGCTAATTGGATGACATTCCATCAAGAGGGCCCAAAATATATCTATCCGTCATATGGATGGACAAATCCCACTCTTGATCCATGTGCCTCAACACATACTTTCCAAACACTCAATGCTACCTTTATAGCCACCTAGTTACGGTGTGGTGTTTGATGTCATCAAAGCATCCTTCCGGTGATGGTGATTAGCATGATCTAATGGTCGAAGGAATTAGGTTACTATGTATCAGAAAGCTTATAGCAAGTGAACTATTTGAATGACTTGATCTTATGCTACGCTTAACTATAGGAGTATGTCCATCACATCATTCTCCTAATGATATGACCTTATTGTTAATAACATCTCAATGTTCATGATCAGTAAACCATGATCATATATTAACTAATAAGCTAGTTTAACAAGAGGCTTTACTAGGGACTCTTTTATGTTTACAAACCACACAATTATTAATGTTTCCGGTTAATCCAATTATAGCATGCTATGTAAACATTTATCATAAGTACGAAGATATGATAATAACCACTTTATTATTGCCTCTTGGGCATATCTCCAACACTAGTGGCCTTACGGATGTACACAGCCAAAAAAAAAGAAAAAATTACAAAAAAGAAAGTCCCCTATAGAGAACTATTCCTCACAGCAACAACACTAACACCACCAGAACAACGCCAGTAGTCCTCCTCTCCAATAACAATGCCTTCAACAAGGAAACAGTGCACAAGCGTCATTGTTGCCCGATAAAAGATCATAGGTTTTCACCCTAAAGGAAGTCCTCGCTCGCTAAATAATTCCATCAAGGCCATTGCCAAGCACAACCAGTTAAGGCCAGACCTTGGATTTTCACCCTACAAGGTAAGACTGGAAACTCCTCCTGTGTTGTCTCCCCTCACAAATATTCGCTGCTGCGAGTCACAGATCATGTAGCCAATTCATTGTCGCCACAAAGACTCAAATCATCATCGCTGCCCTCATGTTTCCGCTTTCTTTACATTCTCTGCATTTGACTTCACCATGGCTCGAACAATGGCACTTGGTGGGAACAAACAACAGAGCTTCACCATGCTCCCACTGAAACCAAACGGCCAGAAAAACAAGGCACGCACAATCGCATACCTTCCGTTCCAGCAAACTCCAGGCCTGATGGGCCCATGGGAGTTCGCCGGCGGAGCCTTCCAGAACTCGACACTCCAGCCAAGATCCACGAGAGCCAACATCAAGCAAATCTTATTCTTCGCACGGGAGGAACCAGGGGACCGCCTTCATTATTCAAGCACACCAGCAGGCCCCCACGCCGTCGATCAGAACTGCGAAGGAGAAGGCAAGGCAGCGCCGGAGAGGAGTACCAGATCGGACATAGAGGACCAGACGGCCATGGCCATGCCTGGATCCTGCCGTCAATCAAGGTTAGAGGGCTGATCTAGGTCTTCCAAAGGAATCCCCAATTCCAACGCCTCCTCCACCAGATCACCGCCATGGGGAACCGACATATCCACCTTGACGCAGGGACACCACCCAGGTCGCAGCGTATTGGCCTCGTCGCTGCCGCGCCAGCAGATCCCATGATCTGCCACGCTGCTGCACGACGCCAGAGCAGGAGCTCCCTGCGCCGTCACAGGGCCAGCGAGAAGCCACCGCACGCGACAGCCTGCGTTGTGCCCTTCGCACCGACCCGACCTCCCTGCTCCTCCATACGCCACCGCGCCGCCATGGACCTCAGACTCCGCCCTGGACGAAATCCCTCATGACGAGGCACACGGGAGAGAGAGCCCCCGCCTCCATCGTCGGCGGTGCGATCTTCGCCCGGCCGCGTCCTCCGACGAAGGCAGAGGGGAGAGAGGCGGAGGAAGACTCCCTGGCGGCTAGGGTTGGGACCTCCGGTGCCGCCCGAGCGGGGGCGACACAGGAGGTTCTAAAATGGAGGGAGGATTTCACTTCCCCGGCCTCTGCACAAACTAGGAATGCACACAACCATTAAGCATGATTACCGGGATTTTTAAACTTGGTTAAGCACCAAGTCTGGTCCTCAAGATAAATTGCATGAGTACTAGGAGAGCCTGATCCTCAAGTATAAATAGGAACCTTAATTCGCTTCCGTGAGGATTTGAACTCAGGTGTTGGGTTTGTACATCCACTCCCCCAACCAGTTGAGCTAGGCTCACTCCCCAAAAACATAGTTTGTGAATTTTGACTAATGCAGATATAACGAGGAATTCATGATGGTTCTAATAATAGTGATGATTTAAAAAGCACAAGGTCCACTAGAATTAACTGAACATGTACATACATGAATAGGATAGAGAAGCGATCATGAAGGCCACGTAAAACTCATCTAGGATTTTATCCTCTCGCCGGTGACGTCGACCGTTCGCTCCACCTTCGGTGGTCATAGGGCCTTGGAGGTGTGGTAGACAACAACCTATCACCAGCGGGATAGTTTTTGTTCTTTGTTTAGATTGTTTTCAGTGTCTTCTTTAGAATGATGAGACGGCGCGGCAACATCTTGAAGCAAGAATAGAGACTTCCTCGCCCTATTCTCGTTCTAGCGGTGCATATAGCATTGGCGCGGGGTAGAGACGTATGTCCGGCAGATCTTCAAGGATCCTACCGTTTTTTCATTAGTGTGATTTCAAGTCAGTCTCTTCCAATATATGATTGTCATATTTGCAATGGTTGTTGATCTGGTGTGTTGATCGTTTTGGGTCTTAGCATGACGACTACTCAGTTGTCTACAATAACAAGATCTACTGCGATTAGTTTTGTCCTGCCATCGTTGCCATTGCTAGGTGGTCTAAAGACTTATTCATAATTTTTATTTATTTTTACTCTTTGAACTGCTCTTAATGATTATGAATATATTCATGAAATTTCGCAAAAAAAATAGGGGAAAATTGGTAATTTACCCAAAAGTTCATTAGCCTTGGATTATAGACCCAAAGTTGATGGTCTATTGGTAAAATACCCAAAAATGATTAAATCTCTATATGATTTATATAAAAGGGGTTTTCTGTAAACTAGATAAATCCAACTTTTAATTGCTTGAGGAAAACAATAGTTATCCCCTAGTATATTCAAATCGCTGAGTTGAAATTAATTGTTCGTTTTTTTCCTAGGGTGTGTGGAGTTGATCATTCTATTATCATTGCTAGGTTGAATCGCTCCTTACATTAGCTCATCGCACAAACAATATTAATCAAGTCGCAATGTACTAGGAACCAGTAGATAACATGCATGAGTTTCGAAAAGTACAGTAACATCAAAAGTAGCAGAAGTAAAAAACGATCGGAAAGTATCAAAGACAGTGTAGACGTCAACAATGACATCATTCACGAGTAGTCGAGCAGAATACTTTGTTGACTGGCGAAAAAGGCAGTGGCAGTCTACACGGTTGGCGCCATGGTTGATCTACTTCCAGCAGCCGCTGTGGCAAGGGACGCGGACGTGCCCAAGCTGACCCAATAAGGTTTTGATCTAACCAATGATGTTGAATCATCTCTGTTTCACTAGTTAGGACAACAATGTTGTCCGACTACTAAAGGTGGAGCCGTGTGTTAATCTCTTGTTTTGCATCGAAGCCCCTTGTGGGTATTTTACCAATGAATCATCAACTTTGGGTACATAATCCAAGATCAATGAACTTTTTGGTAAATAACCGATTTTCCCTTTTCTAAAAAGAAATACAGAGTAGTTTAGTGTTTTACACGATATATCTAAATTTCCTCGATTGTACTAATGTTTATGGTCGGAGTCTTGTATTTTCCTTGTCGGTAAGGATACGAAGTTGGGCTGGAGCCCGGCCCGCCGATGATCTCCGACTCCGACTCTGGGTCTCAGTCTCAGTCTCACTCGGAGCAGAGCAAGCAGATCCCCGCACCCACGGGCCACGCCACGGCCCTCATAAGCTCGCGACCGCAGCAGCAGCTTCGCCATCATCCCCAAATCGAGAGAACAGAGACGGACAGGGTTCCAAATCGAGCTTCCTGAACGAGAATCCCCCATATTTCCCCAGCCGATCTGCAAAATCAGGCTGCGGACGAGGAGGTCACCGCCGGTCAGAAGGGCCCTTCCCTGAAACCGTGCATGATGTCTGCGACGGCCGGCGAGCTGAAGGAGTGCAACATGGCCTGTCAGCCGCGCACCGCCAAAAGAAAGGCGAGGGAGGAGGCGGCGGCTGGCGAGGAGTGCGCCGCCAAAAGGAAGGTGGAGACGGCGGCTTCTTTTGGGGAGAAAAAGATGTCGCGGCTGCCTCAGGAGGAGGTCGAGCGGATCCTTGCCCATGTGGTGGACGACCGTGCGCCGCACTACTTCGAGTCCCTGAAGCTGAAAAACCCGTCCTTGCTGCCCTCGCCGGAGGAGGCGGCGGACAGGTCGACGGTGGTTCTCTACAGCGCCGCCCGCACGCACTACGCCGGCGGAGAGAGGATCGTGAGGTTCCAGGCCTTTGTCCGTGGCGAGCTGGAGAAGCGTGGCTACGTGGAGGTGGAGGAGGCGTTCCTGGCTCACAGGGCGCAGGTCCGGGCGTGGAGCGATGCGGCACGGGCGAGGATACTGAAAGAGTTTGCCGCTTCAGCAGACTCTGAAGACGATGACTAGAGTCAGGATCCATGTGTGCATCTTTGTTAGTACTATCTGTATTGTTGGTATGCACACAACATCGGTCTGTAACTGGTGAACGCTTGTATGTAAAATAAAAAATTCGAAACAATCACTCTGCTCCTCATTGCTAAGATTCAGTTATTAGAGAAGAAAGAGGAGACAAGGCTTGTAATTGTTTGTAAAAGAGTGGCTTGTGTTTGGGCCAAACTGTATGACATTACACAAAAGTTCAGACAGAAAGTATCATGATACAGAGACACACGAAAAATTAACATCTTAGTATAATAATGCAGCTCCTGACAGAAAATGGAACAAAAGAATGTGTGTGCAGCACACATCTTTCCACCTAGTACATGATACAGCGACAAACAAAACCAGCAAAAGGTTCGTTAAAAATGCTGTGCGGAGTTAATATCGTGCAGGCTGTAAATCCTGAAACTGAACAAAGAACAGAGGAGACAGAGTTTTGGTGCAGCCTAGAGTGTTACTACTTCAGTTCCCACTGAAACAAAATTCGTGCCAGTACACACTAGTACAAACACCACAACTATACCAACACACCCGTGTAACAAAGCGAGTTACGCAAAAGCTGTCCAAGAGTGGTCAATGGCAATTCACATACTGTATATCAGATCACATGGGCTCTAAATTCTAAGCATTGTTTAACAATTTACAGCAATGAAACCACTCAGGTTTCAGGTCAGAAACCGCTCGGGGATTGGGGGAGGACTACCTCGGGCAGATCTGATTTCTCTTCGCATCTCCCTACACATGTTTAGTCGAGCTTTGAAACTCTCCCAAGCGACATCCATTTCGGCCCGTGTGACTCCTCCACTATCTGAAAGTTCCACGATCCTCTTATGCTCGATATCCATAGATTCATACTCTTCATAGAGGTCAAGCTTTCTGAAAAAAATGAATTCCTCATCCCGCGTCTGATCCTGAAATGCAGGCATACATCATATATTCACAACTTTGTTAACAATGATGGGGCACACAAATTTGAGCAATTCATCAAAATGTAGATAAGTAATGAGCTACACTTTCTACACAGGATCTGGAGAAGTAGTACCTTGGCAGAAATAGGATGGATCCGCTGTTTATCTGGAGTTTTCAAGCTTGACTTGGTTTGATATCTGATGCTCCCTCTTGCAGTCTGCCAACCAGAAACCGGTCCAATGGATGTTGAGGTAACCTGTAAGCAAAGAATTGCCAGACCAGTGCTATATCGTAAGGGTACATGAAGCATGAAATATAATTGACGATTGCAAAATAAATGAAGAGATAAAAGGATCATACATTGCTTCCACGTTTACTACTAGAGTGACGCAAATAGTCAAGGATTCTTTGGGCGTTATCGCGAGAAAGCTCTACAAAAATGACCTGCACATATTGAAAAGAACCAGTGAGCTAAGAATATGATGACAGTCAAAAATATGTAATGAAATCAGCATTAAACCAGTACTAAACCTCATCAAGGGGCTCCATTGAACCAGGCATATCTTTTGTGAGCGGCAAGACAAAAGTAGCTGAAATGAAAAAACTCCATAACTTGGTGAAACTTGACACGGTAAAAGAAAAACAAAGCACATCCAGAAAGAGTAGCAATGCATCTATCTACCTGTCAACTTGTGAACCGTCTCAGAAGGTATCTCCTTCCAGGTTTCTCTGAAACGTTTTGCAGACCGTTCTTTGAGTTTTTGAGGCGTGGGGAACACAACAACAGCAGTCTGTCACATAAAAGTGAAAACAAAACACTATCATTTGCAGCATCTCCAGCCTAACGTATACCAATACAAGAATTTGCATCTTTTATGACGGGCAATGCAGGTGCTCTGCTTTTCATTGTAGTAAGGGAGGAAAACTATTAAGAATTTGCAATCTTACTTTGCGATATTTTTCAAATGGATACAAAGTCCGAATGCGCTCGATTTTGCTTAGATGCGTTCTGTCAATGATGTAATTGCGTTGGATCCGTGTAGCTCTATTCAGCAAAGTTTTGAAAACCAGTGTCGCACGATGCATGAAACGATCAAAACGCTCCTGGTGGCAGGTCTTGCCAAGCAATCCAGTCAGCTGCAAAGAGTTAAAATAGAATGAAAAGCAATTCCACGCAAAACAGAATGAGCAGGATTGTGGGAAAACCTTCATCTGTTGGAGAGCAAGGTCAGTTCCAAGAAGCACAAAGCGTTTCTCCTCGTGTTCCCTGACCCACTTCTCTGCCCATGTAGACTTTCCAGAAGCCGGGAGACCAACCATCATCATAACCTCACATTCCCCTTGCTCTGCAAACACAGGTCCAGATACAGCATTCCCGTCTGCACAAGCTGAGAGGTCCATGGCTCGTAACCTTGGACCGCATCGAGCCCATCGTCCCTGCTAAACTGCATCTCGACGACGACATTCTTCAGGAGCACATGTGGGAAGATTGCAGACTCCCATTGCATTGGCCTCACAGGAGCATCAATCAAACCAAGACCACTGGCACTTGCATCAAAGCTCTTTGCAATTCCAGGCCGCTCGCCGTTCCTCGAGAACCGAATCGAAGCCATGGGCTTAGAATCAAGATCGATAGAGCAGAAAATAGTGTCCCCGACCCCGAATTTCATGCCGTAATCGAAGAACTTGCCGTGGTGTGCGAGCTTCCCCGTGCCCTCGAACCCGAAGCTGTAGCCGGACACCCCGAGGCCGCACACGGAGTCGTCCCCCCTCGAGACCCCGACGCGGCAGAGGTGCTGCTGGTCAGCGTCCGTGTCCTCCATCTCCACGGACTGCTCCGCCAAGACCTTGCACCCGAAGCAGTACCGCCCGCCGCCCCTGATGCCGACCGTGGCGCGCGCGCCGGACCAGCAGTAGGCAGACCCGCCCTCGTGCAGCGCTTGACCCCGGAGGCCGCCGCCGCCGATCTCGAAATCTGGAGAGACGAGACCAGAGCGTGTGAGGGTTTGCGAACAGAGGCAGCGTCGGCGATTTTGGCGGGTGGGTGCTTACGTACCGAGGTTGCAGTCCGCCGGGTTGAGCTCCACGTGCGCCGCCGCCGCCGCCGACGACGCCGCTGGCTCCGGTTGGACGACTAGGCGGGGGCGCTTCAGCGGTGGCTGCCCTATCTTGTCGCCCGTGGTCGCCATGGGCGGGCTGGCTTCCTAGCTTGCGGGGGAGGGGAAATCCGTTGGTCAGCGGTGTTTCGGTTTTCTGTTCGGGTCGTCCAACTAACGGTCGATTGATTCGATTGGGACGGAACCGGGTCGGTGAGGGAGGGGAAGGCAGAGGATCAAGAAATGGGAAGGTGCAGTCTTTGAGTCGGTAGAAGGGGCTTTGTCATCGTGGATATCATTTGTAAAAATAAAAGTTATACTGAAATTTATGAAAAATAAGTGGTATGCAGCTATGGTAGTCTTAGTCTTTTTGTCTGATCCAGACCAAACCGGAGTCATGAAATCAGTAGCTAGTGAGTTGGAAGAAAAAAAAAAACCCCGCGAGGCGACAGGGAGGAAACCCTAGATCGCCGACGCCGGTTCCTACCTCGCCTCCCTCCTCCTCCCTCGCCGTCGCCAGGGGGCACAGCCAGGCGAAGCCCGATCGGTGTCGGCGGCGGCGAGGCTCCTTCGTCCTCTCGCTTGGTGGGGTGGGCACGGGTCGGCGCTGCCGGGCCGGGGCGTGGCTTGGTCGTCGAGAGCCACAATGCGGTGTTGCGTGCGCCTAGGCGTGGCTTGGCTTAAGAGAGCGGCGCGACAGGCGACGTGCTGGAGGTGTTGCGCCTAGGCGCTCCTTGGGAGGTAGGGGTCATGGGCGGCGCTGGCCGCAGTCGGCTTCTTCTACAGAGGGAGGTGGAGGAGGCGGCGCGGCGGTTGGTGGTGTGTTTGGTCCGGGACGACGGCGCGGTGGCGCGGCACTCGACGACTAGCATTGGTGAGCTTTGGATAGGTAGCGTTCTAACGCGGTTGGGTGGCCATGGTGGCGATGGGCTGCTACTTGGTGACGGGGTGTCGTGGTGGTTGAGTGCGACCGACTACACTAGTAGGAAAAGGCCTAGTGGCCGCGTTCGGAAAAGGCGGTTTGTCGGGGATATGACCCCGGGTACCCTAGAGTTGTGTCATAAGTAAGTCAATAAGAGACATGTATAACAAAAGGATGCTTGATGTAAGTATAAAAGCTAAATAGAAAGAGATAAAGGAGGAAACCAGACTGGGCCGAGCTAAAAGTAATTCGGCCCAGTTCCCATTGAATCTTTCGAGGCCTAAACAATATACTAGTCCGAATTAACATGAATTCGGAGGCACTGGGCCGAATTATCTCTGGTTCGGCCCATCTCCCTTACTCTGATAAGCTCCAGCCAAAATGGCCCCACCCCGGGTGGGCCGACCTGGGCCAAAGTCGGCCCACCGCGGGTCTCCAGCGTCATCTCGCCCACTTCCGATTCCCGCCAAGACCAGTTACCGCACCAACGAGCCTCCCCAGCGTCGCTCCTTCACCTCGCCACTCGGGTGGGCCAGAGGAGAGATGATCCGGCCCACCGCAGGACTCCTCCGCGCCAGGCCGAATGGGCCAGAACCCGGACAGGCTCTCCCTTGACCCGGCGGGAAAGGAGCACCACCCGCTGGGGAAATTGGGCTGACGCCCCATCTGGGCCGAATGAGCAGTAACCCGGCTGGGCTACTATTGACTCAGCCAGGAGAGAGTTTGATCCAGTTTGGGCCCACTTCCTCCCAGACCGAGTTAACCACTACCAGGGCCGAATCTCCACTCGTCCCTGGGCATCTGGGCCGAATTATCTCACCCCGTACGCCCTCTTATTAATTTTCAGGTGCCTCCACAGTCTCCACAAGGACACACCATCAGATCAAGACAAGACCAACAAGTATCGTGCCAGTCTTGGGAGCCCACCTGCTCAGACTGGCACATGGTGTATGGAATATGCCAATGGCATCTAACAAGGTGCTAGGGAATATGCCTGGCATCTCCAAAGATGCCAAGGCATATGCTGGGCATCTCTAGAAGATACCCAGAATATGCCATCCAGATGCCAGACGTGTAGAACAAGTCTTGTCCCCTGGGCTCCCTTTATAAGGAGCACCAGGGGGATCGTTAGGGAAGAGGCCCGAAGGGCTCCTCCCCTCTCTGCTCACTAGGAGCTCTCCTTCTTCCTCTTCCTCCACTCTCATAGAGAGATCTAGATAGAAGCATAGGAGATACATCTCTAGGAGCATGATTGTAGCCACAAGTATGGCAAGATTATAAGAGATTAGATGTATAGAATGAGGTGTTATCCCCACTTGAGAGCTTCAATCCAATATACATTGTATTTCTCTTTGTTCATACGAGTGCGGTCTTCACTGCATCATTCCTCCCCGGATTCCTCCACGTCCATCGGCCCCAACTTTAGCCTACCCATGGCATATGCCGTGATACCACCACGAAACGGTTCGTGGCGTTTAAGATGCAAGCCATTAACCTCACGCCACTGGTAGGTCGTAGTGGTGGTGTCTCCACCGAACGCCACCAGTAGGACTTCTAGTGGTGGCGTTTATCGTAAGCACCACTATTACATATCCTAATAGTGGCGTTTCCTGTAAGCGCCATCATAACATATCTATTTGTGGTGTTCACTTTATTTTGAACGCCACAAGTGAGTTTTTGAAAATTAAAAAAGTCGGTTGCATCCAATTGAATTCACATCACAGCAAGATATATTCATGCAAATGGCGCAATATAACATCACGAAATGCATATTCACATAACAAGCCGTTTAATACATCACAAGCAGTTCACCACAAATTATTAACAAGTGGTTCAAAACATCACAAGCGGTTCAACACAAGTTGCATCTACACTAACAAACCATCACAAGAAATTATCTAGTCACCACGAAAAATAATGTCAATGACGAACATTATCTTAATGTTACGGCGTGAAGTGGTCCTACTAGTGAGGAGAATGACTTTCCCAACTTATAGATAATCATGATGAGTTTCAACAAAGTTCTTCCACTTCGGGATGTTGAAGATGATGCAGCTATCACTCACTATCTTGTACGAAATGGCGCTTACGACACCTATTGCTCCAACGTGTATTCTAGCCAATCCTTCTTTAAAATTTTGAAGAGAAAAAATGATTCTCGACAATAGTTTCTAATTAAGATACAAAACTTAAAAATCTTATAACTATCATACAATAATACAAATACAATAGGAACTAAAGAAATAATGATAAGTGAAAACATACCATATCATGTAACTGAATATGCGTCCCGGTCAAGCTAGTGACAAGTTCTAGGACGATGTAGGATTTTTTAAGAAATGTTGTGGACGCCATAGAACTCTTCACTTTGGGTAAGCTTGTATTTCTGAGCGACAATTGTATAATCCAATGGTCATTTTTTTCTCCTCATCCTAGTCCTCCTCATCGCCTTCATCCTCGTCGTCGCCCATATCCTCATCGCCCTCATCCTTCGCGCCGTTCAGCCTCTAAGACATATGTGAGCTTGTAGGGGACCAGGAGGATTCTTAGGGTGCGGTTCCAGGCCGTGAAGTTGGACCCATCGGTTTTCAGCTTGTCCTTCTCTAGGAATGAGCTAAGGTTGAAGGAGGGTGGGCGAGACATCTACAATGAATTTGCAAAGTGTTTAGTCCATGTTCATAATATAATGAGCTCAAGTTTTAAGTTTACACTAAATTTAAACTAATAGGGATCCCACTCAAACAAACACCGCTCAATTTTTTTAGTGATCACATGATCCCAATTCACCATATCATCCCCAATCATCACGGCCGATGATATAGATCCAAAGGTAGACATTCCAAATGTTGATCACATCAACATGTGATTCATGGTCGACCTTTCGGTCTCTTGTGTTCCAAGTCCATGTCTGTACATGCTAGGCTCGCCAACTCAAACTTGTGTGTATTGCAATGCAACATGGCTTACACCTACCGTATACGAACGCAGATATGTCTGACACCCGATCATCACGGCGTGCTTCATATTGGAGAACTTTATTAGTGGTGCACACACAAGGTGAACGCTATCATTGGAATTATGTGAGGGATCATCCTATTTAAGCTACCGTTGGTATATCTAATATAATATGCCAAACAATATGTACATATATATATATATATATATACTTCAAAATTATGGTGTCATGACATGGTTGCAGCGCCTTGATCGCCATCGAGAGCTTCAATGGAAAATGTTTAATAAAATTACCATTTCCATGTCACAACACTCGCCCCTACAAAATAAAGTTAGACACTTCTACTTTATCTCTTGCATGTTTTACGCGACTTTAGGACTTTCATGGTAGACCCTCTTCCCACCTATGAACGTTGAGACACAACACTGATTCAATGGTTGCCTCTTTGCTCCCTTTTCAGGGCCCTCTAGTATAAATGGCATATCAACTACTATAGAGAGACAGACACCCTCAAAGCTACTTATACTTGTGGACTAGTCTCGCAAATCACCATGTAATGTCGGTTGGGGGCCACTTCATCAAACAGTACCGCGATATAACAAGAACAAAAAAGAGGGTCGCAACAAGAGAATCAACGCCCACATATTGCTATGTGTTCTATCCGTGCGACATGTCTACCTATAGATATGGCTCTGATACCACTGTTGGGGCTCGCAGCAGGAAACAAAAAAATTTCTAGCTACACGAGCACGATAACCAAGATCTATTCTATGTAGACATAAGTACCGGAGAGGAGGGCGGTGTTCATACCCTTGACGACCGTGACATGCCTTACGCAGGTAGGCGTATAGTGATGAAGACAAGAAGTGCCCCAAGTGTGGCGCCTCGAAGATCTACAAACGTCCGGTGTAGGCGACGCCCCCAGGCTCCGATCCAACCGAGCAGCAGAGGAAGATGGAAGTCGGACCGTCCTATATGCACGACGGTAGTGCAGAGTGATGACCCACAAGTATAGGGGATCGCAACAGTCTTCGAGGGATACCCAATTTATTGATTCGACACAAGGAGAGCCAAAGAATACTTATAAGCCTTAACAACTGAGTTGCCAATTCAGCCGCACCTGGAAATAGTCTTGCTCACAGTAGTTTATCAGTAGCAACAGTTTTGTAGTAGCAATAGCAAAGTGACAACAACAGTAAAATAGGAGCAATAGTAACAGTAGTAGAAAATAGTAGGATATGAGTGTGGTAGGCATAGGGATGGATGTACGGGCGTTGCATGAACAAGTCTAAACATGTAACTTCAAGATTTAGGGCAATTGTAGATAAATAAGATAAAGCATCCGAGTACTAAACAATCATAGGCATGTGCTCCATATATATTCATACATGCTCACAATGAGAACTTGCACAACATATTTTGTCCTGCCAGCCCGTTGCAGCGGGGCCTCAAGGGAACTACTGGCAATTAAGTTGATCCTTTTAATAGAGCACCGGAGCAAAGCATTAACACTCCATGAACACATGTGATCCTCACATCATATCCATCCCCTCCGGCTGTCCCAATTTCTGTCACTTCGGGGCCTTTGGATCCGGACAATGATATGTGTACACAACTTGCAGATAAGATCACAAATAATACTATCATCATGAATCAATAATAAGTTTAGATCTGAGATCATGGCACTCGGGCCCTAGTGACAAGCATTAAGCACAACAAGTTGCAACAAAGTCAAATAACATTAATAGAGATACTAGGCACCATGCCCTAACAATCTTATTCGATTACATGATAAAACTCATCCAATCCCTACCATCCCCATAGCCTACAGTGGGGGATTACTCACTCATGGATGGGGGAAACATGGATGGTTGATGGAGAGGCGTTGTTGATGATGATGGCGATGATCCTCTCCAAAGTCCCCATCCCGGCAGGGTGCCAGAACGGAGTTTCTGGTTCTGAATTGCGGTTTCTAGTGGTGGCGATGCAGCGGAACTCTTTCTGGAAAAACGTCGAACCCCACTGAGTTTTTAGGTCAGAAGGCAACTTATAGGCGAAGAGGGAGGCCGAGGGGGTGCCTGAGGCGGCCACACCCCCTCCAGGCATGGCCAGGCCTGGCCCATGCGGCAGGGGGTGTGCGCCCCCTCAGGCCTCCACTCCGTCTCGTATTCTGGATCCGTGAGTCTTCTGGTGAAATCGGATTTTTGGCATATTTTCAAGGATTTTTCCTGATAGTTGATTTTCTGCATAAAAACTAGACACCAAGGTAATTGTGCTAAAAACAGCGTCAGTCCGTGTTAGTTGTATCCGAATCACACAAGTTTAGAGGAGAAACAATAGCAAAAGTGTTTGGGAAAGTAGATACGTTTTAGACGTATCAACTCCCCCCAAGATTAGCTTATTGCTTGTCCTCAAGCAATTCAGTTGAAAACTGAGTGCGATAAAAGAACTTTCACAAACACATTTGCTTCATATGATGTAAATATTCTCAGCACATGAGTAGATACTTAGACAATTCATAATAAGGGGTATGCAACCTAGTCTACACAATAGTCATTGCAAGCTATGAAGAGATTCCAACTCAATAATAATAAGTAGCATGAAACATGAACATAAGCAACATTGCAATGCTCATAAGAAGGTATGACAGAGTGGTATATCGCTTGCCTTTGTTTGTAGAGCACAACATAAATGCCAAGGCACCTCTGAAGTTCAAGGGAAGACTAAAAGTAAAGATATCAAAGATGTTGGAGATATGCCCTAGAGGCAATAATAAATATAGTTATTATTATATCTTTGTGTTTATGATAAATGTTTACATTCATGCTATAATAGTATTAACAAGGAAACATTAATACTTGTGTGATTTGTAAACTTAAATTAGAGTCCCTGGTAAAGCCTCTTCATAATACTAGCTTGTTGGTTAATAAATGATTGTGGTTTCCCTATCATGAACATTGAGATGTTATTAACAACAAGATCATATCGTTAGGAGAATGGTATGATGGACATACTCCTATAGATAAGCGTAGCATAAAGATCAAGTCATTTTAATAGTTCAATTGCTATATGCTTTCTGATACATAGTAACCTAATTCCTTAGACCATGAGATCATGCTTATCACCATCACCGGAAGGATGCTTTGATGACATCAAACACCACACCGTAACTGGGTGGTTATAAAGGTGGCATTGAGTATTCGGAAAGTATGGGTTGAGACACATGGATCAAGAGTGGGATTTGTCCATCCATGTGACGGATAGATATACTCTGGTATGATGGAGCGAGCTACGGACTTATTGGAAATCATACATACCGATGTGTGTGGTCCGACGAGTGTAGAATCGAGCGGTGGTTATCGTTATGTTCTTACCTTCACGGATGACTTGAGTAGATATGGGTATATCTATTTCATGAAACATAAGTCCGAATCTTTCGAGAAGTTTAAGGAATTTCAAAGTGAGGTAGAGAATCAACATAACAAGAAGATTAAATTTCTACGTTCTGACCGTGGAGGTGAATATCTAAGTTACGAGTTTGGCGAGCATTTGAAGAAATGCGGAATACTTTCACAATTGACACCGTCGGGAACACCACAGCGTAATGGTGTGTCCGAACGTCGTAATCGAACTCTCTTAGATATGGTTCGTTCTATGATGTTACTTACAGATTTACCGCTATCATTTTGGGGTTATGCATTAGAAACATCCGCATTCACTTTAAATAGGGCACCATCTAAATCCGTTGAAATGATACCGTATGAATTATGGTTTGGGATGAAACCTAAATTTTCGTTCCTTAAAGTTTGGGGTTGTGAAGCCTATGTAAAGAAGTTACAGCCGGACAAGCTTGAACCCAAAGCGGAAAAATGTGTCTTCATAGGATACCCAAAGGAAACTATTGGGTATACCTTCTATCATAGATCCGAAGGCAAAATCTTCGTTGCCAAGAATGGATCCTTTCTAGAGAAAGAATTTCTCTCGAAAGAAGTGACTGGAAGGAAAGTAGAACTCGACGAGGTTGTCGAACCTTCTCTCGAACTTGCGAGTAGCGCAGCATCGGAAGAAGTTCCTGTGGTGCCTGCACCAACAAGAGAGGAAGCTAATGATGATGATCATGAAACTTCGGTTGAAGTTGCTACAGAACCTCCCAGGTCAACGAGAACTCGTACCACTCCTGATTGGTATGATCCCGTTATGAGTGTCATGTTGGTGGACAACACCGATGACCCTGTGACATATGAGGAAGCGATGATGAGCCCAGATTCCAATAAATGGCAAGAAGCCATGAAATCCGATATTGGATCCATGTACGAAAACCAAGTATGGACTTTGGTGGACTTATCGGATGGCCGGAAGGCTGTCGAGAACAAATGTATTTTCAAGAAGAAAACAGATGCTGATGGTAATGTTACTGTCTATAAAGCTCGACTTGTCGAAAAAGGGTTTCGAAAAATTCAAGGAGTTGACTATGATGAGACTTTCTCACCGGTAGCGAAGCTGAAGTCTGTGAGGATTTTGTTAGCAATCGCTGCATATTACGATTATGAGATATGGAAGATGGATGTCAAAACAGCGTTCCTCAATGGAGACATTGATGAAGAGTTGTACATGATGCAACCCAAAGGTTTTGTCGATCCTAAAGATGCTAACAAGGTATGCAAACTTCAACGGTCCATATATGGATTGAAGCAAGCATCCCGAAGTTGGAATCAACGTTTTGATAAGGAAATCAATAGTTTTGGTTTTATACAAACTTATGGAGAAGCTTGTATTTACAAGAAAGTGAGTGGGAGCTCTGTAGCATTCTTAATACTATTTGTAGATGACATATTGTTGATTGGGAATGATGTAGACCTTCTTAATAGTGTCAAGGAATATTTGAATAATAGTTTTTCAATGAAAGATCTTGGTGAAGCAGCTTACATATTAGACATAAAGATTTATAGAGATAGATCGAGACGCCTAATATCATTGTCTCAAAGTACATATTTGGACAAAGTTCTAAAGAGATTTGGAATGGAAGATAGCAAGAAAGGGTTCTTGCCCATGTTGCCCAATACGACGTTGAGTAAAACTCAAAGTCCAGCAACGGCAGAAGATAGAGAAAGGATGAGTAAGACTCTCTATGCCTCAGCCATAGGATCTCTAATGTATGCCATGCTATGTACTAGACCCGACATTGCATATGCTGTTAGTTTGACTAGCAGATATCAAAGTGATCCAGGAGTGGATCATTGGACAGCGGTCAAAAACATCCTTAAGTACTTAAGAAGAACTAAGGATATGGTTCTTTCTTATGGAGGTGATGAACAACTCGTTGTTAATGGTTACATCGATGCTAGTTGGAACACCGATCCGGATGATTCTAAATCACAATCTGGATACGTATTTACTTTGAATGGTGCAGCAGTTAGCTAGAGGAGTGCAAAGCAAAGCGTTGTGGCGAGATCTTCAACTGAATCGGAATACATGGCTGCTTCGGAGGCTTCACAAGAAGCGATATGGATGAAGCAGTTCATTACAGAGCTCGGTGTGGTTCCAAGTGCGCTGGACCCAATGTCTATCTACTATGATAACATGGGCGCCATAGCCAATGCGCAAGAACCAAGGTCACACAAGAAGCTGAAGCACATCAAGCTACATTTTCACGCTATTCGAGAACATGTCCAAGATGGTGACATAAAGATTTGCAAAGTACACACAAATCTGAATGTGGCGGATGCGTTGACTAAACCTCTCCTGAGGGCAAAACATGACCAACAGCAAACTGCCATGGGTGTTCGGTATATTACCATGTAATCTAGATTAGTCGACTCTAGTGCAAGTGGGAGACTGTTGGAGATATGCCTTAGAGGCAATAATAAATATAGTTATTATTATATCTTTGTGTTTATGATAAATGTTTACATTCATGCTATAATAGTATTAACAAGGAAACATTAATACTTGTGTGATTTGTAAACTTAAATTAGAGTCCCTGGTAAAGCCTCTTCATAATACTAGCTTGTTGGTTAATAAATGATTGTGGTTTCCTTGTCATGAACATTGAGATGTTATTAACAACAAGATCATATCGTTAGGAGAATGATATGATGGACATACTCCTATAGATAAGCGTAGCATAAAGATCAAGTCATTTTAATAGTTCAATTGCTATATGCTTTCTGATACATAGTAACCTAATTCCTTAGACCATGAGATCATGCTTATCACCATCACCGGAAGGATGCTTTGATGACATCAAACACCACTACGTAACTGGGTGGTTATAAAGGTGGCATTGAGTATTCGGAAAGTATGGGTTGAGACACATGGATCAAGAGTGGGATTTGTCCATCCATATGACGGATAGTTATACTCTGGGCCCTCTCGGTGGAATGTCATCCAATTGGCTTGCAAGAATGTGACTATATCACAAGGGATCACATATCACGGGAACGAGAAAAGAGTACTTATCAGTAACGAGGTTGAACTAGGTATGCAGAGATACCGACGATCAAAACCTCGGATAAGTAAACTATCGTGAGACAAAGGGAAATTGGTATCGTATGTAAGTGGTTCATTCGATCGCAAAGTAATCGTAGAAATATGTGGGAGCCATATGAATTTCCAGATTCCTCTATTGGTTATTGTTCGGAGAAGTGTCTCGATCATGTCCGCATAATTCACGAACCGTAGGGAGACACACTTAAGGATTCGATGTTGTTGAGTGGTTATGGAATGATGAGTAAGAGACTGAATGTTGTTCGGAGTCTCGGATAGGATCCGGGATATCACGAGGAGTTCCGAAATGGTCCGGAGAATAAGATTCATATAAGGAAAGTCCTGTTTCGGGGTTGGAGAGTGATTCCGGTGTTTTCATCGGGAATGTTCTAGAAGGTTCCGGAAGGTCCGGCACTCCGGAGGGGAAGGGTACATGAATGTGTCATAACAAGTTGGAATGGTTGCATCATGTACTAGGTGTCATCGCTGAGCAAAATAAAGGGATAAATCAAATCCTAGTTTGAAAAGTCAAACGCCAATTTGAAAAGTCAAACGGCAAGTTTGCTTGGTGGAGGGAGAGTAGGAAACCTACTTGGGGAGGAAGTCCTCCTCCCTCCACCGCCGGCCAAGGAGGCCGAGTTGGGGGAGGACTCCCTCCTCCCAACCGGCGCCCTCCCACCTATATAAGGAGGGGAAGGGGTGCCCCTCTAACCTACACCTCTCACCACCCAAACCCTAGCCCTAAGCCGCCGGCGCTACCACCCCCTGCTGCCGCCGCCTAGGGCACCACCAACTCGCCGAGTTAGGGTGAAACCCTAACCCTAGCCGCCGTCTAGACTCCTCCCTTGGTGCCTCTAAACCCTAGATCGCCAAGGCCTCTCTCATAGTCCACCATACTCGCTCCGGCTTAAGGCAAAGCCCTGCGAGATCTCCCCTCTACTTCCGGTACCACGCCATCATGCTGCCGGAATCGCGAGGAGTGTGCTACAACCTCTTCTGCCTGCTGGAACAAGGGAGATGAAGGTCTTCATCGAGTACCGAACGTGTGACCGACTGCGGGAGCGCTGCCGGAACGCAGCGCCGGAAGGATCGTCTACACGATCTTGAGATCGGCAAGAGTATGACTACATCACCCACGAGAATCCGCTCTCGTTAAACACTTTGGAATCTTCGAGGGTGAGTTATTCTATCGACTCGTTGCTACAATCTAATAGATAGATCTTGGCTTGTTTGTTTGTATGTGGTAGAATTTTTTTGTTTTCCATGCTACGAACCCCTACAGTGGTATCAGAGCCGTGTCTATATGTAGATCTGTTGCACGAGTAGAACACAATGGTCATTGTGGGCGGTGGTGCTTTTATTATCAATTGCTTCTTGTGTACTTTGCATCTTGCGGTATGATGGGATGAAGCGGCCCGGGCTAACCTTACATGACATCGTTCATGAGACTTGCTCCACGCTCAACATGCAACTTGTATTGCATAAGTGGCTTTGTGGGTGTCTGTCTCTCCCATTATAGTATAGATCCAATTTACAACGGGCACTTGATAGTTCAAACATCAACGTTGTGGTTCTTGTTCGTAAGTTAGATCGACACTTACTGAAAGCCCCAAACCACGTAAAATATGCAAAGAAATTAGAGGTGTCTAACTTTGTTTTGCAGGGGTGTGCTGTGATGTGATATGACCATGATTGTGATTATATTTGATATATGCAATGTTCCTTATTGTAAGTTGGCAACCGGCTGGAGTCATATGGTTGTCTTTAATTTTTGTTAAGACCCGCGTGTCTATTCAAAGTAGTTGTAATAGTTGAAGCTGGTGGACGACAACCATGAAGCGGCGCCATTGACCTTGACGCTATGCCGGTGATGATGGAGATCATGTTCGTGCTTGAAGATGGAGATTGGAAGCACAAGAAGAAAGGCCATATCATATCACATATTATGAATTGCATGTGATGTTAATCCTTTATGCATCTTGTATTGCTTAGTTAACGACGGTAGCATTATAAGATGATCCCTCATGCACATAAATTTCAAGTTCTAAAGTGTTCATCCTTAGTAAGCACCGTTGCTAAAGCTTGTTTTTTCGAAGCACCACGTGATGATCGGGTGTGTTAGATTCTGCAAGTGTATACAACATGAGCAAGCCAGATTTGCTCATGCGGAAGCTAAGGTTTGATCTTGACGAGCCTAGCATGTACAAACATGGTCTCGAAACACGGATCACCGAAAGGTAAAGCATGAATCATATAGTAGATATGAGGAACATGTCAATTGTTCGCCATTGAAGCTACATCAACTCTCGTGATGATCGGTTTTGATTTGGTGGATTTGGTTCGTGTGATCACTAAACAATGTGAGGGATATTGTTTTGAGTGGGAGTTCACCTAGATTAATTTAACTATTAATTAGAACTCAATTTGTCATAAACTTAGTCTAAACTATTGCAAATATGTTGTAGATCAATGGCGGCCCCTACCATCAATTTTAATGCGTTCCTAGAGAAAGAAAAGTTGAAAAAACAATGGAAGCAACTTCGCGGATTGGTTCCGCAATTTGAGGATTGTCCTCAATGCTGGTAATATGACCTATGTGCTGGATGCACCGCTGGGTGACCCACCTACAACTGATGCTACCGATGAAGTAAAGAACGTTTACCTCGCTCGGAAGAATCAGTACTCCATAGTTCAGTGTGCTATCTTGTATTGTTTGGAATCAGAGCTTCAGAAAAGGTTTGAGAACCATGACCCACATGATACTGTCCGTGAACTCAAATTGATATTTGAGACTCACGCGGCAGCTGAGAGTTATGAGGCTTCTGAAAAGTTCTTTAACTGCAAGATGGAAGAGGGCAGCTCCGTTAGTGAGCATGTGCTTAAGATGTCTGGGCACGCAAACAAACTCCAAAGCTTGGGTATAGTGATTCCTAATGCTTTGGGGATTTACCGTTTCCTCCAATCACTACCACCAAGTTACAAGAACTTTGTGATGAACTACAATATGCAAAGCATGAACAAGCAGTTGCCAGAACTCTTCTCCATGTTAAAATCTGCAGAAGTGGAGATCAAGAAAGAGCACCAAGTGTTGATGGTCAATAAGACCACAAAATTCAAGAAAGGCAAGTCTAAGCAAAAGGGACACTTCAAGAAGGGTGGTAAGAAAGTTACCGCACCGACGAAGAAGACCAAGGCTGGACCTAAGCCTGATACAAAGTGCTTTTACTGCAAGGGAGAAGGTCACTGGAAGCGGAATTGCCCAAAGTACTTGGAGGATTTGAAGAACGGCAACATCAAGAAGAAAGGTATATCCGATATACATGTTATTGATGTGTATCTCACTAGTACTCGTAGTAGTGCCTGGGTATTTGATACTGGTTCGGTTGCTCATATTTGTAACTCGAAACATGTGCTGCAGAATAAACGGAAGCTAGCGAAGAACAAGGTGACGATGCGCGTGGGAAATGGATCAAAGGTTGATGTGATCGCGGTCGGCACGCTACCTCTTCATCTACCATCGGGATTAGTTTTATACTTAAATAATTTTTATTTGGTGCCTGCGTTAAGCATGAACATTATATCGGGATCTTGTTTATTGCAAGACGGTTACTTGTTTAAGTCTGAGAATAATGGTTGTTCGATTTATATGAGTAATATGTTTTATGCACATGCACCTTTGATAGATGGTCTATTCTTATTGAATCTCGATAGTGGAAATACACATATTAATAACATTGAAGCTAAAAGTTTAAAATCGAGCGATGACTCGACCTATATGTGGCACTGTCGTCTTGGTCACATTGGAGTGAAGCGTATGAAGAAACTCCATTCCGATGGATTTCTTGAATCACTTGATTTCGAATCACTTGAAAGATGCGAAGCATGTCTGATGGGTAAAATGACTAAGACTCCATTTTCTGGTATGATGGAGCGAGCTACGGACTTATTGGAAATCATACATACCGATGTGTGTGGTCCAATGGGTGTAGCATCGCGCTGTGGTTATCGTTATGTTCTTACCTTCACGGATGACTTGAGTAGATATGGGTATATCTATTTCATGAAACATAAGTCTGAAACTTTCGAGAAGTTTAAGGAATTTTAAAGTGAGGTTGAGAATCAATGTAACAAGAACATTAAATTTCTGCGTTCTGATCATGGAGGTGAATATCTAAGTTACGAGTTTGGCGAGCATTTGAAGAAATGCGGAATACTTTCACAATTGACACCGCCGGGAACACCACAGCGTAATGGTGTGTCCGAACGTCGTAATCGAACTCTCTTAGATATGGTTCGTTCTATGATGTCACTTACAGATTTACCACTATCATTTCGGGGTTATGCATTAGAAACATCCGCATTCACTTTAAAATGGGCACCATCTAAATCCGTTGAAATGACACCGTATGAATTATGGTTTGGGAAGAAACCTAAATTGTCGTTCCTTAAAGTTTGGGGTTGCGAAGCCTATGTAAAGAAGTTACAGCCAGACAAGCTTGAACCCAAAGCGGAAAAATGCGTCTTCATAGGATACCCAAAGGAAACTATTGGGTATACCTTCTATCATAGATCCGAAGGAAAAATCTTCGTTGCCAAGAATGGATCCTTTCTAGAGAAAGAATTTCTCTCGAAAGAAGTGACTGGAAGGAAAGTAGAACTCGACGAGGTTGTCGAACCTTCTCTCAAACTTGTGAGTAGCGCAGCACTAGAAGAAGTTCCTGTGGTGCCTGCACCAACAAGAGAGGAATCTAATGATGATGTAAGATCCCTCCTTTATAAAGGAAAAGGATCCCTGTGATTGCAATGCTAGTCCCTGGATCAATGCTAGCATCCACAGTTTAAGATGAAGTACACAGAAACAAAGGTCATTATTACAGTCATTCCAGAGACAAACATAGTCTTTACAACTCCATGGCCACAGGCCTAGTACAAGAGTTTAAATAAGTAAATAGATAAAAGTCTTCATCTTCATGTGCCACAGGCAAACATGTTGAGTGTAGACTCATGACTCTTAATCCTCATCGGAATAACCTGCAACATCACAAGTTACAGCCACAGTGGGTCAATACATTGGAATAGTATTGGCAAGTGATACCTTAGTAGAATATTGGTGGACTAGATACTATATGCAATTTGGCTAAGTGTAGCTTAGGCTTGCTTTGCTCAAAATAGGTTTTGCCTATTAGTTGAAATCACTAAGTTTTTCTTTGTAAATTTTTTTCCCAAGGAACCACCAATAGACATTGGGGTCCTTCACCCTTGTTCACCCTCAAATTTTACTTAAAAATTGGGATGAGGAGATTCTTGATAGCTTCCATGTCTTGATGCTCAAGTTGTCCTTTTCCATGGACATGGCTAAGTACTTAGATTCTTCCATCCGCAGAGGTTGTGCACTTTCCCCACACGACTTGATTTTCACCAAGACAGGACCTTTCAGAATCCTTCCCTTAGACCAAATGGACGCGTTCCAACCTATCATCCCACTACCACCAACTGTTCCAATGGCTAAGTTATTGCATCCTATGTGATCTAGGCAGAGCCCATATTGCCAAGTGGCTGCACTAGAAGCTTCTTAACATTTGGCCTCTCAAATCCCTTTGTTCCTGGGTGGCTTTCCACAAGTGAGATACACAAGGTAAACCATAGAAATGGCCTTGTGTAACCACTCAACATAAACCATTCCTTCCATTCCACCCAGGTGTTTCATTCACTTTGTGGTTTTATTAAGCAAAACAAAAGTCCAAAGACTTAGAAATATTTTATCATAGCATGAATATTTCACCTCCCTTGGTTGATACTAGCTAGTCTAAGCATGGCATAGATAAGCATCTTAACTTAGAAATTTCTAGCAATTCTACAACTACTAGGATTTCCCAAGCATAGCATATAAGCAAAATATAACCATGCAAGACTAGCAAAATATTTCTAATGCATAGTAGAAAACATAGGAATAAAAACATGAAGCACCACTTGCCTTGGTAGTTTGGAGAGTAGCTACACTCCTCACAATCACAATCACTATTGGCACCAAAATCTACACATAAAATCATAGCAACAAATCACATACAAAATAAATACAAGCAAAAATATATGGATGCATGCAATATGATATGTGATGATTTTCTAAACTCTACAAGACAAGTGCAAAGTACTGGTTTATAAACAAGTTCAAAACTTGCCAAACAACATTTATTTAACCACTAAAACATTTCTCAAATAATTTATATACACAAAATAGGCCTACACATGTTTCAGTAAATAAAACCATTTTAACAGAAACAAAACATTAAACACATTGCATATTTGGAAAGGGCTTGCTCTCCTGATTCCATTGATATAAAATTCATCAAATTTGGACGTGGGGATCAAAAGTTATGATTAAAACAAAATCAAACATCTAATAGATTCAAATCCTGATTTTAAATCTAAATCCTAGCCACGCGTCATGTTCTGATTGGTGCGTACCGGTTCGCTCTGGATCGCGTCTGTGAGCCATCAGATCTAACTTAAACTGCACGGCCCAGATCTATTCGTACCCCTTCGCTTAAGTGTTCTATCTAGCCCGTCAGATCTGGATCCAACGGTGCGCGATCAAACGACCACGGATGGGCGGCGCTGGCGGTGGCAACTGGCGGCGGCGTGCTCTATCTACGGTGGCGCGGCGCTACAGGGGGTTCTGGGGTCGTCGAAGGCGCTTACCATACTCGCGACGATGTACTGAAGCTCAACGTGGTGACGGCTTGACAAGGGGCGCGCTGCAGTGGCCGTGGGAGCTCGTCGGAGTTGATGACAGCGTCGGGCTCGGGTGGACGGCGACGTTGGAGACGTTCCTGGTCACCCTAGCACGAATCAATGGTATCAGGGGGTACGCAAGGCTACGGCGAACACGTTCGTGTGAGTCAGAAACGAAGGGGAACACGGGGCTCACCGAATTTAGTCGCCGAAGTCGAAGACGTCGTCGGGAACTTGCAGTGCTTGACGAAGTCGACGATCTGGGGCAGTATAGGATGAGCCAATGGTGTCAGAATGTGCGCAAGGGAGTTGCGAAGCTGTCTGTATGAACTAGAGAGGAAGGGGCGCACGGAGCTCACCGGGATTGGTCGTCGGAGTGCTTATGTTCCGCGGCGGAGTGGCTCGAATTCGTGCAGCCTGGTGGCGCTAGGTGAGGGGAAATGAGCGGCGAGGGGAGGGGGTCTTATAGCCAGAGCGGGCGCGAGGATCACGCGCAGAATCAATGGCAATTAAGCCCGCAGTGACTGCGGCGAGGTAACGGCGGAGTGAGCGCCTCGGCCGCGCGTTATTGACGACGACGACGTGGTCGCACGGTCCACTTGTCAGCGAGTGAAACAGAGAGGAGGTGGGGTCCTTGCGTCAGCGACTCTGCGGGTTTGTCTGCGAGTGAGAGAGGGAGAAGGGGAACCTGGGTGGGCTTAGTGGGCTGATTCTGTTGTTGGGATAGAAAGGTGGCGCCAGCCCTTTTCTAATTCTTTTCTCCTTTTCTTTTTCTATTTGCAATTTCAGGAATCAAATTCAAATGATTTCAAAAGCTGTTTGAATTCAAATCTTTTCAGGATTTTTGTAGAGTGCAATACTCACAAATCTGGGCACAAAACCAAGTGGTCACTTTGAATTGGCCTGGTCACTTGGAATAAAATAAAATAAGCAGTGCCATAGCACTAGTTTTAAATGGGTTTTGAAATTGGTTTTCAAATCACTTTCTTTTGAAAGTTTGGTTTAAATCCTAGCAATCTAGCAATACAATCTGGGAGCAATAAGACTACAAGGGTTGGTTCATTGAACAAAAATCTCTCATTGGAGAGTAGCATTTGTTTTTAAATGCTGATCACATAAAATAATGAGCTCATATGCTCCTGTTTTTGAATTGGTTTGTTTGAAATGAATTCTACATGATCATGAATGCATGGATGATATGCATGAGTTTGAAACATGATTTTAGGGATGTTACAGATGATGATCATGAAATTTAGGTTGAAGTTGCTATAGAACCTCGCAGGTCAACGAGAACTCGTACCACTCCTGATTGGTATGATCCCGTTATGAGTGTCATGTTGGTGGACAACACCGATGACCCTGCGACATATGAGGAAGCGATGATGAGCCCAGATTCCAATAAATGGCAAGAAGCCATGAAATCCGATATTGGATCCATGTACGAAAACCAAGTATGGACTTTGGTGGACTTACCGGATGGCCGGAAGGCTGTCGAGAACAAATGGATTTTCAAGAAGAAAACATATGCTGATGGTAATGTTACTATCTATAAAGCTCGACTTGTCACAAAAGGGTTTCGAAAAATTCAAGGAGTTGACTACGATGAGACTTTCTCACCGGTAGCGAAGCTAAAGTCTGTGAGGATTTTTTAGCAATCGCTGCATATTGCGATTATGAGATATGGCAGATGGATGTCAAAACAACGTTCCTCAATGGGGACATTGATGAAGAGTTGTACATGATGCAACCCAAAGGTTTTGTCGATCCTAAAGATGGTTACAAGGTATGCAAACTTCAACGGTCCACATATGGATTGAAGCAAGCATCTCGAAGTTGGAATCAACATTTTGATAAGGAAATCAATAGTTTTGGTTTTATACAAACTTATGGAGAAGCTTGTATTTACAAGAAAGTGAGTGGGAGCTCTGTAGCATTCTTAATACTATATGTAGATGACATATTGTTGATTGGGAATGATGTAGACCTTCTTAATAGTGTCAAGGAATATTTGAATAATAGTTTTTCAATGAAAGATCTTGGCGAAGCAGCTTACATATTAGGCATAAAGATTTATAGAGATAGATCGAGACGCCTAATATCATTGTCTCAAAGTAAATATTTGGAAAAAGTTCTAAAGAGATTTGGAATGGAAGATAGCAAGAAAGGGTTCTTGCCCATGTTGCCCAATACGACGTTGAGTAAAACTCAAAGTCCAGCAACGGCAGAAGATAGAGAAAGGATGAGTAAGAATCTCTATGCCTCAGCCATAGTGTCGTGTGAATGACCATGGTAGATGCTGCAATCGGCAGGAAGTAGTAGAACGAGGGGCCAAGGGCGGCCAGCCATCTGCGGTGCGAGATGAGGGCGGAGACACAGGGGTTTACCCAGGTTCGCCCCCCCGGAGGGTAAAGACCTACTCCTGCTAGATTGTATTATGGTGGAAGTACAATGGGGCGAGCTCGGCGGTAGGCAGCGAGTCGCTTGGGTGGATGTTAGAACGTCTCCTCTACACGCCCTATAGGGAGGTTTATATATACTCACCCCCTAGGGTTTACATATCTCAACCAAATCAGTTAAGGTTTCGGCAATCGTTTAACCTAGTCCGACTGGGTCTATCTACTCTCCCGGGCCTTCATCTTCCAGTCGCTTGAATTCACGCCAAGTCTTGATCCAGTCACCGTCCTGCAGGCCCACTCGCCAGTTCCTGGGCCGGTCGGAAACGTCCTGCCGGGTATACCCCGGTAGGCATATCCCCATCAGTAGTCCCTGAGGCCGCCGTCGATTGGTCGCAGGTGTTTGTTGGTAGTCAGAGTATTCGGGTCCAATGCGGACGCCTAGTCGAATCAGTGGCGGGCTCCTGAATAAAGGAAAAACCAATTATTCTGGTCGCAATGACAGCAGTCAATCGGGTCGCAGCTCGGCGAGCGGGCCGACGAAAATATTTAGTCACTGTTGTAATGGTTGGGTCGGCGAGTCGAATGGAAGAAGTTGGACCGTCAGATGCAGTAAAAACTAACCGTTGAGGTAATCCAACGGTAACTTCGGCGTAATCACCGCGTAGTAACGGCTCCCGGAATTGGCGGGTAACAACCACTATATAAAGGAAATGGTAGGCGATCGAGGAACCACTCCTTCATCATTTCCTCCGATTTCGCCCATCTCCGTTTTCTTCCGCCCCGCGATCCAATCGATCCAAAATCCTCCGACCTCCACAAACCTTTCCGCCAATGGCCCCTCCACCGAACCACGGGACAGGTCCAAATGCACCAGAGCGCTACTGGCATCCTTCGAAGAGGCCGGGATCCTGCGCGCCGGCAGGTGGCGCATCCCCGCGGCCGGAGAGGTGACTCCGGATCCACGCGAGGGAGAGTTCGTTTGCTTCAGCAGCCATCTGGAGCGGGGGATGGGGTTCCCCACGTCTCTCTTCTTCTGGGGCTTCTGCGCCTTCTACGGGATCCAGCCGTCGGACCTGGGCCCGCACAGCATCGAACAACTCGCCATTTTCGTGGCGTTCTGCGAGTGCTACCTGGGCTGCAGGCCCTACTTCCCCCTGTGGCAAGATCTTTTTCACGGGAGGATCAACTGCGAAGAATCAGGCAGCCCAATGCTGGCGGCGGGTGGCCTGACGTTCCAGTTGAAGTCGAAGGCCTCCTTCTTCGACCTGATGCTGCCTGCCAAGGCGGCAAGCGAGTAGAAGAAGTCCTGGTTCTACGTCACCGAGGCGACTCCGGATGGCGAGGTAGCGATCCCGACGTATTCCGCCGACCGGCCCGAGCCGCGCCGTCTCCAGGTCGGCAAGCTCCCATTAGACCAGCGGATGGTCGTGGATGAGATGCTTCAAACTATCCGCGGTCTGAAGAAGAAAAGCCTGCAGACCATCAACCTGTACAACTGCTGGCTCGGGCGGCGACTTGTTCCCCTAGCCCGCCGCGATCATTACATGTATGAGTACGCGGGCAAGGAAGACTCGACGAAATCCTGCCTCGCCGAGTGGAAGCTCGAAGACTACGTCCTGGCGTTGAAGAAGATCACCCAGGCGGCATACCTGGACGCAAAGGCCGGGGTCGCCCCCTACACCGCGAAGCATCCAGCCCCAACGGTAAGTCGCTGTTTCTACTAACATTCGCAGTCGCAGCTAATGCTGTCGCCGTTATACTGACATTGTCTCATGCCTGCTTTAGTTATTTCAAGTGGTGGAAGGGTGGCTCCCACCCGCGGACGACGAGAACTCGAGCTCGTCCGTCTAGGACGGGGATGAGTCACCTCCTACCAAGGGCGGCGTCGAGAGCTACGCAAGTGACGACGACGGCGAGCCCAGGGAAGAGGCCATCCCAATGGTTCGTAAAACTCGCGGGCAACATCAGCGCGAACTCGAGGCGAGTAGAAGCCTTAAACGTCATGACGACGATGACGACGACGAGCTTCCCAAGCACACCTCGCGTCGCGAAGCCACACCGTCAAAAAGGAAGAAGAAGAAGGAAGTGAAGGCTCCACCAAAAAGGAAGATGAGGCCGGCGAAAGAGGCATCTCCGCCTCGTTCGGCGAGTAGTTCTGACGCCACCGGCTTGGCCAAGGATGAAGCGTCGTGGATGACAGCAGCACCGAATGTTGCTGCCTCTCTGGATGAGGTACCCCTAGCCTCGCTTCCCCCCTATTTGCCCCAGTCTCCGGGTTGGGGGTTGCTCCAGCCGCAGCAGCTTCACCTCCCAGGAGAGCTTCTACCGAAGTCGTTCCGGAAGCTCCTGTTGCAGCCTCGTTATCAAAGAGGCCTTCCGTGTCTTGGGCACACGATGTTTTGGAGATGGGCCTTAGTCGGAAAATGGGCCCCGAACTGGAGAAGCCGGCCAGCATCCGCACGGGGCTGTGTTTCATACCAGTCGCGAAGTAAGTTTCGTTCGTCTGCTTGCCTTTCATTGTATTTGGACCACTTTGCTCATATAATCAATTCGCAGGACTGGAGTTAAGAAGATAGGCCATCCGTCTGTGGCCAAGGTGCCGCCAGTCGTCGCCGAGGAGGACGCCTCACGGAAGAGGAAAACCGACGAGGTTGCTGCCCCCGCATACGATTCTAAGAAGGCCAAGGGAGACGATGTCGTCACGGTCTCTGACGATACGACGGCTGCTCCGAGTGATCCTCCGACCGCTACGGAGGCGGCCTCGAAGACCAAGGGGGATATTTCCTCACCTGGGATGGCCGAGTCGGGTCCTCTTGGTGTTGTAGCGTCCACCGCGGCCTTCCCCCGCTTTATGGCAAAAGCGGCCACAACGAGTGGTACCGTACCATCGAGCCGCGCGCCTGGGGTCGCCGAAATGGAGGTCGAGCAACATCGCGGACACACTCCGGCTCTACTTGCGTCTATGGACGCGCTGCAGCTTCACGGCATGCTGGGCGCAGCCATCCAGGTATGCCCAGTCCCCGAGGATCGGGCCACTGAATTTCAGTGGTTAGATACTTATAGTGTTTGCTTTTATTTGTAGCGCCCAGTCCCCGAGTGCCTAGTCGCTGAATTTCAGCGGGTGGGCACTTATGATTTTTGATCTCCAGTCCCCGAGTGCCTAGTCGCTGAATTTCAGCGGGTGGGCACTTAGGATTTTTTATCTCCAGTCCCCGAGTGCCTGATCGCTGAATTTCAGCGGGTGGGCACTTAGGATTTTATTGTTGTTGACTGTTTGATTGGTGCACAGGGTTTGCAGCGTGAGTCCGCCGATTGTCTTTCCGCGAAGTTTCGTGCGGAGAAGGAACTTGTTGCCGTCCAAGAAACGAACAAGGGACTCCAAGCCCTTGCTGCCAAGGCGGAGGAGGTCGGCCAGGGTCTTGTTCCGGCGTGTGAACTGTCGGTGGCTCAGGCTGCCTTGGGTACGGCTGAGCAGCGGATCACTGATCTTGAGCGCGAGCTTGAGGAAGCGAAGACGGAGGCGAGTGCGGCGGATGGGCGAGCCAGAGCTGCTGTTACGGCTGCCGCTGAGGAGCGGAAGGTCTCTGACGCCCTTGTTGCTGGCCTCCAAGACGACTTCTCCTCTCTTCAAAGCTTCATCACGGGCCTTTGTCGTCCTTTGATTGGTAGGTTTGCCACCTCTTCTTGTAGTAGCTGCATTGTGTGATCTTTGTTGTACTTACTTCCACCCTCTATCCACAGGACGGATTATCGACAGCTCGGAGGAGGCGCAGTTGTACGACACGCGGCAGTGCGTGGCTACTCTGGTTGACTCGGCCTTGTTGTCTGCGGCTTTCATTCGAGCTTATCTTCAAGAGATGTCGCCCATGGAAGTGATTCCCAGCGATCTCGTCGAAGTGTGGAGGTATCTGGAGAAGGCGCCGTCAGTTGTCGAGTTCATGACGCGGTCGGCGTTCCGGCGTGGGGCAGCAACGACGCTTAGCCTTGGGCTTGCCCACTTCCCAGAGGACTTCGACCTTGACGACGTGACGAGTGGCTACCCCTCGTCGACGGGCTCGGTGGAGATTGCTGATGTGCTGAAGCTGACGGACCGGGCCACGGTATACTCCGATCGCGTCTGGGCGATGGGCGACCTTCTCCCTTATCAGGAGACGACGGTCGCGCCCAACGATCCCAAGCCACCGCACCGGGACTTCAAGGTTGAGCAGCCCTTTCGTGCGGCGATGGCGGGTGAGTTGACAACGTACCCGTCGAACCCGTACACTCCCTTCATTTGCAACCGCAAGGGTGGCGGCGAGTCGACGTCGAAGCCTGCAGAATAGAAACATTGTGCCTTGGGGCGTTAGTAGTAGTTTGGCCATTGGGCTCAACTTGTATTTTGTAACAACTTTGGTCTTGCTATAATGGGATTTCGCGTTATTTTGTGAGTTGTCTTGCGATTTGGATTGGCGTTTTGACGAGTCCCCGAGCGCGTCCGCCCTTTTGTGGGGTTTACCTCGTGTGATATGTGTTTGTGGTTTAGAATGTTTTGTCAGTTGTTTTGTTATTTGAGGTCGACTCGCCCGGGCTTGTAAAGCCAGTCGCAGTGCGACTCCCATGAGTGCTCTTTACTTTGACCATTTTCCCTTGCACGAACGAGGTCGGGGAGCCGAGTCCCCGAGCGTGGTACTGGGTGGTTCTAGTCGCGGCTCTAGGGTGGGTGAAGCCTGGGCGCGTTAGAGTGAGAGCATCACTCTTTCCTGGCCCGTCGGGTCAGTCGCGTGGCGAGTACTGGGCACGCTCTCGTACTTGGCGTTTTTCCCTAGTCGCTCGTGCTTAACTGGTCGTCAGTCCCCGAGCGTGGTACATGGTCGTTCGAGTCGCTGTGTCGAGGATGCGGAGGATCACGGTCGCTGTGAGGAGCGAAGGCAGTTGTCTTGGCTTGTTAAGCCAGTCGGGCTAGGCGACTCCAATGGGGCTCCGGGTAGGCGTTTTTCGTGGACGTTGCGAGTCCTGGGGTAACCCAGTGCCCTCATAACGCACTACTTGGCCGTGCCGGTCGCTGTACCAGAGGTTGACTTCTGCAGTTAGCGTGACGCTGTTATTATGAGTGCGAGTGGCACAAGACACGGAGAGTAGACGCAATTTTCAGTAACCGATATATTTTATTTCATGGCTAGTGGAAGGTACATGTATGGAGTTATAGGAATAGAACTTCCGTAGAAGGTTTACATTCCACGGTCGCTTGACGTCGAGGTTCTCGTCTCCGCGGAGGTCGGTGAGGTAGTAGGCGTCGTTGCCGAGTACTCGTCCGATGGCGAATGGTCCCTCCTGTCGTGGGAATAGTCACGGCAGATGCTGCAATCGGCAGCGAGTAGTAGAACGAGGGGCAAGGGCGGCCAGCCATCTGCGGTGCGAGATGAGGGCAAAGACACAGGGTTTTACCCAGGTTCGGCCCCCCGGAGGGTAAAGACCTACTCCTGCTAGATTGTATTATGGAGGTGTTACAATGGGCGAGCTCGGCGGCAAGGCAGCGAGTCGCTTGGGTGTATGAGGGAACGTATCTCTACTCGCCCTATAGGGAGGTTTATATAGGCTCACCTTCCCTAGGGTTTACATATCTCAACCGATTCAGTTAAAGCTTCGGTAGTCGTTTAACCTAATCCGATTGGGCCTATCTACTCGCCTGGGCCTTCAGCTTCCAGTCGCTCGGTGCCTTGCTGGGCTTCAATCCACTCGCCGTTATGCAGGCCCACTCGCCAGCTCACGGGCCAGTCGGAAACGTCCTGCTGGGTATACCCCAGTAGGCATATCCCCATCAGTAGTCCCCGAGGCCGTCGTTGATTAGGCGTAGGTGGCTGCTGGCAGTCGGAGTATACGGCTTTAGAGTAGGCATCCAGTCGAATCATCGGCGGGCTCCTGTACAAAGGAGAAAACCAGTGATCCAAGTCGCGGCTTTGGCGAGTCGAGTCGGCGAAACACTGTCATAGTGATTGGGTCGGTGAGTCGAGTGGCCAAAGTTGGACCGTCAGGCGTGGTCAAACTAGACGTTGGGGTAATCCAACGGTAACTTTTGGCGTAATCATCGCGCGGTAACGGCTTCCTGATTTGGCGGGTAACATCCATTATATAAGGGGAATGGCAGGCGATCAGAGAGCCAACTTCTCACCACTTCTTCCGACTGCGCGCATTTTCCTTCCCTCGCATCGCGATCCAGCCGACCCAAAATCTCCCGACCCCCAACAACCTCTCGGCCATGGCCCTTTCCACCGAACCGTGGGGTAGGTCTAAGTGCACAAGGGCGCAACTGGCCTCCTTCGAGGAGGCCGGGATCCTACGAGCCGGCTGTTGGCGTATTCCCCCAGCCGGAGAGACGACCCCGAACCCGCGAGAGAGGGAATTCATCTGTTTCACCAGTCATCTCGAGCGGGGGCTGGGTCCCCACAGCATCGAGCAGCTCGCCATCTTCGTGGCGTTCTGCGAATGCTACTTGGGCTGCCGGCCCTACTTCCCCTTGTGGCAAGATCTGTTCCACGGACGGATCAGCCGCGAGGAAGCAGGCGGCCCAATGCTAGCCGCGGGCGGCCTGACATTCCAACTCAAGTCCAAAGCCTCATTCTTTGATCTGATGCTGCCTGCCAAGGCAGCGAGCGACTGGAAGAAGTCGTGGTTCTACGTGGCCGAGGCGACCCCGGAGGACGAGGCGGCGATCCCGTGGTACTCCGCCAATCGGTCCGAGCCGCGCCATCTCCAAGTTGGCAAGCTCCCAAACGACCAGCGGATGGTCGTCGACGAGATGCTCCAGACCATCCGCGGTCTAAAAAAGAAGGGCCTCCAGACGATAAATATGTACAACTGCTGGCTCGGGCGGCGGCTCGTCCCGCTCGCCCAGCGTGACCACTACATGTACCAGTACACAGGCCGGGGAGACTCGACGAAGGCCTGCCTCGACGAGTGGAAACTGGAGGACTACCTCCCAGCACTGAAGAAGATTACCCAGGCGGTGTACCTGGATGCGCAGGCTGGGGTCGCCCCCTATACCGCGAAGCGTCCAGCTCCAACGGTAATCACCTTACTTTGCTCGCAGTCGCAGTCTATCCAGTCGTGGTAATTCCGATTCATTCTGTATTTGCTGCAGCTGTTCCAAGTGGTGGAAGGGTGGCTCCCTCCTTCGGACGACGAGAGCTCGGGCTCATCCGCCCAGGACGTGGGCGAGTCACTGCCCGTCAAGGGCGACGAGGACGACGATGACGAATCCGAAGAGGAGGTCGCCCCGCTGGTCCGAAAGACCCGCGAACAACGACAACGCGAGATCGAGGCAAGCAGAAGCCTCGAGCGTCATGATGACGACGACGAGCTCCCAGAAACCACCTCGCGCCGTCAAGCCACTCCGTCGAAGAAGAAGAAGAAGGAAAAGGAGGCAAGGGCCCCCCCGAAGAAGAAGACGAAGCCACCAAAGCCGGCCTCGCCGCCGCACTCGGCGAGCAGCTCTGATGCTCCCAGCCCAGCCGGTGATGACGCGCCACCAGTGACAGCCGCGCTGGACGCGGCGACCGTGTAAGTGCCGCTGGCTTCAATGCCTCCGCCATTCGCCCCAGTCTCTGGGCTGGGGGAGGCTCCAGCTGCAACGGCTTCGCCTCGCAAGGAGGCTCCGGCTACAGCGACTTCTCCTCGCAAGGAGGCTCTTGCCGAGGATGTCCCAGAAGCTCCAGCTGCGGCCTCAACGACGAAGAAGCCGTCCGTGTCTTGGGCACGCGACGTCCTGGAGATGGGGCTCTGGGCCCTGAACTAGAAAAAACGGCCAGCCTCCGTACGGGGCTACGTTTCATCCCGGTCGCCAAGTGAGTGTACTCACCCTTCCTTGCTTTTCATAACTCTTTCGCTTGTTTTTGCTTATTCGATTGATGCACAGGACTGGAGTGGAGAGGATGGGCCATCCGACGTGGCTAAGGTGCCACCCGTCATTAGCGAGGAGGACCCTGCCCGCAAGAGGAAGGCGGACGAGGTCATCGACTCGGCGGATGGCAGGAAGAAGGCCAAGGGTGGCGACACCGTCACTATCTCTGACGACACGGCGGTTGCACCAGCCGGGCCCGTGATGGAGGCAGCCACTTCTACGAAGGAGGGCGCTTCCTTGCCTGGAACAGCGGAGGCGACCTCCCTTGGAGCGGGTGCCTCTATTGCTACCTTCCCACGCTTCGTGACCAAGGCGGCCATGGCGAGTGGAGCTGCGCCCTCGAGCCATGCTCCTGGGACCGCCAATGCTGAAGTCGACCAACGTCGTGGGCATACGCCGGCGTTACTCGCGTCCGTGGACGCAATACAACTCCATGGCATGCTTGGCGCAGCCATCCAGGTACATCCAGTCCCCGAGGATCAGGTCGGTGCTTTGCAGCGGCTTGATTCTTATAATTTCTCATCTTTTTATTTTCGCACACAGTCCCCGAGTGCGCACGCGCTAAATTTTAGCGGGTGAGCACTTAGGAATTTCTTAATCGCCAGTCCCCGAGTGCGCAGTTGCTGAATTTCAGCGGGTGGGCACTTAGGAATTTCGTGATCGCCAGTCCCCGAGTCCGCACTCGCTGAATTTCAGCGGGTGGGCACTTAGGAATTTTGCTGTGACTATATTTTTCGGTGATGTGCAGGGTCTGCAGCTTGAGTCGGCGGATCGATTGGCCACGAAGCAGCGCGCGGAGAAGGAGCTGGCCATCGTCCAGGAAGCGAACAAAGGGCTTGTCCCCGCTGGTGAATTGGTGGCGACGCAATCGGCCTTGAGTGCCGCTGAACAGCGGATCGCCAACCTCGAGCGCGAGCTGCGGGAGGCGAAGGAAGAAGCGGCCTCGGCTGACGGGCGAGCTAAGGCCGCCATTGCAGCCGCTGAGGAGGATCGCAAGGTGTCGGAAGTCCTTATTGCTGGACTTCAGGACGACCATACCTCGCTTCAATGCTTCATCACAGAACTCGCCCGCCCGCTGCTTGGTGAGTACATCTTCCTTTTCCAGTGGTTGTGTCTTTTATGGTGTCCGTCGTACTCATTATTGTCTTCTACTCGTAGGTCCCATCACGATAGCGACGGAGAGGCGAGCTCGCTCGACGCGAGGCAGTGCGTAAGTATGCTCGTTGATTCGGCGACATTGTCGGCAACGTGCATCCGTGCCTATCTCCAAGAGATATCGCCCACGGAGGTGATTCCCAGCGACCTCGTTGAGGTGTGGAAATATTTGGAGAAGGCGCCCGCGGTCGTTGAATACATGACGCGGTCGGCGTTTCGGCGCGGAGCGTCGACGGCCCTTATCCTTGGACTCGCCCACTTCCCCGAGGATTTCGACATCGACGATGTGACGAGTGGATATCCATCGTCGACTGGCGCGGTGGAGCTGTCCGAGGTCCTCAAGTTGCAGGACCGTGCCGCCACGTATTCAGAACGTGTCTGGGCAATGGGCGACCTCCTTCCGTACCAGTAGACGGTCGTCGCGCCGAACGACCCCGAGCCGCCGCACCGTGACTTCAAGGTCGAGCAACCTTTTCGTGCGGCGATGGCGGGTGAACTGACGACGTATCCGTCAAATCCGTACACGGCGTTCATCCGCAATCGCCGGGATGTTGGCGAGTCTTCATCGAAGCCTGCAGAGTAGGATGGTTTGCCTTGTGGCATTAGTAACAGGTCTGCCACGCGGGCATATTTTGTAACATAAAACAATGCAATACCCAATTGAATGAGACGTTGTGTCTATTTTGGTATTTGTTGTGTGTTTGTGATTGATTTTTGAACGAGTCCCCGAGTGCGTCCGCCCTTTTTGTGGGGTTTACCTCGTATATGATGTATGTGTTGTTGTCATGTGTTGTGATGTTTGGTCGACTCGCCCGAGCTCGAAGAGCCAGTCGCTAGGCGAATCCCTTGAGTGCTCTGTACTTTACCGTTTTCCCGTGCGCGAACGAGGTCGGGTGGCCGAGTCCCCGAGCGTGGTAATTGGTAGTTCTAGGCGCGACTCGAGGGTGGTTGAGGACTTAGCGCGTTGGTGTGAACGCGTCACTCCTGCCTGGACCGTGGGGTCAGTCGCGTGGCGAGTCCTGGGCATGCTCTCTTACTTGGCGTTTTCCCTGACCGCTCGCAACGAACTGGTCATCAGTCCCCGAGCGTGGTACTTAGCCGTTCGAGTCGCTATGCCGAGGATGCGGAGGACCAAGGTCGCTGTGAGAAGCGAGGGCAGTTGTCTTGGCTCGTAGAACCAGTCGAGCTAGGCGACTCCAATGGGGCTCCGGGTGGGCGTTTTTCGTGGACGATGCAAGACCTGAGGTGATTCAGTGCTCTTACACCGCACTACTTAGCCGTGCCGATCGTTGTGCCAAAGGTTGACTTCTGCAATTAGCGTAACGCTGTTATTATGAGTGCGAGTGGCACAAGTCATGGAGGGTAGGCGCAATTTGCGGTAACCGTTTCTTTTTATTTCATAGCGACTGGAGAGTACATGTGTGGGGTTCTAGGAGTAGAACTTCCAGAGGAGGTTTACATTCCATGGTCGCTTGACGTCGAGTTCGCCGTCCCCGCGGACGTCGATGAGGTAGTAGGCGTTGTTGCCGAGGACGCGCCCGATAGCGAATGGGCCTTCCCACGGAGGGGAGAGCTTGTGCATGCCCTTCTTGTGCTGGATGAGGCGTAACACCAGGTCGCCTTCCTGGAAGGTGCGAGCTTTCACCCGCCGGCTGTGGTAGAGGCGGAGTCCTTGCTGGTAGATAGCGGTTCGTGACCGAGCGAGGTCACGTGCTTCGTCGAGTTGGTCGATCCCGTCTTGGCGGGCGAGCTCGTTTGCAGCCTCCGTATAGTGGACGACGCACGGCGAGTCGTGTTCGAGGTCGGTGGGCATGACTGCTTCGGCACCGTAGACCATGAAGAAGGGAGTGAATCCCGTCGATCTGTTGACTGAGGTGCGGATCCCCCAGATGACAGAAGGCAACTCCTCTACCTAGCACCCGGCGGTGCGCTCGAGTGGTATTTGGAGCTATGGCTTCAGGCCGTGGAGGATGCTCTGGTTGGCCCGTTCCGCCTGGCCGTTGGATTCCGGGTGGGCGACTGACGCGAGGTCGATTCGGATGTGATGTTCCTCGCAGAACTCGGCCATGGATCCTTTGGCGAAGTTGGTGTCGTTGTCCGTGATGATGCTGTTTGGGAACCCGTAGAGATATATGAGCTCGCGTAGGAATTTAGTGGCGGTCTTCCCGTCGCATTTCCGGACTGGCTTGGCCTCCACCCACTTCATGAATTTGTCGAAGGCGACTAGCAGGTGGGTGTAGCCGGAGGGGGCCTTCTTGAAGGGGCCTACCATATCCATGCCCCATACGGCGAATGGCTAGGTGATGGGGATTGTTTTGAGCGCCGAGCTCGGCACGTGCGTCTGGTTGGCGTACTTCTGGCACCCGGCGCACCGCTGGACGATCGATATCAACAACATCGGCGTGTGCGGTGGGCCAGTAGAAGCCATGTCGCATAGCCTTGGCATCCAGGGAGCGAGCGGTGGCGTGGTGGCCGCAGTCACAGGAGTGAATGTCGTGGAGGATTTTGCGTCCTTCAGCTGGTTGGACGCAGCGTTGAAACACGCCGGTGACGCTGCGCTTGTGGAGCTCGCCGTCGATGATGGTGTAGGACTTGCATCGGCGAGTGATCATTCGAGCGTCTATCTCGTCTGCCGGTAGGGTGCCGACTTCCAGGTAGGCGATGTAGGGCTTGGTCCAGTCGTCTGGCTCGTTGACGAGTGCGACCAAGGCTGCCTCTGGTTGGAGTGGGACTCCGATGTCGATCTCCCTCGGGGGAGAGACTGATGGCTTGGTGATCGTGTCGAGGAAGACGCCGGCTGGTGGTGCGAGTCAAGCCGACCCGATGCGAGAGAGTGCATCGGCCTCCTCGTTCTTCCGCCTGTCGATCCACTCGACGGAGTAGCCTGTGAAGTGTCCGCCCAACCTGTCCACTGCTTGGCGGTACGCTGCCATGGTGGGGGAGACGGCATCGCAGGTGCCAGCGACTTGTCCCGCGACGAGGTCGGAATCTCCGTAGCAGCGTAGGCGGTGGACATTCATCTCCTTGGCAGCTCGCATGTCGTGGATTAAGGCCTCGTACTCGGCCATGTTGTTGGTGCAGGGTGTGAAGTCGAGGCAGAGGATGTAGCGGAGCTTGTCGCCCTTTGGTGAGGTAAGCACGATCCCTGCGCCTGCGCCGTCCGCGTTCTTGGAGCCGTCGAAGTGTAGGCTCCAGTAATGGAGGTATGGCAGCTTCTCTGGCTGCTGGGCCTCTTCCCAATCGGCGATGAAGTCCGCTAGGGCCTGCGACTTGATCGCTTTTCGCGGCTCGTATTTGATGTTGTGGACGCCAATATCGACGGCCCACTTGGCGACCCGCCCGGTCGCCTCACGGTTGCGGATGATGTCTTGCAACGGTGTTGAGGAAACGACCGTGATCGGGTGCTCCTGGAAGTAATGCGGCAGGCGCCGCTGAGCTCTGAAGACCGCGTATACCAGCTTTTGATACTGGGGGTACCGCTGTCGCGACTCGGTGAGGACCTCGCTGATGTAGTACACCGGTCGCTGAACTGGGCGCTCCTTTCCTTCCTATGGTCGTTCGACGACCATGACGGCGCTGACGACGCGTTCGGAAGCCGCGATGTAAACCAGCATGGGTTCTTTGTCGGCGGGGGCGGCGAGTAGCGGTGCGGCGAGTAGCACTTTCTTGAGGTCGCGAAGCGCGTCATCCGCCTCCTTGTCCCACTGGAAGGTGGGGTTCTTGCGCATCAGGCGGTATAGGGGCATCGCCTTTTCGCCCAGGCGGGGGATGAAGCGACTGAGAGCCGTTACTCGCCCGGCCAGTTTCTGGACGTCGTGCAGGCACTCGGGTTTGCCGAGCCGAGCGATCGTGTCGATCTTCGTGGGGTTCGCCTCGATCCCTCGTTTGGAGACGACGTACCCCAGTAGTTGTCCTGCTGGTACACCGAAGGTGCATTTGCCTGGGTTGAGCTTTATCTTGTATTTTCGCAAGTTGGCGAATGTTTCCGCCAGGTCGGCGAGTAGGTCGCCCTGGCGAGCGGACTTTACGACCACGTCGTCGATGTAGACGTGGATGTTGCGGCCAATTTGGCTCGCGAGGCATTCTTGCATGCACCGCTGGTAGGTCGCCCCGGCGTTCTTGAGGCTGAAGGTCATGGCGGTGTAGAAGAAGGCTCCGAATGGCGTGATGAACGCCGTCTTCTCCTCGTCCTCGATGGCCATTTTGTTCTGGTTGTACCCAGAGTAGGCGTCGAGGAAACATAGCGACTCCGAGCCCGCGGTTGAATCGATTATCTGGTCAATCCGCGGGAGGAAGAACTGCTCCTTTGGGCAGGCGCTGTTCAGGTTTGTGTAGTCGATACACATTCTCCAGGTCCCGTTCTTCTTCTCGACCAGGACTGGGTTTGCCAGCCACTTGGAGTACTTGATTGGCCGGATGAAGCCGGCAGCGAGTAGACGCTGCACTTCCTCGGCGATTGCTCGAAGGCGTTCTTCATTGAAGGGTCGCAGCGACTGCTTGACAGGTCGCACTTTGGGGTCGGCGTTTAGCTTGTGCTCAGCGAGCTCCCTAGGGACACCGGGCATGTCAGAGGGTTTCCATGCGAAGATGTCCCTGTTCTCACGGAGGAACTCGATGAGCGCGCCTTCCTATGCTGGGCTCATGCCTGTCCCGATCGTCACCGTCTGGCTGGAGTCGCCTGGGACCAGCTCGACGGTGCGGGTGTGCGTCGTGGCCTCAAAGGTTGAGGTGTTTGCGCCCTCTGAGTTGGGCTTCTTGAGTATGGTGGGGTCGTCGTTGTTGACGCCGCTCGCGTACTTGGCGAGCTCGTCGGCGTGGTTGGTCTCCGCCGCAATGACGGCGTCAGCGAGCTCGGCTCCTTTTGCCTCGCACTCGGCGGCCATGTCGGGGTCGCCGTTGATGGTGATGACGCCGCACGGCCCGGGGAGCTTCATCGCGTTGTACGCATAGTGGGGCGCTGCCATGAATTTAGTGAACGCCTGGCGCCCCAGGACGCAGTGGTAGGGGGTGTCGAAGGGCACCAGCTCGAAGACGATCCGCTCGGTGCGGAAGTTGGCCGGTGTGCCGAAGGTTACTGGCAGCGAGACCTTGCCGATCGGGTACGCCTTCCGACCGGGGACGATGCCGTGGAATGTGGTGTGGGTTGTCTCGATCATCGACTGCGGGAGCCGCAGCCGCCTGAAGGTGTCCAGGTACAGGATGTTGATGGAGCTGCCGCCGTCCATCAACGTCATGGGAAGCCAATAGTCGCCGACCTTGGGCTTGACCACCAGGGCGACTCGACCTGGGTATTCGATGCGTGGCGAGTGGTCTTGGCGACTCCAGGTGATGGGCTGCTCCGACCAGTTGAGGAACTGGGGAACGTCCGCCTGGGCCACCGTGTTGACGGCAACGGCGCGGGCGATGACCTTCTTTTCACGTTTCGTGTTGAAGCCTGTGAAGGTGTGGAGCGAGCCGACTACTTTGCCGAATTTTCCGCCGTTTGGCGGGTCGTTGTCGGGGTCCTCCCGCGCTCGCCGTGCCTTCTCGATTTCCCTGAGGGTGTGGCAGTCGGCGGTGGTGTGCGTTGCGGGCTTCCCTTCCCTGCTATGAAACGCACATGGTTGGTTAAGGAGGGACGCGGGGTCGAACCTTGGCTTGTTCTTGTAGTTGCCACCGTCGCGGCGTTATCCTCTGTCGCGGCGGAAGCTCTTGGGCTCGCGCTGTGCGTGCCCGGCGTTGGCGACGAAGTCGACTCGCCCGTCACTGCGGCGCTTGCCGGTGAGGCGAGTGCCGCTGTAGCGTAGGTCGGGTCGGCGTCCACCGTCGTTTCCGCTCGTGCAGCGTTGACCTCCTGACTCGTCGTCAGTTTCCTGGTTTGGATCTTCCTCGGCGTACCGTTTGGCGATCTCGAGGAGGTCGGGGATGTTGTCGAGTGTGCGGGAGTGTCGCTTGAGCTTGGTGACCAGGGGCTCGTAACGGCACGAGGTCTTGAAGCAATGGATCGCGATGTCCGGGTGGATGCCGGCCGCGTTGTACCAAAGTTCTTGCCACCGTTGGACCCAATTGTGGGTCGACTCGCGGGGTCCCTGGACGCATCGCTCCAGGTCCTCGATGGTGGTGGCGCGGGTGTAGGAGCACTCGAAGTGCCTGACGAAGGCATCGCGCATCTCGTCCCAGGAGTCGATACTGTCCGGGGGAGGGTGTTGATCCACTGCCTGCACGTCCCCTCCATCATCAGGGGGAGGTAACGAGCGGCTAGCAGGTCAGTGTGACCTGCGATCCCCATCGCCATGAGGTATGTGTCGAGCCAGACGGCGGGGTCGTACGAGGAATCGTACTTTTCTATCTCCTTCCTCGCCTTGAAGTTTGGCGGGTACTTCTCGCCTCGGATCATTGGTCCGAAGCACTTGGGTCCGAGTCGACTGAGCGACCCCATGGGCTCGCCGTCGCGGCGATTGGTTAGGGTATGTCGCAGGTCATCGGGCTGGCGTGCGCGCCAACTTTGGTTGTTGATGATGTGGGTGCGGGCGTCGATGGGTTGCCCGTTGGCGGCGACAAGGTTGGTTGCCGGCCTGGGGTCGCTGGTGGAGAGTGCCGCGTTCGCGGGTCGGTGTTGGAGCTGTAGTGGCTCTGGTGGCGGGCAGTTGAGGGTGTTTGCCGCCGCTGGGCGGCCGCTGGAGGCCGCTCTGCTTCCCGAGGAACGCGAGTATACTCGACCTGCCAAGTCGGCGCCCGCTCTTTGCTGCTCGACGGCCTTCGCGAGCAGGGCCCTGACGTATTGGATCTGTAGGGCGCCGTCGCCGGTGGCTGTGATGCTGTCGGCTGCTGCTCGGCCTGCTACGAGGTTGTCCATTGGGGTGGAGAACAGTGGGAGGCCGTTTGCGTCTCGCTCCCGTGAGGAGACTAATATCCGCGGCTGGTTCCTGGGAGGGGTGCGGTTGGGTGGAAGTGGGGCGCCCCTCGCCGTTGATCCTGGCGGGGGCCGGGCGCTTCCTCCTGGTGGCGCGTTCTCGCAGATCGCGCGCTCGGCCATGCGGGCCGGGTCGTTTTCGTCGTCGAAGTTCAGGGCGCGCCCCTGAACGGTGGGGTTCAGGCGTGACCTGATCTGCTGCTGGTGGTAGCGTGACAGCTCCTGCGCCGTCACCTGCTCGAGGCAAAAAATTTCGCGCTCGGCTTGCTCTTTGCGTACCGCCTCCGCCAGTTTCGGGCGGAGCTCCTCGACCTCCGTTGCCGTGGCGTTAGGAGGGATTGGGGTGGAGAACGGGTCCTCTGGTGGATCGGCGCCGGTTGCCATGTAGGCCGCGGCGTGGCGACCAGTTCCGTCGCGGGGGTCGCCGGAGTTCTCCGATCCGGAGTCGAACCCGAAGATCCCGAGGATGGAGGGATCCTTGAAGTCTCCCGCGTTGGAGACCTAGGCGATGGAGCCCGCGGACGAAGCCGCGGTGATGGATCCGGCGAGTGACGCCGGGGTCGCCGAGTCGGCGTCGTCGGTGAGGGCCGCATCCTCTGCGGCCGCTGAATTCCCGGCCACGTTGCTGTGGGTCGAGTTGTACTCGGAGGCGAGGCGATGGATCGTGCGGCTCTGGCTCTCGGAGAGCCGATCACACGGCGGCGAATCGCGGATGCGAGCCGAATCCTCCGAGACGATGATGTCGGTGAGACCGACGAAGAGGCTAATCGTGTCGATCGGCAGGATCACGCTGTGCGTGACGGGTCGCGCCGCCGGGACGTAGCTTCTCGGCAAGATTTGGAGCATCTCGCCGATCGCTATCATGCGGCCGGTGGCGACCGTCTCGTTGATGGGCAGATGGGATCTCGCCGCAGAACACCGGCCGGACCGGCCAGGCCCCACGGTGGGCGCCATTGTCGTGGGAATAGTCACGGCAGATGCTGCAATCGGCAGCGAGTAGTAGAACGAGGGGCAAGGGCGGCCAGCCATCTGCGGTGCGAGATGAGGGCAAAGACACAGGGTTTTACCCAGGTTCGGCCCCCCGGAGGGTAAATACCTACTCCTGCTAGATTGTATTATGGAGGTGTTACAATGGGCGAGCTCGGCGGCAAGGCAGCGAGTCGCTTGGGTGTATGAGGGAACGTATCTCTACTCGCCCTATAGGGAGGTTTATATAGGCTCACCTCCCCTAGGGTTTACATATCTCAACCGATTCAGTTAAAGCTTCGGTAGTCGTTTAACCTAATCCGACTGGGCCTATCTACTCGCCTGGGCCTTCAGCTTCCAGTCGCTCGGTGCCTTGTTGGGCTTCAATCCACTCGCCGTTATGCAGGCCCACTCGCCAGCTCACGGGCCAGTCGGAAACGTCATGCTGGGTATACCCCAGTAGGCATATCCCCATCACCTCCCACGGAGGGGAGAGCTTGTGCATGCCCTTCTTGTCCTGGATTAAGCGTAGCACCAGGTCGCCTTCCTGGAAGGTGCGAGTCCTCACCCGCCGACTATGGTAGCGGCAGAGTCCTTGCTGGTAGATGGCAGTGCGGGAGCGAGCTAGGTCGCGTGCCTCGTCGAGTTGATCGACTCCATCCTGGCGTGCAAGTTCGTTCACAGCCTCCGTGTAGTGGATGACCCTTGACGAGTCGTGCTCTAGGTCGGTGGGCATGACTGCCTCGGTGCCATATACCATGAAGAAGGGGGTGAACCCTGTCGACCTGTTGACCGAGGTGCGGATACCCCAGATGACGAAGGGTAGCTCCTCGACCCAGCACCCGGCGGTGCGCTCGAGTGGTACTTGGAGCTATGGCTTCAGGCTGTGGATGATGCTCTGGTTGGCCCGTTCCGCCTGACCGTTGGACTCTGGGTGGGCGACTAAGGCGAGGTCGATTCGGATGTGATGTTCCTCGCAGAACTCGGCCATGGATCCTTTGGCGAAGTTGGTGCCGTTGTCCGTGATGATGCTGTTTGGGAACCCGTAGCGGTATATGAGCTCACGTAGGAACTTGGTGGCGGTCTTCCCGTCGCATTTCCGGACTGGCTTGGCCTCCACCCACTTTGTGAATTTGTCGACCGCGACCAGGAGATGGGTGAAGCCAGAGGGGGCCTTCTTGAAAGGGCCTACCATGTCCATGCCCCACACAGCGAATGACCAGGTGATGGGGATTGTCTTGAGTGCTGAGCTCGGCACGTGTGTCTGGTTGGCATACTTCTGGCACTCGGCGCACCGCTGGACAATGTCGACGGCGTCTGCGTGTGCGGTGGGCCAGTAGAAGCCATGCCGCATAGCCTTTGCGACTAGGGAGCGGGCGCCGGCGTGGTGGCCGTAGTCGCCGGAGTGGATGTCGTGGAGGATTTTGCGTCCTTCAGCGGGTTGGACGCAGCGTTGGAACACGCCGGTCACGCTGCGCTTGTGGAGCTCGCCGTCGATGATGACGAAGGATTTTCAGCGGCGTGCTATCATCCGGGCGTCTGTTTCGTCTGTCGGCAAGGTGCCTCCCTCCAAGTACGGGATGTACGGCGTTGTCCAGTCTTCTGGCTCGGCGATGAGTGCGACCAGGGCTGCCTCTGGTTGCAGCAGGACTCCGATGTCGATCTCCCTTGGGGGAGAGACGGAAGGCTTGGTGATGGTGTCGAGGAAGATGTCGGCGGGTGGCGCGAGTCGAGCCGAGCCGATGCGAGAGAGTTCGTCGGCTTCATCATTCTTCCTCCTGTCGATCCACTCGATGGAATAGCCTGCGAAGTGTCCGCCTAGCTTGTCCACTGCTTGGCGGTATGCCACCATGGTGGGGGAGACGGCGTCGCAGGTACCAGCGACCTGCCCGGCGACAAGGTCGGAATCTCCGTAGCAGCGTAGGCGGTTGACATTCATCTCCTTGGAGGCTCGCATGCCATGGAGTAGTGCCTCGTACTCGGCCATGTTGTTGGTGCAGGGGGTGAAGTCGAGGCACAGGACGTAGCGGAGCTTGTCGCCCTTCGGGGAAGTCAGCACGATCCCTGCTACTGTGCCGTCTGCATTCTTGGAGCCATCAAAGTGCAGGCTCCAGTAGTGGAGGTACGGCAGCTTTTCCGGCTGCTGGGCCTCTTCCCAGTCGACGATGAAGTCCGCGAGAGCCTACGACTTGATCGCTTTGCGCGGCTCATACTTGATGTTGTGGACGCCGATTTCGACGGCCCACTTGGCGACTCGCCCTGTCTCCTCGCGGTTGCAGATGATGTCCTGCAGCGGTGCTGAGGAGACGACCGTGATCGGGTGCTCCTGGAAGTAGTGCGGCAGTCGCCGCTGTGCTCTGAAGACCGCGTATACCAGTTTCTGGTATTGCGGGTATCGCTGGCGTGACTCGGTGAGGACCTCGCTGATGTAGTACACCGGTCGCTGTACCGGGTGCTCCTTTCCTTCCTCTGGCCGCTCGACGACCATGACGGCGCTGACGACGCGCTCGGAAGCTGCGACGTAGACCAGCATGGGTTCTTTGTCGACGGGGGCGGCGAGTAGCGGGGCTGCGAGTAGCACCTTCTTGAGGTCGCGGAGCGCGTCGTCCGCCTCCTTGTCCCACTGGAAGGTGGGGTTCTTGCACATTAGGCGGTATAGGGGCATCGCCTTTTCGCCCAATCGGGGGATGAAGCGACTGAGAGCCGCGACTCGCCCGGCCAGCTTCTGGATGTCGCGCAAGCACCTCGAGTTTGCCGAGTCGAGCAATCGTGTCGATCTTGGTGGGGTTCGCCTCGATCCCGCGCTTGGAGACGACGTAGCCCAGTAGTTGCCCTGCTGGTACACCGAAAGTGCATTTGCCTGGGTTTAACTTTATCTTGTATTTCCGCAGGTTGGCGAATGTTTCCGCCAGGTCGGCGAGTAGGTCGCTCTGGCGAGCGGACTTCACTACCACGTCGTCGATGTAGACGTGGATATTGCGGCCAATTTGGATCGCAAGGCATTCCTGCATGCATCACTGGTAGGTTGCCCCGGTGTTCTTGAGGCCGAAGGTCATGGCAGTGTAGTAGAAGGCTCCAAATGGCGTGATGAACGCCGTCTTTTCCTCGTCCTCGACAGCCATTTTGATCTGGTTGTACCCAGAGTAGGCGTCGAGGAAACACAGCGACTCCAAGCCCACGGTGGAGTCGATTATTTGGTCGATCCGCGGGAGGACGAATTGCTCCTTCGGACAGGCGCTGTTTAAATTTGTGTAATCGATACACATCCTCCAGGTCCCATTTTTCTTCTCGACCAGGACTGGGTTTGCCAGCCACTTGGAGTATTTTATTGGCCGGATGAAGCCTGCAACGAGTAGACGCTTCACCTCCTCGGCGATGGCTCGAAGGCGCTCTTCATTGAAGGGCCGCAGCGACTGCTTGACAGGTCGCACTTTGGGGTCGGCGTTGAGTTTGTGCTCAGCGAGTTCCCTAGGGACACCAGGCATGTCAGAGGGATTCCATGCGAAGATGTTCCTGTTCTCACGGAGGAACTCGATGAGCGTGCCTTCCTATGCTGGGCTCATGCCCATCCCGATCGTCACTGTCTGGCTGGAGTCGCCTGGGACCAGCTCGACGGTGCGGGTGTGTGTCGTTGCCTCGAAGGCTGAGGTGTTGCCGCCCTCTGAGTTGGGCTTCTTGAGTATGGTGGGGTCGTCGTTGTTTACCCCGCTCGCGTATTTGGCGAGCTCGTCGGCGTGGTTGGCCTCTGCCGTGATGACGGCGTCGGCGAGTTCGGCTCCCTTGGCCTCGCACTCGGCGGCCATGTCGGGGTCGCCGTGGATGGTGATGACGCCGCGCGGCCCGGGGAGCTTCATTGCGTTGTACACGTAGTGGGGCGCTGCCATGAACTTAGCGAACGCCTGGCGCCCCAAGACGCAGTGGTAGGGGCTGTCGAAGGGCACCAGCTCGAAGACGATTCGCTCGGTGCGGAAGTTTGCTGGTGTGCCGAAGGTGACTCGCAGCGTGACCTTGCCGATCGGGTACACCTTCCGACCGGGGACGATGCCGTGGAACGTGGTGTAGGTCGTCTCGACCATCGACTGCGGGAGCCGCAGTCGCTTGAAGGTGTCCAGGTACAGGATGTTGATGGAGCTGCCGCCGTCCATCAATGTCTTGGGGAGCCAGTAGTCTCCCACCTTGGGCTTGACCACCAGGGCGACTTGGCCTGGGTACTCGATGCGTGGCGAGTGGTCCTGGCGGCTCCAGGTGATGGGTTGCTCCGACCAGTTGAGGAACTGGGGGACGTCCACCTAGGCCACCGCGTTGACGGCGACGGCGCGGGCGATGACCTTCTTCTCGCGCTTCGTGTTGAAGCCAGTGAAGGTGTGGAGCGAACCGGCCACGCTGCCGAATTTTCCGCCATTTGGCGGGTTGTTGTTGGGGTCCTCCCGCGCTCGCTGTGCCTTCTCGATCTCCTTGAGAGAGTGGCAGTCGGCAGTCGTGTGCGTGGCGGGCTTCCCTTCCCTGTTGCGAAACACACAAGGTTGGTTAAGGAGGGCCGCGGTGTCGAACCTTGGTTTCGCCTTGTAGTTGCCACCATCGCGCGTGCCCAGCGTTGGCGACGAAGTCGACTCGCCCGTCACTGCGGCGCTTGCCGGTGAGGCGAGTGTTGCTGTAGCGTAGGTCGGGCCGTCGCCCGTTGTCATTGCCGCTCGTGCGGCGTTGGCCTCCCGACTCGTTGTCGGTTTCCTGGTTTGGGTCTTCCTCCGCGTATCTTTTGGCGATCTCAAGGAGGTCCGGTATGTTGTTGAGTGTGCGGGAATGTCGTTTGAGCTTAGCGACCAAGGGCTCGTAGCGGCACGAGGTCTTGAAGCAGTGGATCGCGGTGTCCGGGTGGATGCCGACCGCGTTGTGCCATAGTTCTTGCCACTACTGGACCCAGCTGCGGGTCGACTCGCGGGGTCCCTGGACGCATCGTTCCAGGTCCTCGATGGTGGTGGCGCGAGTGTAGGAACACTCGAAGTGCCTGACGAAGGCGTCGCGCATCTCTTCCCAGTAGTCGATGCTATCCGGGGGGAGAGTGTTGATCCACTGCCTGCACGCTCCCTCCATCATCAGGGGGAGGTAGCGGGCGGCTAGCAGGTCGGTGTGGCCAGCGATCCCCATTGCCATGAGGTAGGTGTCCAGCCACACGGAGGGGTCGTACGAAGGGTCGTATTTCTCTATTTCCTTCGGCGCTTTGAAGTTCGCCGGGTATTTTTCGCCTCGGATCATCGGTCTGAAGCATCGGGGCCCGAGTCGGCTTAGCGACCCCATCGGCTCGCCGTCGCGGCGACTGGTTAGGGTGTGTCGCAGGTCGTCGGGCTGGCGTGCGCGCCAGCTCTGGTTGTTGATGATGTGGGTGCGGGCGTCGACGGGCTGACCGTTGGCGGCAACGAAGTTGGTCGCTGGCCTGGGGTCGTTGGTGGAGAGTGCCGCGTTCGCGGGTCGGTGTTGGAGCTGTAGTGGCTCGGGTGGCGGGCAGTTGAAGGTGTTTGCCGCCAATGGACGGCAGCTTGAGGCCGCTCTGCTACCCGATGACCGCGAGTACATCCGACCTTGGGAGTCGACGCCTGCGTTTTTTTGCTCGACCGCCTTCGCGAGCCGGGACTTGACGTACTGGATCTGTCGGGCGGCGGCGCCGGTGGCCATGATGTTGTCGGCCGCTGCTCGGCCCGCCACGAGGTTGTCCATCGGGGTGGAGAACAGTGGTAGGTCGTTCGCGTCTCGCTCTCGTGAGGAGACAATGATCCGCGGCTGGTCCCTGGGGGGAGCGCGGTTGGGTGGAGGTGGGGTGCCATTCGCCTTCGACCCTGGTGGGGGCCGGGCGCTTCCTCCTGGTGGCGCGTTCTCGCAGATCGCGCGCTTGGCCACGCGGGCTGGGTCGTTCTCATCGTCGAAGTTCAGGGCGCGCCCCTGGACGGTGGGGTTCAGGCGCGACCTGATTCGTTGCTGGTGGTAGCGCGACAGCTCCTGCGCCGTCACCTGCTCGAGGCGAAATTTTTCGCGCTCGGCTTGCTCCTTGTGGACTGCCTCCGCCAGCTTCAGGCGGAGTTCCTCGACCTCCGTCGCCGTGGCGTTAGGAGGGATCAGGGTGGAGAAGGGATCCTCCGGCGGGTCGGTGCCAGTCGCCATGTAGGTTGCGGCGTGGCGACCGGTCCCGTCGCGGAGATCGGCGGAGATTTCCGATCCGGAGTCGAAGTCTAAGATCCCAAGGATGGAGGGATCCTCGAAGTCTCTAACGTTGGAGACCTGGGTAATGGAGCCCGCGGGTAATGGAGCCCGCGGGCGAAGCCGCGATGATGGATCCGGCGAGTGAGGCTGGGTTCGCCGAGTCGGCGTCATCGTTGAGGGCCGCGTCTTCTGCGGCCGCGGTGGTTTCAGCCACGTCGCTGTGGGCCGAGTTGTACTCGGAGGCGAGGCGGTGGATCGTGCGGACCTGGCTCTCGGAGAGCCGGTCGCGTGGCGGCGACTCGCGGATGCGAGCCGAATCCTCCGAGACGATGACGCCGGTGAGGCCGACGAAGAGGCTGATCGTGCCAACTGGCAAGATCATGCTATGCGTGACGGGTCGCGCCGCCGGGACGTAGCCGCTCGGCAAGATCTGGAGCATCTCGCTGATCGCTATCATGCGGCCGGTGGCGACCGACTCGTTGATGGGCAGATTGGATCTCGCCGCAGAACACCGGCCAGACCGGCCAGGCCCCACGGTGGGCGCCACTGTCGTGGGAATGACCACGGCAGATGCTGCAATCGGCAGCGAGTAGTAGAACAAGGGGCAAGGGCGGCAAGCCATCTGCGGTGCAAGATGAGGGCAGAGACACAGGGGTTTACCCAGGTTCGCCCCCCCGGAGGGTAAAGACCTACTCCTGCTAGATTGTATTATGGTGGAAGTACAATGGGGCGAGCTCGGCGGTAGGCAGCGAGTCGCTTGGGTGGATGATAGAACGTCTCCTCTACACGCCCTCTAGGGAGGTTTATATAGACTCACCCCCCTTAGGGTTTACATATCTCAACCGAATCAGTTAAGGTTTCTGCAATCGTTTAACCTAGTCCGACTGGGTCTATCTACTTTCCCGGGCCTTCAGCTTCCAGTCGCTTGAATTCACGCCAAGTCTTGATCCAGTCGCCGTCCTGCTGGCCCACTCGCCAGTTCCTGGGCCGGTCGGAAACGTCCTGCTGGGTATACCCCGGTAGGCATATCCCCATCACATAGGATCTCTAATGTATGTCATGCTATGTACTAGACCCGACATTGCATATGTTGTTAGTTTTACTAGCAGATATCAAAGTGATCCAGGAGTGGATCATTGGACAGCGGTCAAAAACATCCTTAAGTACTTGAGAAGAACTAAGGATATGGTTCTTTCTTATGGAGGTGATGAACAGCTCGTTGTTAATGGTTACACCGATGCTAGTTGGAACACCGATCCGGATGATTCTAAATCACAATCTGGATACGTATTTACTTTGAATGGTGCAGCAGTTAGCTGGAGGAGTGCAAAGCAAAGCATTGTGGCGAGATCTTCAAGTGAATCGGAATACATGGCTGCTTTGGAGGCTTCACAAGAAGCGATATGGATGAAGGAGTTCATTACAGATCTCGGTGTGGTTCCAAGTGCGTTGGACCCAATGTCTATCTACTGTGATAACATGGGCGCCATAGCCAATGCGCAAGAACCAAGGTCACACAAGAAGCTGAAGCACATCAAGCTACATTTTCACGCTATTCGAGAACATGTCCAAGATGGTGACATAAAGATTTGCAAGGTACACACAGATCTGAATGTGGCGGATCTGTTGACTAAACCTCTCCCGAGGGCAAAACATGACCAACACCAAACTGCCATGGGTGTTCAGTATATTACCATGTAATCTAGATTAGTCGACTCTAGTGCAAGTGGGAGACTGTTGGAGATATGCCCTAGAGGCAATAATAAATAGTTATTATTATATCTTTGTGTTTATGATAAATGTTTACATTCATGCTATAATAGTATTAACAAGGAAACATTAATACTTGTGTGATTTGTAAACTTAAATTAGAGTCCCTGGTAAAGCCTCTTCATAATACTAGCTTGTTGGTTAATAAATGATTGTTGTTTCCCTATCATGAACATTGAGATGTTATTAACAACAAGATCATATCGTTAGGAGAATGGTATGATGGACATACTCCTATAGATAAGTGTAGCATAAAGATCAAGTCATTTTAATAGTTCAATTGCTATATGCTTTCTGATACATAGTAACCTAATTCCTTAGACCATGAGATCATGCTTATCACCATCACCGGAAGGATGCTTTGATGACATCAAACACCACACCGTAACTGGGTGGTTATAAAGGTGGCATTGAGTATTCGGAAAGTATGGGTTGAGACACATGGATCAAGAGTGGGATTTGTCTATCCATATGACGGATAGATATACTCTGGGCCCTCTCGGTGGAATGCCATCCAATTGGCTTGCAAGCATGTGACTGGCTCACAAGGGATCACATATCACGGGAACGAGAAAAGAGTACTTATTAGTAACGAGGTTGAACTGGGTATGCAGAGATACCGACGATCAAAACCTCGGATAAGTAAACGATCGTGAGACAAAGGGAAATTGGTATTGTATGTAAGTGGTTCATTCGATCGCAAAGTAATCGTAGAAATATGTGGGAGCCATATGAATTTCTAGATTCCTCTATTGGTTATTGTTCGGAGAAGTGTCTCGATCATGTCCGCATAATTCACGAACCGTAGGGAGACACACTTAAGGATTCGATGTTGTTGAGTCGTTATGGAATGATGAGTAAGAGACTGAATGTTGTTCGGAGTCTCGGATAGGATCCGGGATATCACGAGGAGATCCGAAATGGTCCGGAGAATAAGATTCATATAAGGAAAGTCTTGTTTCCGGGTTGGAGAATGATTCCGGTGTTTTCATCGGGAATGTTCTAGAAGGTTCCGGAAGATCCGGCACTCCGGAGGGGAAGGGTACATGAATGTGTCATAACAAATTTGAATGGTTGCATCATGTACTAGGTGTCATCGCTGAGCAAAATAAAGGGATAAATCAAATCCTAGTTTGAAAAGTCAAACAACAATTTGAAAAGTCAAACGACAAGTTTGCTTGGTGGAGGAAGAGTAGGAAACCTACTTGGGGAGGAAGTCCTCCTCCCTCCACCGCCGGCCAAGGAGGCCGAGTTGTGGAGGACTCCCTCCTTCCAACCGGCGCCCTCCCACCTATGTAAGGAGGGGCAGGGGTGCCCCTCTAACCTACACCTCTCACCACCCAAACCCTATCCCTAAGCCACCGGCGCCACCACCCCCTGCTGCCGCCGCCTAGGGCACCACCAACTCGCCGATTTGGGGTGAAACCCTAACCCTAGACGCCGGATAGACTCCTCCCTTGGTGCCTCTAAACCCTAGATCGCCAAGGCCTCTCTCATAGTCCACCATACTCGCTCCGGCTTAAGGCAAAGCCCTGCGAGATCTCCCCTCTACTTCCGGTACCACGCCGTCGTGCTGCCGGAATCGCGAGGAGAGTGCTACAACCTCCGCTGCCTGCTGGAACAAGGGAGAGGAAGGTCTTCGTCGAGTACCGAACGTGTGACCGACTGCGGGAGCGCTGCTAGAACGCAGCTCCGGAAGGATCGTCTACACGATCTTGAGATCGGCAAGAGTACGACTACATCACCCATGAGAATCCGCTCTCATTAAACACTTTGGAATCTTCGAGGGTGAGTTATTCTATCGACTCGTTGCTACAATTTAATAGATAGATCTTGGCTTGTTTTTTTTATGCGGTAGAAATTTTTTGTTTTCCATGCTACGAACCCCTACAAAAGATACAAGCATCAAAGTCATGACATAATTAACCAAGTTTTGAGAGAAGCACATTATAGTAAGAATGACAACTATGCTCTCAAGAAGGTTCTCATAGAATAAGTGGTGACTCAACAAGGAAATGAAAAAGGTTTTAAATGCTTCCAAATGCTGAAAGTATGGTACTCATTAGCTTTGAGCTCTCATTTCCCCTATCATAGGCATCTTTAGATGGTTAAGGTGAAAGTGAGGTCCAGTATGAGTTATATGCTTGACATACCATAAACTTGAAATCTCATGTCCCTTGAGTACGAGGGATGCTCCTCATGCTACTAAACTTTAGGTACTTGCAAGTTCTTGTCATAGTAAATACATGTGTATCATAGAGAACCGCCAACGGGGTACCCCTTGCACATGATACAGGAGTTATCCCATAATCAAAATGACAAGGCAAGCAGACAATGAGCATCTCAGTAATCTTCTTATTTGCCATGGGAAAATGAAACTTTTTTCTCTCTTTCCTCTTTTCATATGTCTCTTTTTTTTATAATAAGAAAGCTTCATAGATTGCTCACTATAGTAATGTTGCAAGTTTCCACCATGATTAGACATGGCTTAGGCTAGCGGCCGAGGCGTACATAACTCCATGGACTTACAAGCTCCCCTTTTATTTCACACCGACGACATCCGTAAACAAGAGAGCATGATATCAACTAGGTATAATATTTACAAGTGTTGAAAGCCTCCCCGTGACAGCACGGTTCTGCTAACTCCCAACCTATAATTTGCAAGCATATAACTTGCATGGACAGTCACAATGGTTCAGGTTTATTAAGTGCAAGAAATAAAGTGTGCCATCAAGTTCGCGAGAGCTTTACTAACTAGTTTTCCCATAACAAGCAAACATTTTATTTGGAAGAAAACAAGGCCTAATGAATATGCACAAAATAGCAAATGATGCTAATAGGTACGTATAGTGGACACTGTTGGCAATATTGGTTTTGGGGAGTTGGAAGCACAAGTAGAGCTCATACTCAATGCAAGTGAAGGCTAGCAATATAGAGGGAGCGACAAACAAGAGAACAATAACTGTCATAATCATGCTTGCAACAAAACAGAACTAATTATGGCATGAAAATGATACAAGAACTCTGAGGCAAAATAAATCATCGAGGCTTACTGACTATTGTTCAGTCATATGCATGCATGATCATGTGCCAAGTCGATTCACATGAAACATTCAGAGGAGGATACCACAATATAATACCAAGTTATGAATAGAACAATGCAAGCAAACATTCATATGACATGCTACAAACTATTAGAAAGCTGAAGCTAATCATAAGAGAGCAAGAACTACTAAACATCCATAAATAACATACACCTTACATGAACAGACTAAGCATGCCCATAATGATGAGTACATGTACAAAAATGAAAACAAATAAAGTTTGTTACCAGCCTCTTACCGCACCTCAAGTTGTCTTAATCTTCATTATTGCCCTTCACTTGTGTGGCTTGAATAATAACATGAAACCAAACTCCACTGAGGACTGCTGAACTCTGCAAAGAACTTCACAAAACCAAAGAAGAACAACAAATATTTTTGGTGTTTTCGATTTTTTAAAGCAAGCACACAAAGCAAAAACAAACAAAGCAAAATCTTTTTGTATTTTTTCTTTAAGGCAAACCAAAGCTAAAAAGCAAAGAAACAAACCAAGAGAAACAACGGAAATATTTTTGGTATTTTTGTGTTTTGGAAAAGCAGAAACAAAAACCAAAAAGAAAGCGAAACATGGATATACAAAGAACCGACGAAACATAATATATAGATGAGTGTGATGTCGGTGTACCTCCCACAAGCTTAGACTTTTGGATTAAGTGGGGCTCAACCCCATGGTGACCAAGAAGGTGCACCTCCATAATACGATGAAGAGGCCCCTTCGTCCTGGTACGAGCTCGAGGACGCCCATGTGTAGTGCACAGAGTGGTCATAAGTGGGCGCATCCCCCTGGTAGTGTCCGTGGAAACCACGAATGCGTAGCTGCTCGTCCATATCCTCCTTGGAGCATGACCAAGGTCCCTGGCAAATGTTGAACAAAGTGGTTTGGGGCAAAGGAATTTCTCTCTCTTCCCCGTCAGTAAACATCATCCTATAAACCAAACTATAAAGGGTAGAGCTAGCAGTGACAAAGTGATGCGCTTTCATGGCAGCTAAATCAAGCCTTTGAGGAGCCAAAATTGTATCATTTGGATCAACGGATAGGTCTAAGGCAGCAACAATATGTGCAACAATAATACCCCCATAAATGGGTCCTCTAGCAGCTAAGCGACGAGCAATGATAGAACCAAGATTGTACCTAGTTTCATTGTTGAGTGCAGCATCTAGAAAGTCCAAATGATAGTTGGAAATATTGCTAGTGTTCTCCCTACCAATAATACTAGTGGCAAGATAATAAGCAAAATATCTGATAGTTGGGAGTTGAATATTTCTTATCTTTGCGCTCTGGGCTCTGCGGTCATAGTTATCCCGCGGTAGAGCTCCAACAAATCAACGGGTTGAGATGGAATCTTCTTCACCGTCCAAGACATGCCAATACCCAAGATTTTGCAAAATTTCTTCAATGTCATGGAGATAGGCCTATTATAGATTTTGAACGACACATCTGACTTGAAAGGGCTGTTAGAAAAGAGAAACTCTCCACAAAAGTTTTGGTGAGCATAGGATATTGCACACTCTTATCCTGAATATAACTAGTTAGTACAAACCTCCGAACCAAGGTTAGGAAATCATTGAGAGTCCCTGCAACCTGCAAAAAGGTAAGACAAGGGGAGGTAGAAGGGTGCGCATCCCCCTCATCTCCCTCGTTGCCAAAACGCGGTGTAATGAGATCCTCATTGTATAATGGCCTAGCAGGAGGATGATCTTGAAGGCCTTGTCCTCCTAGGTGCATCACTCTCAAACACTTCTCCAAAGGTGTGGTTGTCCATGACCCTTTTTCTGAATTTTTTTAGACAAACATCAAACCAAGTAATTTCCAAGTTGATATATGATGAGAAACTACTATAGAAACTTGCTAGGGGGCTACACATGCATCAAAATGAAATCTCTAAGCATAGAACAAGCATGCAAGCTCACATAAACTGACACCTATAGCAGCAAAATACTCAAGATACAATCTACCAATCACAAATCTAATTGGACAAACGGAGGAGGCACATACCAATGAGCAATCCCTCCAAAAATTAGGAGCAAAGATGGGCTGAGCAAGGAGATCGAAAATCGGGAGAAAGAACAGCAGGAACTCGAGCTTGAGAAAGTTTTCCGATGTTTTTCGGGAGAGATAAATAAGTGGCTGGAAGGAGGCAACTTAGAGGCAACTTGGAGGGCCAGCGCCGCCCGTCTTTGGTTAAGTGCTAGGAGCCGTTGGATGATGATCGGATGGACACGATAGAATAACTTAAACGAAACGTTGCGTTGCTTCTGTGCCGCACGATTAACTTTAGATCTAACCCTCCACGTTAGCTGATCCACGTGAACCGATATCGACGAATAAGAAACAGACGCGTGGCACGTGTTTGGATTTAATAACAGAAACATTTCTATTAGATATGTGATTTTGTAAAATTTATAACTCTAAATCTACACGTCCAAATTTTATAAATTTTATATCAATGGAATAAGCAAAAAGAGTACTTTCCAACCATGCACTTTGTTTAATGATTTGCTTCTAGAAAATTAGTTGTTTTTGCAGAAACATGTGTAAGCATATTTTGTGTATAAAAATCATTCTAAAAATATTTTTATCGTAAAATCTTTTGTAAATGGATTGTTTTGAACCTACTGACCATAGAAACCAACTTTTGGATTTAAAAACATATTTTGTGAGGCTAAGGAATAAATCTTTAAATAAAAGCATTTCTAGTTAAATAAAATATTGTTTATGGTTTAAAAATGATTTTTGAGTGAAACCTTTTGAAAATGACTTGAATTAAACTCTCTAATCCTAAACACCAGGTTTTAGATTTAAAAATATATTTGGTGAACTCTAGAAAATTATTACTTTGTTTAAAGGCATTTCTAATGAAATAAAATGTTGTTTGATTTAAAAATGGGTTATAGGTAAAACCTTTTGCAAATGGTTTTAATAATAAACACGTTGACCATAAACACTAACATTTGTGTTTAATAATATATTTGTCAAACACTAGGAATTATTACCTTGATTTAAATCATTTCTAACAAAACAAAAATGATTTAAAGTGGCCATTTTACTAACTTGTTTCCAAATGGTTTTGCCACTTTTATAAATGACCAATAGGTGTTTTATAATGTTTATGACCTATTAGAAACCACTTTTCCAAATAAAACAATCTTTGGCATGCTTGCATGCATTGCTTTGTTTTTATTATTCGAATTGCTTGAATGGTAGAATGAATTTGTGACTTGATTTAATTATAGTGAAATTTGAACAGTGTGACTATTGCAAGAACAAGGAGTGAACTTATATTCTCTACCAAAAAGGCAAGTGGTGCTTCATACTTTTGTCATATTATTTTCACTATGCATTAGTGATGTTTTGAGTAGGACTTGCATGGAAGTTTTGCTAATATAAACTATGTCATGGGAAATCCTAGTAGATGAAACCTTAGTAGAATTTTCCTAAGTTAAGATTCCTACTACTTTCATGCTTAGCCTAGCTAGTAGAAAACAAGGGTGGATTATATTCATGCTATGGAATATTTCTAAGTCAAGGACTTATGTTTTGTTTAATAAAACAACTAAGTGAATGAAACACCTGGGTGGAATGGTAATTGCTTGGTTGGATTTTTGTTGAGTGGTTACTAGGGCCCATTTTTAAATGGTTTACCCTGTGTATCTCACTTGTGGAATGCAACCCAGGAACAAAGAGATTTGAGATGTCAAAATGTTGAGAAGCTTCAAGTGCAGCCACGGCATTATGGGCTCTTCCTGGATCATATAGGTTGCAATAACTTAGCCAAATGGATAGTTGGTGGTAGGGGATGTTAGGTTTGGGAACGCGTCCATTCTGGTCTAAGGGAAGGCTTCTGAAAGATCTTGTCTTGATGCATGTCGAGTCGTGTGGGGAAAGTGCACCACCTCTCGAGAGAGTAAAATCTAAGTACTTAGCCGTGTCCCCGACAATGGACAATTTGAGCATCAAGACATGGAAGCTATCAAGAATATCCTCATCCCAATTTCTAAGTTAAAAACTTGTGGTTGAACAAGGGTTGAAGGATCACCAATTTCTATTGGGAGGTGCCTTGGGTGATTTTTGACAAGCAAAAGCTTAGTGTTTTCAAATGATAAGGAAAATCTATTTTGAGCAAAGCAAGCCTAATCTCCACTTAGCAAATGCATATAAATGATAGTTACCACTATACTACCATAGTATCACTTGCCAATACAATTCAAATGTATTGACCCTTGTGGATGTAACTTATTATGTTGCAGGTTTGTTTGATGTTAGTGAAGTGTGTTGATTAGGATTAAAAGTCTACAACCAACATGATTGCCTGTGGCACTTTGAAGATGAAGGACTCCATGCTATATAGTTATTTCTGCTGCATTGTAATGATATAGCCAAATGAGCTATGTAAGATGTAATGAATTATTTTATTCCTAGTTATAAAGTTGTATTATGACCTTTGTTTCTTGATATTACATCTTAACTGTGGATGCTAGCTATTGATCCAGGGACTAGCATTGTAAACACAGGGATCTCTACCTTATTAAAGGTTGGGACCTCTACATACTTGTTAGCTTTCAGCCCTCATTGCCCCTATCATAAGCATCTTGAGGTGGTTAACGTTAAAGTGACAAAGCTGGAGTATATGCTTGACGAAGTATAAGTTGGCAATCTCAAGTCCCTTGAATACGAGGGCCACACCTCATACATACTCAACTTTGGGTCTAGGTAAGTTCTTGTCATTGTAAGTATTTGCATATCATTGAGAACCGCCAACGGGGTACCCCTTGCACATGGTACAGGAGCTTTCCTATAACCAAAATGACAAGGCAAGCAGACAATGAGCATCTCAGCAACCTTTTTATTTACCATATGCATAGCTTTTTATTGAGGATGCTTCATAGATAGCTCATTATAGTGATGCTACAAGTTTCCACCATGATTAGGCATGGCTTAGGCTAGCGGCCCAGGTGTTTCTCTAACACAGAATACTTGCTCCATGGACTTACAAGTTCCCTCTTTATTTCACACCGGTGACATCCATAGACAAAAGAGCATGATATCAACTGAGTACAAAGTACAACTGTACTATTGAAAACGTTCCCCGTGATAGCACGGTTCTGCTAATTCCAACTTATAAGTGCAAGCATATACAACAAAGTTGTCACAATGGTTCAAGTTTATTAGGGGCAAAGAATAAAGTGTGCCATCAAGTTTGTGAGGGATTTAATCACTTAGTTTTCACATAATAAAATAGTTTTTAATTGGAAGATAGCTGGTAACAAGAATATACTTGGAATGGTGTAACACACCATGCATAGGAATTTATAGTGGACACTTTGGAATAACTTAGTTTCTTGGGAGTTGGAATCATGAGTAGAACTTACTCATACAAGTGGAGGCTAGCAAAAGATTGGGAGCAACCAACTAAGAGAGCAATAATGGCCATAATCATGAGTGCAACAAAGCATACTAATCAAAGCAAAGAGTGGTACTACAAGTCAAGGACTAAATGATCATAGAGGCTAATGGTGACTTGTGAGAGTCATAACATGGTGTAATCATGTGCCAAGTCAAACCAATCAAAGCATCAAAGGATAATACCACAATACTGTGCTTTTGCATGCTAAAACAATGCATAATTTCTTCAAGGCACACTAAGCAATACCAATTGTTTGGAACAAGACATGCTACAACAATAATCACTAAGCATAAAGTCAAAACAACACCTAGCATGTCATGCTAAAGTCTAAGTCATGGTCAATGCAAGCTTGCACTTCAAGCAAGAACTTACTACTCCTTTCCAACACCAAGCAACTTATTTGTAAAACAACACAGCAAGAACGGGGGTCCAAACTACTTTATTCAAGCAAACTAAACAACCTAGGCAAAGAAAACGAAAACTAAGATGCTCCAAGAACAACACAACTGTGCATGAAACAATAAAAACGAAGTGTCTAGACAGACCTGAGCTTTTTATTGATGAAGAAGGGGATACCTTGGGCATCCCCAAACTTTGACGCTTGTACCTCTTGGATATTTCTTGGGGTGACACCATGGTGGCATCCCCAAGCTTGAGATTTTGTCCATTCTTCATCTCATTGCATCATTCTCTCTCTACACCTAAAATTTTCCTTCATAACAAAACTTCACACAATCTTCATTAGCAACATTAGTGTATTCAAAAGATATTATACCCCTGGCAAAGCTTTGGAACAGCAAGGCTTTTCACTAAAAACACAAGCTACTGTAGTAACTCCTTCAAAAAGCTCAATTCACCTAAAGATAACTCAAAAAGGAATCAATAAGAAGCAAATGCAAATAATGGCAGAAATCTATCAAAACAAACCAGTAGGTAGAAACCGATTTTTTTGAACTTCTTCTGTTGCTCAAATCAAAAAGTGTTGAACTAACGAAAGTTAGCTAACATACTGGAGATTTATTCATAAATTTTGAGCTCAATCCGAGTTACAGAGCCTCCTGACGAATTTTTATGGTGGAGGACATAAATCTGTTTCGGGACAGCAACTCCCCAAATCTTACTTCCCTCTCATTAGAGGTCATTCTTGGCACAAAAATCAAACAAAAAGGATAAGGAGAGGTCACTACTGAAGTAAAAACTTCCAAGACTCAAGGAAACTCTTGGGTTATCTTCCAACAAGTACTTTTAACGCCTTTAAGTTAGGCACAAGAAGCAAGAAGAATGAAGTATTTTCAAATGAAGAAGCATTAACATCCATACTTGCAAAGTCTTCAACCATGAAAGTTATCTCATCCAAATGGGTTTTGGAGGATCCCTTCTCATCTCTCTTTGGTCTAATACTTTCATCAAAAAGATTTTCAGGAGCAATCCAATTAAAATTCTTTTCAAAGGCTTCATGCATTCCAACAAGCTTAAAGGGGATGGGTATATTAAATTCTTCTCTAGGCTTAGTTTTATCAGAAATACCACAACATCTACACTTGATCCTAGCATATTGAAACGCTCAAACACCTTTTTGGCTTCCCTAGAAACATCATGAAATTCTTTTGATAAAGTTTCAAGGATGAATTCTCTCTTTTCAGCATTCTTTTATTCTTTTAGTTTTAGGAACAAGAATTGTATGAAGGCGTTAAGGCTAACAAATATAGCCTCCAACATATGAACTAAAGAAGCTGAAGCAATTTCATAATTAGGAGCGAGCTATGCTATAGATTTATCCTCAATATCCTCATGCTTGCTAACATAATTAAAAATTCTTCAATATTATCTTTCCCAATTATGGAGCCACTACCTATTGCAAGATCTTTTAGGGCGAACTTGGGGAGCAACATGGTGAGCTAGAGCAAGGTGGCAACTAGAGCAGGAACTAAATTTTTTGGTTTTTTTTTTTTGAAAAGAGGCAAAAAAAACCAAGAAAAAGAAACAAAGTAAACTAAAAACAAAGTAAAGAGAAAGTAAGTGAAGGACTCCCATTGTGAAGATGTCCTTAGCCTCCCCGGCAACGGCGCCAGAAATCTTGATGCGTGCACCCAGTGTTGACGTGGGACACTTCGTTGGAACCCCAAGAGCAAGGTGTGATGAGCACAGCAGCAAGTTTCCCTCATTAGAGACCAAGGTTATCGAACCAGAAGGAGGAAGGAAACGTCTCAAAGGTGTTGCAAGCAACGTGGAAACCTGCACAACACAAACTCAAGACTTTGTCCCAACGAATCAGTGAGGTTGTCAAGCTCACCAGTTTGCTATAACAAAGGATTAAACGTATGGTGTCGAAGGTAATGGTTTGGAAAAAGTAAACAAGTAACAGTATAAGATGTATCAATGGTAAATATTGGACCGGGGTCCATAGTTCACTAGAGGTGCTCTCCTTAGATAAAAAACATGGCATGAAGGGTAAACAAATTACAGCAGGGCAATTGACAGGAACTGAGCAAGGCATAACAATGCAATTACTAGTCAGAAAGATCCTATGAGATTCGATTGGGAAATACAACTAGATACATAGACCGCCATCCAACTGCATCTATGACTAGAAGTCCACCTTCAGGTTATCATCCAAACCCCCTCCAGTATTAAGTTACAAGCAACAGACAACTGCTTTAAGCAAAGTGTGTAAGGTAAATAGTCCACATGTTCCATGAACAAGAGACCGTTGTTTTCTACCTAGTAGCAACAGCACATCTACAACAGAAGAGACTATTTTCACTTCCCTTGGAAACTAGAGGCATGAACCCACTATCGATCATAAATACCCCCTCTTGGAGTTACTAGCAACTACTTGGCCAAGATAGCTACTAACAACAGAGAGCATGCAAGATCACAAACAACACATAAATGATAGAATCACAAAGACAAAAAATTAATCAAACCAACATAATAATCTCAATATCCATTGGATCCCCACAAACACAACATGCATGATTACAAATAGATTAGATCTTGATCATTGAAAGGACATTTATTGTCATAATCACTTTTGGTGTTCGTTAACAACAAGTTGATCATTTTACAGTTTGTCACTGTCCACAGGTTGGTATTATGATAAGTGAAAAAGTACCCTCACACTTTGGAAAGATTCCTGCAAGAGTGACATAGTTCTGGAAATTCCAGACCGGAGTCTCCGGCCTGCCTAGACCGGAGTCTCCGGTGTGGTTCGGAGTTTCCGTATGTGTCCCCGATGGAGGCTTCACAATCATGGCTGGGACATTCTGTATGGGGGTGCGGAGCAAGGTCCGGAGGCTTCTCCGGAATCTCCGGTCTTGGCTCAGACCAGAGTCTCCGGTGCTGGAGGACCAGAGTCTCTGACCCAGTTGGGTCGTGCCTGGCCCTGGTCATTCAGAAGGGTGGTCCGGAGGATAGACCGGAGATAGGCTGGAATCTCTGGTGTACAGACCAGAGTCTTCGGTCTGTATTTTCTCCAACGGTCAAAAAACGGTTTGTGGAGGGGGCTGCTTATAAATAGGTACCCTTATCCCCTTCCTCTAGCTGCTCGACCTGCTCAAGAACACAAACTCCATTAGAGCCACCAAATCTACAAGATCTCTTCATCCAACCATCCAAATTCATTGATCTTTGGAGAATCGAAGGAGGGGGCCTTGATCTACAGCTTCACCAAGAGAGATCTCATTTCCCCCTCATTCACTTGAGGGCCCCCAAGCTCTAGTGTTTCTTTGGAAACCCTAACTTTGATTTGGTTCTTACAATCTTGTCTTTGATTGTTTTGACATCTTGCTTGTATTTGGGAGCCTCCAATTAAGTTGTGGATGTGTGCCCCGAACTTGTTGTAAAGGTTCCAGCTTCCACCTCCAAGGTTGCCGATATAGTGGAAGGTGGATCGATCCCCTTGGGATGAGGTTCATCGGAGAACAAGGGAGGCCTCTCGTGGCGTTGGTGGTTTGAAACCACCCCCTCTCCAAACGTAGACGAACTTCCCCTCAAAAGGAAGGAACTACGGGAAACAAATCCTTGTGTCTCCACGTCCACCTCGTTGGTTACTTCTATCCTTTACCGCACTTTACTTACTTGTTCTTGCTTAGTGTTGTGCTAGTTGTTGCTTGTTTGACATATAGGTAAATTCACATTAGTTGCATAATCTAGAGAATTTACCTTTCTTGTCAAACCTTAAATTGAAAAAGAAGAAATTTTGAAGTAGAACCTATTCACCCCCCCCCCCCCTTCTAGGTGCCCATACGATCCTTTCAATTGGTACCAGATCCTCGGCTCTTTATTCGGGATTTACCGCCTAAGAGTATATGGGTAGCAAAGTAGGGGAAGGTGATGGTGAGTCTATCCACTCGATGAACATGGATGATCTCAATAACTTGGAAACAAGATTGAGCTCCACCTTGGGCAACGAGATCAAACATTGCACAAGTTACTTGAGCAACTTGTTAAAGATAAAGATGGCTCATCATCCCCTTCTCCTCAAGAGGATCCTCCATCTGTGGTACCTAAGGGTAATGCTCCGGTATCACCCGAAGGTATGGCAGTGGGGGGTAAACAAGACAACACTAAATCCTCCACACAAAATGATGGTGGGAAAGGTGAGCACTGTGACTCATGGTACTCTCCTGACCCTCCAATCCCTCACCCTCATGTAAATAATAGAGGTGACCCACCTAAGCTTGAAGCATCTACTACTTTTTCTCAATGGCAATTTCTAATGAAAACTCATGTGCGCAGCTGTTGCATTGAACTTTGGAACATCATCGAACACGGACTCTATATTGGGGATCCAGACAACTTGACAAGAAGAGAAGTTGTCAATAGTCAACTCAATGCCACCGCTTTTCACATGATTCAACAAGGATTAGGTACAAAGGATTACCCACACATTGAGCACATAAGAACCGCCAAGGAAGCTTGGGATGCTCTCACGGTGTTGTTTGTTGGGAATGAGAGCATGAGGAGGAACCGGTATGATGCACTAAGCAATGAGGCCGAAGGCTTCTAAATGAAGGAAGGTGAAAATCATGAAGACATGTACCGTAGGCTCAAGACCACCACCACCGCGTTTAGAAATGTGGGTGCCTCACATGTGGATGATGCTTGGATAAAAAGGAAATATGTGAGTGCACTCATGCCCTTTGAGTCCACTGACTTGAAGATCCTACAAGGAAGACACAGCTACCATTTCATGACCTCCAATGAAGTTATGCAAGAGATGGCCTCGTTCAAGGTTGCCGCCAAAAATGCCAAAGATGCCCGTGCTCGTGCCCTTGGTATGAGCAATGTTTTCAATGTTGCTTTGAAGTCCAAAGTTGTGGAACATGGAGATGAAGATGATAGTGATGAAGGCCTCTCCATGGACCATCCCGATGATGTCAAGATTGCTCATAGTCAATATATGGCCTTCTATGCAAAGAACTTTTGGAAGAACCCCGCAAAGGCCAAGATGGAAATGCAACGAAGAAGCAACCCAAATGGGAAAAGAGAAAATACCACTAGATTGAGAACTTGTTTCAATTGTGGTGAACGCTATCACTTTGTGGCAAGTTGTCCCTATGAGAAGAGAGAAGATCATGGGGTAAGCTTGTGTTGAAGAAAACTCACAAAGCTCCTTACAAGAAACCCTTCGTCAAGAAAAATCCCACCAACAAGAAGTCGGGCGAAATTGTTTTGATCACTCATGAAGAATTCTCCTCTGACAATGAAGATGATGAAGATGAGGAAGAAGAAACATCAAGTGGTGTGGCTGCTCTAGCCACTACTTCTACTCCAACACTCTCACTCTTCGATTCTCCAAATGAGAATGCTCCCAACAAGAACGTCACTTGACTTATTTAAAGAGGAACGGAGGTATCCTCATCATCTCACTCCACCCCCTCAGCTAATGATGAAATTGATGATGAGATGTCCCTTGACGTAAAAAGGGAATTAATTTCTTTTGATGAGTTTGTGACTAACCTACAAGGGGAGGCCAAGACACATTTTGGGAACATCTTGGGAACATCTTAGATCAACTTTCCCACACTCAAGAGCTTCTAGATGTAAGGTGTAAACTTGGCCATGAACACATGATTGAACTAGAAGCCCTAAATAATGCTCTAGAAGAAGAACATGATACTAGAATGTCTCTTGAACTACAACTTGAAGGGATTAATGAGGCCAATGATGTAATTGTTAATAGACTCATCAAGGAACGTGATCATGCTATTGCTAAATATAGAAAGGCGAAAAAGGACAAGATTGAGTTTGGTGTGGTTCATAAAAAACTTGCCAAGGACTTTAGTTCACTTGACAAGGCTGACAAGGCATTAGAAAGTGAACTCTTGTCTCTCACAAAGTCCTATGAAACGCTTCAAACTCAATTGACCAATATTCCCTCACCTAGTAACTTCATTCCATCTAGTAGTACAACTATTCTTGAAGAAAATGCTAGGTTGAAGGGGGAGCTAGCCAAGGCCACATTTTCACAAGGCAACAAGTCCATCGATGATATTTTGAGTAAGCAAAGGCCTAGTGGTGTGAAAGGGGGCATTGGTTTTGTCTCAAAGACCAAGAAAAATAACAACAAGAAGAAGGCCAAGCCTGCACAAGAGAAAAACAAGGTCATTGTGGATAGTAAGACCACAAGTGGTAAAACTATGTCTCACGATGACTTTGCGGGAAGTGATAACCCTCACTATGTCTTAATGCATGATTATTATGGTGATGTGTATGTACAATATGTTGGCCCATATGATGGTTATATTGCTTGGTCTATTTGGATCCCCAAGACCCTTGTTCCTAACAAAAGAGGACCCATTGAAAAATGGGTACCTAAAAATTAGCTTGATATTTTGTAGACATATGCTTCCGGAGGGTCAAAGTGGGTGCTTGATAGTGGTTACACAAGTCATATGACCGGAAGCTCGTCTATTGTCAAGGATTTAAAGCCAAATGATGATCAAATAACCGTGACATATGCCGACAAGTCAAAGTCTAAGGTAATGGGTTTCATCAAGGTAGTGGTTTCTCACGACATTACACTCATGAACGTCATGCTTGTTGAGACCCTTGGATACAATTTACTTTCAGTCTGTGCTCTTGGAAAGATGGGTTTTGCCGTCTTTATTGATGATGATATTGTGGTCCTCATGTGGAGAAAGTCTCTCAAGGTCGCTTTTGTTGGGTACGTCGAACATGACTTGTATGTGGTGGACTTTTTGGGGCAAACCACTACAAGTGCGATGTGCTTATTCGGAAAGGACGATTTGGGTTGGTTATGGCATCGCCGACTAGCCCATGTTAATATGAGAACTTTGCAAAGTCTCCACAAGGAGGGCCATATTGTTGGACTAAAATAAAATGTTTCCTTTGCCAAAGATCATGTTTGCAGGGCTTGTGTTCTAGGAAAAATGCATGATGCTCCCCACAAGCCAAAGAACCGCATCAAGTCAACCAAGATCTTGGAGCTCCTTCATGTTGACCTCTTTGGTCCTCCTTCTCATGCAAGTCTTGGTGGGAAGAAATACTGTTTGGTGATTGTCGATGACTTTTCAAGATACTCATGGGTATATTTCTTCAAGTTAAAGAATGAGACCCAAAAGACCTTCATCGACTTCATCAACATGGTTCAACGTCAATACAATCTTCTCATGTTGATTATAAGAAGTGACAATGGCACCGAGTTCAAGAACTACACCTTGAATGATTTCCTTAGTGATGAGGGGATAAAACACCAATATTTCACTGCATATACCCCTCAACAAAATGTTGTGGCCGAGAGGAAGAACCGGACTCTTATTGAGATGGCTAGGCCCATGTTGGCAGAGTTTAAATCTCCATACAACTTTTGGGCCGAAGCCATCTCCACCGCTTTCCATGCATCAAACCGGATCTACCTCCACAAATAAATCAACAAGATTCCATATGAAATACTTACCGGTAACAAGCCCAGCATATCCTACTTCTGGGTGTTCGGTTGTAAGTGTTTCTATCTCATAAAAGGTGTTCGTTTGTCCAAATTAGAGTCTAAAGCATTAGAGGGTATTTTTGTTGGCTATGGTCTCGAATCTCACACTTATATAATCTATGATAAGATCTTCGGAGCCGTCATAGAATCTTGTAGTGTGACCTTCGAAGAATATGATGGTCCCCAAGGGGGGCGTGTTGATGCTTGTGATGCAGATGATGAAATGCCTCAGGATGCCATAGGAAGAATGGGTGTGGGATATATCCGCCCCGTTGAGGAACCCCTTATGGCGGATCGAGAAGAACTATGCTCTACTCAAGTGGAGCCCTCATCTTCACAACATCAACAAGCTCCATCCATCGAGGAGGACAATGACTCAAGCCAAATACAAGATGTGGACCCTCAACATGTTGATCAAAGTGACAACTCTAGTCAAGAGGAGCTTGATTCATTCTCCAGGATGTCAAGTGGTGCCAAGTCAATTTTTCAAGGAAGATCCGTACAAACTTCCTTAAGACAAGCTCAAATCGATGCTAGAAGAGTGCTTGATCAAGACCAAGGTCAATCTTTGCTTCTTAATGAAGAGAATGATTTAGGTGATGATCAAGGTCAAGTTGATGGTCAAGACGAGGACCAAAATGATGAAGAGGGTCCCCCAAGAAACAACGAGGAGATCCACGCTCGTCGTGAAGCTAGAAAGGAGAGAATGTTGGAATTAAGAGACCACTCTCTACAAAATGTGGTTGGTGACCTAAGGAAAGGCATTTCCACAAGAGAACAATTGAAGAGGTTCAGTGAACACCAAGCACACATCTCCATGATTGAACCAAAGAAAGTATGGGAAGCTCTTGAAGATTCGGATTGGTTGGAAGCTATGCACAAAGAGCTCAACAACTTTGAGAGAAACAAAGTTTGGAAGTTAGTTGAGAAGCCAAAGGATTGCCGCAATGTTATAGGCACGAAGTGGATATTCAAGAACAAGCAAGATGAGCACGGAATTATAGTAAGGAACAAGGCTAGATTGGTTGCACAAGGGTTCTCTCAAATTGAAGGCATTGACTATGGATAGACATATGCACCCGTGTATCACCTTGAGTCCATCCGTATCCTTCTTGCTTATGCGGCACATCATAACTTTAAGTTGCAACAAATGGATGTAGAAAGTGCATTTCTTAATGGTCCATTAAATGAGTTGGTATATGTAAAGCAACCCCTAGGATTTGAGAATCCCAACATCCCAAACCATGTCTACAAACTTGATAAGGCGCTCTATGGGCTCAAGCAAGCCCCACACACGTGGTATGAGCACCTTAGAGAGTTGTTGCTTGACCGTGGATTTGAGGTCGGGAAAATCGATCCCACTCTTTTTACTAAGAAGGTCAATGGGGAGGTTTTTGTATGCCAAATATATGTTGATGATATTATCTCTGGCTCATCTAACAAAGATTTTAATGATGAATTCTCAAAGCTTATGACTAGTAGGTTCCGGATGTTCTATGATGGGGGAGTTGAGAGTATTTCTTGGCTTTGAGATCAAGCAAGTTAGGGGAGGGACATTCTTCAACCAAGCCAAGTATACTCAAGATATGCTCAAGAGATTCAATATGCAAGATTTAAATGGAGCTCCTACTCCCATGGCTACAAAGACTCATCTAGAACAAAATCCAAATGGTAAAGATGTGGATCAAAAGGTATACCGGTCCATGATTGGTTCTCTGCTTTACCTTTGTGCATCTAGACCCGATATTGTGTTGAGTGTAGGTGTGTGTGCAAGATATCAAGCGGCTCCTAAAGAAAGCCATTTAATGGCGGTCAAGAGAATCTTTCGATATTTAGTTCACACCCCATTTTATGGTCTTTGGTATCCTCGAGGGTCAACATTTTCTCTTTGTGGATACACGGATTCGGATTGGGCTGGTGATAAGGATGATAGAAAATCAACATCCGGGGCTTGCCAATTCCTTGGTAGGTCCTTGGTGTGTTGGTCTTCTAAGAAGCAAAATTGTATATCTCTCTCCACCGCCGAAGCCGAGTATGTGGCAGCTGCTAGTGCTTGCACCCAATTGCTATGGATGAGGCAAACTTTAAAGGAATACGGTGTCCATTGTGACAAAGTGCCTCTTCTATGTGACAATGAAAGTGCCATCAAGATTGCCTACAACCCGGTGGATCACACAAGAACAAAACATATTGAGATTCGCCATCACTTCATTAGAGATCATGTTTATCGAGGTGATATTGATCTATCATATGTGTCAACCAAATACCAACTTGCCGACATCTTCACAAATCCACTTGATGAAGCAAGGTTTTGCTATCTGAGGAATGAACTAAATATCATAGATTAAAGGAGCTCGACTTGATTATCTTGCATTCTCACCTATGACTTGATTCATATTTGGTTTAGGTGTAGGCATGGATATAGGGGGAGTGCGGTCATAATTGATTGGACTATCCCTGTAACACCGCGGTTCTAAAAAGACCGTGGCTTCTATGTGGCGTGCCAATCCCTGGATCGGTTCATTGGCCTACAATATAATGAGATGAATAACATAGCAAAATATCAGTGTATGATAAATAACGATGATCCAGAGTACCATTATTACAATAAAAGCTTAGCTCAAGGCTAGCTCAAATTATTCAGGTAGCAACATAAATAAAGTAAATCCTCCATTCTTCAAATTGCCCACAAGTGAACAAGTGCCGAGTGGAGTACTGTGGCCTATATCGATTACTCAGAATCGGAATATCCTGCAACATGAAACGTAGCAGCCCCGAAGGGTCAATACATGGAATGTATGGCAAGTAGAGCTAGTAAAGGAGACAATAGTACTAACATCTACATGCATATTTGGCAAGTGGAGCTGTGTCTGGCTTGTATTTGCAAATACCTTTGTCCTACTTTCGTAAACAGTTTTAGATTTTCTTTGAAAAGATCCCAATTAAGTTAACCCAACAATATTAAAACAATTATGAAATTGGAATGAGCGAGAAACATGTCATGGAATCAATATCAAGCAACTCAGTTGTCCATAACCGGGGACACGGCTAATCGATTAGATTATACACCCTGCAGGGGTTAGTACACTTTACCCATGTGACTTGGCCAGCCCAGCTCGTACCATCACTCTTATTTTGAGTGGTGATAGGGAGAAGTCCAAGAAGAGACTGTTCGGGAAGTAGCTTCTCAATCCCGACGCGCACCGGTCCAACCTACCAAAATTCTACATCTCTGGATACGCGGGTTCGAGTTACCACAACCTACTAAGTCCAACCAACCGCCCATTTCATTATTGGCACATGGTTGTACACGTAAGCTACCAAATAAAGAACCCAATCAATTTCTCTAGATACCTGGGTGCCTTTCCGCAATGAAACCACCAAAAATTATCAATACCATCACACCCAGGAGATTCATTGATTAAGTTGTTTTAGTTTTTGCAATCTAACTCATTTAGAAACAACTTTCAGTGATGTAACCCAGCCCTCGTTCATCATAGCATGGCTAAGCACATCTACCAACGGTGGTTCATCTACAAGGAAGATCCTACCACATAATAGGACATAGCATAGCGATAATATCATCCTACACATGCATCTACAAAATACACGACAATGCATTGAAAATAGTAGGACGATATCATAAACAAAGTAGCATCTACTTGCCTTGGTTGTAGCGGTCGGAAGAACAATCCACACACGAGCAAGCGTTGCACTCGTCACAATCTACACGATACAATTGCAATCATAAACAAACAATCCTCAAGCATATGCAACAAAGATGATGCATGAATGCATGTATGAAAAGTGGGTTGGTGCTACAGCTGCACCACATAATAGAAATCAGTAGAGGTACTGATTGCATGCATGGAAAATAGTTTTAGGGTAAGGAAAACTAATATACAAAATATAATACTCAAAACTAGAGTTAGAACCAATAATTCACTACCGATAGTATACTGTTTTTAAAATCTTGGGAAAATTCTACTGTATAGGCATTGCTATTTAGAAACAGTACCAACTGGAATTACTCAAAAAGGAATTATAAAACTCCCCGAGTAATTAAAACACTGCAGAAAGCCACTAGACAGTTTCTGTAGACGTTTTCACTGTAAGCCTATCTCGTTCCACTGAATCTAGGGACATATCATACACAATTTTTGGAGTTACAGATCTTTTTCTACGAATTAATTAGTCCAAAAAGGCCATTAACCTATTTGATTAAACTGTACTAAATATTGCTGCAAAAGTGTGCACCAAAGGTACAGAAAGATTCTACACGTCCTACTGAACCTACACATATTTTATTTGCAATTTTTGGCCCAGCGATTTAATTTCTACGCAATTTACAAGTTTCTACCGAAATCTGCCAACTAAATCGATTAAAGAAAATACCCAGTCAACTGTGTCTGTTGACTGGTCAACGCGGCTGCTGACTCGGCGTCTGACTAGTCAACGCCTGAGGCTGACCGGTCAATGGCTGATCTGGACCGCTGATCTGAGATCCAACGGTCCCCAGAGATGGCGGCTGCGGACTCACCGGAAACGAACGGCGGCGAGCTCGGGACGGTGGCGGCGATCGGCTCCGGCGACGGCGGTTCCTGCGCGGAGGAGGAAACGGTCAGCGCGTGGAACGGGGCGGTCAACGCGACGGCGGCGCGAGCGAGGCGGCGGCGGCGCGGCTGCGCGCGTGCAGCGGCGCGTGTGGGCGCGGCGCGCGAGGCGGCTACGGGCGCGGCGCGCGGAGTAGCGCGAGGCGAGGCGGCGCTGCAAGCGGGCGCGGGCGGCGGGCAGCGCAGAGGCGGGCAGCAGCGGCGGCGGCGGCTGCGCGAGGGCGAGCGCGCGCAAGGCGGCGGGCGGCGCAGAGGGGGCAGCAGCGGCGGCGGCGGCTGCGCGAGGGCGAGCGCGCGCAAGGCGGCGGGCGGAACAGAGGCGGGCAGCAGCGGCGGCGGGCACGGGGTTCGAGGCGGCGGCGCGCGGGGTTCGAGGCAGGCGGGTCGGGCACGGGAACCGAGGCGCGGGTGCGACCTCTTATGTGGGGCCCCCTCGCGGGGTCCTACGCGGACACGGGACCGGGCAGATTTTTTTTTTGGTCCGTTTCTTTTCCTTTTTTCGCAAAAACTAAAGCCTCCGTAACTTCTCCGTACGAGCTCCGAATTGGGAGATTTTTTATCCTAAATTTCTGTAAACTCGAGGGGAACAACCTAGGGTCAAGGGTTGAGTGGAACCACTAGGTTAGAAGGGTGGACAACACAAGTCCTACTAAAGCCTCCCGCAGGAGCCTCGTAGTAAAATAGAGTAGGGTTTAGAAAATAGTGTTTTGCCGAATCTTTTCAATCGATGGTTTTGCATGGAAGAGTATGATGCAATGATATGATTGATATGCATAACCAAATCTAAAATTTGGGATGTGACAAGACTAACCCCCTTAAGATGAATCTCGTCCCCGAGATTCGGCACGGCTAGCAAATAGGTGTGGGTAGTCCTCTCGGATGTCATCCTCACGCTCCCAAGTGGCTTCCTCTTCGGTGTGGTGGCTCCACTGTACCTTGCAAAACCTGATCGTCTTGGTACGGGTAATCCTCTCCGCAGTCTCCAGAATCTTGACCGGCTTCTCCTCATAGGTCAAGTCATTCTCAAGCTGAACCTCTTCTAGTGGTACAGTGTCTCTCAATGGTGTATCCACCATCTCCGGATGGCACTTCTTCAGCTGGGATACGTGGAACACATTGTGAACAGCGGACAGAGCCTCTGGCAACTCCAACTGATAAGCTACCTCTCCCTTGCGTGCTAAGACTCGATATGGTCCAATAAACCGAGGTGCCAGCTTACCCTTAATCCCAAATCTTTTGATTCCACGAAGTGGCGACACTCTGAGGTATGCTCTATCACCCATCTCATACACCACTTCCTTGCGCTTGGCGTCAGCGTAGCTCTTCTGCCTTGATTGTGCTACCTTCAGCCTGTCCCTAATCAAGGCGACCTTCTCCTCAGCGTTCTTGATCAAATCAGGCCCAAACAACTGACGTTCTCCTACTCCATCCCATAGCAATGGTGTTCGGCACCGTTTCCCATACAGCACGTCGAACGGTGACGTCTTGATGCTGGTTTGATAGCTGTTGTTGTAGGAAAACTCAGCATATGGCAAATTCTCATCCCAACTAGAACCATGAGCCAAAGCGCAAGCTCTCAGCATGTCCTCCAAAATCTTATTCACCCTCTCGGTCTGTCCATCAGTCTGCAGGTGAAACGCTGTGCTAAACTCCAATCTAGTACCAAGTGACTCGTGCAGCTGGCGCCAGAAGTGTGAGGTAAATTGGGTGCCTCTATCAGATACGATACACTTGGGAACTCCATGTAGGCACACAATTTTGTCCATGTAGATCTTGGCCAACTTTGCACTCGTATAGGTTGTCTTTACCGGAATAAAGTGGGCTACCTTGGTCAAATGGTCGACCACTACCCAAATGGAGTCATATCCTGACCTGGTCCTGGGCAATCCCGTGATAAAGTCCATTCCCACTCTATCCCACTTCCAATCCGGCACGGGCAATGGTTGTAGCAATCCTGCTGGCTTCTGGTGTTCCGCTTTCACTCGGCTACATACATCACATAGGGCAATAAGCTCCGCGATGTCTCCCTTAATGTTGTTCCACCAGAATCTGTCCTTTAGGTCCATATACATCCTCATATTGCCCGGATGTATGGAATACGGCGAGTCATGAGCTTCCTGCAGAATCAACTTCCTTATCTCCGGATCGTTGGGAACGCACAAACGATCTCCATACCACAAGGTTCCTTGCTCATCCTCGTGAAATTCCCTTGCTCGACCCTCCTTCATCTTTTCCTTAACTTCATCTATCTCTTTGTCTCCCACTTGAGCCTTCCTGATTCTGTCCTGTAGCGTTGGTTGGACTTCCATTGTTGCCAAGTACCCTTCAGATACTACCTCCAATCTAAGGTCCTTGAACTGCTTGCACTAATCCCCAGGCAATTCCCCAATCGTCAATCCGTTGGCATAGACCTTCCGGCTCAGAGCATCTGCTACCACATTGGCCTTTCCTGGGTGGTATTGCAGATTCATATCATAGTCCTTGATAAGCTCCAACCATCTTCTTTGCCTCATGTTCAGTTCCTTCTGTGTAAATAAGTACTTCAGGCTCTTGTGGTCGGTGTACACATCACAGTGTTTTCCCATTCAGTAATGTCTCCATACCTTGAGCGCATGAACCACTGACGCTAACTCCAAATCGTGTGTGGGGTAATTCCACTCATGGTGCTTGAGTTGCCGCGAGGCATATGACACTACTCTCCCATCTTGCATCAGCACACTCCCAAGTCCCTGTCGAGAAGCATCACAGTACACTTGGAAATCCTTCTGAAGATCTGGTAAACACAGAACAGGCGCAGTCACTAGCCGACGCTTCAGTTCCTGAAAGCTGGCTTCACACACGTCTGACCATTCAAACTTCCTCTCCTTCTTCAGAAGTTCTGTCATCGGCTTAGCAATCTTGGAGAAGTTTTCAATGAATCTCCTGTAATATCCAGCAAGTCCCAAAAAGCTTCGTATCTCTCCTGCATTCTTGGGTGCTTCCCACTCTGTCACTGCAATCACTTTGCTTGGATCAACAGCGACTCCTTCTCCTGACACAACGTGTCCAAGAAATCCAACAGTGTTAAGCCAGAATTCACACTTGCTGAATTTGGCATACAGCTTGTGTTCCCTCAGCTTCTCCATAATCAGTCGCAGATGCTTCTCATGCTCAACATCATCCTTGGAATATATCAGTATGTCATCAATAAACACCACCACGAACTTGTCCAGTACTCCATAAATACCTTGTTCATCATGGTCATGAAATATGTCGGGGCATTCGTTAGTCCAAAAGACATAACCGTATACTCATATAAACCATACCTAGTGGTGAAAGCGGTTTTTGGTATGTCCTCCTCCGGGATCTTCAATTGGAAGTAGCCAGATCGCAGATCAATCTTGCTGAACACCTTTGCTCCCTCCAGTTGATCAAACAAATCATTTATGTTCGGCAGGGGGTATTTGTTCTTGATAGTCACTTCATTCAGCGAGCGATAGTCCACCACTAATCTCTTGCTACTGTCTTTCTTCTCCACAGACAGAACAGGTGCTCCCCATGACGACGAACTAGCACGAATGAATCCCTTGTCCAACTACTCTTTCAGCTGCTTCTTCAATTCCTTCAGCTCATCCACATCCATCTTATATGGTCTCTTTGCTATAGGTCCTGTTCCAGGCATCAGGTCGATAAGAAACTCTACTTCCCTGTCAGGTGGCATTCCTGGCAGCTCTTCCGGAAACACGTCAGGGTAATCCCTAATCACTGGCACAGTATCCATGCTAACCCCCTTAAGAGAATTCAACTTACACCTTCCCCGTCGCACTGCCGACTTGAATCTAATTCTCTTACCATCCGGGGTTTTGAGTGAAACAGCTCGCTGTGCACAATCTATGTGTCCCTCATGCATAGATATCCAATCCATACCCAGAATGACGTCTAACCCCTGTGATTCCAACACTACCAAATGTGCACTGAAGTTGTGTGTTCCAATCCTCACAGTTAAGTCGCGGCATCCCGCGCTAGCTATCATATCTCCTCCAGGTGAACTCACTCTAATAGACCCTTTCATAGACTCAGTAGGTAGCTTATACTTATCCACAAATGCCCTTGATATGAATGAATGCGATGCACCAGTATCGAAAAGTATAAGTGCTGGGTGAGTGTTGATTGGAAACTTACCAATCACAAGGTCAGGCTCATCTGGAATCTCCTCCACATTCATGTGGTTCACTGTGGCCTTCTCGTTGTTGGTTGGCTTCAGTCCTTTCCTCTCCGGACAGTTGTCAGCATAGTGTCCCTTCTGTTTACACTTGAAGCATGTCACCTCACTCAGATCCTTCTTCACAAAGCTGCGATCGCGGTTGCGTTCATGTCCACCGTGCCCTCCAGAGTGGTGAGAGTGTCCTCCCTTGTGGCTGTGGTGGTTGCTCTTGTGGTTGTCATGGCGATGTCCATCGCCTCCATGGTGGTGGCGGTCATGGCTCCCATGGTCACTCCCTCCATGCTTGGAGTATCCATCATATGAAGTGCGAGACTTGTGATGGGAACCAGAGTGGTGATTATTGCTCTTTCTCTTGCGGTTCTCCACCTGTTTGTGCTTCCCTTCCAAGATCCTGGCCTTGTCCATAAGCTCCTGGAAAGTGGGGCAATAAACCACCAGTAGCTGCACTGAAAGCTCATCACTGAGGCCATCCAGGAATCTCTCCCTCCTTTTTGCATCAGTGTCAACATCCTCAGGTGCATAACGGGACAGGTTGTTGAACTCCTCAATGTACTCAGCCACGGTGCGATTGGTTTGGCGCAAGTTGCGAAACTCCTTCCTCTTCAGGCTCAGAACTCCTGAAGACATGTGGTTGGTCCTGAAACCTTCCTCAAACATTACCCAAGTCACAGTGTCCAGCGGGTGGGTGATCTGAAATGTGTCCCACCAAGAAGCGGCTGGCCCCCCCAGTAAGTGAGCGGCAAACCTCACCTTCTCAGCATCAGTGCATCCAACAGTTACCAGATCCTTGTTGACTGAAAGCAACCAGTCGAGAGCAACCATTGGCTCCGTTGCAGTAGAGAACTTAGCTGGCCTTAACCTCAGAAATCTGGTGAGAGCATCTCCCTGAGGCTGGTTGTTTCCATTGTTGTTGTTGTTCTGAGCTTCCATGAACTGAGTCATAACTTGGGTCAGCTGTGCCTGAGCTGCCATGAGCTGCTCCAACTCAGTGGGTTGACGGCGGGGAGGCATCTGCGGTTCAGCACAGGTAAGCTTAGAAAGAATCAACTACGACAATAGGATTCTACCCATGCATATGATCAAACAACAACAAGCAATAGCAGACAATCACAAGAAAGCAACACATCAACAAACAAGTGATCCAGCAACATCCCAGGGGTTATCCTAGCAATATATACCTACTGAAATAGTTTTACAAGAGTTGGCAATGGTTACTAAACAGCAAAAACAGCAATCTGCCAGAACAGTCCAGCAGCGTTCACGAATTTTTCCGCCTGACTTAGACTCGTCAGAAAATTTAGCTTATTTTTGCACATACATTACAGAGAGTTTCGCATCAGCCCAATTTTTTTCAGATTTTTCCCAGTTACCAGAAAAATATGAAAAATCATACAGTACTGCTGTATCAGCATAAAACTGCAGCGAAAATAACCCAGATGTTAACCAAACTTGCCATAACTCTTTCCTAAAATTCGCATAAATAATTCTTGGGATATTGGAGTACACAAATAAGCAACTAAACACTCTTAAACTAACAGTAATTAAGTTTCACATCGATCGTGGCTAATCCTAACGAATTTACCTAACGTGGACTAATTGGTGGACTTCTATCTACTTCTTGAAGAGGTTGCGGTAGGTCCTTGCACTCATGCATTGGCGCTTCGGTCCACGGTTCAACCATGGCGGCGGAGTGTACACTTATCCTGAATCATCACTTGAGATCTCAAACTCCACCTCTTCTGGATCCTCCTCTTCTTCTTCACTCTCAGCTGCAACTGCAACAACTTCATCTCCTCCACCATCATCGTCTCCATCATCATCATCCTCGTCCTCATCATCATCGTTTCCACTGTCATCATCATCCCCATTGTTGCCATCTTCTCCATTGTCATCATTAGAGGGTGGATTCAGCTGTGCTTGGAGAGCGGCAATCTGGGCTGTCATAGTTTCAATAGTTTGATCCCTTTCCTGGACGGTCCCTTGCAACTGTTGTATGTTCTGGGTGTTCTCCTGCATCGTACCATGAAGATGAGCTATGGTTGCATCTCTGGCTATCAGGGCATTCTCCAGAACTCTCACAGCTTCATGCAGGGTGTCAATCTCCTGTCCTTGGACCACCATACCATTGCTAGCAAAGTCTGCAATCTCCTTTATCATCATCACTTTCTCATCTAGAGCTCTATTCTCCCTTTCCATGTCCTCTATGTGCCTCCGACGGGGCGGCATGTTGTTCCTGTCGCCCGGGGTAACCACAATGTGCCCATCTTCATCATGCCTCCCATAGTCATGGTAGGGTGAATCTACTGGCAGTAGGTGTCGGACATGATGGCACTAGCGAGACAAGGCTTCATGTATGGCCAAGTTAATTCCAAGTCCCCAGTTGCAGTATGTCTTGGTGTAGATCAGATGCACAGGATTTGGCAAGGCGGCATCTCTGAATATGAAGGTAGTGATCTCCCATGCATCCTCTCCATATCCATAGGTGTACAACCTTCTTCCCTTGAACATGGGAAGTGGCAATCCCAATGACTGCGAGAGCTGTGCTAACTGCCTTGCAAAGGGCCTTGGTGACTCCATGGTGGCATACTCAGTCCTGACTTCTCTCATCTATCAAGTAAAAGAGGAAAGTGTGAGAATAGCATAAGGTAAGAATTTACGAGGTTGAAAGGCATAAGATGAAAGACAGAGTTAATATAGGCTTTAATAATTCTATGGCTTCCTAATCCAATCCTAGGTCACGATCCTACAGTCGACACACGGGCTCTGGTACCATCTTGTAACACCGCGGTTCTGAAAAGACCGTGGCTTCTATGTGACCCTGGATCGGTTCATTGGCCCACAATAGAATGAGATGAATAACATAGCAAAATATTCGTGTATCATAAATAACGATGATCCAGAGTACCATTATTACAATAAAAGCTTAGCTCAAGGCTAGCTCAAATTATTCAGGTAGCAACATAAATAAAGTAAATCCTCCATTCTTCAAATTGCCCACAAGTGAACAAGTGCCGAGTGGAGTACCGTGGCCTATATCGATTACTCAGAATCGGAATATCCTGCAACATGAAACGTAGCAGCCCCGAAGGGTCAATACATGGAATGTATGGCAAGTAGAGCTAGTAAAGGAGACAATAGTACTAACATCTACATGCATATTTGGCAAGTGGAGCTGTGTCTGGCTTGCATTTGCAAATACCTTTGTCCTACTTTCGTAAACAGTTTTAGATTTTCTTTGAAAAGATCCCAATTAAGTTAACCCAACAATATTAAAACAATTATGAAATTGGAATGAGCGAGAAACATGTCATGGAATCAATATCAAGCAACTCAGTTGTCCATAACCAGGGACACGGCTAATCGATTAGATTATACACCCTGCAGGGGTTAGTACACTTTACCCATGTGACTTGGCCAGCCCAGCTCGTACCATCACTCTCATTTTGAGTGGTGATAGGGAGAAGTCCAAGAAGAGACTGTTCGGGAAGTAGCTTCTCAATCCCGACGCGCACCGGTCCAACCTACCAAAATTCTACATCTCTGGATACGCGGGTTCGAGTTACCACAACCTACTAAGTCCAACCAACCGCCCATTTCATTATTGGCACATGGTTGTACACGTAAGCTACCAAATAAAGAAGCCAATCAATTTCTCTAGATACCTGGGTGCCTTTCCGCAATGAAACCACCAAAAATTATCAATACCATCACACCCAGGAGATTCATTGATTAAGTTGTTTTAGTTTTTGCAATCCAACTCATTTAGAAACAACTTTCAGTGATGTAACCCAGCCCTCGTTTATCATAGCATGGCTAAGCACATCTACCAACGGTGGTTCAACTACAAGGAAGGTCCTACCACATAATAGAACATAGCATAGCGATAATATCGCCCTACACATGCATCTACAAAATACACGACAATGCATTGAAAATAGTAGGACGATATCATGAACAAATTAGCATCTACTTGCCTTGGTTGTAGCGGTCGGAAGAACAATCCACACACGAGCAAGCGTTGCACTCGTCACAATCTACACGATATAATTGCAATCATAAACAAACAATCCTCAAGCATATGCAACAAAGATGATGCATGAATGTATGTATGACAAGTGGGTTGGTGCTACAGCTGCACCACATAATAGAAATCTGTAGAGGTACCGATTGCATGCATGGAAAATAGTTTTAGCACAAGGAAAACTAATATGCAAAATATAATACTCAAAACTAGAGTTAGAACCAAATAATTCACTACCGGTAGTATACTGTTTGTAAAATCTTGGGAAATTCTACAGTATATGCATTGCTATTTAGAAATAGTACCAACTGGAATTACTCAAAAAGGAATTATAAAACTCCCCGAGTAATTAAAACACTACAGAAAGCCACTAGACAGTTTCTGCAGACGTTTTCACTGTAAGCATATCCTTTTAATTCACGATGAGATTCCCCTCGTTCACTGAATCCAGGGACATATCATACGCAATTTTTGGAGTTACAGATCTTTTTCTACGAATTAATTAGTCCAAAAAGGCCATTAACCTATTTGATTAAACTGTACTAAATCTTGCTACAAAAGTGTGCACCAAAGGTACAGCAAGATTCTACACGTCCTACTGAACCTACACATATTTTATTTGCAATTTTTGGCCCAGCGGTTTAATTTCTACGCAATTTACAAGTTTCTACCGAAATCTGCCAACTAAATCGATTAAAGAAAATACCCAGTCAACTGTGTCTGTTGACTGGTCAACGCGGCTGCTGACTGGGCGCTGACTGGGCGTCTGACTAGTCAACGCCTGGGGCTGACCGGTCAACGGCTGATCTGGACCGCTGATCTGAGATCCAACGGTCCCCAGAGATGGCGGCTGCGGACTCACCGGAAACGAACGGCGGCGAGCTCGGGACGGTGGCGGCGATCGGCTCCGGCGACGGTGGTTCCTGCGCGGAGGGGGAAACGGTCAGTGCGTGGAACGGGGCGGTCAACGCGACGGCAGCGCGAGCGAGGCGGCGGCGGCGCGTGGCGGCGAGCAGCGCGCGGCGCGTGGCGGCGAGCAGCGCGCGGCGCGAGGCGGCGGCGCGGCTGCGCGCGTGCAGCGGCGCACGAGGCGGCGCTGCGAGCGGGCGCGGGCGGCAGGCGGCGCAGAGGCGGGCAGCAGCGGCGGCGGCGGCTGCGCGAGGGCGAGCACGCGCAAGGCGGCGGGCGGCAGCGGCGCGGCGGCGGGGTGAGGCGGCAGGCGGCGGCGGGCGCGTACCTGGAGGCGGCGACGGGTGGATCCCGAGGCGGCGGCGGGCACGGGGTTCGAGGCGGCGGCGCGCGGGGTTCGAGGCAGGCGGGTCGGGCACGGGAACCGAGGCGCGGGTGCGGCCTCTTATGTGGGGCCCCCTCGCGGGGTCCTACGCGGACACGGGGCCAGGCAGATCTTTTTTTGGTCCGTTTCTTTTCCCTTTTTTGCAAAAACTAAAGCCTCTGTAACTTCTCCGTACGAGCTCCAAATTGGGCGATTTTTGATCCTAAATTTTTGTAAACTCGAGGGGAACAACCTAGGGTCAAGGGTTGAGTGGAACCACTAGGTTAGAAGGGTGTACAACACAAGTCCTACTAAAGCCTCCCGCAGGAGCCTCGTAGTAAAATAGAGTAGGGTTTAGAAAATAGTGTTTTGCCGAATCTTTTCAGTCGATGGTTTTGCATGGAAGAGTATGATGCAATGATATGATTGATATGCAGAACCAAATCTAAAATTTGGGATGTGACAATCCCTCCCCCCATTATGCCCAAAGGAATCAAAATCATTCCTCTTAATATCATTTTGTGATATGTGAGCTTAAATGTTGAGTTTCGGTAATGGACCCAAGATATATCTTCGTGGTGCCAAGCCGAGTATACTCAAATATGGTGGCCTAGGCCACTTCCCTCTCACATTAGAGAGGTTGGTGCTTACTCGTGTTTGTCATTTATCTTGATTTCTAGTCTTTTTGGAGCTTTCCTGAATATTTGTGTGAATTTCTATGGCTCTTATTGGTTCTTCACAGTTTGATGTCTCAACCCAAGCCTATTCCCTGTCTTAAACCTATCTATCTCTCATATATGTCCCCAAACACTTATCCTGGAGTTTTTGGTCGAGGAGGACCAGAGTCTCCGGTGCACTTACACCGGAGTCTCCGGTGTAGACCGGAGTCTCCGGTCCAGACGGTTTCTGCCACTTATAGGTAGGGGACGGGGTGAACTTAAACAACAGTTCTTCATTCTCAACCCTGTCCCCCTCCTCCTAACCCGTCGCCTCCTCTTCCAAAACTCCTCCCCGGAGGTCAGGAATCCCCCGGGATCCGTCGTGCCACCGGCCAACCTTCTCCTCTTCTCCATTAGGTCATTCCCACCGGAGGAATCGATCCCATGGACAGATCTGGTACCTCTCCTCCTCTTTTTCTCCTAGGGTTCATCTCTAGATGTGTTTTTGAGGATTGGTGTTGATTTGTCCATTGGAATCACTTGTTTGCACGCACTCTATTACTTTAGCCTTGTTGCATTGCCCAATCTGCTAGATTCACCCCCACCAGCATCTCCCCATCTCATGCTCGAGCCTCCCGACCAGAGATTCCGGACCCAGGTCCGGAGACTCCAGTCTATGCTGGAGACTCCGGTCCCCAGGACCAGAGACTCCGGTCTGAGCCGGAGACTCGGGTATGAGGTGCGGAGACTCCGGTGTTGGATGAACCAATACAAACCAGAAATGCATCAAAGCTCTTGTACTGCATCTCTGGGAAATATATACTCATCTCCATGATATCTCCCTCGCTGCTGTTCACAAGTGAAGGTTCTAGCCGTCCTCGTCGTACCAAGGCCAAGTCACAAAGGGGCACTCCTCGCTATGATGAAGCTCAGGGTCAGTTTATCATGCCTCCTTCCAACCGAAGATAGCAGGCATGTAATGCAGCCTATTTGAGGAGGGAGCAGGAAAGGACTGAACGAGAGGACCATGCCAAGAAGGCCAAATATGACAATCTTCAGTCCTTGGCCAAAATGTCAAAAGAGGAGTTCCGTGAGCTGAGAAAGACTGATTTTTATGGGCTGCCTCGTACCAGCGATGACCCCCGTTTTTGGAGGAAGGAGCAGGCTGTGTTCATGAAGGATGTGTATGGTGTGCTCACCAAATCACCTGTATGCCCTCAGAAATTCATGAGTGTTGAGCAGATGAGGCTCAGCCCCTAGTTCAATGATGCTCTGTGGATCTGTGAGAAGCTGGGACTGTTTAATTTGATGGAGCTTCATGAAGACTACAATGTCTACCTTGTGCAGCAGTTCTACGCCACTGTGGTATTTGTCTCTGATCAAGACAGGACCATGACTTGGATGTTTGGCACCACCCGCTGCACAACGACATTCCATGACTTTTCCAATGTCATCTTTGAGACCTTTCATGGCGTATCCACCCCAGTTGGGCTACGCATGCACTCTGCAGCTCTTGGTGAGAACAAGATGAATCTTGCACCTCTGTATGGCAGCGAGGGTGTTGTAGGGGGGTCCAAGGGACTCAATCCTCTCTACAGCCTAATGTTGAGGATATTTCGTCATACCATCGCACCAAGTGCTGGGAATGACGATGCTATTAGGAGTGGGCTAGTCAACCTTCTTTATCATACCCACCGGACCTACAATGCTGGCCCAAAGGCAGATGCTGAACCTATTGATGTGATGGATTTTATTTTTGAGGAGATGTTCCATGCTATTCTTTTCAAGAAGTCACCTCTATATGCACCTTTGGTTATGAGGCTCATCAACTCCAAGGAGCATAATTCTCCACTTGTCATAACACCGCATCTCACTAAGCATGCATTGGTCTCACTCCAGCAGAAGGGGCATATGGGGCCTGCTCCCAGGCGTCGCTATGGCGATGATGATGAGGAGATTCAGACTGAGAGGGCCCCCTCTCCACCTAGAGTTTGGAGGAAGAATGCCTCCAATGCACCTATGCCTTCCATGACTCGGGAGTATGTACATGAGCGGGTCAAGAAGGCCACTTTCTAGGAAAGGACCCTTTGTTGCATGAACATAGACATCAGTAAGCAGCAACATGCATCCTACCAAAGCAACCGCCGCATAGGGAAGCTCCTCAAGGAGATCAAGGAACAAGGTGAAGGGGGTGATGAGGAAGGAGAAGATGAAGACAATGATGAGCATGGTGCTCAGTAGTCCATAGAGTCTGACAACACACTCTCGTTTGGGGCATGGAATGCCCAACAGGATAGCCTGGTGGATTGGCATCCTCCCCATCCTTGGTCTTGCCTTTGGCTTTTCCCTTCGTCGGCACCAAGGCGTCCTCTTTGGCATCCTCCCCATCCTTGGTCTGCGTCTAGTCGGCCTGGCCTTCGGCAAAATCCTGGGACTCGAGGACATGTTCGGCGTCGGTCATGACTGTTACTGAGTGAAATAGGAGTTGTTGCATGAACGCTTTGCCCGCCATTCCGTCGAACGGGCTCCGGGCATCCGCGTCACCGAAGGTTGCGGGCGAGGAGCTGCTGGCGAACGGAAGAGGGCCGCAAGCGCATGGCCGACGAAGTGCTGGCGCATGCCGGAGAGCTGGCGTAGGGGACGTTGATGTCGATGTTGAAAGCCGGACGAGGGTGAGGTGCAGGACATGGGAAGAGAATGTTCGGGTTGAACCCGCCGTTGAACTCGGGGGAGGAGGAGTACTTCTTCCGCGGGTTCGCCTAGCTCTCTTGGAACATGGCCGATGATCCGACACTTGGTTAGCTTCCCTAGTGCGCGGCGTATTGCGCGGGGACGATCGGCAGCGGGCATGACACCGCCATATGCATAGCGCGCTCCGAAGCCGCCTACATTTCCCTCATCGTCTGCGCCCCCGCGAGTGCCTCCGTCTCCGACCTTGCCGTCCTTTCTTTGTGGTTGTCTGTTTCGACCTTCCTGCGCCGGACTTCTTTGAACCACTCGGTGTCTGTCAATCCCTCCGTCCTCGGCCTCGGCGCCCTCGGCTTCCTCGCCTTTTCCACATTTGGTTCACCGACGGTGGGTCTAGGTTTGACGAAATCCTTGGGCGGCATGGTGGTCGGGAGCTCGGGGAACTGGCGGGAGATATGGCGGAGAATGGAGAAGAAAGGCAGGAGGGGAGAAGAAAAATGCGGGAGCTCAGCCTCGAGTCGTCGACAGGGTTGTCCAACCCGCTTTTTCGCTGCGTCCGGTGTTCCCAGGCGGTTCCCAGCGCCTCGGGTTCAGCCTAGGAACGCCGGATGAAAGTTGGGCCAAATTCGGCGCTATTCGGCATCCTGAAAATACGACTGAGCAAAATATCACCATCCAGATAAAAAAAGAACGTTCTGAAAACACCGTCCTGAAAACGCGGGTGGAGATGCTCTTAGCAACTACTCGTGTTTTATACCTATCCTCGTTACTCAGGGAAACACCTTACTTTCTTTGGAACCACGACTAGCAACAAAGAGGCTTCCTCTCCTTTTGCAATTTCATAAACTGTTTCATAATAAGGAAATAGCTCATTGACAATACCTTGAATTTGGCTATAATCTTTGGCAACTAAACATGTTCTATACCTCTCCTCGTCACTTGAAGAAACACGTTCCTTTCTTTTGAAACCCCATTAGCAACAAAGATGCTTTCTCTCTTTTGGCAATTTCAAAAACTTAAATGACGTCATCTCATCCTAATAGGCAACCACTTATTACAATCACTAGAAATAAACCTCAGATTATGATTGATGTTTTGTGTTTCCTTACTCTCGGACAAGCAAACGCACTCTTGTAGATAAGAATGGATCGACATGGGCATGGCACATTCCCCACGTGGGACAAAAAAGAGTACCTAGATCCACATCTACTAACTTAATTCATGTTATGATCCGGTTTTTCTCAAAAGCAGGGATACATAAATGTATAAGAGCAAAATTGGCCTTTACACCGATATTTTCATGTTTCTTTTGTGTACACTTACTGTGTTTTTATATATTTTTTGTGTCCATGTGCATGCACCTTTAAGAGCATGAGTATATCTTATGTATATGTACGTCTTTATTGGTGTTTGTATGTTCCACGCTACATTATATATTTTTAATGTGAACATGTGTATCTTTTTTTGACAATAAAATTGCATTCATCAGTTTTACTTGTGCGCATATTAATGCGCATTCCTGTAGTGTGATGTAAAAAACCAGACCAAATTAAAAAATGCCAAAATCACGAGAGTGAACATGGGTACTCCTGATCCCGATTTTTTTTGTCTTACCCTTAATTTACATAGCTTTCTAAACCTTAAGTTACATACAATTCTAAAGAAAGAGAGTTTGTTCTTACTATTCAGTCGGAACTTTGTCATTTTTGAGTAATTTCGATTTTCAGTATAGTAGCATATACATATGCGGTACATGAAAAGTTTACTCAATTGTTAGTAGGGAAAATTGGTTATTTACCCAAAAGTTCATTGATCTTGGATTATGTACCCAAAGTTGATGATTGATTGGTAAAATACCCACAAGGGGCTTCGATGCAAAACAAGAGATTAACACACGGCTCCACCATTAGTAGTCGGACAACATTGTTGTCCTAACTAGTGAAACAGAGATGATTCAACATCATTGGTTAGATCAGAACCTCATTGGGTCAGCTTGGGCACGCCCGCGTCCCTTGCCACAGCGGCCACTGGAAATAGATCAACCATGGCGCCAACCGTGTAGACCGCCACTGCCTTTTTCGCCAGTCAACAAAGTATTCTGCTCGACTACTCGTGAATGATGTCATTGTTGACGTCTACGCTGCCTTTGATACTTTCCGATCGTTTTTTACTTCTGCCACTTTTGATGTTACTGTACTTTTCGAAACTCATGCATGTTATCTACTGGTTCCTAGTACATTGCGACTTGATTAATATTGTTTGTGCTGGGATATTTCGTCATACCATCGCACCAAGTGCTGGGAATGACGATGCTATTAGGAGTGGGCTAGTCAACCTTCTTTATCATACCCACCGGACCTACAATGCTGGCCCAAAGGCAGATGCTAAACCTATTGATGTGATGGATTTTATTTTTGAGGAGATGTTCCATGCTATTCTTTTCAAGAAGTCACCTCCATATGCACCTTTGGTTATGAGGCTCATCAACTCCAAGGAGCATAATTCTCCACTTGTCATAACACCGCATCTCACTAAGCATGCATTGGTCTCACTCCAGCAGAAGGGGCATATGGGGCCTGCTCCCAGGCGTCGCTATGGCGATGATGATGAGGAGATTCAGACTGAGAGGGCCCCCTCTCCACCTAGAGTTTGGAGGAAGAATGCCTCCAATGCACCTATGCCTTCCATGACTCGGGACTATGTACATGAGCGGGTCAAGAAGGCCACTTTCTAGGAAAGGACCCTTTGTTGCATGAACGTAGACATCCGTAAGCAGCAACATGCATCCTACCAAAGCAACCGCCGCATAGAGAAGCTCCTCAAGGAGATCAAGGAACAAGGTGAAGGGGGTGATGAGGAAGGAGAAGATGAACACAATGATGAGCATGGTGCTCAGTAGTCCATAGAGTCTGACTACACACTCTCGTTTGGGGCATGGAATGCCCAAGAGGATAGCCTGGTGGATTGGAAGACCTTTGCTGATGTCACCTCTGGTTACGGATACCAGGGTACCTCCTCTTCTCGCCCTCATGGCAAAGGGCCTGCAGTCCCTGATGATGATGATGACTTTGTTGAGGACGGTGAGGATGAGGATGAGGATGCCGAGGATGACGAGGATGATGATGAATACTGAGTAGTTGGGGCGCTAGCTTAGGTCTTTTCCCTTTTTCGGCGTTTCGATGCCAAAGGGGGAGAAGACATTCTCATCGATTTGCATGGGTTTGGGCTTTGGATTTGCTATTATCTGCTTTCATTTGCCATATTCGAACTTTGAACTTCATGTGTGTTATTTGTCGTTTATGTGTGTGACTATGTTCTTGTGCACTATCTATTGTAACTCATGTGAGATCTATGTGTGCTATCGTTGATACTATCTACCTTGCATGATTTACTTGTTTACCTTATTGCACATAGTCAGGGGGAGCCCCATACAATTTATTCCATGCAAAATCACTTGTTGTCATCGAACACCAAAAAGGGGGAGATTGAAAGGACATTTATTGTCATAATCATTTTTGGTGTTCGTTAACAACAAGTAGATCATTTTACAGTTTTTCACTATCCACGGGTTGGTATTATGATAAGTGAAAAAGTACCCTCACACTTTGGAAAGATTCCTGCAAGAGTGACATATAGTTCTGGAAATTCCAGACCAGAGTCTCCGGTCTGCCTAGACCGGAGTCTCCGGTGTGGTCTGGAGTTTCTAGATGTGTCCCCGATGGAGGCTTCAGAATCATGGCTGGGACATTCTGTATGGGGGTGCGGAGCAAGGTCCGGAGGCTTCTCTGGAATCTCCGGTCTTGGCTCAGACCGGAGTCTCCGGTGCTGGAGGACCGGAGTCTCCGGCCCAGTTGGGTCATGCCTGGCCCTGGTCATTCAGAAGGGTGGTCCGGAGGCTAGACAGGAGATAGTACAGAATCTCCGGTGTAGACCAGAATCTCCGGTGTATAGACCGGAGTCTCTGGTCTGGATTTTCTCCAACGGTCAGAAAACGGTTCGTGGAGGGGGTTGCTTGTAAATAGGGACCCTTATCCCCTTCCTCTAGTTGCTCGACCTTCTCAAGAACACAAACTCCATTAGATCCACCAAATCTACAAGATCTCTTCATCCAACCATCCAAAGTCATTGAGCTTTGGAGAATCGAAGGAGGAGGCCTTGATCTACAGCTTCACCAAGAGAGATCTTCATTTCCCCCTCATTCACTTGAGGGCCCCCAAACTCTAGTGTTTCTTTGGAAACCCTAACTTTGATTTGGTTCTTACAAGCTTGTCTTTGATTGTTTTGACAGCTTGCTTGTATTTGGGAGCCTCCAATTAAGTTGTGGATGTGTGCCCCAAACTTGTTGTAAAGGTGTCGGCTTCCACCTCGAAGGTTGCCGATATAGTGGAAGGTGGATCGATCCCCTTGGGGTGAGGTTCATCGGAGAACAAGGGAGGCCTCTCGTGGCGTTGGTGGTTTGAAACCACCCCCTCTCCAAACGTAGACATACTTCCCCTCAAAAGGAAGGAACTACGGGAAACAAATCCTTGTGTCTCCGCGTCCACCTCTTTGGTTACTTATATCCTTTGCCGCACTTTACTTACTTGTTCTTGCTTAGTGTTGTGCCAGTTGTTGCTTGTTTGACATATACGTAAATTCACATTAGTTGCATAATCTAGAGAATTTACCTTTCTTGTCAAACTCTAAATTGAAAAGGAAGAAATTTTGAAGTAGCACCTATTCACCCCCCCCCCCCCTTCTAGGTGCCCATGTGATCCTTTCAATCATGAACGGAGCTCACAAGATCTATACATGAAAGCACAAAGGACAAGATACAACCATCTAGCTACTACATGGACCCATAGTCCAAGGTGGAACTACTCATGCATCATACCGGAGAGAAGGCCTCTAGGATGATCTCCCCTCTGGCAGGGTGCCGGGAAGAACTTCAGATCCCCCAATCTAGGGATGATGGTGGCGGCGACTACATATGGTTTTGTGGAGATTTGATCGGGTGCTTAGGGTTTCTGCATCAGGGGCTTCTTATAGGCAAAGGGGGAGGCCGAGGCGGTGGCCAGAGGGGCCACACCCCTCCCAAGCGCGGGGCAGGGCCCACCCGCGCCTAGGGGGGTCTGGCCGTCCTGGCTTGCGTCTCTGTATCCCCTCTGGACTTCTTGTTCCCCACAGAAAGTATTTGACTTTGACGTTTGTCCCATCTAATTCTGAGAATATTTCTTTACTAACTTTTCTGAAACCAAAAACAGCAGAAAACAGGCATCTGGCACTGTGGCAACTTGTTAATAGGTTATTACCAGAAGACATGTAAAAATCACCTCAAAGTATAGACAAAGCAAAGCAAACTAGATACTAACAAGCATGGAACATCAAAAATTATAGATACGTTTCCAACGTATCAACCTGGTTCACCAAGTTTCTTTGGAACCTTACCATTGAAGGAATAATTAGCAAGTAGAGTAGAAATCTCCTCGTTAGGAATCTTCCTTTTATTAGAGACAATATCCTTCATATACTTTGAATAAGAAGGCAATTTAATAGCATCAGTCAAAGGAATTTGCAAAAATAAAGGTTTCATCCACTCACAAAACTTGTTGTAGTGTTTTTCCTCCCTTGCCTCGTGTTTCTTACCTGGAAAAGGCATAGGTTTGTGCACCCAAGGTTCTCTCTCTTTACCATGTTTATTAGCAATAAAATCTTCCTTTGTGTACCTAGTGTTCTTAGTGTGCTTATCAGGTTCTTCCCCAACTTCCTCCTTAGCAGGAGCATCATTTTTTATCATTACCACTCTTAGTTTCAGCATCAGAGATAGATATACTATTAGGATCTACAGCATGTTCAAGTGGTTCCTCAACTATCTTATGTTTCTTTTTCTTTCTCTTACGAGGACTACCACTACTCTCACCTTGTTGAGAATCCTACTCAATTCTTTTTGGGTGTCCTTAGGATATAACGGATCTTGAGTAGCTATACCACTCCTAGTTCTAATTCCATAAGCAGGTTTATCTCCTGAAGCATTAACTAGCATATCCTTTTGTACCTTAGCAAGTTGATCAAGTTGGGTTTGAACCATTTGAAAGTGTTTACAAAGCATTTTAATATCATTAGAAGTTCTTTCCACAATATCTTTCAACTCATTGATATCTCTAGAGTTTTCCAATAAATGATTCTAAACTTGTTTATTAAAATGACCTTGTTTAACAATAAAAATATCAAGTTCCTCTAAACATTGATCAGGAGGCTTACCATAAGGAATATCACCTTCATCAAAGTGTTGGAGAGAGTGAACCTCAATAATTGGCTTACATAATTCTTCTATAGGAGGTAGATTCTTCACATCTTCAGCTCTAATACCTATCTCCTTTAGACATTTCTTAGCTTCCTTCATCACTTCATCATTTAATGCAATAACTCCCATTTTCTTTGGTGTTGGTATTGGAACTGGTTCAGGAACATCTGGTTCAGGAATAATAGGCTCAGGTGTATTTAGCTCAGTTGAAGTCCAATCATCATAATTCTTGCTTATTTTATCCATTAATTTTTTTAGCATTTGTAGGAGTTCTTTTCCTGGAAACACAATCAACAAAGCTATCTAGGTATGTCCTAGAATCATCAGTTAGTCCATTATAATAAATATCAAGAAGCTCATTCTTAGGTAATGGACATCCAGGATGTGCATGAATCAAGGCACATAACCTTGTCCATGACTCAGGAATTTCTCTTCTTCTCCCTATTTAAAATCAAAAAGTCTCTGCAAAGCAGCATGTCTAGCACTGGAAGGAAAATATTTCTGGAAGAAAGAAGCAATCAAGCAATCAGGGCTATCAATGGAACCAGGAGGTAATCTATTAAACCAAGCCCTAGCTTCTCTCTTTAGTGAAAAAGGGAAGATCTTTGTAACAAAGTACTTGTGCATCTTAAAAACATCAGAGAACAAAGCACTCATAGTAGAAAGATCATTCATATGAGCCACAACACTCTCATTTTCAGTCCCACAGAAAGGTTCTTTCTCAACAATATCTAAATAAAATAAATCAAGAGAGAAATCATAATCTTTATCTTTAATATCTATGGGAGAAGTGGCAAACTTAGGATCATAGGATAGTTTAGGCATAATAGTACGTCTAGCAAGGAGACTCTTAATAGCACTAGTACCATGTGTGTTTCGGCACTCTTCAACAAAATCATCAGTAAACTCAATGTAGCCATTATTAATATCATAACTCTTTTTTTTACCAAAGAAACCGTGAGGGAAACCCCCACGGTAAATTTTAATTAAACGGACCAAAGTATAAACAGGTTCACCTCATATTTACAAAGGTTGAGAGAATCAACCCAAAGGCACCAAAAAAGATAGACAAACAAAAAATAAATTACAGTGATGTCAACCGACTGAGGAGAGATTCCTTGTGTTTAGCTTTAACCCTGTGGGAAGTCACGTAGATGTCCTTCTTAAAGAGAATTTTCCACCGTGCAAAACTATGGTCCTGATGCTCGAAAATGAATCCATTTCTTTCCTTCCAAATGTTCCATGTTGCACAAACAGCTACTTCCATGAAGCATGGTCCAGAGTACAATTGTTTGGTAGCTTTGAAAGTTTCGGAGATGTTAGATTTCTGTATCCACTGAATTTTCACATAGTTCCAGCATCTGGCGGCAAAAGGGCAAGTAAAGAAAAGATGGTCTCTAGTTTCCAGACTCTGGCTTGTACACAGAATACATTCTGGACCAGAGTTGAGATGCCAGTGTCTCCTTAAAATCATATCTTCAGTATTGATCTTATCAATGATCATTAGCCAAGTAAAAACTTTTAGTTTGGGCACACATCTACTCTTCCAAAGCCATTTGAAAATTGTTTCATCCAATATCCCTTGGAAAAGGAAATTATAGTAGCTGGAGGAGGAGTATGTACCACTGTTTAGAGAGTAAATCCATTGGTCTTTATCTCTAGCATAATTTTCCCTCAGCTCATTTAGTTCTGTCTACAGAAGTTTCATTTCATCAAAAGCCTGGGTAGATAGAGGTAAATAGAACATACTTGCCAAATGGTTTGTTTGGAGGGTTTGCATGACCGAAACATCCTGGTTTAGGGCAAACGAGAATAATCTGGTATAAGCAGCAGCTCGGGGGTTATGATTTGACCACTTATCTTTCCAAAGAAGCACCGAGTGACCAGTTCCAACAATACAAGAGGTTATACCTCTATAATGATCAAAGAGAGAGCAAATTTCCTTCCACCAGAAAGATCCAACCTTAGGAGAAGCGTGAGGCACCTTCCCCTAATAATGAGTATGCCACAACTAATCCACCCATGGAATATCTACTTTATTCATAAATTTATCCATATACTTCAATAACAGGGCGTCATTTTGAATTTCCAAATTCCTAACACCTAGACCTCCTTTGTTTTTGGGTTTGCACACAGTCTCCCAAGCCACAAGCGACTGAGCTTGCTTCTCCTATTCTTCTCTCTTGGCCCACAAGCAATGTCTTCTACCTCTGTCAATAATTTTTATGGTTGTTTTCTGAATCTTCAAGGTACACATATAGAAAGTTGGCAATGCTGAAAGGACAGAGTCTACATATGTAAGCCTTCCCACGTAGGATAGAAACCTGTAATAGGCATTCAACCTTCTCTCAATGCTATCCATAAGAGGGGACAAGTCTTGAAAGGTTGGTTTTGTGGTACCCAAAGGCAACCCCAGATAAGTAAAAGGCATTGTAGCAATTTGACATTCAAGAATACCAGCAAGATTCGCCGCCACCTCATCTGAATAATTAATGGGGATCATATTTGATTTATAGAAGTTAACTTTCAGTCCAGTTGCTTCAGCAAATAAATTTATCATACTTTTTAATAAGGTCACCTGAGTAGGACACGCTTACATTACAACAATAGTATCATCCGCGTATTGTATTACAGGGAAATCATGATTTGGTATAGGAATTGCAGCATTGAGATTGCCAAGTCTGAACTGATTGTTAATCATGGACTGAAGTAAGTCAGTTGTTGCAATATATAAAAGAGGAGATAAAGGGTCTCCCTGTCTAACTCCTCTCTTACAATGGAATTTCTTTCCTGGTACCCCATTGAGAAGAATGGAAGACGTTCCGGACTTCATGATATTACCCAAACATTGTAACCAAATTGCATCACAACCTTTTAATCTGAATATCTCTAAGATAGCTGCATGTTCCATCATATCAGAGGCTTTGGAAAAGTCAATTTTAAAAACAATAATCTGTCTCCTAGAGTGCTTACACTGGTGAAGATATTCAAAGGCCCATGCCAGGCAGTCTTGTATGGTTTTAGATTTAATGAAACCATATTGATTTTTGTGCACCATCTCTATAATTTTGGCTTGGAGTCTGTTAGCTAGCAGCTTAGTCAGAACCTTTAAGGAAGAATTAAGCAAAGATATGGGTTAAGTCATTAGGAGTCTCAGGGGCATGTATTTTGGGGATGAGTGTAATTAAAGAATCATTGATGCTCTGCAAATCCACCTTCCCATCTAGAAAATCCTTGCAAAGTTCATAGAAATCATGCTTTATAATATTCCAACATCTTTTGATAAACATACCATTAAACCCATCTGGACCAGCAGAAAGAGAATTCAAACCCTCGACATGCCCAATCAAATCTTGTAGCTCAAGAGGGAAACACGTCTCCTTGCTCTGCCCCAATCTATCCTTATAAGCAGTAAATAACAACGCGGCCTTCTCATTGTGATCCGAAATCTCTCTACCATCAAGCAAGCAAAACTTGGAAATGCAGTTCTGCCTGTATCTCACAGTAGCCATAGAGTGAAAAAAAGAGGTATTCTCATCGCCCATCTTGGCCCACCGGATAGTGCATCTGTTCTTCCAAATGTCTCTCTTGCAGTTTGAGAGGTGAATATCTCTCTCTTTTACAATTCTTCTAAAATTCCATTCAGCAATGTGCAGCTCTCTGGCTTCCTCATACTCATCTAGCATAAATATAATCTTGTTACAGTTATCTATGCACGTGTCAATATTAGAAATATTTCCATTCCATTTCTTTAAACCCTTTCTCAGCAATTTGAACTTTGCATTGATCCTCTTTGCCAAATTACCATGTACTGAAATTCCCCAAATATTATCCACAAGCTGCATAAACCCAGGTTGCCTTAGCCAGTAGTTTTCAAAACGAAATATAGCTGCTTTAGGGCTTTTCGTGCCAATATTAATTACACAAGGAAGGTGATCCGAAACTGGCGTAGCAAGAGGATTTACAATTGTATTCGGAAAACTCAAAGTCCAATTTGTTGAAGTGAAGAACCAATCGAGTTGAACAAGAAGTGGGTTAAGCTGCATGTTGCTCCAAGTGAAGGTTCTCCCCTTAATTGGAAGTTCCACAGTCAGGTGACTGATGATGTCGTTGAAAATATTCATGTCATTAAAATTGGCCCGTGGTTTATTTCTGCTCTCCACATATCTATAGAAATTCAGATCTCCTACCGGAATCCCGTCCTCATCATCTGGTATATCTAGGTTGTGGATCCAATTAACAAAATCAGATCTTCTGGGTTCCACACATGGCCCATAAACATTGATAGGAGTCCAAGACTGAGTAGTCATAACCGAAGTAAACTTCACAACCACTTCAAAAGATTCTTGCAGAATAATAGTACCAGCAAAAACCGAGCTATTCCATAAAACCAAGAGACCACCAGAAGAACCAATTGTTGGGACACAAACAAAATGGTCAAAACGTTTTGGAGCAAAATTCGGTGATGATGGAAGTGTTGCCAAAGGATGCCATTTTTGTCTCCTGAAGGCAAATAACAGCAGCAGTACTTTCTTCTATTTTATTTCTGATAGAGGGCCATTTGTCATGTCCATTTAGCCCTCTGATGTTCCAACATAGAATATTCCACAGTCTCACAACTTCAATATAAGAAGACATAAGAAAAAATTGCAATAAGAAACACAGCTTAAGATTGACGGGTCTGAAGAAGCTTTTCTTCAGTCAGATCTTCAGGTTCTAGACCACACATATCTACACCCATATTTTTGCATCGCCTCCATCTGAAGGATTTTCGGAGCTGGAGCAAGCTTGACCAAAGATTTCTTACACTGAGAAGCTCCTGAAGGTAGCTCCATCGGGACGTATCCATCCTTGTCACTACGAAGACCCCGTCTGACGGAATTTACTACTAAAGGAGTCTCCACTTTCTGTTTCTTTTTGAAAGTCTTTCTAGTCACAGGAGCAGGGAAAGCTAGCTGAGCATCATACTTATTGCATCTTCACTAGGAGTTTTGGTATTTCCTAGACTAGCCATAGCAGCATCTAGAAAAGGACCTAATGAACCACTCGCATCAAGCACAGTAGAAGTAACATCATGAGTATCAAAAGCAGTTTCAGACTCAGCAGTAGTGGCAGTGTGTGTAGCATGAGTATGTGGTGGTGGTGTGACAAGCTTACTTATAACAGACGGTGAATCAAGAGAAGCAGAGGTGTTTAGGACTGTACCTCTTCTTGTAGTGGATGGTAAAATAGGGAACTTTCCATCGCAAGACTTCCCCATGATGAAAGGAGTAGAAGTGAACAATAATAGATCCAAGTGAACTTACAAATAAAGCTATGCTCCCCGGCAACGGTGCCAGAAAATAGTCTTGATGACCCACAAGTGTAGGGGATCGCAACAGTCTTCGTGGGTAGTATTACCCAATTTATTGATTCGACACAAGGGGATCCAAAGAATACTTGCAAGTCTTAACAACTGAGTTGTCAATTCAGCTGCACCTGGAAATAGTTCTTGCTCACAGAAGTTTATCAGTAGCAACAACAAAGCAACAGCAACAGTGGAACAAGAGCAATAGTAATAGTAACAGTAAACAATGGGATTCGAGTGCAATAGACATAGGGATGGATGGACGGGCGTTGCATGGACGAGTCTAAACATGTAACTTCAAGATCTAGGGCATTGCAGATAAATAATAGTAAGCATCCAAGTACTAAAGAATCCTAGGCTTGTGCTCCAAATATAGTCATACGTGCTCGCAATGAGAACTTGCACAACATCTTCTGTCCAGCCAGCCCATGGAAGCGGGGCCTCTAGGGAACTACTGACAATTAAGGTGCTCCTTTTAATAGAGCACCGGAGCAAAGCATTAACACTCTGTGAACACATGTGATCCTCACACCACAGTCATCCCCTCCGGTTGTCCCAATTATTGTCACTTTGGGGCCTTTGGATCCGGACAATGATATGTGTACACTACTTGCAGATAATATCACAAACAATACTATCATATTGATTCAATAATAAGTTCAGATCTGATATCATGGCACTCGGGCCCTAGTGACAAGCATTAAGCACAACAAGTTGCAACAAAGTCAAATAGCACTAATAGAGATACTAGGCATTATGCCCTAACAATCTTATTCGATTACATGATAGAACTCATCCAATCACTACCATCCCCAAGCCTACAGCGGGAGATTACTCATGGATGAGGGAAACATCAATGGTCGATGGAGATGCGTTGGTGATGACAATGACGATGATGCTCTCCAAATCCCCCATCCCGGCATAGTGCCAGAACGGAGTTTCTGGATCCGAATCTTGGTTTCTGGTGTCGGCGGCGGAGCGAAACTCTTTCTAGAAAACTATCAAACCCTCCTCGGTTTTTAGGTCGAGAGGCAACTTATAGGCGAAGAGGGAGGCCGAGGGGGTGCCTGGGGTGGGTGCACCCCCTAGGCGCGGCCAATGGTAGGCCCACGCCTGACAGGGGTGTGGGCCCCCTAGGCCCCTTCTCCGCCTCGTCTTCTGGCTTCGTGGATCTTCTGGTGAAATATAATTTTTGGCATATTTTCTGGTGTTTTTCCTGATAGTTCATTTTCTGCACAAAAACTAGACACCAAGGTAATTCTGCTGAAAACAGCGTCAGTCCGTGTTAGTTGTATCCAAATCACACAGGTTTAGAGGAGGAACAATAGCAAAAGTGTTCGGGAAAGTAGACACGTTTTGGACGTATCAACTCCCCCATGCTTAGCTTATTGCTTGTCCTCAAGTAATTCAGTTGAAAACTGAGTGCGATAAAAGAACTTTCACGAATACATTTGCTTCATATGATGTAAATATTTTCTGCACAGGAGTAGATGCTTAGACCATTCATAATAAAGAGTATGCAACTAAGTCTACTCAATAGTCATTGTAAGCTATGAAGAGAAACCAACTCAATAATAATAAGTAGCAAGAAACATAAATATAAGCGACATTGCAATGCTCATAATAAGGTATGATAGAGTGGTATCTCTCTTGCCTTTGTTTGTAGAGCACAATATAAATGCCAAGGCACCTCTGAAGTTCAAGTGAAAACTAGAGATAAAGATATCAGAGATACAAGCATCAAAGTCATAACATAATTAACCAAGTTTTGGAACAAACACAGGAATGGTCCTCATAGAATAGGTGGTGACTCAACAAGGTTGTGGAAACGGTTTTGTAAAGTTTGAAAGGTTCCAAATGCGTCTCCAGTAACTCTCCTACTTTTAGTTGGCGCCGGTGATGGGGTCCATGCTCACTGATTTCCAGGCCTCGCGAGGCAAAGGTCCTCAAGCGACGTCCACTTGACGCGGGGCTCCAGCGCCAACGTCCCTGCCTTCCTCTTGCCTTTGGCTTTTCCCTTCGTCGGCACCAAGGCGTCCTCTTTGGCATCCTCCCCATCCTTGGTCTGCGTCTAGTCGGCCTGGCCTTCGGCAAAATCCTGGGACTCGAGGACATGTTCGGCGTCGTTCCTGATTGTTCCTGAGTGAAATAGGAGTTGTTGCATGAATGCTTCGCCCGCCATTCCGTCGAACGGGCTCCGGGCATCCGCGTCACCGAAGGTTGCGGGCGAGGAGCTGCTGGCGAACGGAAGAGGGCCGCAGCGCATGGCCGACGAAGTGCTGGCGCATGCCGGAGAGCTGGCGTAGGGGACGTTGATGTCGATGTTGAAGGCCGGACGAGGGTGAGGTGCAGGACATGGGAAGAGAATGTTCGGGTTGAACCCGCCGTTGAACTCGGGGGAGGAGGAGTACTTCTTCCGCGGGTTCGCCTAGCTCTCCTAGAACATGGCCGATGATCCGACACTTGTTTAGCTTCCCTAGTGCGCGGCGTATTGCGCGGGGACGATCGGCGGCGGGCATGACACCGCCATATGCATCGCGCGCTCCGAAGCCGCCTACATTTCCCTCATCGCCTGCGCCCCCACGAGCGCCTCCGTCTCCGACCTTGCCGTCCTTTCTTTGTGGTTGTCTGTTTCGACCTTCCTGCGCCGGACTTCTTTGAACCACTCGGTGTCTGTCAATCCCTCCGTCCTCGGCCTCGGCGCCCTCGGCTTCCTCGCCTTTTCCACATTTGGTTCACCGACGGTGGGTCTAGGTTTGACGAAATCCTTGGGCGGCATGGTGGTCGGGAGCTCGGGGAACTGGCGGGAGATATGGCGGAGAATGGAGAAGAAAGGCAGGAGGGGAGAAGAAAAATGCGGGAGCTCAGCCTCGAGTCGTTGACAGGGTTGTCCAACCCGCTTTTTCGCTGCGTCCGGTGTTCCCAGGCGGTTCCCAGCGCCTCGGGTTCAGCCTAGGAACGCCGGATGAAAGTTGTGCCAAATTCGGCGCTATTCGGCATCCTGAAAATACGACTGAGCAAAATATCACCATCCAGATAAAAAAGAACGTTCTGAAAACACCGTCCTGAAAACGCGGGTGGAGATGCTCTTAGCAACTACTCGTGTTTTATACCTATCCTCGTTACTCAGGGAAACACCTTACTTTCTTTGGAACCACGACTAGCAACAAAGAGGCTTCCTCTCCTTTTGCAATTTCACAAACTGTTTCATAATAAGGAAATAGCTCATTGACAATACCTTGAATTTGGCTATAATCTTTGGCAACTAAACATGTTCTATACCTCTCCTCGTCACTTGAAGAAACACGTTCCTTTCTTTTGAAACCCCATTAGCAACAAAGATGCTTTCTCTCTTTTGGCAATTTCAAAAACTTAAATGACGTCATCTCATCCTAATAGGCAACCACTTATTACAATCACTAGAAATAAACCTCAGATTATGATTGATGTTTTGTGTTTCCTTACTCTCGGACAAGCAAACGCACTCTTGTAGATAAGAATGGATCGACATGGACATGGCCCATTCCCCACGTGGGACAAAAAAGAGTACCTAGATCCACATCTACTAACTCTATCCTAGAATTCATGTTATGATCCGGTTTTTCTCAAAAGCAGGGATACATAAATGTATAAGAGCAAAATTGGCCTTTACACCGATATTTTCATGTTTCTTTTGTGTACACTTACTGTGTTTTTATATATTTTTTGTGTCCATGTGCATGCACCTTTAAGGGCATGAGTATATCTTATGTATATGTATGTCTTTATTGGTGTTTGTATGTTCCACGCTACATTATATATTTTTAATGTGAACATGTGTATCTTCTTTTGACAATAAAATTGCATTCATCAGTTTTACTTGTGCGCATATTAATGCGCATTCCTGTAGTGTGATGTAAAAACCAGACCAAATTAAAAAATGCCAAAATCACGAGAGTGAACATGGGTACTCCTGATCCCGATTTTTTTTGTCTTACCCTTAATTTACATAGCTTTCTAAACCTTAAGTTACATACAATTCTAAAGAAAGAGAGTTCGTTCTTACTATTCAGTCGGAACTTTGTCATTTTTGAGTAATTTCGATTTTCAGTAGAGTAGCATATACATATGCGGTACATGAAAAGTTTACTCAATTGTTAGTAGGGAAAATTGGTTATTTACCCAAAAGTTCATTGATCTTGGATTATGTACCCAAAGTTGATGATTGATTGGTAAAATACCCACAAGGGGCTTCGATGCAAAACAAGAGATTAACACACGGCTCCACCATTAGTAGTCGGACAACATTGTTGTCCTAACTAGTGAAACAGAGATGATTCAACATCATTGGTTAGATCAGAACCTCATTGGGTCAGCTTGGGCACGTGCCACAACGGCCACTCGAAGTAGATCAACCATGGCGCCAACCGTGTAGACCGCCACTGCCTTTTTCGCCAGTCAACAAAGTATTCTGCTCGACTACTCGTGAATGATGTCATTGTTGACGTCTACGCTGCCTTTGATACTTTCCGATCGTTTTTTACTTCTGCCACTTTTGATGTTACTGTACTTTTCGAGACTCATGCATGTTATCTACTGGTTCCTAGTACATTGCGACTTGATTAATATTGTTTGTGCTGGGATATTTCGTCATACCATCGCACCAAGTGCTGGGAATGACGATGCTATTAGGACTGGGCTAGTCAACCTTCTTTATCATACCCACCGGACCTACAATGCTGGCCCAAAGGCAGATGCTGAACCTATTGATGTGATGGATTTTATTTTTGAGGAGATGTTCCATGCTATTCTTTTCAAGAAGTCACCTCCATATGCACCTTTGGTTATGAGGCTCATCAACTCCAAGGAGCATAATTCTCCACTTGTCATAACACCGCATCTCACTAAGCATGCATTGGTCTCACTCCAGCAGAAGGGGCATATGGGGCCTGCTCCCAGGCGTCGCTATGGCGATGATGATGAGGAGATTCAGACTGAGAGGGCCCCCTCTCCACCTAGAGTTTGGAGGAAGAATGCCTCCAATGCACCTATGCCTTCCATGACTCGGGACTATGTATATGAGCGGGTCAAGAAGGCCACTTTCTAGGAAAGAACCCTTTGTTGCATGAACGTAGACATCCGTAAGCAGCAACATGCATCCTACCAAAGCAACCGCCGCATAGAGAAGCTCCTCAAGGAGATCAAGGAACAAGGTGAAGGGGGTGATGAGGAAGGAGAAGATGAAGACAATGATGAGCATGGTGCTCAGTAGTCCATAGAGTCTGACTACACACTCTCGTTTGGGGCATGGAATGCCCAACAGGATAGCCTGGTGGATTCGAAGACCTTTGCTGATGTCACCTCTGGTTACGGATACCAGGGTACCTCCTCTTCTCGCCCTCATGGCAAAGGGCCTGCAGTCCCTGATGATGATGATGACTTTGTTGAGGACGGTGAGGATGAGGATGAGGATGTCGAGGATGACGAGGATGATGATGAATACTGAGTAGTTGGGGCGCTAGCTTAGGTCTTTTCCCTTTTTCGGCGTTTCGATGCCAAAGGGGGAGAAGACATTCTCATCGATTTGCATGGGTTTGGGCTTTGGATTTGCTATTATCTGCTTTCATTTGCCATATTCGAACTTTGAACTTCATGTGTGTTATTTGTCGTTTATGTGTGTGACTATGTTCTTGTGCACTATCTATTGTAACTCATGTGAGATCTATGTGTGCTATCGTTGATACTATCTACCTTGCATGATTTACTTGTTTACCTTATTGCACATAGTCAGGGGGAGCCCCATACAATTTATTCCATGCAAAATCACTTGTTGTCATCGAACACCAAAAAGGGGGAGATTGAAAGGACATTTATTGTCATAATCATTTTTGGTGTTCGTTAACAACAAGTAGATCATTTTACAGTTTTTCACTATCCACGGGTTGGTATTATGATAAGTGAAAAAGTACCCTCACACTTTGGAAAGATTCCTGCAAGAGTGACATATAGTTCTGGAAATTCCAGACCAGAGTCTCCGGTCTGCCTAGACCGGAGTCTCCGGTGTGGTCCGGAGTTTCCAGATGTGTCCCCGATGGAGGCTTCAGAATCATGGCTGGGACATTCTGTATGGGGGTGCGGAGGGGGTTGCTTATAAATAGGGACCCTTATCCCCTTCCTCTAGCTGCTCGACCTGCTCAAGAACACAAACTCCATTAGATCCACCAAATCTACAAGATCTCTTCATCCAACCATCCAAAGTCATTGAGCTTTGAAGAATCGAAGGAGGAGGCCTTGATCTACAGCTTCACCAAGAGAGATCTTCATTTCCCCCTCATTCACTTGAGGGCCCCCAAACTCTAGTGTTTCTTTGGAAACCCTAACTTTGATTTGGTTCTTACAAGCTTGTATTTGATTGTTTTGACAACTTGCTTGTATTTGGGAGCCTCCAATTAAGTTGTGGATGTGTGCCCCAAACTTGTTGTAAACGTGCCGGCTTCCACCTCGAAGGTTGCCGATATAGTGGAAGGTGGATCGATCCCCTTGGGGTGAGGTTCATCGGAGAACAAGGGAGGCCTCTCGTGGCGTTGGTGGTTTGAAACCACCCCCTCTCCAAACGTAGACATACTTCCCCTCAAAAGGAAGGAACTACGGGAAACAAATCCTTGTGTCTCCGCGTCCACCTCTTTGGTTACTTATATCCTTTGCCGCACTTTACTTACTTGTTCTTGCTTAGTGTTGTGCCAGTTGTTGCTTGTTTGACATATAGGTAAATTCACATTAGTTGCATAATCTAGAGAATTTACCTTTCTTGTCAAACTCTAAATTGAAAAGGAAGAAATTTTGAAGTAGCACCTATTCACCCCCCCCCCCTTCTAGGTGCCCATGCGATCCTTTCAATCATGAACGGAGCTCACAAGATCTATACATGAAAGCACAAAGGACAAGATACAACCATCTAGCTACTACATGGACCCATAGTCCAAGGTGGAACTACTCATGCATCATACCGGAGAGAAGGCCTCTAGGATGATCTCCCCTCTGGCAGGGTGCCGGGAAGAACTTCAGATCCCCCGATCTAGGGATGATGGTGGCGGCGACTACATATGGTTTTGTGGAGATTTGATCGGGTGCTTAGGGTTTCTGCATCAGGGGATTCTTATAGGCAAAGGGGGAGGCCGAGGCGGTGGCCAGAGGGGCCACACCCCTCCCAAGCGCGGGGCAGGGCCCACCCGCGCCTAGGGGGGTCTGGCCGTCCTGGCTTGCGTCTCTATATCCCCTCTGGACTTCTTGTTCCCCACAGAAAGTATTTGACTTTGACGTTTGTCCCATCTAATTCTGAGAATATTTCTTTACTAACTTTTCTGAAACCAAAAACAGCAGAAAACAGGCATCTGGCACTGTGGCAACTTGTTAATAGGTTAGTACCATAAAACATGTAAAAATCACCTCAAAGTGTAGACAAAGCAAAGCAAACTAGATACTAACAAGCATGGAACATCAAAAATTATAGATACGTTTCCAACGTATCAACCTGGTTCACCAAGTTTCTTTGGAACCTTACCATTGAAGGAATAATTAGCAAGTAGAGTAGAAATCTCCTCGTTAGGAATCTTCCTTTTATTAGAGACAATATCCTTCATATACTTTGAATAAGAAGGCAATTTAATAGCATCAGTCAAAGGAATTTGCAAAAATAAAGGTTTCATCCACTCACAAAACTTGTTGTAGTGTTTTTCCTCCCTTGCCTCGTGTTTCTTACCTGGAAAAGGCATAGGTTTGTGCACCCAAGGTTCTCTCTCTTTACCATGTTTATTAGCAATAAAATCTTCCTTTGTGTACCTAGTGTTCTTAGTGTGCTTATCAGGTTCTTCCCCAACTTCCTCCTTAGCAGGAGCATCATTTTTTATCATTACCACTCTTAGTTTCAGCATCAGAGATAGATATACTATTAGGATCTACAGCATGTTCAAGTGGTTCCTCAACTATCTTATGTTTCTTTTTCTTTCTCTTACGAGGACTACCACTACTCTCACCTTGTTGAGAATCCTACTCAATTCTTTTTGGGTGTCCTTAGGATATAACGGATCTTGAGTAGCTATACCACTCCTAGTTCTAATTCCATAAGCATGTTTATCTCCTGAAGCATTAACTAGCATATCCTTTTGTACCTTAGCAAGTTGATCAAGTTGGGTTTGAACCATTTGAAAGTGTTTACAAAGCATTTTAATATCATTAGAAGTTCTTTACACAATATCTTTCAACTCATTGATATCTCTAGAGTTTTCCAATAAATGATTCTAAACTTGTTTATTAAAATGACCTTGTTTAACAATAAAAATATCAAGTTCCTCTAAACATTGATCAGGAGGCTTACCATAAGGAATATCACCTTCATCAAAGTGTTGGAGAGAGTGTACCTCAATAATTGGCTTACATAATTCTTCTATAGGAGGTAGATTCTTCACATCTTCAGCTCTAATACCTATCTCCTTTAGACATTTCTTAGCTTCCTTCATCACTTCATAATTTAATGCAATAACTCCCCTTTTCTTTGGTGTTGGTATTGGAACCGGTTCAGGAACATCTGGTTCAGGAATAATAGGCTCAGGTGTATTTAGCTCAGTTGAAGTCCAATCATCATAATTCTTGCTTATTTTAGCCATTAATTTTTTTAGCATTTGTAGGAGTTCTTTTCCTGAAAACACAATCAACAAAGCTATCTAGGTATGTCCTAGAATCATCAGTTATTCCATTATAATAAATATCAAGAAGCTCATTCTTAGGTAATGGACATCCAGGATGTGCATGAATGAAGGCACATAACCTTGTCCATGACTCAGGAATTTCTCTTCTTCTCCCTATTTAAAATCAAAAAGTCTCTGCAAAGCAGCATGTCTAGCACTGGAAGGAAAATATTTCTGGAAGAAAGAAGCAATCAAGCAATCAGGGCTATCAATGGAACCAGGAGGTAATCTATTAAACCAAGCCCTAGCTTCTCCCTTTAGTGAAAAAGGGAAGATCTTTGTAACAAAGTACTTGTGCATCTTAAAAACATCAGAGAACAAAGCACTCATAGTAGAAAGATCATTCATATGAGCCACAACACTCTCATTTTCAGTCCCACAGAAAGGTTCTTTCTCAACAATATCTAAATAAAATAAATCAAGAGAGAAATCATAATCTTTATCTTTAATATCTATGGGAGAAGTGGCAAACTTAGGATCATAGGATAGTTTAGGCATAATAGTACGTCTAGCAAGGAGACTCTTAATAGCACTAGTACCATGTGTGTTTCGGCACTCTTCAACAAAATCATCAGTAAACTCAATGTAGCCATTATTAATATCATAACTCTTTTTTTTACCAAAGAAACCGTGAGGGAAACCCCCACGGTAAATTTTAATTAAACGGACCAAAGTATAAACAGGTTCACCTCATATTTACAAAGGTTGAGAGAATCAACCCAAAGGCACCAAAAAAAGATAGACAAACAAAAAATAAATTACAGTGATGTCAACCGACTGAGGAGAGATTCCTTGTGTTTAGCTTTAACCCTGTGGGAAGTCACGTAGATGTCCTTCTTAAAGAGAATTTTCCACCGTGCAAAACTATGGTCCTGATGCTCGAAAATGAATCCATTTCTTTCCTTCCAAATGTTCCATGTTGCACAAACAGCTACTTCCATGAAGCATGGTCCAGAGTACAATTGTTTGGTAGCTTTGAAAGTTTCGGAGATGTTAGATTTCTGTATCCACTGAATTTTCACATAGTTCCAGCATCTGGCGGCAAAAGGGCAAGTAAAGAAAAGATGGTCTCTAGTTTCCAGACTCTGGCTTGTACACAGAATACATTCTGGACCAGAGTTGAGATGCCAGTGTCTCCTTAAAATCATATCTTTAGTATTGATCTTATCAATGATCATTAGCCAAGTAAAAACTTTTAGTTTGGGCACACATCTACTCTTCCAAAGCCATTTGAAAATTGTTTCATCCAATATCCCTTGGAAAAGGAAATTATAGTAGCTGGAGGAGGAGTATGTACCACTGTTTAGAGAGTAAATCCATTGGTCGTTATCTCTAGCATAATTTTCCCTTAGCTCATTTAGTTTTGTCTACAGAAGTTTCATTTCATCAAAAGCCTGAGTAGATAGAGGTAAATAGAACATACTTGCCAAATGGTTTGTTTGGAGGGTTTGCATGACCGAAACATCCTGGTTTAGGGCAAACGAGAATAATCTGGTATAAGCAGCAGCTCGGGGTTATGATTTGACCACTTATCTTTCCAAAGAAGCACCGAGTGACCAGTTCCAACAATACAAGAGGTTATACCTCTATAATGATCAAAGAGAGAGCAAATTTCCTTCCACCAGAAAGATCCAACCTTAGGAGAAGCGTGAGGCACCTTCCCCTAATAATGAGTATGCCACAACTAATCCACCCATGGAATATCTACTTTATTCATAAATTTATCCATATACTTCAATAACAGGGCGTCATTTTGAATTTCCAAATTCCTAACACCTAGACCTCCTTTGTTTTTGGGTTTGCACACAGTCTCCCAAGCCACAAGCGACTGAGCTTGCTTCTCCTATTCTTCTCTCTTGGCCCACAAGCAATGTCTTCTACCTCTGTCAATAATTTTTATGGTTGTTTTCTGAATCTTCAAGGTACACATATAGAAAGTTGGCAATGCTGAAAGGACAGAGTCTACATATGTAAGCCTTCCCACGTATGATAGAACCTGTAATAGGCATTCAACCTTCTCTCAATGCTATCCATAAGAGGGGACAAGTCTTGAAAGGTTGGTTTTGTGGTACCCAAAGGCAACCCCAGATAAGTAAAAGGCATTGTAGCAATTTGACATTCAAGAATACCAGCAAGATTCGCCGCCACCTCATCTGAATAATTAATGGGGATCATATTTGATTTATAGAAGTTAACTTTTAGTCCAGTTGCTTCAGTAAATAAATTTATCATACTTTTTAATAAGGTCACCTGAGTAGGACACGCTTACATTACAACAATAGTATCATCCGCGTATTGTATTACAGGGAAATCATGATTTGGTATAGGAATTGGAGCATTGAGATTGCCAAGTCTGAACTGATTGTTAATCATGGACTGAAGTAAGTCAGTTGTTGCAATATATAAAAGAGGAGATAAAGGGTCTCCCTGTCTAACTCCTCTCTTACAATGGAATTTCTTTCCTGGTACCCCATTGAGAAGAATGGAAGACGTTCCGGACTTCATGATATTACCCAAACATTGTAACCAAATTGCATCACAACCTTTTAATCTGAATATCTCTAAGATAGCTGCATGTTCCATCATATCAAAGGCTTTGGAAAAGTCAATTTTAAAAACAATAATCTGTCTCCTAGAGTGCTTACACTGGTGAAGATATTCAAAGGCCCATGCCAGGCAGTCTTGTATGGTTTTAGATTTAATGAAACCATATTGATTTTTGTGCACCATCTCTATAATTTTGGCTTGGAGTCTGTTAGCTAGCAGCTTAGTCAGAACCTTTAAGGAAGAATTAAGCAAAGATATGGGTTAAGTCATTAGGAGTCTCAGGGGCATGTATTTTGGGGATGAGTGTAATTAAAGAATCATTGATGCTCTGCAAATCCACCTTCCCATCTATAAAATCCTTGCAAAGTTCATAGAAATCATGCTTTATAATATTCCAACATCTTTTGATAAACATACCATTAAACCCATCTGGACCAGCAGAAAGAGAATTCAAACCCTCGACATGCCCAATCAAATCTTGTAGCTCAAGAGGGAAACACGTCTCCTTGCTCTGCCCCAATCTATCCTTATAAGCAGTAAATAACAACGCGGCCTTCTCATTGTGATCCGAAATCTCTCTACCATCAAGCAAGCAAAACTTGGAAATGCAGTTCTGCCTGTATCTCACAGTAGCCATAGAGTGAAAAAAAGAGGTATTCTCATCGCCCATCTTGGCCCACCGGATAGTGCATCTGTTCTTCCAAATGTCTCTCTTGCAGTTTGAGAGGTGAATATCTCTCTCTTTTACAATTCTTCTAAAATTCCATTCAGCAATGTGCAGCTCTCTGGCTTCCTCATACTCATCTAGCATAAATATAATCTTGTTACAGTTATCTATGCACGTGTCAATATTAGAAATATTTCCATTCCATTTCTTTAAACCCTTTCTCAGCAATTTGAACTTTGCATTGATCCTCTTTGCCACATTACCATGTACTGAAATTCCCCAAATATTATCCACAAGCTGCATAAACCCAGGTTGCCTTAGCCAGTAGTTTTCAAAACGAAATATAGCTGCTTTAGGGATTTTCGTGCCAATATTAATTACACAAGGAAGGTGATCCGAAACTGGCCTAGCAAGAGGATTTACAATTGTATTCGGAAAACTCAAAGTCCAATTTGTTGAAGTGAAGAACCAATCGAGTTGAAAAAGAAGTGGGTTAAGCTGCATGTTGCTCCAAGTGAAGGTTCTCCCCTTAATTGGAAGTTCCACAGACTCAGGTGACTGATGATGTCGTTGAAAATATTCATGTCATTAAAATTGGCCCCTGGTTTATTTCTGCTCTCCCCATATCTATATAAATTGAGATCTCCTACCAGAATCCCGTCCTCATCATCTGGTATATCTAGGTTGTGGATCCAATTAACAAAATCAGCTCTTCTGGGTTCCACACATGGCCCGTAAACATTGATAAGAGTCCAAGACTGAGTAGTCATAACCGAAGTAAACTTCACAACCACTTCAAAAGATTCTTGCAGAATAATAGTACCAGCAAAAACCGAGCTATTCCATAAAACCAAGAGACCACCAGAAGAACCAATTGATGGGACACAAACAAAATGGTCAAAACATTTTGGAGAAAAATTCGTGATGATGGAAGTGTTGCCAAAGGATGCCATTTTTGTCTCCTGAAGGCAAATAACAGCAGCAGTACTTTCTTCTATTTTATTTCTTATAGAGGGCCATTTGTCATGTCCATTTAGCCCTCTGATGTTCCAACATAGAATATTCCACAGTCTCACAACTTCAATATAAGAAGACATAAGAAAAAATTGCAATAAGAAACACAGCTTAAGATTGACGGGTCTGAAGAAGCTTTTCTTCAGTCAGATCTTCGGGTTCTAGACCACACATATCTACACCCATATTTTGCATCGCCTCCATCTGAAGGATTTTCGGAGCTGGAGCAAGCTTGACCAAAGATTTCTTACGCTGAGAAGCTCTTGAAGGTAGCTCCATCGGGACGTATCCATCCTTGTCACTACGAAGACCCCGTCTGACGGAATTTACTACTAAAGGAGTCTCCACTTTCTGTTTCTTTTTGAAAGTCTTTCTAGTCACAGGAGCAGGGAAAGCTAGCTGAGCATCATACTTATTGCATCTTCACTAGGAGTTTTGGTATTTCCTAGACTAGCCATAGCAGCATCTAGAAAAGGACCTAATGAACCACTCGCATCAAGCACAGTAGAAGTAACATCATGAGTATCAAAAGCAGTTTCAGACTCAGCAGTAGTGGCAGTGTGTGTAGCATGAGTATGTGGTGGTGGTGTGACAAGCTTACTTATAACAGACGGTGAATCAAGAGAAGCAGAGGTGTTTAGGACTGTACCTCTTCTTGTAGTGGATGGTAAAATAGGGAACTTTCCATCGCAAGACTTCCCCATGATGAAAGGAGTAGAAGTGAACAATAATAGATCCAAGTGAACTTACAAATAAAGCTATGCTCCCCGGCAACGGTGCCAGAAAATAGTCTTGATGACCCACAAGTGTAGGGGATCGCAACAGTCTTCGTGGGTAGTATTACCCAATTTATTGATTCGACACAAGGGGATCCAAAGAATACTTGCAAGTCTTAACAACTGAGTTGTCAATTCAGCTGCACCTGGAAATAGTTCTTGCTCACAGAAGTTTATCAGTAGCAACAACAAAGCAACAGCAACAGTGGAACAAGAGCAATAGTAATAGTAACAGTAAACAATGGGATTCGAGTGCAATAGACATAGGGATGGATGGACGGGTGTTGCATGGACGAGTCTAAACATGTAACTTCAAGATCTAGGGCATTGCAGATAAATAATAGTAAGCATCCAAGTACTAAAGAATCCTAGGCTTGTGCTCCAAATATAGTCATACGTGCTCGCAATGAGAACTTGCACAACATCTTCTGTCCAGCCAGCCCATGGAAGCGGGGCCTCTAGGGAACTACTGGCAATTAAGGTGCTCCTTTTAATAGAGCACCGGAGCAAAGCATTAACACTCTGTGAACACATGTGATCCTCACACCACAGTCATCCCCTCCGGTTGTCCCAATTATTGTCACTTTGGGGCCTTTGGATCCGGACAATGATATGTGTACACTACTTGCAGATAATATCACAAATAATACTATCATATTGATTCAATAATAAGTTCAGATCTGAGATCATGGCACTCGGGCCCTAGTGACAAGCATTAAGCACAACAAGTTGCAACAAAGTCAAATAGCACTAATAGAGATACTAGGCATTATGCCCTAACAATCTTATTCGATTACATGATAGAACTCGTCCAATCACTACCATCCCCAAGCCTACATCGGGAGATTACTCACTCATGGATGAGGGAAACATCAATGGTCGATGGAGATGCGTTGGTGATGATAATGACGATGATGCTCTCCAAATCCCCCATCCCGGCATAGTGCCAGAACGGAGTTTCTGGATCCGAATCTTGGTTTCTGGTGTCGGCGGTGGAGCGAAAATCTTTCTAGAAAACTATCAACCCCCCCTTGGTGTTTAGGTCGAGAGGCAACTTATAGGCGAAGAGGGAGGCCGAGGGGGTGCCTGGGGTGGGTGCACCCCCTAGGCGCGGCCAATGGTAGGCCCGCGCCTGACAGGGGTGTGGCCCCCCCAGGCCCCTTCTCCGCCTCGTCTTCTGGCTTCGTGGATCTTCTGGTGAAATATAATTTTTGGCATATTTTCTGGCGTTTTTCCTGATAGTTCATTTTCTGCACAAAAACTAGACACCAAGGTAATTCTGCTGAAAACAGCGCCAGTCCGTGTTAGTTGTATCCAAATCACACAGGTTTAGAGGAGGAACAATAGCAAAAGTGTTCGGAAAAGTAGACACGTTTTGGACGTATCAACTCCCCCATGCTTAGCTTATTGCTTGTCCTCAAGTAATTCAGTTGAAAACTGAGTGCGATAAAAGAACTTTCACGAATACATTTGCGTCATATGATGTAAATATTTTCTGCACAGGAGTAGATGCTTAGACCATTCATAATAAAGAGTATGCAACTAAGTCTACTCAATAGTCATTGTAAGCTATGAAGAGAAACCAACTCAATAATAATAAGTAGCAAGAAACATAAATATAAGCGACATTGCAATGCTCATAATAAGGTATGATAGAGTGGTATCTCTCTTGCCTTTGTTTGTAGAGCACAATATAAATTCCAAGGCACCTCTGAAGTTCAAGTGAAGACTAGAGATAAAGATATCAGAGATACAAGCATCAAAGTCATAACATAATTAACCAAGTTTTGGAACAAACACATGAATGGTCCTCATAGAATAGGTGGTGACTCAACAAGGTTGTGGAAACGGTTTTGTAAAGTTTGAAAGGTTCCAAATGCGTCTCCAGTAACTCTCCTAGTTTTAGTTGGCGCCGGTGATGGGGTCCATGCTCACTGATTTCCAGGCCTCGCGAGGCAAAGGTCCTCAAGCGACGTCCACTTGACGCGGGGCTCCAGCGCCAACGTCCCTGCCTTCCTCTTGCCTTTGGCTTTTCCCTTCGTCAGCACCAAGGCGTCCTCTTTGGCATCCTCCCCATCCTTGGTCTGCGTCTAGTCAGTCTGGCCTTCGGCAAAATCCTGGGACTCGAGGACATGTTCGGCGTCGGTCCTGACTGTTCCTGAGTGAAATAGGAGTTGTTGCATGAACGCTTCGCCCGCCATTCCGTCGAACGGGCTCCGGGCATCCGCGTCACCGAAGGTTGCGGGCGAGGAGCTGCTGGCGAACGGAAGAGGGCCGCAGCGCATGGCCGACGAAGTGCTGGCGCATGCCGGAGAGCTGGCGTAGGGGACGTTGATGTCGATGTTGAAGGCCGGACGAGGGTGAGGTGCAGGACATGGGAAGAGAATGTTCGGGTTGAACCCGCCGTTGAACTCGGGGGAGGAGGAGTACTTCTTCCGCGGGTTCGCCTAGCTCTCCTAGAACATGGCCGATGATCCGACACTTGTTTAGCTTCCCTAGTGCGCGGCGTATTGCGCGGGGACGATCGGCGGCGGGCATGACACCGCCATATGCATCGCGCGCTCCGAAGCCGCCTACATTTCCCTCATCGCCTGCGCCCCCACGAGCGCCTCCGTCTCCGACCTTGCCGTCCTTTCTTTGTGGTTGTCTGTTTCGACCTTCCTGCGCCGGACTTCTTTGAACCACTCGGTGTCTGTCAATCCCTCCGTCCTCGGCCTCGGCGCCCTCGGCTTCCTCGCCTTTTCCACATTTGGTTCACCGACGGTGGGTCTAGGTTTGACGAAATCCTTGGGCGGCATGGTGGTCGGGAGCTCGGGGAACTGGCGGGAGATATGGCGGAGAATGGAGAAGAAAGGCAGGAGGGGAGAAGAAAAATGCGGGAGCTCAGCCTCGAGTCGTCGATAGGGTTGTCCAACCCGCTTTTTCGCTGCGTCCGGTGTTCCCAGGCGGTTCCCAGCGCCTCGGGTTCAGCCTAGGAACGCCGGATGAAAGTTGGGCCAAATTCGGCGCTATTCGGCATCCTGAAAATACGACTGAGCAAAATATCACCATCCAGATAAAAAAAGAACGTTCTGAAAACACCGTCCTGAAAACGCGGGTGGAGATGCTCTTAGCAACTACTCGTGTTTTATACCTATCCTCGTTACTCAGGGAAACACCTTACTTTCTTTGGAACCACGACTAGCAACAAAGAGGCTTCCTCTCCTTTTGCAATTTCACAAACTGTTTCATAATAAGGAAATACCTCATTGACAATACCTTGAATTTGGCTATAATCTTTGGCAACTAAACATGTTCTATACCTCTCCTCGTCACTTGAAGAAACACGTTCCTTTCTTTTGAAACCCCATTAGCAACAAAGATGCTTTCTCTCTTTTGGCAATTTCAAAAACTTAAATGACGTCATCTCATCCTAATAGGCAACCACTTATTACAATCACTAGAAATAAACCTCAGATTATGATTGATGTTTTGTGTTTCCTTACTCTCGGACAAGCAAACGCACTCTTGTAGATAAGAATGGATCGACATGGACATGGCCCATTCCCCACGTGGGACAAAAAAGAGTACCTAGATCCACATCTACTAACTCTATCCTAGAATTCATGTTATGATCCGGTTTTTCTCAAAAGCAGGGATACATAAATGTATAAGAGCAAAATTGGCCTTTACACCGATATTTTCATGTTTCTTTTGTGTACACTTACTGTGTTTTTATATATTTTTTGTGTCCATGTGCATGCACCTTTAAGAGCATGAGTATATCTTATGTATATGTACGTCTTTATTGGTGTTTGTATGTTCCACGCTACATTATATATTTTTAATGTGAACATGTGTATCTTCTTTTGACAATAAAATTGCATTCATCAGTTTTACTTGTGCGCATATTAATGCGCATTCCTGTAGTGTGATGTAAAAACCAGACCAAATTAAAAAATGCCAAAATCACGAGAGTGAACATGGGTACTCCTGATCCCGATTTTTTTTGTCTTACCCTTAATTTACATAGCTTTCTAAACCTTAAGTTACATACAATTCTAAAGAAAGAGAGTTCGTTCTTACTATTCAGTCGGAACTTTGTCATTTTTGAGTAATTTCGATTTTCAGTAGAGTAGCATATACATATGCGGTACATGAAAAGTTTACTCAATTGTTAGTAGGGAAAATTGGTTATTTACCCAAAAGTTCATTGATCTTGGATTATGTACCCAAAGTTGATGATTGATTGGTAAAATACCCACAAGGGGCTTCGATGCAAAACAAGAGATTAACACACGGCTCCACCATTAGTAGTCGGACAACATTGTTGTCCTAACTAGTGAAACAGAGATGATTCAACATCATTGGTTAGATCAGAACCTCATTGGGTCAGCTTGGGCACGCCCGCGTCCCTTGCCACAGCGGCCACTGGAAGTAGATCAACCATGGCGCCAACCGTGTAGACCGCCACTGCCTTTTTCGCCAGTCAACAAAGTATTCTGCTCGACTACTCGTGAATGATGTCATTGTTGATGTCTACGCTGCCTTTGATACTTTCCGATCGTTTTTTACTTCTGCCACTTTTGATGTTACTGTACTTTTCGAAACTCATACATGTTATCTAGTGGTTCCTAGTACATTGCGACTTGATTAATATTGTTTGTGCGATGAGCTAATGTAAGGAGCGATTCAACCTAGCAATGATAATAGAATGATCAACCCCACACACCCTAGGAAAAAAATGAACAATTAATTTCAACTCAGCGATTTGAATATACTAGGGGATAACTATTGTTTTCCTCAAGCAATTAAAAGTTGGATTTATCTAGTTTACAGAAAACCCCTTTTATATAAATCATATAGAGATTTAATCATTTTTGGGTATTTTACCAATAGACCATCAACTTTGGGTCTATAATCCAAGGCTAATGAACTTTTGGGTAAATTACCAATTTTCCCTTGTTAGTATTTTCCTCGATTGTACTAATGTTTATGGTCGGAGTCTTGTATTTTCCTTGTCGGTAAGGATACGAAGTTGGGCTGGAGCCCGGCCCGCCGATGATCTCCGACTCCGACTCTGGGTCTCAGTCTCAGTCTCACTCGGAGCAGAGCAAGCAGATCCCCGCACCCACGGGCCACGCCACGGCCCTCATAAGCTCGCGACCGCAGCAGCAGCTTCGCCATCATCCCCAAATCGAGAGAACAGAGACGGACAGGGTTCCAAATCGAGCTTCCTGAACGAGAATCCCCCATATTTCCCCAGCCGATCTGCAAAATCAGGCTGCGGACGAGGAGGTCACCGCCGGTCAGAAGGGCCCTTCCCTGAAACCGTGCATGATGTCTGCGACGGCCGGCGAGCTGAAGGAGTGCAACATGGCCTGTCAGCCGCGCACCGCCAAAAGAAAGGCGAGGGAGGAGGCGGCGGCTGGCGAGGAGTGCGCCGCCAAAAGGAAGGTGGAGACGGCGGCTTCTTTTGGGGAGAAAAAGATGTCGCGGCTGCCTCAGGAGGAGGTCGAGCGGATCCTTGCCCATGTGGTGGACGACCGTGCGCCGCACTACTTCGAGTCCCTGAAGCTGAAAAACCCGTCCTTGCTGCCCTCGCCGGAGGAGGCGGCGGACAGGTCGACGGTGGTTCTCTACAGCGCCGCCCGCACGCACTACGCCGGCGGAGAGAGGATCGTGAGGTTCCAGGCCTTTGTCCGTGGCGAGCTGGAGAAGCGTGGCTACGTGGAGGTGGAGGAGGCGTTCCTGGCTCACAGGGCGCAGGTCCGGGCGTGGAGCGATGCGGCACGGGCGAGGATACTGAAAGAGTTTGCCGCTTCAGCAGACTCTGAAGACGATGACTAGAGTCAGGATCCATGTGTGCATCTTTGTTAGTACTATCTGTATTGTTGGTATGCACACAACATCGGTCTGTAACTGGTGAACGCTTGTATGTAAAATAAAAAATTCGAAACAATTTACAGCAATGAATCTGATTTCTCTTGGCATCTCCCTACACATGTACATGTTTAGTCGAGCTTTGAAACTCTCCCAAGCGACATCCATTTCGGCCCGTGTGACTCCTCCACTATCTGAAAGTTCCACGATCCTCTTATGCTCGATATCCATAGATAGATTCATACTCTTCATAGAGGTCAAGGTTTCTGAAAAAAAAAATGAATTCCTCATCCCACGGTTGATCCTGAATGCAGGCATATTCACAACTTTGTTAACAATGATGGGGCACACAAATTTGAGCAATTCATCAAAATGTAGATAAGTAATGAGCTACACTTTCTGCACAGGATCAGGAGAAGTAGTACCTTGGCAGAAATAGGATGGATCCGCTGTTTATCTGGAGTTTTCAAGCTTGACTTGGTTTGATATCTGATGCTCCCTCTTGCACCAGAAACCGGTCCAATGGATGTTGAGGTAACCTGTAAGCAAAGAATTGCCAGACCAGTGCTATATCGTAAGGGTACATGAAGCATGAAATATAATTGACGATTGCAAAATAAATGAAGAGATAAAAGGATCATACGTTGCTTCCACGTTTACTACTAGAGTGTCGCAAATAGTCAATGATGTAATTGCTAAGGGATCCGTGTATCTCTACTATTCAGCAATGTTTTTGAGAACCACTGTCGCACTATCCATGAAACGATCAAAACGCTCCTGGTGGCAGGTCTTGCCAAGCAATCCAGTCAGCTGCGAAAGAGTTAATAAAATAGAATGAAAAGCAATTCCACGCAAAACAGAATACAACTTGTAAGATGAGCAGGATTGTGGGAAAACCTTCATTATCAGTTGGAGAGCAAGGTCAGTTCCAAGAAACACAAAGCGTTTCTCCTCGTGTTCCCTGACCCACTTCTCTGCCCATGTAGACTTGGTAGAAGAAGCCGGGAGACCAACCATCATTATATAGCCTCACATTCCCCTTGCTCTGCGAACACAGGCCCAGATACCGCATTCCCAATTGATGAGGTCCATGGCTCGTAACCTTGGACCGCCTCGAGCCCATCGTCCCTGCTAAACTGCATCTCGACGACGACATTCTTCAAGGGCACATGTGGGAAGACTGCAGACTCCTATTGCATTGGTCTCACAGGAGCATCAACCAAACCAAGACCACTGACACTTGCATCAAAGCGCTTTGAAAAAGATGACGCGGCTGGCGCCGGCGGAGTCCACGGGGCTGTTAATCTGACTTTGTAATGATACTAGTGTAGATTTACCAGTAGCATGTACCATGTCCTTCTAGATCGAGAGAGAGAGAGATCCGAGAAGGCAACTACCTGCTCCCTTGCTCGACAGACATGAGCCAGAGAGGATGCCGAAACTAGTCCCGGAGTTGGACCCGTCGTCGTTGGGCCACGGGAAGAAAAGAATTTCTTGTTAGAAAAAATTCTCCTCTCCACCACAGCGATACCGACTCGAAGCCTCGAGCGCTTCCTTCTTCATTAATCCTGCGCGTTTGCCGCACCTCCCGTACCGACTCGATTCCGTCTCGATCGAATCATCAATCGGCCTCGACACCGTCGAGCCGAACCGAAACACCACCGACCAGCAGATTTCTCCTCCCTCGCCAACTCGACCGGCCCTAGCCAGCCCCGCCAATGGCGTCGACGGGCGACGAGGCCGCGCAGCCACCGCCGAAGCGCCCCCGCCACGTCGTCCGAACGGAGCCGAAGCCGGCGGCCGCGCGCGTGGAGCTCAACCCCGCGGACTGCAACCTCGGTACGTACCATAGTCACCCGCCTAAACGCGGCGCTTCCCCTGTTCGCAAACCCTCACTCACACCGGCTACGCTCCAGATTTCGACGTCGGCGCGGGCGGGCTCCGGGGCCACGCGCTGCACGGGGGCGGGTTCGCCTACTGCTGGTCCGGCGCGCGGGCGACGGTCGGCGTCCGTGGCGGCGGGAGGTACTGCTTCGGGTGCAGGGTCGTGGCGGAGCAGCCCGTGGAGATGGAGGACACGGAGGCCGACCAGCGGCATCTCTGCCGCGTCGGGGTCTCGAGGGGGGACGACTCCGTGGGCGGCCTCGGGGAGTCTGGCCACAGCTTCGGGTTCGGGGGCACGGGGAAGCTCTCCCACCGCGGCAAGTTCTTCGATTACGGCATGAAATTCGGGGTCGGAGATACGATCGTCTGCGCTGTCGATCTCGATTCTAAGCCCATGGCCTCGATTGGGTTCTCCAAGAACGGCGAGTGGCTTGGCATTGCCCAGTGTTTCAATGCAAGCGAGACAGGTCTTGGTTTGGTTGGTGCTCCTGTCAGGCCAATGCAATGGGAGTCTGCAATCTTCCCACATGTGCTGCTGAAGAATGTCGTCGTCGAGATGCAGTTCAGCAGGGAGGATGGGCTGGAGCCGGTTGACGGCTACGAGCCATGGACCTCAGCTTCTGCGGCTGGGAATGCGGTATCTGGGCCCGTGTTTGCAGAGCAAGGGGAATGTGAGGTTATGATGATGGTTGGTCTCCCGGCTTCAGGGAAGTCAACCTGGGCAGAGAAGTGGGTCAAGGATCATCCGGAGAAACGCTTCGTCCTTCTTGGGACTAACCTTGCATTGGACCAAATGAAGGTTTTGCCGCTATCCTGCTTATCTTGCAAGCTGTATTCTGTTTTGCCTGTAATTGCTGTTCATTTTATTGTACTCTTTGCAGGTGCCAGGATTGTTGCGCAAGAACAACTACGGTGAGCGTTTTGATCGGTTGATGGATCACGCTACAATGATTTTCAACACGCTGCTGGAAAGAGCTGCAAAGATCCCTCGCAACTACATCATAGACCAAACCAACGTGTACAGGAGTGCCCGTATCCGCAAGATGAGACCATTTGCAAACTACCGTAAAGTAAGCTTCTGAAAACGAGATGTGATGTACCCCTTTTCAGGAGTTGTTATTAAATTAACAAATGCTACTGTCGGATGGCTTGTATCTTCTATGCGACAGATTGCTGTGGTAGTTTTCCCATTGCCAAGTGAACTCAATTCTCGGGCTGCAAAACGATTCAAGGAGATGGGGAAGGATGTACCAGCTGATGCGATTGACCAGATGACAGGTATCTATCTAGACGGATTGCTATTCTCTGAATTCAGTCAAGATATATTTTAGATTAGTGGGTGAACCTTGTGAGTGGTTCTTTTGCTCATCCTTTAGTTACTAATTTACTGAATGTTCCTCTTTTCAGCCAATTTTGTCTTGCCACAGTCAAAGGACATGCCTGCTTCAAAGGAGCCTTTCGATGAGGTTTGCTACAAATGATTATTATGCAACACATATTTTGGCTGCTCAACGTTTTTACTCGGCTCATTTTTTTCCCCATTGTGCACAGGTAATTTTTGTAGAGCTTTCTAGGGATGATGCCCAGACAAACCTAGATGAGATGAAACGTTTGCTGCCAAGAGCCCCGACTCCCAGCTATGACAATTCTAGTAACCAAAATGTATGGTTTCAATTGTACCTTCTGAAATTGTTCTTTTCATGTGTCTTGCCATAAGGATCCTAAGCAATCTAGCGGTGTCCTGACTGACCTTCTGGGATTGTTTTACAGGTTAGCTCAACCTATCCTGGGATTGTTTCTCTAGGCGTCTCTGGTGCAGGACCACCTCCGTCAGGCTTTCAACCACCAGTGAGCAACTCATATGGACAAGGTGTGTATGCTCCGGGTCCACCAGTGGGCGTTCAAGGTTACCAGAGTACAACAGGGAACCAACATCAAATCCAGCCAAGCTACTTCAGTGCCCCATATCAACATCAAACCCAGACAAGCTACCCAAATCCTAGCTATCCAAACAGCTCAGACCAACATCAGATTTACCCAAGCTACCCAAGTAGTACCTCAAATCAACATCAAACCTATGGAAGCTACCCAAGTACCTCCAGTGAGCATCAAATCTATGGAAGCTACCCAAGTTCCCCATTTTCTGGATACATACACAGTGCATATGGTTCCCATGGGAGCCCAACTCCATACAGTCCTAATCCTAGCAACACAGATTTACACCAAAGAATCGAAGCTCCCGTGGCTGGCACAAACCTCTACCAGACTTCCGGGCCAGCAGGAGACTATGGGAGTTGTAGCTATGGACCTGCAGCTCCAGTCCATGCCCAACCATTACCTCAAGCTGTTCACCAGCAGGTGCCATATCATGATGGTGTATCCTCATGGAGCTCTGGCAACTACGGACCCTATGGACAACAGTCTCCTGGTAAGGTTATTGCCCCAGGCTCTTGTTTTAGTTCATTTTGATTGCATCCAAGTTGACATAAAAGACTGACCCATTTCTCTTTAACTAGTGAAAGATGTGCAGAACCCAGGCTTCCAGTATGCTGCTCCAGCTCCAGTGCCGCCTCCTGGCAGAACTCTCCCCTCTCCAATTCCCGGCCCACCTCTTCGCAGAACTCTCCCCCCTCCAATTCCAGGGCCGCCTGCTCGCCCGCCTCCCCCGCCATACTACACCAGTCCACAGCCGAGCACCTGGTAGAGGGAACTGGAATGCTGGATGAACGATCAGAGATACTACAGCAGAAGATGGATAAACGTTACCTGCATGTTTTTGAGGTTCCAGGAACCTGTCTCTAAACTGTGGCATCACGTGTAGTTTTGTGCCTGTGAGATACTTTTTTTTTCTTTCTAGATCATCTTGTGCAAACGATGACACTTGTGTTCGACGAGCTTACAAGGGATTGCAATAGTTTTTTCTTAAGACTGCTCGTGAAAATGAGTCAGCTGGATACTTTGTATTAACATCGACATAATGTGATAGACATACTGACTGATGCTAATTTTCACGTTATGTCGATGTTAATACATCGACATAATGTTCCGCATTATACTGACTGGTGCTAAATCGTGGAACACATGGTCAGTTTTGAAGAACACCCTCTACATTGATGACAAAATCCCCAGTAGTATGTGACAAACTGACTGGTCGATATATCATGTACAGAACTGGCAACCAGCATTTAGCAAGCTATAAGCGCATAAATCCGTTACACCCAGGCGTGTACAAGGTACATCCAACAGTACACGAGATCGTGTAATTGCATTCCAGATGTTCACGGGAAACAGACCACAAACCAAGTTGACAAAAACAAATCAGCCACCGACCAAACACCTAAATCCTCTTGCGTTCCAGATATTCACATTCACAGGAAACAGATCACAAACCAAGTTGACAATAACAAGTCAGCCACCGACCTAACACCTAAATCCTCTCGACGTACTTCACGCGAATCATCTCCTTCTGACGGCTCCATAGTTCCTTGTGACCTGCGAACAGCAAACTCTTAAGAACACTCCTCGTTTTGCTCGATATACATGTAACATGTAACACACTAACACAGCACAAAAGAATGTTTCACTTACCCGAGGTGGTGGCTTCTTAGGATTGTCATCTTCATCACTGTCATCATCTTTGCTCATCACCATGCTTTGGATGGAAGCAATGTCTGTTTTCCTACCCCTTTTTGCAGCTGTAGTGCCTCGAGCCCTACCTCTACCTCTAGGAGCTGGCCTTTTCCGTCCAGTTTGCGGTAAACTATCCTCCGGTTCCTTTGAGTATTCAAAGAACAAAAGCAGTCATTTGTCAAAGGTTATCCAGGTTATAATTGTCGATATGTCATGGACATATAAATACTGTGTGTGTATAAATAGAGGAAATGGACATACTGAATTTTCAACAATTTCATTTGCTTCCTCTTCTGCTTCTTCACTCGAGGAGTCCACCTCCTCACTGCGAATAGCAGCACTTGACCTGAAAATGTTGGCTGGTCAGATCAACTTTGAAGTTTTACCACAGAATGACTGGCAAGAAGAGTGACGAATAATTTGATGCTATACAACTGATTAGAGTTCCACTCGTCCATGAGCTTCACGTATTGTACAAATCCTTAAATCTCTCCATGGTGGCATATACTTCAAATTAGACTAGAAAGTTGAATATTGATAATACAATGAGAACGGCAAGGAAATTTTAACAACCTTGATTGGCTGAAACTAAGAGTGGTCTGCTTCAATGAGCCTTTTCCTCCCCTGCCTCTTTTCGAAGCTCCGCCTCTAGCGGCACCAGTAGCATCTTTAGAGGGCCTAGTGAATCCAGATGTTTTCTTGGTACCAAGAAGCATCTCCCTGGTGTCCTCATCATCACTAAAAGTGTTCAGGCTACTTCCCCCTGCTACTGATTTACCTCTAATATCCTGTTTGAAGTAGATTAGACCAATAAAAATGAGATTGAAAAAATGGCATACAACATGGGAGAGGGGCTGATAAGGGCTTTAGATATTCGTAACCACCAAATTTTGAGAGCTTGATGTGATTGGCATGTCTCCCTTAGAGCGGAGGGATATTTCCTTTGCACGTTCCTAGAGAGTAAAATGGTTAAATCATTAGCCTCATGGTTAGAACCTTGTTGCAAAACTATAGTAAAATGCTCTGTACCTGCATGCACTCGCCAACTTTGACTATTATATCTTCTTCCTCGATTTTAAATTTCTCTGCTTCAGAATTCAGTTTCTTCTGCAATTTTGAACCAAGCATTTAGATTTTAGACATATGGTATCTTCTCAGTGAGCAAGCAGTCAAGTTCAGGGACTGATGCTAAAACAACAATAGTAGCAAATCATACTCTGGTTTCATCAAGATTTCGCTGCAAACAGGCATAGAATGCCGTCTTGTCATCCTTGCTCACAAAGTCATGTAATGCGATGTCCAAGTCATCAACTGGAAGAATCTCCATTTTCTAAGAACGTGAAATGTGCAGCATTATAAAAAAACAAAAGTTAGAATTTATTCAAGGGATCTATAGAACAAAATTAAGAAATCCCCTAGATAACAAAATAATCTGCTGTTTCTCATGGATATACAAGCTCATCAGCCCATGAAAAGTTCAACGAGACTCAAATAGCCATGTTGGTGCACCATATATTAACTGAAGGACATAAGAATAAAATGGATACTAATGTATATCCCCTTCTGAAAGAAGAATATAGTACAGTAGGTTAAAGAAGTACCAAGTTATTTTCAGCAACCAAAGCTTCAATAGTTTGTTGGTTTAGTTCCTCAGGACGAAGTTTCTCAGATTCATCAACATTTTCTACAATACATAAAAACATGGATAAGGAAACAAATTACCAAATATTTTATCTCATAGCTTAGTATATTTCCTCTCACTGATCAGATATCATATGCACTGTTTTCTCAAAGATAACAAAATACCTCCTGTAGCCTGGCGCTTCTTCGCCGCTTTTGAGAAAATGAGAATATCTTGTGGGTTTGCAACCTTACATAAGAAGCCATCAAAAAGTTCATTCAGGTACAATGGAGAAGGACGCTTGAGTAATTAATACATTAGGATCGGAGGTACCTTGCCGACATACTTCTGACCAAACCGTTGTGGGTTTATTGTTGAAAACCCAGAGTAATCTACCTGCAGAGCAGTATGAGAATTTCCAATTTTGTATATCTTCATTATTTTGCGGATGACATCTGTTCTGATATCTTTACCTTGATTCTAACTAGTGGAAGTTTGGGCTCTGATCCACTGGCTGCTGGTTGACTACTCTTCTCAATCAGGTTCCTTACCTGAAGTTGAGAAAGTAACTCAAAACTGAAGTCAAATCACGTCCATAAAACAACCTTACCAGACTAAGGAAACTGGCAAATGATGCATTCTTGGACCAAATTCATACCAGCACACCGAAATGCTTTCAAGTTAAAAAAAAAAGGACAGTATCTGAAGTTCTAACCACACAGAGAAACTTAAGACTCACAATTTTATCCAAATGTTCAAGAACAGAGGCCTGATCATTAGGGTCAACATCTTCTTCATCCTTCAACACAACCTACACATTTCACACTGTGAGATTCATTTACTGAACTAAGCAAAAAGCAGTGAATGGCTTACCTCAGCATACTCAAAAGGTCTCACAGATCTCAAAGGTATTTTGTTTGGCCTATACTGGTTTCCCTATTTAAGGAATATACAGGAATGAGAAAATATTGAACAACACAATGAGATTATGTTTAACATGAAAGAAGGTAGTTGTAAAATTGACCTTGATTTCTAACAGAAGAACATGCTTTGGTTTTGCTTCACCATCAATCAGGGAGGTTGCAACTGATGAGCCTGGTTGAGTGATGTGAAAACCCATCCCAGGGACCTCCTATAAGAAATTGATCGGAAGGCAAGTGAATAGTTACAGTAAGCTTTCCAATTTTTTAGGAACCTCATCAAGATGGCACGTGCAAGTTTTTCCTTGAAAAACATGAATTTGAAAGGGGGTCACAATTTATTACCTGGGGGTCAATAAGGCATTCATGCTCATGGCCCCATACCACGAAGTCCAGAAAACGTGGCAAGAAATGCTCATTGATAGCACTTTTCGGGTTTGTCTTTATTCTGTGTGAATCCCAGTATAAAATTACGTTCCAGTAAACAGGATTAAGAACCAAAATAAATGAGCAAACTAATTTGCTTTGTTGATATTCACTTGCAGTGCATACCTGTTCTGATGAAGAACCAGGATATTGAACCAGTCAGATACTGACATACCATCTTGAGTTTCAGGTCGCATCCATTGTACTGAATGAGGTGTCTAATGTGTTGAGATAGAGGATAAACTATCATTTAAGGGGTGACTGATTTGCAGATGTGCAAAGATGCAAAAAATAAAATTCTAGCTCCAGAGATACGTTAGTATAAAAAAATCAAACCAAACCAACTCAATGGAAATGTACCTGAAACATTCTGTTTAGGCGCTCATCTCTAATGTTCCCAAGGCCATAGAGTGCAACTGTAGTTGTACCCTGAAATAATAGGACGTTACAGAATTGGCATTTGAGAAATCATGATACTGCATGGGGCCAAATTAGTTCACCTTTTTTACGAGTACTGGATGAACTGCTATTTGACCAACACCAGAGCCACCAAGGTCCATCTTCCCAAAATAATTCACAAGATTGCAAGCCGAAAGGATATCAATAGCAGAGAGGTTATCCTACAACGATGGAAATTGAATGATTGCATAAAACAAAGCTGATAGCCCATAAGAAATACAAGTTCAGTAGAAAACCATAAAATTCAAAAGATCATAAAAGATGCTCATACCACCCCAGCTGGATCATCATGATTTCCATGGATAGTGAAAACAGGCAAGCCAACATTGAAATTTGGATCCTCATAATTCACTTGGCCAAATCTGATAACGAATAAGAAGACGTGTGTCAGAAAATGAAGTAGAAGAATATATATGTTGCACACATCTTTCCTAAGGTTTTCATATATGATAGAGAGACAAATGGAGTTCTGAGAAATGAGATTCACTATTAAACCTGTTTGGGAAGTTGATTGTCTGATCACTGACAACCTGGAACTTCACTGGAAGATCATTTAGGCAGTGGCGGCGTAGAATCTCAATGGTCTTCACCAGGGTTGAACGTGAAGGCTTGTTCTCATGGAATAGATCACCACCAAGGAGAACAAAGTCTACCTGCAAATCGGTCTCATCCCAGTTATTACATGCGAACAATGGGTGGTACTCAACAGAACAAAAAAGTGGATGAAAATAAACACACACAAAACATAGCTCCTACGAACCTTCTTCTGCTCTGCCAATGAGCATATCTCCTCAAAAGCCTGAAACGAATCAAACCTGCGTATCTCATCCTTCTCCATGTAACCTAGATGGCAATCAGTGGCTACAAGTATCCGGAGCGTGTCACTGTCTTCTTCCCTGCAGTGCCATTCAACAGCAAACAGGTCAGGTGGACAGCATTACACAGCTGTCACCTTAGGTAACAGATGGCAGTTCCCTCCACAAAGATAGTTATTTCTGTGCAACAAGTTTAAGAAACTAATACTGGTAGACCTATTTATCCAGTTCTAGTGTTCCAGTGTATCATGATCAGGAGGACTCACATTGTTGACACTGCGTGTGTTGGTTCCAACAAGAGCCCAGGTACTCGCTCTGATCAATAGCTCACTGCAACGATAAAGAATGCACAACCAACATTATCTGACTGAATTGGTGCCAACAAATGAGCAGCGGGAGCATGAAAGGGGCGTTTCGTCGAACACGTGCTAGGCGTCAGAACAGGTGCCCTCAGTCGCTAAAGTCAAAGCTAGCCGTGGACGCAGCAAGCCACCCCAAGTCAAAAAAGCCCTCGCCAAGCGCAACGGCATCGGATTCTATGGCGAGAAGAATGGTAATCACCTTCGCTTCCTGTAGCCGCCTCCCCCTCCTGGAGGCTAGAAGAAACTAACCGAGGCGAGTTGGCTGGCGGGATGTCCAGGGGAGGAACCGCCGAGGTTGCTAGTCGCGGTGCGAGCACGGGCCGGCTGACGGCCCCCTCGCAATCTCCGCTGCACCGGCGGCGGGGTTGCGGGTGCTGACTCGCGCGGCGCAGCACCGGAATCAGCGGAGGACGAATAGGCCGGGCGGAGGAAAACAGCGGCCGCGCAACGGGGGGAAGAAAAGAATTGACGCGGCGCTGGTCGCGGTCGCGGGCTTTACCGGGCTGCCACGTTGCGAGATTAAACGTCAGGCTCACTAGCCCTAGGTCCTGACCCGGCCCACAAGACATCTCTATTTGGGCCGTCTCTGAATCTCTGATTAGAACCTTTCCCCGTCCATAGCCCCGAGCTGCTTCCGGTTCCCTACGCGAGTGTGTTCCTCAGCTGCGGCGGCAGGTCGATTTCTAGGGCAAAATCTCCGCCGAGTTTTTGAGGCGATAGCTAGCGCGAGAGAAGGTCGTCGAAGGTTACCGTCGGACTGCTTGAGATCGAGATGGTAAGCTCGGGGCTGTGCCTGTGGTGCGCGAACTAGTTCGCCGTTTCGATTCATGCGATGCCTCGGTGATTGATACTAGCCTCTGCGGTTGTTTCGCCTTTTTTTTTTTGCAGGCGGGGCGCAAGGAGACCGCACTTGACCTGGCCAAGTTCGTCGACAAGGGCGTCCAGGTGAAGCTCACCGGCGGCCGGCAAGGTTGATACCCACCGCCAAATCTTCTTTTTCTCTCTGTGTGCTAAGCTTTATGTCATCAGATCCATTGGGGGGTGCCTTATTTAATTGTGCTGAGCTCTAGCATCACCATTGTTTGTATTAAGTAATTCGAGTGTACTGACGCAGCTTGTATAGTTTGGTTCTGAATGCCTCTGATTTTGTCTCTGCATTTTGTGTTTTGCAGTATTGTCATGATGTTGTCATTCTAATAAGCAAACTTGTCTTTCTGTTAGCTGTTTATCTTGTCTTGATACGTGCCAGCATACATATTCATACAGTGAGTCAGTAACACAATAGGAGGGTGGAGAATCAAAATTAACTTGGATCATGGTTATCATCATGTGTTCGTGTGTTGTACAGACTGTTCATTACAAATCATTTACAGCCTTGATACTTGCTTGCAACTCTTTTGCTGTGTCTGTTTGTCTTTAGATCTCGACGGGTTCTCTTTTTTGTTGGATCCGTTTTTCTTTTGATCTTGATGGGTTCTCTTGTTAGTTCAAACTTGTTTCAACTAAACTGGCTTTAGATCCGTGGAAGGCTTGTAGCTGTTTTATCTCCTGGAATGCTCTTCTGGCAGTCTTATACTAACGTGACATGCATATTTGCAGTTACTGGAACTCTGAAGGGCTATGACCAGTTGCTGAACCTAGTGTTGGATGAAGCAGTTGAGTCTGAAAGAGGTATTTACTTATCTAGTCTTCCTAAAGATCCAACTTTTTTTTGTAATTGAAAGCGTGTAGAGTAGCACACTGGATGCAAATGCAAGTTACTAGCACATTCTGCCTTTATAAATTTGAGACAGTTGACAGCTTGGTATTCCTTTCTGTGCCTGGCTTATTTTTTGAGTATGGAGTACTAAATTCTGTAAACACTGAAGGAAGTAATAGATTGCAACAAAAGTGGAGTTATGTTTTCTGTAAACGCGCTGATGATAATAGCTCTTGCACATTTAAAGAGAATTATGCTTTCATTTCTTTTAGTGTTGTGTGTAATTATGTTTGATCTTGCAATTTTTTCTGTAGATCAAGATGACCCATTGAAACTGTCAACGAAGACCAGGCAACTTGGTCTCATTGTAAGTACCCATTTACTATTGTCTTTTACATTAATTCAACCTTTCTTCCAGTATTATTTTGAGTATCTTAGAGTGGATGTTATCTTCCATATCTTAACGATGTTGAGTTGTACTATAGTCTCCTGTAATTTTCCTCAACCACTAGTTTCTGTTGTGCTCACCTAATGGAAAACTACGTGATATGATGTGCAAATTACTGCTCCTATTGTTCTTTGGTTTTGCACTTGTTGAAATCGTCTGCCATACATCTACTGATACAACGATACCATGTCTTGCAGGTGTGCAGGGGCACAGCAGTCATGCTGGTGTCGCCAACTGATGGAACTGATGAGATTGCCAACCCTTTTCTTGCTGCCGACGGGGCATCATAAGCTTTGTACTGGTCCGCAAGTTCAGAATTGTGTCATCCAAGCATGTTCAGAAAGAGCCCATGTTCTATTGGAAAAACTAATTGTACCCGCATTTGACATGTGCTGATGAACTTTGTAATCTGTACCGAGCTACTTAAAACATCGATCCTGTTGGAAGAGCCACGGTTGCATGTATCTCCTTTTCTGGAAGTATGTTCTCGTGTTTTTTTCTGGAGAGTGGTTGCGTCTATCTTGTATTTGAGCTTGTTGAAATATTAGTTGAAGCTGCAAGTTCATTAAAGGTTCTCAAAAGAACAGAAACCCACATGTATGGGAGGGCATGTGTTGCATCTTTGAAGTTTAAGTTCAGTCGTTTTGCGCAAATTGAAGCAATGTCAATCGGGGACAATACTCTTGGTCTAAACGGTGTAGAGTGAATTATTCGTACTTACTAAAATCAAGACATACCACCTCACTCATATGTTTCGTATGTTTAGGGATAACTATGCTAAGCTACAGTACATGCTACGCTTAGTCCAGTTTGAAGCTACAGTACATGCTACATCTTTTCAGTCATGTTTTTGTTTCCTGATATTTGAACTTTTACATACATCGTCACTTCTGTTAGTTCTTGATGAGTTTTAGAACTAACTTTTTTTCTTTTTGGAGTAACAATGTTTCATTTTCATACAAATTTTGTCAAACCCGCATTGTTACGATGATTTTGTATCTTGTGCTAATAACTGGCCTTGGCCCATGGGCTTCTTTTCTTTGAGCCCTTTCCTCTAGGGTTAGGTCAAGGTCTCCCCTCCGTTCCCCACATCAGCTCCCATCTATTAATAGGCGCCGCCGCTGATTCCGTCACCCATCACCTCACATCTCGCCGGCGAATAGACCACACACCCCCCCGAATCGTAGATAGGGTAGAGTAGATCCGCGTCGGCGGCGTCGAAGATGGTGTGCATCCGGCAGGCGACGATCGACGACCTGCTGGCGATGCAGGCTTGCAACCTGATGTGCCTGCCGGAGAACTACCAGATGAAGTACTACTTCTACCACATGCTCTCGTGGCCGCAGCTCCTCTTCGTGGCGGAGGACTACGGCGGCCGCATCGTCGGCTACGTGCTGGCCAAGATGGAGGAGGACCCCTCGGAGCCCTGCCACGGCCACATCACCTCCCTCGCCGTGCTCCGCTCCCACCGCAAGCTCGGCCTCGCCACCAAGCTCATGTCCGCGGCCCAGGCCGCCATGGACCAGGTCTTCGGCGCCGAGTACGTCTCCCTCCACGTCCGCCGATCCAACCGCGCCGCCTTCAACCTCTACACCTCCACCCTCGGATACCAGATCAACGACATCGAGGCCAAGTACTACGCCGACGGGGAGGACGCCTACGACATGCGCAAGATGCTGCGGCAGCCGCAGCCAAAGAAGCACCACCACCACCATCATCACGGCGCTGGCGGCTGCTGCTCCCACGACGCCCCTCCTGCCTTGGCCGGGTCGTCCCCAACCTCCGCTTCTCCGGAGAAGAAGGCCGAGACATGAGACAGTAAGGTATTGCTTCCTCTCGATCTACTGATTTTTGCACAATAAACTGTAGAAAATCGATGCTAGTGCTGTACGTTGAACGAGTTCCGTGCCAATTAGCTTTGATTTTGATAGGATCAGCAAAACTATGTCGGTAATGTCAGAATCTGAGCCTGCGCGTGCCTCTCACACCTTTGGCTTCTTGAGACTGTTCTTTCTCAAAGTTGCCCAGTCATAGAGGCGCATATTGATCCCAGGTTGGTTTAACGTGGCAGCTAGCAGTTTGTTGCTATGCTTCCAAAATCTCCAGCCACATCTATTGTTACCTCGAAGTACTGTTTGATTTAAGCATAGTTTATCCGTTGTGTATCATAATTTTGTACTGTCCACTTTCATTAGCTGTGACATTAGACTTCCAGCTTAGTTGTACTGTGCTGTACTTGCCTCTCTCACCTTTGGCTTCTTGAGATTGTTTCATCTCAGAGTTGCCCAGTCATAGAGGCAAATATTGATACATTGTGAGTTTAACGTGGGAGGTAACTCCTTATGGTTATGCTTCTAAAATCTCTCACTACATGTTAGGAAGTACTGCATAGAGCGGATGCTTATTGAACTGAACTTTGACATGCTGCTTATGTCTGACATTATCATCATAAAAACCTGTAATACTAAAATCATCAATTGTTGTTGTTGCGTCACCTAAACAATCTTCTTGTTTGCCAATGATGATTCTGTCTGCAAAATGGATGCTCTGTGGATTCAAGACCCTGTTTCAGGGAGAACCCCTTGATGAAGCAGATACAATATGACATCAATCGACAAATCTGAGACAATAGTATACGATTGTTTGCTTCCTAGTGCCTAGTTATTTTTGTAGTTATGTTGAATTGAGGTTTGTATTTCTGATTTTGCCACTTTGTTGCATGATATTTTGTGGTTTGCCAATGATGATTCTGTCTGCAAAATGGATGCTCTGTGGATTCAAGACCCTGTTTCAGGGAGAACCCCTTGATGAAGCAGATATAATATGACATCAAATGACAAATCTGAGACATTAAAGAACATTGTTTGCCCATTGTACCTAATGATCTTAGTAGTTATGTTAAATTGAGTTATGTAATTATTTGTTTTGCCAACTCGCTGCCTGATAATTTTATGGTTTGCCAATGATGATCCTGTCTGCAAAATGGATGCTCTGTGGATTCAAGCCCCTGTTTCAGGGAGAACCTCTTGATGAAGCAGATACAATATGACATCAACCGACAAATCTGAGACATCGTATACCATCTTGCTTCTTAGTGCCTATTGATTTTATAGTGATAACTTGGGGCTATTGCGTAGCATTGTGTTGCATGTTGAACGAGAAGGCTATGATGAGAAAAGTCATGCACCACTCTGAAGAGATTTATCTCTTTGTGCTGATAAACAAACTTACAACCCATTTCATATCTGAGCCGCCTCATGGTCACCCAATTTTCTAATTCTTGGGTCTTGATTCCGTCAGTTGCTATTTTCACCGAAACTGTTCCTGGCTTTTGCCTTTGGGAAATATTTTTGTTTTGAAAAAGGGTGTGAACATTGTTTTGTGTGGAGGAATACTATAGAGAATCAGATGATGAGGGTTGCCTATTAGCAATCCTACCATGATGCGGACTGAAATTACATTGAGGTCAAATACATTTGCCGCTGATGGTTCTGGTTTCCAGTCCCTTTTCTTGATTTTACTGGTTATTTTTAATTAAGGTGTAAAATTCTGAAGTTGCTGTTCTCTTTGTTGCATCATATCTCAGTTGCGTATGGTTTACCAATGATGATTCTGTCTGCAAAATGGATGCTCTGTGGATTCAAGCCCCTGTTTCAGGGAGAACCTCTTGATGAAGCAGATACAATATGACATCAACCGACAAATCTGAGACATACAACATCGTGCTTCTTGGTGCATTTTAGAGTGAAAAACTTGAGCTATTGTATAGCAATGTGTTGCCTCTTGAACGAAAAGGCTATGATGAGAAAAGTCATGCACCACTCTGAAGAGATTTATCTCTTTGTGCTGATCAACAAACTTACAACCCATTTAATATCTGAGCCGCCTCTTAGTCACAGAATTTTGTATTTCTTGGGTCTTCCTGATTTGAAACTCTTGCTTTTGCCTCTGTTTTGAAAACGGAAAAAAAGAGCCAACATTTTGTTTTGAGGAATAATAGAGGACCAGATGATGAGGGTTGCCTATGAGTGATCCTACCATGATGCGGACTGAAATTTCATTGAGGTCAAATACATTTGCCGCTGATGGTTCTTGTTTCCAAACCTCAAATGTCTTGATTTTACTGGTTGTTTTGAATTGGTGTGTGAAATTCTTAAGTTGCTAGAGTCTTTGCTTTCATCATATCATACTTCTCTTCAAATAGGAAGCCACTTTCTAACTTGATTTTGTGCTTTGGTTTTGATTGACCAAAGTTGTGTTGAACGGTTGCTGTCCAATGATGATTCTGTCTGCAAAATGGATGCTCTGTGGAATCGAGCCCCTGTTTCAGGGAGAACCTCTCGAGGAATCAGATATAAAATGACATCAATTGACAAATCTGAGGCACTGTAGTAAATTTTAATTGTCTCTTTTCTGATGGAACTTGTATGGTGAGGTTGCATATTTAGTCATTATGATTGAGTGCCTCTTTTTTACTCTAGTGTTTATTAGATCTGCAATGTATCTAAATGAACTATTATTCCTGAGACAACTCTTTGCTACCTGAGCAGTGGTTTCTAAGAATCTTCTTTTCCAAATTGCAGAAGTTGTTTCATGGGCAAAGAGCAGCTGAGTCTACTGGACTTGGCACATATGGTGCTCTCCTTAGGATGAAGGATTGCAGCCTCTTATTTTCAAAGATAACAGATTCTGTGATTATGTAGACCTTCGAGGTCTCATTCCAGATCTTGGCCTGAGCTCTGTAATTCTTGTGTAACTGAGAATGACATGCACATATTTTTACTATTTGCGTTGATGTTGTGCCAATCATGCCTTTTCTGGGTGCAATCAAATTGGTTTCTGTATGCCGAAAAGATATCTTCCTGCAATGCAACATAAAAATCTGGGTAACGTGTATAAATTAGAAGATCTGTTATGATGATCTATGATGGGAAAGTACTCACTCCACATGTATCTGGTGTTCAGCACCACCAGCCACTGTTGTGAATACACCACTGCTTAGGTAAAGTCGATCTCATCAATGGTGTCCTGGACACTCATTACTCAATTGTCCTGGACACTCATGCTTCCAAAATCTCGAAATGACAGTCATTGCTCAATAGTGATTCCTGGGGTTCAACGTGGGAGCTAGCAGTTTGTTTTCTCATGCTTCCGAAATCTCCTGCTACATCTGTTTGTTGCCACAAAGTTCTGTTTGATCGAAAACATAGTTTATCTGTTGTAACATAATTTTGGCTATGACATTATGCTTCCAGTCGGGGTTTTAATCTGCTGCACGTGCCACCTTTGGCTTCTTGAGATGTTACATCTCAAAGTTGCCCAGTCATGGTTGCACTTCTCAGAACAGAGCCTATGACACGATGCTATGCCTCAGAGTAGCCTATGACATGTCTTTTCACTTACAATAAATCTTTGCCACTTCATGTCTTCACACATTTGCAACAATACTTCAGCAAATCATGCCTGAAGTTTAAAGATGAAACATTAGTACAAAACACGTTCCGTGAGTTTGATGCAAAAACAATCCTTTCAATTCCTCTACGAGAGGATTTTGAGGATTTCTTTACATGGCAATATGATGATAAAGGGATGTTTTCGGTGAAATCAGCATACAAACTGTATGTGAGGAATAGGGAGGTCCCCAGCCTGGTAGCTCGAATACCAGGCCGTCGGAGCAGTTTTGGAAAGCAATATGGAAAATTCCAGTAATGCCAAAAGTTCAGCAGTTTGTCTGGCGTCTTGCGCACAATAGCCTTCCGCTGAAGGTGAAAATTAAACGACGCGGAATAGACTGCGACACACTTTGTCCCTGCTGCGGCCGTCTTGATGAGGACGGCGCACATCTTTTCCTGAAGTGCAAGATCGTGAGACAGGCATGGACACGGCTGGGACTTGATGATGTTCATGATCGGATCTGTGAATGCCAAACGGCAAAAGCAATGGTTGAGGATCTGCTTGTCTTGGAGGAAGAGAAGAAAATCTTGGCTGCATGCACATTGTGGCGTTGCTGGACTCGTAGGAATAAAATCAATGCTCAGGAGAAAGGATGGTCTCTAGAAGAATTACTGTCTGAGATCAACTATTGGGCTACAGAAGCAAAATTGTACTGCAAAAAACAGCCTACTATAGAGGCTGTCAGGCATAGCCGACAGTGGTTGGCACCCAATGATGGCTGCATCAAATTTAATACTGATGGAGCTTTTCACCAGCAAACCAATGATGGAGGGTGGGGTTTCGTTGCAAGAGACAGCCAGGGCCAGGTTTGGGGTGCAGGTGCAGGTCACCTAAATGCCGCCTCTAGTGCAGCATATACAGAAGCTATAGCCTGTGCCGAAGCGCTATATGCAGCATCAGACTGGGGTATAACACAAATCATCATTGAAACAGACTCGGCTAATCTGGTTCGAGCTGTGGAGAGCACGGAGTTTGATCGTGCAGCCGAGGGAGTCATATACAGGGACATCAGAGCTTTCTGCCGACTTAATTTTACTCGTGTCCAGTTTATGTACTCTCCCCGTGAATGTAATAAGGTTGCACATGCCGTTGCGGCGATAGGTGCGAGTCGTACCGAGTCCAAGAACTTGTGGATGGACGATGTACTTGACTTTGTTTTGGTGCTGGCGGCCGGCGATTCCACCGGGCCTCTTAGCTAATGGAATATATGTGTTCCTTCTCAAAAAAAAAAAGGATTAATCCTTCGCCGTGTAAGCCAAACGCTTGGAGACTTGTTGGTGTCCCTTTACCACTAGTTGAGAAAGGAGGCGGGGCACCATTTGACCTAGGCCGATTTCTCGTACTAGTCTTTTTTATACCTTTTGGGGCCTCCTCTTATCTGTAAAACTTTAACCACTATTGCAATGAAAACGGCAGCTCTCTTGCTGTCATTCTATTTTTTTTTCCTTCGCTGTGTATCTCATCATGCCTGAAGTTTGAGCAGTTGGACTTGCAGAATAACTCGCAATAATATATGTTCCTTTAGAGTTAATTTGTAGTATCTGGGTTGAACTAGAAATAATTCAAAGCAAATTGCAGATGCAGGCAATTTGACCTATGATCAACAAGTTCAATATGATCTTAGTGTAATGGCCCAGCGGTACATCTATATATATATTTTTTTCATTTTCTGTAATGATTTACATGGTACTTTTTATAGAGAATTCAGCCACTTTACTGATCAATATAGTCAATACAAAGTTTGTCACGGATAAAACCGGAGCGGAAAAACACGAAAAGAATAACTACTAGAGAGTTCAGCTCGACGAGCCATGCGCTGTGCTGAATTATTACAGCGACGATTAACATGAGGAAATGTCACCGAAGCGAACACCACTGCGAGGGTTTTGACATCCTCAATCACGACACCAACCAGGGATATATCCCGCAAAGGAGACTCGATGCGCTCTACGACAAAGAGACAATCCAACACTAAGATGAACTTGTCCAGACCTTCTTCCCGAGCGAGGATCACTGCACTTCTAATGGCGAGTGCTTCATCAATTTCCAGCTCCGTGACCTGATCAAGTAACTAACTGCAAGCAATAAGATAATCTCCGTTGTAGCTCCTGATCACAATGCCTATCCCCATTCTGGATGAAGACTCGAACAAAGCTGCATCAACATTGACAACTTCCGTTCCTGCGGCGGCGGAGACCACTGTGGAATAGTGATGGAGGTCTCACGTCTTTGGTTGGACGGTGGCTTAGCAAAATGCAGCAGAATCAACTCAATATACACCTTTATCTGCTCAGCAAGACTGTTAGGGTGTTTCCTCTTCTCTCGTCCATTGCGGACGTCATTACGCGCCTCCCATAAGTGCCACACCATAATGGCCAGGGCGATCGCCTCGCGATCATTTGATCTCATCAGGAATTCCAAGACCCAGGATTCTGGTCAGTGAACAACTTCCTTTTAAGATGATCAAGGGAGGTCCTTTTAACGGCCCTCCAAACCTCTGCTGCATAGGGGCAGAACAGTATAGTGTGCACTGCTTGTTCTTCTCTGTTGCAGAAGCTACAGCAATCATCAGCAGGTACATTTTGTAGACGAAGCTGGGAACCACAGGGTAGGCAATCATGAGCCAGACGCCATAATGTGATCCTCATCTTTCCCGAGCTTTAATATTCCACATCTTCTTCCACACTTTTGTCCTCCTCGCTCATGTCAGACGGCAGGCCTTGGTTGAAAAGCTCCGATCGCTGACACGATCTCCTGTGATCTTGCCAAGTTATAAGAAGACCTTACACGTGTACCCACCTCGTTTCTCGTGAGATGACGGAAAACCTTCCCCGCCATGCCTACTCAGAGGAATCTGGAGGATTTTAGTAGCTATGGCCTCCTCGGAGAAATTCCTGACCACATCTCCATCCCAGGTTCCTGTATCTGCATCTAACAGCAAACTGACTGGCGCATCAATTGGCAGCGGATTTAGCAGATGGATTCTCTCCGGTGGTGTACCTGGAATCCAGTTGTCAGTGAGGATATGAGTCCGCTCGCCATTGGCAAAGATACTGCGCCATGTATAGGACGCTGAACATCTTAGAAACAGAGTGATGCTCTGTACTCATCATGCCTGAAGTTTGAGCAGTTGGACTTGCAGAGTAGCTCGCAACAAATATGTTCCTGTATTTTATCAATGTTTGTATGCCTTCTTTTCAATTGCTTGTATGAAAGACGTGTAACGGTTCATCTAGAGATAATTTACAGTAACTGGGTAGAACTAGAAATAATTCAAAACAAATTGCAGTTGCGGAGCATTTTGACCTATGATCAACAAGTTCAATGTGATCTTAGTGTAATGGCTCAGTGGTACATCTAATTCTTTTACAGTTTCTGTAATGACTTCATGGTACTTGGATATGAACCAAAGCATCAAGTGGACTCATCTTTCTTGCATCCTCAAATAATATACTGAAGTTACTGATCGGTATTGAGAATCTGCTCCAAGAGGTCAGTGGACAGAGGTTTCTCAGGGATGTAGCGTCTGGATCCAAACAATCTTTTGCTGACAATAGACAAAGCCAATGCATATGTTTTTTTTTTACTTGTTTGAGGTTATACTCATAGAGATGGAGACCGGGTGTCTAGCAGGCCAGCACCACCAACCACGGCTGGTGTGATACACCACTGCTTAGGGATCATGCTTTTCAGCCTCTAGAGACCTACTTTCTTTTCTTTGAAGAGAATGCAGTCAATCTCATCAATCATCATCATTGGTGCTATGACAGACATTTCTTAGTAGTCTGGGAGACTAGTGTACCAAGTAATTTTATTTCCCTTTGGTTGTTCAAAACTGGCAAGTTTTAGGCTTGCTGCCTCCTGAAAACTCTCAAAAAATTCCCCTTGGCTAGGGGAGGCTTTCCAGAACATACAGCCCAGAACGTGCTTAGTGTATCCTATGACATGTCTTCCTCTTGTTGGCTCCATCATGTCTTCACCTTTGAGAAAAATCATCAGCAACTCATACAAACAGCGTCTGGAATTTCACTCTTCTCTTGATGCTGCCAGATCTTTCATATCCGATGCCTATCTTACTGTGCACCAGTTTGACAGCCAGATCGGTATTTCCTGCTTTCCTGAGTGCAGTGATCATCATCGTTCGAACCCTCCCAGGTATCTCACGGCCCTTTGACACAATTCCATCTGCCAATTTGCAGGCCTGCTTGAATCTGCCAGCCCTGCAAAGAACATTGATCATGTCTTCATGGGCAGTCTCAGGAATCACCCCCATTGGAGCTAGTTCATCCAGTATTCTGCACGCCCGGCTGAATTTGCCAGAAAGACATAGGCCGTTGGCGAGGGCCCTGAAAGCCGCAGCTGTGGGGGTGATCCCCTTGTCGATCATTGCATCCCAAACCTTCAGCGCCTCCTCATTCTTGTGTTCCTTGAACAAACCATCGATTAGTATGGTATACGTGTAAACAGTCTGATCGCAGCCATCATCTTCCATTCTCTTGTACAAGGCACATGCATCGTTCGTCCTTCCTGCTTTAGCTAACCCGTCGATCAGCACATTGTAGCAATATGAGTCGGGCACAAAACCTTTGACTCTCATCTCCTCAAAGAGCTCCTGCGCTTGGTCGACCATTCCAGCTTTTCCAAAGCCGTCGATCAGGCTTGTATAGAAGATGGCGTTCACTGCAATACCCTTCTCCACACAGTTCCTGAAACATAAAACTGCCTCGTCCAGCTTACCGAACCGGCACAAGCAGTTGACAATCACTCCATACGTGACGGCGTCAAGCTCAAGCCCGCTAGCCTTCATCCTCTCGAAGAGTGCCATTGCCTCAACTTCCCTACCGAATTTACCCAGCGAATCAATGAGGGAGGTATACATGGCTGCTTTGGCCGGGCAACCACGCTTCAGCATTCTCTCGAAGACGGCCATTCCCTCAAACGGCTTCCCATCCTTGCATAGCGCGCCGATCACCAGCACGTACGCATGCTGCGGAATGTCCTTCCCCATCCCCCTCTCTTCCATTTCCTGGAACAAGGCCACGCACTGCGAAAACGTGCCCTCGCTGTGATGGCACTGCATCAGCGTGAGGTATGTGACCTTGTCCGGCGAGAGCTCCCCCGCCTGTAGCCTCATGTGATCGAGCCGCGCCATGGCGTCCTGCGCCCTCCCTCCGCGGCAGTACCCCTTGATGAGGATGTTGTAGGAGACGACGTCGGGGCGAACTTGTTCCTCCGTGGACATTGCGTCGAACACGTTGATGGCGGTGTCGAGGAGGCCCGCGTTGACGAGGCCGTCGAGGAGGCAGTTGTAGGTCACCCTGGACGGCTCGACGCCGGCGGCGCGCATGGCGCTCCACGCCCAGAGAAGGTCGTCGGAGAGGCCGAGAGCCGCGAGGCTGCGGATGAGCGACGCGGACGACGCCGAAGCGAGGTGCTTCAAAACGGCGTCCCCGCGGGCGCGCAGCTCGGCGACGAGCTGCCGCGCGTGTCCCGCGGCGTCGGGGGTGGCGTCCCTGGAGTGCGCGAAGGAGTGGAGGAGGGATACGTAGCAGGCGAGGAGGTGGTCCGGGTGGGCGGCGAGGTTGGTGCCGTTTGGGACGGAGCGGAAGAAGTGGAGCGACGGGAGCGGATGCGGGAGCAGCTGCGGGGAGCGGAGCGCGGCGGCTACGAAGGCCGGGGAGAGGCGGAGGAGGAAGGTGCTGCAGAAGGCGCGTAGATCGGCGGCGAGCGTGGCGGGGGGCGCGCGGAGGACTAGGGAGACCACGCGCGGGAGCCAGGGGGACGGGGTGGGCGGCGCGGCCGAGGAGGCGGTGTATGGGCTGGGATCAGCGAGGTCGGTGTACGGCTCGATCCACTCCGGCGGCGGGAGCGGCTGCTGGTGGCCGCCGTAGGGATTCCCCGCGGCGAATGGCGACGCGTGCCGCCCGCGCGGGACGCTGCTGCAGAACCTTCGCATTGCGGTGCTGCGGTAGTGGGGAGTGGCGACAGGGCGTTCGACGAAATGTGGCCGCGGGAGGGTGTGAATTCTGATTTGTTCTGCTTCTGCGTGTCTGTACTGCTTTTGTTGAATTCTTCACTTCAGGTATATCTCCATTGAGGAGAAAACCAGATAGAAATATTCAGAAAATTCTGATGAAACACAAGGAAACAAATCCATTGCTCAAAGCAATCCATCCCATTCTCACCGTTGAGAAAATAGAGTAGTACCATGTATGGAACGTACTGTTTTACAGAGCCACCAATTTTATGTTCATTTGGCCTGATGATGCAATGCAACTCGTGCAAACTACAGAGTTGTCTGACAATATCAACCCGTCCTCCTAGGTCGAGCATCTGAAGATCACCCTCCATGAATCATCTCGATCGGCTCTTGGTCATTTCATAGGTGTATAAGCTTCGAGCAACAAAACTGACGGAAGGAGCAGCCCGGCTGGTGGGATCTAGATGGCGGGGTCATCCCACTGCAGGACGGCGGTGTCCAGGTTCTGCTCCTGCTTGAGCTTGTCCTTTAGGAACCAGTCGCACACCCGACCGGCGTTGAGCTCCTCGATCGCCACGCCTTCCTGCTCCGATATCACCCTCAGCAGATTCAACGACGATATCTGAAGAACAATATGTATGGTCACTTGTCACTAGTCAGGGAGATCGATGTTCAACAAATTAGAAGTACGTCTAACAATCGCAGCCACTCGGCATGTTCAGAATTCAGCAAAGGGAATTGGTGTCAGTTAACATGGCTGCGGAATTACGGTGAGGCGGCAGAGGAAGCGCTCGTGGGTGCTGAGGCCGGACATCTCCACTAGCCCGGCCTCCTCCAGGCTAAGGAAGGTTCTCTTCTCCGGCTTGCCGCCGCCGCCGCCGCCACTCTGCTGCTGCTTCTCTTCTTGGCATCTCCTCCTCACCACCAGCCGCGACGTTGTGCCGCCCGTCTTCCTGCGTTCCCCTTCCGCTCTCGCTGCACGCAGTTAGCTAGTTAATTACAACAGACGAACAGTTAAAAGCATAGGCAGACGCAGCGAGCAGAGGATCAACCTAGATTACAGGGGAAAGATCGCTGGGGCAGCGGCCTGGGCTGCAGGAGGGCCGCCGGCCGCTGGGCGTGGGGCCTGCACGCCGTCATCATGTGCTGCTGCATAGCTCAGCGAAATTCAGGCAGGCGAGACGGAGGAGATGGGGCTGTGTTTCGTGCGACAAGATAACGTTCCATTTGTCACGTCCTGGTCCTGGATGGCATAACTTCTCGCGGGCTCTCAAGGGTATAGCCGCAGATCACAAGACGGGCCTCCACAAGGTGCACACGCAGGCCTCAGTATCCGGCTGCGGCTAAGACGTAAGCCAGGATTCAGGCCCATGCAAGCTCAATTGTTTTTTGACAATCAATATCATGATGATACATCTACAGTAGCCAAGAGTACATGATTTTGTAAAATGTAATCATATGGATCGAACACATAATTATTCCGCTAATAAAGTTGTAGTCTACACCAAAACCATTTATGAAGAGAAATTCATCTTACAACACCACCATTGATGTCGGAAAAAAAATCTCTTCGTCGAACAGAGGGCCGAATATCAATGGTCGTAGCCATCAGGGTCGGCTCTACGTTTTTCAGGGCCCTAGGCAAAATCGACGGTTAAAAAGAATATCATATATGTATCTACTAGAACTTTCAAAACAAAAGTTAACATCCAACCATACATTTTAGTCTCAGAATATAATAAGTAGTATTTGGTACTAGTTTGATTACCTCAAATAAGAAATAATTCCAATGATAATATTGCTTCAATGCCTCACAAAAAAGCTTCTTCGGGCATTTCTAGATGCAAAATCATTGAGTACAATCTCAAGATAAATTTTATCCAAGATATCCTTCTCAATACAACATGTAGCTAAGCCGTTTAACCTGTCATGTAGCATAGTTGACCTTAAACAATTCTTCAGTATTTTCAGTTTAGAGAAACTTCTTTCAGCAGAGGCTACAGTCACAGGTATAGTCAAAAGGATCCGATAGGCAACTGATACATTTGGATAGCAATCTGCAGCGATAACAAACTGAAAAATCTCAGGCGCTGACATCAAAGCATCTGGCAAGGTTACTTGTAGCACTTTTAACTCAGAGAAAAAAATCATCAAGATCAACATCACGCGACTCCTCATGAGTAAAAGCTTCTGCAAAAGTAGTACAAGATTTGCGTAGCTTACTATCATTCAAAGACTTCAGATTATTTGAGTTGAATAAGAAACCAAACACCTTTTCAAATTCCTTTAGCTGCTCAAATCGACTAGATAATGAAGTAGTGTCAACAATGACAAGAAAGTATGTAACTCTGAAGGACTCAATAGCTGACAGTTGCAGCTCTTCATCATTAATTTCATCAAAATGCATCTTCCTTTTACTTTGAAGTTTTGTACGGAATTTTGGCTCTATGTCCATATCCAATGCAATGGCTTTGGCACTCTCAATACTTGAATGGAAACCTTCATCTCTAAACTTCTGAAAAAATGTAATGACCCCTTCAATGTGTTGGAGAGTAGCATCGATGCACACAATTTTTTCTTGCAACTTTTTGCTCACCATATTTATAAAAAATAGTACATCATGCCAAATAATCATACCAACTATAGTCTCAAATTTCCCAAGTGCCTTGAACAAAGATTGAGCATCACTTACTGTAGCTGGATCATCACTGGAAGCCTTCTCTAGTTGCTTCAAAGCTGATCTTACTTGGAAAGTTTGGTTCCTTATAGGTTGCACACTTTTTATTCGACTCTCCCAGTGAGTATCAGACAAAGGTTTGAGGGTCAGATTTGGAACATTATCAAGCAAAATCTTCCACCTTTTCGTAGAGCGTGCAAACAGTACATATATACGATGTATAATACCAAAGAATGAAATAGCTTGTTCACAAGATTTTGCCATATCACAAAGAGTGAGATTCAAACTATGACATGCACATGGCATATATAATGCTTTGGGATTAACTAGAAGCAAACGATTCTGGACACCTTGATGTTTCCCCTTCATGTTGGAACCATTGTCGTAACCTTGCCCTCTCACATCAGCAACGTCCAGGTCAAGAGAGTCCAATGTATCCATCAACACATTAAAAAGCCCCAATCCTGATGTGTCATCAACCTTTAAGAACTCTAGAAAAAACTCCTCCACTCTTGGAATTTTACTTGACATATTGACACAACGCACAATTAGCGTCATTTGTTCTTCATGGCTTACATCTAGGGTACAATCCAATATAACAGATAAATACTTAGCATCCTTGATGGTTTTCAAGATAACCTTTTTCACTGCATTACCAAGAAGTGAGATCAACTCATTCTGAATACCATGGCTAAGATAATGATGATGTATCTTATTATTTTGAATGAGCCTAATATGCTCTTGCATCACAGGATCAAATTCAGCAATCATTTCAACTGTGCCCAAAAAAATACCATTGCTATCTTGATACAACTTCTCATTTGTTCCTCGAAATGCCAAATTACGTTTTGCAAGAAAATTTACTGCAGAAACTATTCTTAGCAATACCTGTCTCCAATGTTCTTTTTCCTTTGCAACCTTCTGCTGCATCTCATCATCAATTGTTTGATTTGTACTCAACCTCAATCGTAGTTTATTCCATGTATTCATGTTGGTAAAGTGCTCAAAACTATTCTCATGTTCTCTGAGTCTTACACTGATACACCTCCAGTACTTCAGTCCATCAGATGCTAGCAAAGACCTGTTCTGAGTTGATTTGAATAAATTGCAACAAAAACAATAAACTTTATCAACCTCTTTAGAGTAAACCAACCACTTCCTGTCAAGAACTTCACGGTTAGCTACATTCCTGGTGTAGTGAGAATATGAAAAATGTCTACCATCAACATCCGTAGGGAAATCCATACCCAATTCTCTCACCGGCCCCTTTTCAATTAAAATATCCCGTTTGCTATTGTCAAGATTATCCCATGTTCTAGGATCAAATAATGATAAAAGAGAATAATCTTGTTCATCATCATTCCGAATATCAGGTGAAGGCTGCAAATTTTTATCCTCCGTGTTATCGTCAGAAACAAAAAGATCTACATTTAAATTCAAGAAACTACAGTTAGTTAGTTACTTGCTTATACATAAATCGAAGCTATTTAGTTACTTACCCACATCCGAGGACTGTTCGTTGATCGGATCATCAGCATTTGAAATATGATCATCATCTTGTTTAGGTTCAAATTCTTGATTTTGATTATTTTCATTGACATTAACATTACTTGCTGCCGGAAAATACTTTTTTAAAGCACCTTTTTGTGATTGAATAAGTTCAATATCTCGTTTTCGTTTATTCCTTTTTGCAGCTTCAGACATCTGTCTTGGCGCCATATATATCACCTAAAATTGCGAAGAAATCGATTACATCATAATCATGTAAAAATTAAAATAGAAATAGAACAATCGAGATTTAATATAATAGTACTAGCACCGGCGGATCGAGATGCTAGAACAGCGGCAGGAACGCAACAACAACAACCGAACAATTGCGAACAACAGCAGCCGAACAGCAGCCGTGCAGGGCCCCGCCCTGGTAGAGATCGTCCCTGCCGACCGATTCCAAAAAGAATTAGAGAAGAGAAGGGAGAATTAGAGAATTAGAGATCAGGGGGAATTGGAGTCAAAAGGATCAGGCCCTACGTACTTATTGGTACTGATCGTAGGAATTTGAGCAGGCTCCGCTAAATCGTTGATCGTACTGCTCGCGGCGTGATCACGTTGGCGTCGCCGCGTTGGACTCCGTACTCGTCGCGACCCCTAGTTTCTCGCGTCCTGGGGTTTCTCGCGAGTTGCGCGTCGGACTAGGGAGTCGGGACTCCGCTCGCGACCCCTCGTTTCTCGGCCTGTCGCTCGTAAGCTCGTCATGTATACACAGGTGAAAGAACATTTCTTAATCCCTAGTGTTTTGTGTGTTAGATAACAATACCAAGGATCATTTAATATGTGTTGAAGTGTTGCAGCTCTATTTGAGAATAAAGGGAAAAGAACTCTCCCTGTGGGGGCGGATAATCCGGCCCCACCAGGGGCGGATAATCCGCCTCTCCCTTTGCCCAAACAGGGGCAAGCCCCAGAAGGGGGGCGGAATTTTGGCCGGATTTTCCGGCCCCACCGGATAATCCGCCCCTCCTTCTCATCGCCAAGGCGCAAGCCCCAGAGAGGGGGCGGATTTTTGGCCGGACTTTCCGGCCAGGCCGGATAATCCGCCCCTCGGGGGGGCCGGATTATCCGCCCCCCAAGATCTTCCCCAAGTTTCACCAGGCGCAAGCCCCAGAGAGGGGGCGGAGTTTTCCCCAGAGAATCCGCCCTTGGGGCGGAGTTTTCCCAGGGGGCGGAGAATCCGCCCCAAGTGGGGGGCGGATAATCCGCCCCCAAAGTTGTGCAACAGCCAGATCTAGGGAGGGGGTATTTAAGCCAGCCATCCCCCTCCTGCCAGAACTCTTGATTCATCTCGAAAAAGAACAGATCAGATCTGAAAGTTTCATCCAAGAGTGCTCCACCTAGATCCACCCAAAGGCCCCATCCCTTGGGGAATCGAAGGAGGAGAACTCGATCTTCATCATCAGCAATCAAGCGCTTCATCTCCTCTCCATTCATTTGGAGAACCTCCGATCTAGTATTTCTTGCAAATATCTAGATCCTCGTTTTTGTTTATATTGATAAACCTTGTTCTTGTGGCAGCTTGTTGTCATCTCGGGAGCCCCCAATTCGGTTGTGGGTGTGTGCCCCGATAGTGTTGTAAAAGGCACCGGTTCCCGCCTCGAAGGGATCCAATAGTGGAGAAGGTGGATCAGGCCTCTCGTAGCGAGATCCATCGTAGAATAGGGTGAGGCCTATTGTGGCGTGGTGGTCTTAGAACCGCCCACCCCTCCAACGCAGATGTACTTCCCTTAACAAGGAAGGAACTGCGGTAAAACAAATCCCTGTGTCTCCGCGTGCTCCACTACGGTTTCCTCACTCCTCTTTTACGTGCTTAGTAGTTAGGGTTACATATAGGGAAATTCTCGTAGTTGCATATCTAGAGAATTTACTTTGTGTCAAGCCTAAAATTGAAAAAGTATTAAAAATTGTTTAGCACCTATTCACCCCCTCTCTAGGTGCCCATACGATCCATTTCAATTGGTATCAGAGCCTCGGCTCTTATTTCGGGCTTAACCGCCTAAGAGAAGTATGGGTTCCAAGGGAGATGGGAGTGATGCTCCGGAGGTAGTCACCATGAACGATCTCAAGATGTTGGAAACAACCTTGGTGAGTTCAATGGAGGCTAAGATGGAAGAGATGCGTCAATTGATAATGTGTCTCTCCACATCCGCAGCATCACCTCCATCTAACTCTGAGGATACCACTCTGCAATCCAAGGAAACGGGTAAAACTGTTTCCAAAGATAACGAAGTGGTAGGTGATGATACTAGTAAGAGCTCCTCCTCGAAAAAGGATAGCGGTAAGGATGGATACAATGAGGTTTCTCATGTGTATTCCCCTGATCCGCCTATTCCTCACCCACATATACATAATAGGGGTGATCCACCCAAACTTTCAGCATCTACTTTCTCTCAATGGAAATTTTTGATGAAATCTCATGTGTGCAGTTCCTCCATAGAGTTGTGGAAGATCATCGAAAATGGTCTTCACGTTGGAAATCCTAACAATCTCACAAGGAGAGAAGTGGTCGATAGCCAACTCAATTCTACAGCTCTACACATGATACAGCTTGGTGTGGGTGACAAAGACATGCCACACATTCAGCATCTTAGCACAGCTAAAGAAGCTTGGGATGCTCTCACCGAGCTCTTCATCGGAAATAAAAGTATGAGAAGGAATAGATATGATGCCTTGAGCAATGAAGCTGAAGGATTTTATATGTTGGATGGAGAAGACCACGAGGACATGTATAGGAGGATCAAGGCAATAGCCACAACCTTCAGAAACCACGGTGCAGCTCATGTTGATGATGCTTGGATCAAGCGCAAGTATGTCAGTGCTCTTATGCCATTTGAGCCCACAGATTTGAAAAGTCTCCAAGGTAGGCATAACTATCACCTCATGTCATCCAATGAGGTAATGCAAGAAATGGTCGCCTTCAAAGTGGCTGCCAAGAATGCCGAAGATGCTCGTGCTCGAGCTATGGGGATGCAAAAGGGGGTCAACATGGCCTTGAAGACTAGTGTGATTGATCATGATGAATATGCGGTAGAAGGTCTGGACTGTCCCGAAGATATAAAAAGGATCCACGGACAATACTTGGCTCTTTATGCAAGAAACTTTTGGAAAGATCCAGCCAAGGCTAAAGCTGAACTAGATCGCAAGAGTGGAGCCTATGGAAGAAAAGAAAATGGTCCCAAGCTAAGAACATGCTTTAATTGTGGTGACCGGCTGCACTTCGTAGATGAGTGTCCATATCAAAGTAGAGAGGATAATGGAGGAAGACTCATTTTCAAGGACAAATCAAAAGCTCCACGTAAGAAACAGTTTGTAAAGAAGAATGCTCCTTTCAAGAAGCAACCAAAGATTGTTCTAGTGGCTCAAGAAGAATATTCATCGGGGAGTGAAGATGAGGACGAGGACGATAACTCTCAAGAGGTGGCTTCTATAGCCACCACATCTACATCAACATCTCTCTTCGACTCTCCGAACGAAAACATCATCAACAAGAATGCTACTTGCCTCATGGCAAGAAGCTCCGAGGTAACTTCTTCTAACTCTTCTTTTCCCAAGGCTATGATAAACATGGATGATCCTGCTAGTCTTAAGGTTAAAGAAGAGATTATTGCTTTGGATTATTTCTATACTAACCTGCAAGGTGAGCACAAAGTTCGTTTTGAGGCTCTTATGGATCAGCTGGCCCAAAACGAAGCACTCCTCGAAGAAAAGGGCAGAATTGAAAGGGAGGATGCAATGGAAATTGCATCCCTAAAAAATGCTCTTGAAGAAGAAGAAGAAGCTCGGGTCTCTCTTGAAGAGAGGCTTGAGTCTATGGAAGAGTCACATGAAGAAATTGTGACTAAACTCGTTAAGGAACGTGACAATGCTGTCACCAAGGCAAAAAAGTTAAAGAAGGAAAGGATTGACTTTGGGGCTGCTCATGATAGACTCTTCGAGGAATTGGAGAAACTTGACAATGCTCACAAGGCGTTGAAAAACGAGTTCTCTATTCTCATTGAGTCACATGATCAGCTTCAAAGTCGATTGGCCGAATATGATACTCCTAGCTCGTCCAACTCAACATATAGTAACAAGAAAAATGCTAGTGTGGAAAAAGGAGTGATCAAGGACATCACTACAAAGGACAAAGGTGTGCTTGATGAAGTCCTTGGCAAGAAAAGGTCAAATCATGGTAAAGAGGGACTTGGGTATGTCACCAAGTCCAAGAAGAAGAAAACCAAGAAGAACAAGACCAAGAATGTGCAATTAAAGACAAGCACTGCTGAGAAGGTTGTCACACAAGACAAGACTAATAATATTGGTTTTGCAGGGTCTCACAATCCGAATTATGAACTCTTTTGTGATGACTATGGCGATGTTTATGCTTATTATGTTGGTCCTTTTGATGAATATATTGCTTGGTCCATTTGGGTCCCAAAGACCCTTGTTACTAACATGAAAGGACCCATTGAAAAATGGGTACCTAAAACCAAGAAGTAATTTTCTTGTAGGGCTATGCTTCCGGTGGGTCGAAATGGGTGCTGGATAGTGGATGCACTAGTCATATGACCGGAAGCAAGGAGATCATCACGGAGATGCGTCCAAATCTTGATAATATCACAGTCTCCTATGGTGATAAGTCTAAATCTCAGGTATTGGGTCTTGGCAAGGTTGTGGTTGCCCACGATATCTCTCTCGTGGATGTCATGCTTGTTGAGACCCTTGTCTACAATCTTCTTTCTGTCTGTGCCCTTGGCAAGATGGGTTTTGCTGTTTTTATCGATGATGATTTGGTGGTACTCTTATGGAGCAAGTCTCTAAAGGTCGCTTTCGTTGGATACGTCGAAAATGACCTGTATGTGGTGGACTTCTCGGGGAAAACCACTTCGGCTCCGATGTGTCTATTCGGAAAGGCCGACGTGGGCTGGCTATGGCATCGCCGTTTAGCCCATGTCAACATGAGAACTTTGCAAAGTCTCCAAAAGGGTGGCCACATACTTGGACTAAAAGACAATGTCTCTTTTGCCAAAGATCGTGTTTGCAGGGCTTGTGTTGAAGGGAAAATGCATGATTCTCCCCACAAGAGGAAGACTATTGTGTCATCAAAGAGGATCTTGGAATTACTTCGTGTGGATTTATTTGGTCCTCCTTCTCATGCAAGTCTTGGTGGGAAGAAATATTGCTTGGTCATCGTCGATGATTACTCAAGATATACATGGGTATATTTCTTCAAGCTGAAAAGTGAGACTCAACAAACTGTCATCGACTTTGCCAATGAAGTTCAACGTCAACACAATGTTCCCATCTTGGCAATTAGAAGTGACAACGGCACAGAATTCAAGAACTACACTTTAAATGAGTTTCTTAGCGAAGAGGGGATTAGACACCAATATTCCGCTGCGTACACCCCTCAACAAAATGGTGTAGCCGAGAGGAAGAACCGGACTTTGATGGATATGGCAAGATCTATGCTAGCTGAATTGAAGTCTCCTTATAATTTTTGGGCTGAAGCCATATCCACTGCTTGTCACTCATCAAACCGGCTCTACCTTCGGAAGATCTTGGACAAGACCCCATATGAAATACTTACCGGTAACAAACCCAACATCTCATACTTCAGGGTATTCGGGTGTAAGTGTTTCTTTCTTATTAAAGGTGTCCGTTTTTCAAAATTTGAATCCAAGGCTTTAGAAGGTATTTTTGTTGGTTACGGTGCCGAATCCCACACTTATAGAGTCTACAACAAGCTCACTGGGATTGTTGTAGAATATTGTAGTGTGGAGTTCGATGAAAATAACGGCTCCTTTGTAGGGCAAGTTGATGTTTGTGATGCAGATGTTGAAATACCCCAAGATGCCATAAGAAGAATGGGCGTGGGATATTTCCGCCCCATTGAGGAACCCCTTGTGGCGGATCGGGAAGGACAATGCTCCAAACATGTGGAGCCCTCATCTACACAAGATCAACAAGCTCATACTGTTGGAGACAATCCTGCACCAACACCACAATCTGCTGAAGACCATCTGTCCACTGGACAAGCTGGTAGTCCCAGGCCGGACTATCCGCCCCTGGCACTCCAACTCGTTCCAGGGGATCCGAAGGAGAAATCAACATCTCTGAAGCTCCCAGGCCGGATTCTCCAGCCCCAGTGGCGGAGTATCCGGCCCTGGGTCTCCAACTCCAGTCAGGCTTTCTCAGGAAGATGGTTCTGGTACTTCACCTCCCAGGCCGGATAGTCCGGCCCCTCCAAGGGGCGGATTATCCGGGCCTGAAGAAAATGTTCAGCAACAATCTTCTGGCAGTAACGGTGACCAAGATCAAGGGCAAGGCAGTAATCAAGACAAGGATACAACAATTGAATCCACTCCTCCTAGAAACAATAAGGACATTGAGGCTCGTCGCAAGGCTAGTGCTGATCGCAACCTTGAACTAAGAGGTCACACTCTTGACAAGGTTGTTGGTGATCTACGACGAAGGGTATCCACTAGAAGAGAGCTTGCAAGCTTCTGTGATCATCAAGCTCACATTTCCATGGTTGAACCAAAGAAGGTTTTTGATGCTCTTGAAGACCCCGATTGGGTTGTTGCAATGCATGAAGAATTAAACAACTTCGAACGCAACAAAGTTTGGAAGCTCGTAGAAAAGCCAAAGGATTGCCGCAATGTTATCGGCACCAAGTGGATCTTCAAGAACAAACAGGATGAAAATGGCATTGTTGTGAGGAATAAAGCACGACTCGTGGCTCAATGATTCTCTCAAGTAGAAGGAATTGATTTTGGCGAGACCTACGCTCCTATGGCTCGCCTTGAGTCCATCCGTATCCTTTTTGCATATGCATCCCATCATAATTTTAAATTACAACAAATGGATGTTAAGAGCGCTTTCCTTAATGGTCCTCTACATGAGTTAGTATACGTCAAGCAGCCCCCGGGGTTTGAGGACCCCAAATTTCCGAACCATGTCTACAAACTCGATAAGGCGCTCTATGGCCTTAAACAAGCCCCACGTGCGTGGTATGAGCACCTTAAAGAGCTTTTGCTAGACCGTGGATTCGAAGTTGGGCAAATCGATCCCACTCTTTTTACTAAGAAGGTTAATGGGGAGATTTTTGTATGCCAACTTTATGTAGATGACATTATTTTTGGCTCTACTAACCAAGCTTTTAACGATGAATTTTCGAAGCTTATGACTGACAGGTTTGAGATGTCCATGATGGGTGAGCTCAGGTTCTTTCTTGGATTTGAGATCAAACAACTTAGAGAGGGAACCTTTATTAATCAAGCTAAGTACATCCAAGACATGCTTAAAAGGTTCAAGATGACGGATCTCAATGGCGTTGCTACCCCTATGCAAACAAAGTGTCATCTTGAGCTCAATCCCAAGGGTAAAGACGTGGATCAAAAGGTATACCGATCCATGATCGGCTCTCTCCTTTACCTTTGCGCATCTAGGCCCGATATCGTGTTAAGTGTAGGAGTGTGTGCAAGGTACCAAACCGCTCCTAAAGAAAGCCACTTAGTGGCAGTCAAGCGAATCTTCCGATATTTGGTTCATTCCCCAAATTTTGGGTTATGGTATCCCAAGGGTTCAAGTTTCTCTCTATGTGGTTACACTGATTCAGACTGGGCTGGTGACAAAGATGATAGGAAATCAACCTCTGGTGCATGCCAATTCTTGGGCAGGTCTCTAGTGTGTTGGTCATCAAAGAAACAGAATTGTATTTCACTCTCAACCGCCGAAGCTGAATATGTTGCTGCTGCAAGTGATTGTACTCAATTGTTATGGATGAGTCAAACTTTAAAGGAATATGGTGTCAATTGTGACAAAGTGCCTCTTTTATGCGACAATGAAAGTGCTATCAAAATTGCTTACAATCCCGTGCAGCATACAAGAACAAAACATATAGAGATTCGCAACCACTTTATTCGGGATCATGTTGCTCGTGGAGATATTGCTCTATCCTTCGTGAGCATGAAGAACCAACTTGCTGATATTTTCACGAAGCCCCTTGATGAAGCAAGATTTTGTTATTTGAGTAATGAGCTAAATATCATAGATTCAAGGAGCTTGGCTTGACTACCCCTGCACACTCACTTGCTCTTATTCATGTATTTGGTTTAGATGCAGGCATAGACATAGGGGGAGTGTGGTCCTAATTGATTGGGCCAACCCTCCCCCCATAATGCCGAAAGCAACTAAAATCATTTCCCTTAATATCATTTTGTGATATGTGGGTCATCGATGAGCATTGGTTTTGAACTCAAGATACATCTTCGCGGTGTCATGCCATGCGCTCCAACATGGTGGCTTCGGCCACCGCCCTCTTCCTCGAGAAGAGTTGGTTTTTCATGGGTCTCGTTGGATTTTCTTGCATATCTCATGTTATTATGGAAAACACACTCAAATTTGGCTTTTGATTGATTTGATTCTTGCAAATTTGGGTGTGAATTCTGGGTCTCCAGGGGCGTTAGCATCGCTCTTCTTCCTTTTTGGCGTTTCGATGCCAAAGGGGGAGAAGTAGTTCTATTAGGTCTCGTGGATTTGCAAGGGTCGGGCACAAGCTCTTCGATTTTAGTCGTTTTTATTTGCTTGCTTGTGCCTTTTCTAGCGTGAACTTGTTTGCTTTTTATGGTTGTTTGTGTAATACTATGTCGTACTCCACAGTTTGGTACTATGTTTGGTATTCATGGATTTCTGGATTTAACTATCATGGACCCCATGGAATTCTGGAATTATGGAGCATATTTGATGGCATATGGATTCATGGGATTATCTATGTATGCCTTGGCTATATATTCCAGTGGTATGACATTTTTTCCCAAACCTTAAAGTAGTGTTCTACCTAGTGTGTGTATTTGTATTCAAATGCAAATCTTAAATATGCACACATCTAGGGGGAGCGTCTTTCATTATTTAAGGTGGCTTTTGCCAGTTTTATTGCAAATCCTAGTATTGTCATCTAACACCAAAAAGGGGGATATTGAAAGAACATTTCTTAATCCCTAGTGTTTTGTGTGTTAGATAACAATACCAAGGATCATTTAATGTGTGTTGAAGTGTTGCAGCTCTATTTGAGAATAAAGGGAAAAGAACTCTGCCTGTGGGGGCGGATAATCCGGCCCCACCAGGGACGGATAATCTGCCTCTCCCTTTGCCCAAGCAGGCGCAAGCCCCAGAAGGGGGGCGGAATTTTGGCCGGATTTTCTGGCCCCGCCGGATAATCCTCCCCTCAGGGGGGCCGGATAATCCGCCCCTCCTGCTCATCGCCAAGGCGCAAGCCCCAGAGAGGGGGCGGAGTTTTGGACGGACTTTCCGGCCAGGCCGAATAATCCGCCCCTCAGGGGGGCCGGATTATCCGCCCCCCAAGATCTTCCCCAAGTTTCACCAGGCGCAAGCCCTAGAGAGGGGGCGGAGTTTTCCCCGGATAATCCGCCCCAAGTGGGGGGCGGATAATCCGCCCCCAAAGTTGTGCAACGGCCAGATCTGGGGAGGGGGTATTTAAGCCAGCCATCCCCCTCCTGTCAGAACTCTTGATTCATCTCGAAAAAGAACAGATCAGATCTGAAAGTTTCATCCAAGAGTGCTCCACCTAGATCCACCCAAAGGCCCCATCCCTTGGGGAATCGAAGGAGGAGAACTCGATCTTCATCATCAGCAATCAAGCGATTCATCTCCTCTCCATTCATTTGGAGAACCTCCGATCTAGTATTTCTTGCAAATATCTAGATCCTCGTTTTTGTTTATATTGATAAACCTTGTTCTTGTGGCAGCTTGTTGTCATCTCGGGAGCCCCCAATTCGGTTGTGGGTGTGTGCCCCGATAGTGTTGTAAAAGGCACCGGTTCCCGCCTCTAAGGGATCCAATAGTGGAGAAGGTGGATCAGGCCTCTCGTGGCGAGATCCATCGGAGAATAGGGTGAGGCCTATTGTGGCGTGGTGGTCTTAGAACCGCCCACCCCTCCAACGCAGATGTACTTCCCTTAACAAGGAAGGAACTGCGGTAAAACAAATCCCTGTGTCTCCGCGTGCTCCACTACGGTTTTCTCACTCCTCTTTTACGTGCTTAGTAGTTAGGGTTACATATAGGGAAATTCTCGTAGTTGCATATCTAGAGAATTTACTTTGTGTCAAGCCTAAAATTGAAAAAGTATTAAAAATTGGTTAGCACCTATTCACCCCCCCTCTAGGTGCCCATACGATCCATTTCAACAGGTAATATACGTACCTAGTAAAAAAAATTGGGCCCCCCAGCCGTGGGCCCCTGGCCGATGCCAGGGTCGCCCCCCCCCCCTTAGAGCCGGGCCTGTTAGCCATATCCAGCGACGTGGAGGCTGAGAAGAAGACGACTATCTAAACCCTAATCTAATTATTGAAAAAAAAATACTTTTATTAAAAACTTAACACGTAGATCATGCAAGGTCAATGTTAGCGCAGGCCATGCCACGCTCCCTTGCCAGTTTCCTCCCTTTCAACAAGGCCACTAGCTATTCAAGACCACATTGTGAGTTGGCATGATAACACAACATATATTTTTTATGCACAACAAACCAGTCAAGATATGTGAATCATGGTGCGCCCAACTAACAAAAGAACACGTGTTGGCCTTGGAGGCGGCGACCGAAACCTTTTGATGTAGCCCGACCTATGGTCCTTACCACATCAAGGTCTCCAACTTATGTCAAATCTTCATGGACTTCAAAGGTGAATCCTATCCTATATGCGAGCCTACTTTCTACCCTATTGAATGGTATACTATTTCATACTTCGTCCTATGACCATGATAGGTTCACCTTGACAAGTACGAAGACAAGGGAGGAAGCCCAGAGCATCAATCCTGACAATACGAAGGCTTGGAAGAGGAGACAGAAGAAGCAGTTGAAGCACTAGAGTCTTCGGCCCTGATGCCTGGAGTCTCTGCCCCAGACTCCGGACCCCTGCCTAGAGCTCTTTGTCTACCACCCCGGTGACTGCCCCGGATAGAGACGATGGCCCCGAAGTCTCCGCCCACGGACGACAGCAAGAACTCCGCCCCCACACCGGAGTCTCCGGCCCTCAAGCCCGGAGTCTCTGGCCTAAGTGATGGGCATGCGTGCCAACAACTGGGCCATTGGCCCATGTACCCCTTATTCCATTCCAACCCTAATTTTATCCCCAAACTACCCCTTGTTTAGTGGCTGGCCTATAAATATTCCTACCCCTCCATTTGTAAACCATAGACATAGATGATATACTAGAAACCCCTAAGATGGATCACTTCTAGTTATGTGTTCTTCCCTTCATGAGGGAACCCTATCATCACCGACCTCTATGGATTGTGCCTTTAATCATCCTGAGTTGTACATGGTCTTTACTTTGAGTTGTCTCTAGTAAAGTTATCAAGATCCTCTTCAAGGTGTTCTTCCCTCTCCGATGTGGATTTGACGGGAGCACGTTGACCGATCTTTTCTTGCGAGGATTCTATCAGACTGGTGGATCAAGAGGTCGTGTATCATGTTTGTGTTTGCGTGTATTCATCGTGTTTTTCGTGAGGTGTGTATTCGCTTTTGCTACCTTCTTCCCTTTCCCTCGCTTTTCCCATCAATTTGAGCATGAAATTCGTGAAGATTGGGCCACCCAAGAGGTTAACCCCTATCACCTTTAGAACAAGGTCGGAGCAACTCCACAACAACTTGGAGGCTCCTAACAAGTCCAGGAACCCAAGAGAAGGGAAAGCAAGGGAGAATTAAATTTCCTTCGGTGGAGATATATATCTAGGTCACTTCTCCCAAATCCTCAAATATCAAATAGTTAGTGTGGGTAGGGAGAAATATATAGAAAAAATTAGCTCTTGTATTAATGGAGGAGAGAGAATGTGTAAGTGATAGGTGAGTGGGGGAAGGACTCTTTTTAAAGGGCCCTTCAAAACGAGTTGTTATCAGTTTTTCTGTCCTTGGACGGTACTACTGGTAGCTGGCCGGAATTACCACTCGGTCTAGTACCAATGGCTAAGCAGCTGTGGAAGTGGCCTAATAATTCACCAAGGCTGGTGGCATTTTCTCTAAATGTACGATTCGTAGTGACGTAGTCCTAATTTCTACACATAATTGTAAAAAACCCTTATTTAATTTGTATCACTAGATCCAATTTTTATAGAGTTTTATAATATACTTCCTCCGGTCCAGTTTATTAGCCACTCACGTAGTTTAAGAAAATATTTAACCAATAAAATATCTAATATATGTCTCAAAAATATACCATTAGAAACTACTTTTAACGATGAATCCAATAAAATTAACATTTGAAATATTTTTATGACACATTATGTAAAATTTATTGACAAAATTAATGATCAAAGTTATATTTAACTAGGCGCGTGCCTAATAAACCGAACCGAAGTACCGAATTTGATGTTGTATATGTTGATACTATGTTAAAAAAAATTAATCAAAATTTAAAATGGTTGACTTAGGACAGAACTTAAAAGTACACTTTTTTGAGAACAGGGGGAATATTCTTTAAACAAAAATTTCAAGGGGTTCCTTCCACGTTGGATCTTTTGTTAACAAGTTACGATTTTGATTCATCATTCCTGTCTAGAGTGGAAACAACAGGACATCGTGAAAAAATAAGGCTCTAGCTAAGAGTAATAAACAATTAAAAACCCATGAGACCTTCTATTTACCTACTGTAGCTATCTTCGCCTATGAAAAAAAATCAACTCAAACGACTTTACGTGTCACTTGGGGGCTGGGTCCATGCAGTAGTGCGCGCGGTCTTGCGAAACATATGCCGCGCGCCTTCACCTTCATCTTCATTGGGAGTTTCATGATTGGACATGAACAATGGTAGTAGGTGTTTCGCAACCGCCACGTCGCCGGTGAAAGGATTGAGGATGATCATGTTGCCTCGTTGTGTCTGTCCCTGGCACAGCAGGAGAAGTCCACGAAGCGATTGGAGGACGTCGTGGTCACGGAGAAGAGGAGGTAGCCGAGCGCAGACGGAGGCTCCGGTGGAGAGGTTGAAGAAACGTTTCCTGTCATCGCCGGAGTGGAGATTATGCCCTTGCAGCGAGATCATCCACTGGCGCGGATGAAACCGCCGGTCGACGATGCCTTGGCCGCGCGGAGAGTCGGTGCTCGACCGCCAGTGCGCGCAGACGGCGCGGAAGCGGATGTAGTCTACCGGGTCTCCGGACAGCACCCGCCCGCCGACGAGGCGGACCATATCCGGATGCAGAGACGTCCATGGCGACTCTTCTCTGGAGTTACGGGCGGAGGGAGCGACGGCCGGACGGCGCTTGCGCTTCGCGAACGGCAACATTGAGATCAATGTATTCCAGATCGCTAGCTTTAACGAGCCAGATGGATCTGTTTTAGTATACACTTATTTTTAGGGCAGCATCGAATCGAATTTGTTTTCTGTTTTAAGAATCCTGGAATCGAATTATTAGACGGGCCGTAGAAGGACACGGAATTATTGGGCCTTGGTTGTCCAGCCATCCGAGCCGCCAAATTTACAGGCCCGTGCATGATCGTGATCGAAAAAACAGTAAAATCGAAAAAAAAAACAATTCCCCTCTTCATACTTCATCTCTCTCAAACTAAACTTTATCTAGATAAATATGTATTTATACATTAAAATATGTCTTGATACATCTATATTTAGACAAGGCCGGGTTAGTTAATTTGAGATGGTGGCGGTACATAAATTGTGTTTAAGTCAAAATTTCTAAAGTTTTATCAGTTTTCAAAAAATACTAACATCCATAATTCAAACAATTTATAAAAAATCCATCGTGAAATATATTTATATATGTATTACTATTATTAGGTGCTAATATTTTTTAATATACTTAGTTAATAGTTAGAACAAGATATATATGCCATATTCTTTGGGAAGGAAGCAGTAAACTTGTGTGTCGCTAGTCATAAAAAGTCCGGTTCAATTAGCCGTCGGTATTCCAACTAAGTTCAATGGAATTTGAAAAAAATGTCAAATACAATTTATAAATTTTATATTATTTCAATATCTCAAAAGATTTGGATAAGAAAACATCCAAATTCAAATGAATTTCGTATTTATTTAAATTTCATTTAGATTTGGATGTAATTATTCCATTTTTTCACAAATTTCTATGATTACCGTGCGTGTCAAATTAACCTTCATCCAAACCAAGATTCATATCGGTTATCCAGTGATTCTAGTATAATTTTATTTTTTTACTACTTATGTCGCTTAATTATCGAGATAAAAGAATTCAAAATTATATGTACACATTTGCCAAACCAAGTATTTATAAGATATTACAAGTTTTTGTTGGATATATTGTACATACACAAAAAAAAGTTGCAGCGCTTTATTAAAAAGGGAGTACCTAGATCTTAGACGCCTGAGAACTTCTTATGTCTAAGTCGCTGATGTCATTCTAATATTTCTGCTAAAATTAACTCATAATATTTATACTAATTCTTCTCAGTTGCAACCTAGTTGTAACTCATTAAATTCTCAGTTACACCCTAGTTGCAACTCATCACGTGTAACTTTCACTTTGCACGAATTACAAGATAAATCGAACGGTGAAAGAGGTAACTGAAACCTAAGAAGTTCTCATGCCTTTGAAAACTAGCAAAGCCGTATTAAAAATGTTTTCCTGAATCCTGCTCCTACCTTATCTCGCCGGCATGGGCTAGTTGCAAAGAACAAATCACGCTAGCAAACAAGAGTGACAGAAGGTGGGAGGAGGAAAGCGATCAGGGCAGGCGGCGTGCACAAGCAAACCGGCCGGAGGTGAAAGCACCCGGTTTCCTGGAAAACCAACGTCCGCGCCCCACCGTTTCGCCCCGCCTCCCCCTCGTATATATTCATTCACCCAGCCCGCTCCCACTCTCCTCTCACCAACACAAGCATCGATCTACCACTTCTGCTCAGTTCCTCCACTGCTACTTGCCAATCACCTACACCGATCAGGTTTCACAGATCAGTCTCCAGTTCTCCACCAACGCAACCGCGACAAGAAGATGGCGGGCGCAGCTAAGGCATCATGGATGGTGGCGATGAGCGTGGGTGCGGTGGAGGCGCTCAAGGACCAGGCCGGCCTCTGCCGCTGGAACTACGCGCTCAGGTCCATCCACCGGGCGGCCAAGGCCAACGTCCGCGCCGGCGTCTCGCAGGCCACGACGAAGCTTCCTTCCTCTGCGACGGTGGTGGCAGAGAAGCGGCGAGCGGAGAAGGCCGAGGAGGGGCTCAGGACTGTCATGTACCTCAGCTGCTGGGGTCTGTACTAGGCAGGTAGAAAAAGGCGCGTTCCGTGCAAGAACTTTCTCCACGCTTTGGCTCCTGTCCTGATTGTAAATATCGGTACCTGTGATGATGATGAAAAGTTGTAATCCTACTAGAGTGTTACCACTTCAGTCCCTTGTTTGCTTTGAAACTACTACGTCGAAGGGAAGAACGAGTTTGTGGACCAAATAATTGATTCCGATCTTCAGTTCAACTTTCTGAGATGATCGAAAGTGATAGAACTGAGTCATCTATATATAGCCGGGGTTCTTTCCTTTTATATATAATAGTATCTAAACACGAAAAACGCCAAAATGATTTATAAACTTGTTGCTAATGAGCGTTTTGGTCAACAACTCGCGGAAACGCAAAAGCGGGGCAGAAATTTGCCGCCCACGACCGTTTTAGTCACTCTGTGACAGGATCTGTTAGTTTGTTGAAGTTTTAAGATTTGGCTCCTAAACTTTTGTTTCTTCCTCCGGCTAGCCCAATTTAAGTCTCCATCGTGGAAATCGAGCCGGGTTCGGCTTGTCGCACATCAAGAATATGAAAAAGGGCTCATTGCTCGCTCAGATGGCTCATCGAGCCGGACATCTACAACTCACTTACCTTCTCCCGTCACTCGATTCCCCTCATCCCCCATCAACCTCGTCTGTTTCTCTCACGTTATCGCTCCCCCTCATCTCGCTAGGGTGGACACCACCACCAAGCTAAGGTCGGCAGCCACCGCCCCATTTCCTACTCCATGGCTAACCCTACCCCTACTCCTCCTGATTTTCTCCCTAGGCATCGGGCAGCACAAATCAACTACGCTTAGCGCCCTAGCGACAAATATTTACCGGGCACCGCCCTTCTGTCCTGGGTGCACACACTTCAGCAGACCTCCACCTCCCTCTACCACTCTGCTCCTCTCCTCCAACCAGACCGACTCCACCACCGGTAGCTCCTCTGCTTGTCATGTTGTTCATCACTGGTTGCCCCTCTCCTCGTCTCTGTTGGAGATATGCCCAAGAGGCAATAATAAAGTGGTTATTATCATATCTTCACACTTATGATAAATGTTTACATACCATGCTATAATTGTATTAACCGGAAACATTAATACTTGTGTGATTTGTAAACTAAAATAAGAGTCCCTAGTAAAGCCTCTTGTTAAACTAGCTTGTTGGTTAATATATGATCATGGTTTCCTGATCATGAACATAGAGATGTTATTAACAACAGGATCATATCATTAGGAGAATGATGTGATGGACATACTCCTATAGATAAGCGTAGCATAAAGATCAAGTCATTTCAATAGTTCAATTGCTATATGCTTTCTGATACATAGTAACTTAATTCCTTCGACCATGAGATCATGCATATCACCTTTACCGGATGGATGCTTTGATGACATCAAACACCACACCGTAACTGGGTGGCTATAAAAGTGGCATTGAGTGTTCGGAAAGTATTGGTTGAAACACATGGATCAAGAGTGGGATTTTGTCCATCCATATGACGGATAGATATACTCTGGGCCCTCTCGGTGGAATGTCATCCAATTAGCTTGCAAGCATCTGACCGGCTCACAAGGGATCACATATCACGGGAACGAGAAAAGAGTACTTATCGGTAACGAGGTTGAACTAGGTATGCAGAGATACCGACGATCATAACCTCGGATAAGTAAACTATCGTGAGACAAAGGGAAATTGGTATCGTATGTAAGTGGTTCATTCGATCACAAAGTAATTGTAGAAATATGTGGGAGCCATATGAATTTCTAGATTCCTCTATTGGTTATTGTTCGGAGAAGTGTCTCGATCATGTCCGCATAATTCACGAACCGTAGGGAGACACACTTAAGGATTCGACGTTGTTTTAAGTAGTTATGGTATTATGAGAAAGAGACCGAATGTTGTTCGGAGTCTCGGATGGGATCCGGGATATCACTAGGAGATCCGGAATGGTCCGGAGAATAAGATTCATATAAGGAAAGTCCCGTTTCGGAGTTCGGGAATGATTCCGGTGTTTTCATCGGGAATGTTCTAGAAGGTTCCGGAATGTCCGACACTCCGGAGGGGAAGGGGTACATGAATGTGTCATTGCATATTGGAATGATTGCATCATGTACTAAGTGTTCTCGCTGTTCCAAAACTGAAAAGTCAAACTGCCAGTTTGAAAGTCAAACGGCTAAAACAGGAAATTGTGGGAAACAGGAAACTGTGGGAAACAATCAAGAGGTGGTTGAAACCGACTTGGAGAGGAGTCCCTCCTCTCCAAGATGGCGCGCCAACCAAGGCCGACTTGGGGAGGGACTCCCCTCCCCTTGGCCGCACCTCCCACCTATAAAAGGAGGGGCAGGGCCCCCTCCTCTAGACACACAAGTTCCTATCCTCTAATCTCCGGTTTAGAGCCGTTTTGGTTTAGAGCTTCTAATTGCCCTAGCCTTCGGTTTAGAGCCTTCTAATTGGTGTGTCTAAACCCTAGACCACTAATAGCTCTCTCTCATACTCCACCATACTCGCTCCGGCTTAAGGCGAAGCCCTGCGGGATCTCCCCTCTACTTCCGGTACCACGTCGTTGTGCTGCCGGAATCACGAGGAGAGTGCTACAACCTCCGCTGCCTGCTGGAACAAGGGAGAGGAAGGTCTTCGTCGAGTACCGAACATGTGACCGACTGCGGAAGCGCTGCCGGAACGCAGCGCCGGAAGGATCGTCTACACGATCTTGAGATCGGGAAGAGTACGACTACATCACCCACGAGAATCCGCTCTCGTTAAACACTTTGGAATCTTTGAGGGTAAGTTATTCCATCGACTCGTTGCTACAATCTAGTAGATAGATCTTGGCTTGTTTGTTTGTATGCGATAGAAAAATTTTGTTTTCTATGCTACGAACCTCTACAGTGGTATCAGAGCCGTGTCTATATGTAGATCTGTTGCACGAGTAGAACACAATGGTCATTGTGGGCGTTGATGCTTTTATTGTCGATTGCTTCTTGTGTACTTTGCATCTTGCGGTATGTTGGGATGAAGCGGCCCGGGCTAACCTTACATGACATCGTTCATGAGACTTGCTCCATGTAACACCCTCAGAATCGGACCTATGCAAGTTTTAGCGAAACCCGCCAAACCCGCATAGAAACGATTCAAAGGTGTCCACCAGGCACTTTCGTGCGGGTGGAAAACGAAGTAATAACATTACACAACAGTCCTCGATGGGACCCACAGAACAGATATATACAACAGCGACTCGAAGAGTCAAGAATACAGATGTAATATACAAGATCCAAATCACCTTGACAACGGTAGAGCGTCCGACTACGGACAAGAAGCAAATGGGGCTAAGAGCCCTGATGAATAACCAATGGCGTCCATAACCCTGCCCAGGCCAAGCCGGAAGGGTAACCCTGCTAACGACGTCGATCTCAAAACCTGCTTAAACAAAAAGGGGTGCCGGCAAAGGGCAAAGGAAAAAGAAGGAGCGTCAGTACTGAGGCCAGTACACGGCGAGACTAGAATTCGGCGGTCCTCGCCTACATAGGTATGGTGGACGGAGCGGCAGCGGCAACATGCACTAAACAACCTATAGAGACTCGATACAACTGGCGGCGATCAGAGAGGGATAAGAATGACCTATCCGGATCCAACCTGAAGCTAACACCAAACAAACCCATCCTGGTGTTTCCCCCTGGAGACCAAACGAGGAAGTCAACCGAGGAACTCACACAGTTGGCAGTTTTATTTATTCAGTTATCGTTGCAGCAATTACTAGTCAGGTTTAGATAATCATTCTGATAAAGTAAGCAGTGGGCACTTTTAGTTAATCATTCCGTTGTAGTTGCAACACTTACTAGTCAGATACGAATAACATGAGATAACCCCAAAACCCAGCAGTTGTTGGTACTTTTATTCAGCCATTCCGTTGTAGTTGCGATAATTACTAATCAGGTACAATGGTCGCAAGCGACACTCAAAACAAGCAATTGTGGGCAGTATTATTTAGCCATTCCATTATAGTGAAGTTGATTACTAGTCATTATAAAGTCAAATTTATAGCAATAAACTTTAGTTATGCTTGTCTATGGTCGAGATACTGTGCTCCAAGTCGTCCATATCTGCGGACACGGCTTTCAGAAAGTTTTACCCGGCCGGGGTGCACCAATAGCAACACACGCTCGATCAACCTCGGAAAAACCAAATCAAAACCCAACGAGGCTTTCACGACTGAACAATCACAGGATTCAGAAATATTTCAGAGGGCCACCCCATTGAGTAGACCCGCAACGAAGTAAGCAAGCTTCGAGACGGACTCAAGGTTTGCGACAATGGCTGTAAACGACTGGGAACCCGAAAGTGTGGCTGGGCTTGTCGATACCGCGAAAACATTACGCTTACCTAAACAGTACAGCGTGCTCCTCGCACAATCGTAAATACATAAGTAGCATGGCATAAGTACATGATCGTAAATAAAACCTCAAACTAGTTTGTGGCCCCAAGAAATAAGACTGAATCAAGCTCTGGCTCAGGGGGGTCCCATATACCTCCCAGATGTGGATAGCGCGATAAATCAAGGAACAGGTATCAAGTACTCGGGGTCCTACGGGACACAAGTGGGCATTCGGAAACCAAATATTATCTATCACCCACCGATGCCTCTGCTTATTTCAGTTTTAGTTGTTAAACAAGAATTAAAGTGAGCGATAAGTAAAACTATGATCATCTCCAACAACAACATGCGGAAATACATCAACAACTGTCGCACTGAGCGACACGCAACAGCACTTGAGCAAGCGACTACGACGCGCATGTCCAACTATCTACCAAACAACAGGTAATAGGATGTGTCCAAGGCAATATAAGGCTGCAGGGGATATCACAGGTACGGAAACTGAAGCATCGCAACACCGATAGCAATAGATCAACAGGAGGGAATAAATACTATAAAAGTAAGATAGGAAGAAAGGGGGAGATGCTTGCCTGAAAACATTGCCGAAGGTTCAACCGAAGATCGAGGCGAAGCTCACATCAACTCAACGGCCTTATCCGCGAAGAAGCAAAACACTAGAAGAAACACCGGATGCAATATTTAATACAACGGCAGAAGATCGGCATGATGCATGTATGATGTATGGCATGGCAAAGGTGCAATGCAATTAGGTCATGTTAAGCGGAACCGGGGTCCCGACAATTAATTAGATGGTTCATGTTATTTAGCTACCCCGCAATTTAACTGTTGTTTAACAAGGCAGAATATATCACCGGTTCGCTACACAAGTTTAAATGAGGCCAATATAAGGCTAGATTTGCCCGCATATGGGCCCCATATTTAATTATAAGGTGAATCGGCATAAGGCCCCCAAACCACATGATAAGATGCATGCGAGTATGACAATTTAATATGCAACAAGTTGTTATTACTTTTATGAAATAGGGTTCTCGGATAAGAGGTCACACATTGAGGGGGGCTCGACGAACTTGGGGTTCCGGGGTTCGGGGTCGGTCTCAGGGTCCAGGGTTCGACGGAAACGTTCTCGGACTCCGGGATCGTTCTCGGATATCGGGGGTAGCTCGTGTCGCGTCCGGGAAGCAGGACTTGGGTCGGTGTCGGGGTGCATCGGATTCTTCCGGGTCGGTGCCGTTCTTATCGTCGCGAGGATCTCGTTCGGTCCGCGCCATCGAGTCGATCTTGGCGTCCGGGATGCAGAACTTGGTGTCCGGGACGGAGTACTTGTCGCACCGGGGTCTTCGGATCGGGCTCCGGGATCGGTCTTCGGTTTCCACGGATCGGGGGTCTTCGGTCTCCGTGTGGGCGGTCTTGGCTACCGTGTAGAAGACCTTCGGTCATCGGATCCGTGTCGGCGCACCCGGGGTCTCGGCGGTACTTGTCGTCTCGCGAGTACAACCGTCACGCCACGACCTTGAAGGAGATCTTGGCGGTTGCTGGCTTCGGTTCCAGGACGGAGATCTTGGGGTACCGACTTCCATCTTGTGGTTATGAGAGTACCATCTTCATGTACACGTACGAAATCACCACTAGCACCTTCTCAGAAGTCCTCGCGGTACAACCTGCTGAGTCCAACACATGGGCATAGGCAAGTTCGTCGAGCACCTTGAAAACGAGGGCAGAGACGCGACGACTCGCGGGCGGAGGCGGGCAGGGAGCCACGGCACATGCTCGGCCGGCGGCGACGCGGGCCCGGCGACGGCGAGCAGCAGGGGGGGTCGAGGTGGTCGGCCGGCCGTCGCAGAGGCGGGGCGAGCTCTAAGGGCACGGGGCGGCGGCACTGGCCATGCCGGAGGCGGCGGGGTCCGGGGACGGGCGGCGGAGCGATTGTTGGCGGCGCAGGCCGGCGGCGAGCGGCGGGACCGCGCCGGCAGCGGCTCGGGGAGGTGAACGGCGGGCGCTGCCTCGGAAGGAGGACGCGGCAGCGACGCGGGCGGCGCGCTGGCACAGCGGGGAGGCGCCGGCGATCTCGAGCGGGCCGTCGCGGCTCGGGGAAGGGGAGGGGCTCGGCGGCGCGGGGCTGGAGAAGGCCGGAGGGTGCTGGTGGCCGCGGAGCTGGCGGTGGCCGCAGGCGGCGTGGGAGGCTTGGCGGCGGAGAGCTCTGGCGAAGGGAGGAGGCAGGCGGCGGAGGGTGAGGTCCTGGCGGCGGCGGAGGGTGCTTGGGGCGAGGCGCGCGCGCGGGCTAGAGGAGGCGAGGGTCGCCGTCGATGGAGCCGGTGGCGGGCAGAGGGGGCTCGGGGAAGAAGGCCCGGCGGCGCGCGAGGCCCAGGAGAGGAGGCGGCGAGGAGGACTGGAGGGTGCGGGGATCCGGCGGTTGGCGGCGGAGCTCGGGAGGTTGGGCGGCGGGGAGGAACGGAGGGCGACGCGGGAGGCCGGCGGGGAGGTGGGTTCAGGGGAGGGCGAGCCAGGGGAGAGCGTGGTCGCGTGGGGAAGGAGAGGAGAGAGGAAGAGGGAGGTGCGGGGGACAGGAGTGCCAGGGGTGGGGACCGTGGTGGGACCGTGCCGCGTGGGGGGGCTGTGTGCGCGTGAGTGCGTGCGTGCTGGCGTGTGAGTGGGTGTGGTGGGTGTGTTTAGAGAGAGAGGGAGTGTGTGTGGTGGTGAGGGAGTGGGTTAGGCCAGGTGAGGTGGCATAGTGTGATAGGCTGAGGGGGAGGGAAGAGATGACGTGGCGAGTTGCTATAGGGTGGGGTGAGGTGGAGGCTGGGGTGGGTAGGATAGGATTGGTAGCTGTAGGAATTAGGTGGACCGATTTAAATTTCTGGGGTGGTCGTTCGGGTCATTCGGCCCGTTCGACTGCCCCACTAAAATAATAAATATTTTTATTTCTTTTACAAACACCGTTTGCAAACCGATATCAGACACACAAAAATAATCCGGGGACCCGGGTTTTGATATTTGATTAAAGATGAGGCGTTTTAGAAAACCAAACGGGCTTTGCGAAAATAGGTTTAAGCAAACAATGCATGATGATGACGATGCAATGCACAAATTCAACGCGATTTTCTAGTAGTGGTTTTGCGGGATGCCACACTCCACGCTTGACATGCAACTTGTATTGCATAAGTGGCTTTGCGGGTGCCTGTTTCTCCTAGCATAGTTAAGATCCAATTTACAACGGGTGATCAACAATGCTAGTATCAATGTTGTGGTTCTTGTTCGTAAGTTAGAACGACACTCATTGAAAGCCCCAAACCACGTAAAATATGCAAAGAAAGTAGAGGCGTCTAACTTTGTTTTGCAGGGGTGTGCAGTGATGTGATATGGCCATGGTTGTGATTATATATGATGTATGAAATGTTCCTTATTGTAAGTCGGCAACCGACAGGAGCCATATGGTTGTCTTTAAATTCTGTTAATACCCGCGTGTCTATTCAAAGTAGTTGTAATAGTTGAAGCTGGTGGACGACAACCATGGAGCAGCGTCATTGACCTTGATGCAATGTTGGTGATGATGGAGATCATGTTCGTGCTAGAAGATGGAGATCGGAAGCACAAAGAAGAAAGGCCATATCATATCACATATTATGAATTGCATGTGATGTTAATCCTTTATGCATCTTGTATTGCTTAGTAGACGACGGTAGCATTATAAGATGATCCCTCATGCACATGAATTTCAAGTCATAAAGTGTTCACCCTTAGTTAGCACCGTTGCTAAAGCTTGTTGTTTCGAAGCACCACGTGATGATCGGGTGTGTTAGATTCTACAAGTGTATACAACGTGAGCAAGCCAGATTTGCTCATGCGGAAACTAAGGTTTGATCTTGACGAGTCTAGCATGTACAGACATGGCCTCAGGAACACGGATTACCGAAAGGTAGAGCATGAGTCATATAGTAGATATGATGAACATGTTGATTGTTCGCCATTGAAGCTATATCAACTCTCGTGATGATCGGTTTTGATGTGGTGGATTTGGTTCGTGTGATCACTAAAACAATGTGAGGGATATTGTTTTGAGTGGGAGTTCACCTAGATTAATTTAATTATTAATTAGAACTCAATTTATCATAAACTAAATCAAAGTGAATTTGCATAGTTGTTGTAGTCATTGGCATCCGTTTACCACCTTGCGCTTAGTTATAATTGAGATGATAGAACTATAGAATTCTGGTTAGTTACTTTACGAACTGGTATCGTATTGTTTTGAAGTGTTAATCTAAAGTTTAAAGTCCTATTGCAAACTTTCAGTAAGTTCCGGTTACTCCATGAAGTTTAATAATTAGTATTAAATCAAGCGTAAAAATTCCAAGTGTTAGTATATAAGTATCATGTTTGTCTCCATGATTCTTGATATTCAAAGGATTCTCTTAATATCAAGGTTATCTAGGATCTGAAAGAGTTGTTTCAGAAACCATGGTGTGTGGAAGATATTGTGATATCTGAAACGAAGTTTTGGTTGCAACATGATAGAGTATAATATGGCAAAGTTCATGTTCTCATATTTTGATGAGAACTTGCAAAAGGTTGGAGACACTTGTTGTCCTAATCCTCCAAAAGGTTTTGGATAGCAACATTATACTCATAATTCATCGTTATAAGCTAAAAGTATCTTGATCATGGACGATTCCATGATAAGGGTGAATATTTGATGTAGGTAAAATGTTTACTACACCAAGAGATTACTAAAGAAAGGAATTTGAAAGAACACCAAACATTTGATGATGGTGATCTACTTCAAAGTGCAAGTCCAAAGACATTGGTATTTAACTATACACGCTTTGGACTATATGTCATATGTATGACTCCACTATTGATGTTGATAGATTCTTTCAAACAGAAAAGGAAATATTGAAAGAAAATCTCATAAATATATGGCAGAAAGGAAAAGACTAGAATTGTTCAGTTTAAGTATATAGATGATATACATGTTATGGCTATATTCTTTGCTTATTAAACAATGTGGTTCTTAAGTATTTAATACTGAATTTGTTGGTATGAATCGTCATACGAAACAACAGAATTCATGAACTACAGTGGCCTAAGTAATTAGCAAAAGAATATGTGATGATGTTCATCGAAAACAAATAAAGGGTTATTGTGTTGCTCGTTAAACATCAAAGCTTGCCTTCAAGATTTGTTTTATCAGGTATTATGAGAACAAAAGGGTTGTTCAAATAATTGCCGTAATCCATAAAAGATGGATGATTCACAAATCTCGTTGGAAAAATCAGATCCATAAAACTAGTGCTAAAAATGTCGAAAGACAAATTGATTGAAAGATCACTTAGGAAGTGACATCGCCGTTTAAATTATATTGGAAAGAAAACATGAAGAAACTCCATCTGGTTGGAATTTTGGAGTCTTTTGATTTTTGATCACATGACGCTTGTGAAACTTTCCTAGAGATAATTGAAACTTCGTTCATAGGCCAAAAGGGAACGAATGACTAGCTTATTGGAACTTGTACATATTTTTGTACGAAATCCATTATGTGTAGTCAAGAGCGATGGATTTAAACTTCATATGCTTTCTCCAAAAATTTGAGTGAATATATGAATATTTACTTAATAAGGATGAAGTGTGAAATATTTGAAAAGTTCAAAGATTTTCAAGATGAAGTGCAAAATCATTGTAACAAGAATATAAATAGTTTATGATAAGATCATAAAGGAAGATATTTGAGTTACAAGTTTAGCATAATACCTAAGATTTAAGGAATCGTTCCGTGGATTTGCATTTTCCCGAAACACCATAAGAGTATGGAGTGTTCGAGATATGTAATTAAACCTTGTTTGACATGGTAAGATCGAAGGTGTAATTCATAAAACTTTCATTATATTTTAAAGATTAAAAGCTTTAGTGATTACCGTTTTTCCACTGAAAAGAGCTCCATCATAATCCGTTGAAATGACACCATATAAAGTTATGGTTTGGGATAAAACCCAAGTTGTCCTTTCTTAAAACATTGGTATGCTATGCATAAGAAAGATGTTTGCAACCAAAGTCGGATGAACTTGTCTTTGTATGTTATTTCGAATAACTGTTAAGTAATCCTCCATAACATCGGAGACAAAAGTGTTTGTCACTTAAAACGTCAAGTTTCTTTTAGAAGGAATTTTTCGTGAAAAGTTAAGTGGGAGGACAATAGAACTTTGATAAGGTTAAAAGAACCTTAGCTGTATGTGCAGAGTTGCGCAGCGCCGAAAAGTGTTCCGGAGGCAGCAACAATGCTCATGGCTCACGTACCTCAAAGGTTGTGGTCACGGAGATCCAAGTTCCTATTGAAACAAGTAGGTCGAATGAACAATCAAATACCAAGATTTGAGGGTTGAATCATTATTTGAGAATAATGAACCGACTACATGCAAAGAAGCGATGATGGGCCCTGACTCCGTCAAATGGCTTGAAGCCATAAAATCCGTGATAGTTCCATTCATGAGAAATCAAGTTTTGAACTTGAAGGACCCTCGATAAAGGTGTAAGACCTTACAGTTGTGTCTGGATCTATAAAGAAATAGACATGGATGTTTCACATCTATAATCGACATATTGGGAAAGAGTTCACAACAATGTTTAAAGGTTGACTATGACAAGATTTGATCTTTCATAGTGATATTTAGTCTAGACGGATTAATGTAGCAACACTACATATAATTTTGTTATATGATAGTTGAATAAACAAAACAAGTTCTTCTAATAGAATCGTTACCTAGGACATGTGCATAACACGGTCCATAGGGTTTTGTTAATTCATAGGATGCTAAAAGCATATGCAAACTTCAATGGTTGAAGTGAGTTTCGCGGAGTTGGAATCTTCACTATGATGAAACTGTTAAAGGAGTTTAAAAGTTCATTAGAGACAATGAAGATGCTTGCATTTGCAAGAAATTAAGTGGGAGCGCTAAGACATGTTTCTAATACATTATGTGGAAGACATATTGTTGATTGGAAATAATGTATCTTTTATTAACACATATTAAGAATTTCATCCCGATGAAAGACGTAGGCAAAACCCAAATATTTGGCATCAATAGACGCTAATATGGTTGTGCCAGAAGTACATAGACGATATATTGAATGAGTTCAATATAGAAACTACAAGAAAAGGTTCTTGTCGCACAGAAAGGATTGAAAGAGTTCAATGTTGATGATATATTCAAGTGTATTGACATTTGGTAAAGTGAAACAAATAATCAAGTATAGATTGATACTTGATGTATGAAATCACAAAGAGTATTTATATCAATCATACTGTGATATGTATAAATCCAGATATGTCCTATGCTCTAAATGTTGTGAGCATATACCAGAATGATTCGTAAGATGATCATTGGACAATAGTAAGGATATTCTTATGATCTTTTGGAAGAACTAAGAGTATATTATTTGTAGAAGTGACAAATAGATGGTTAGTTCATTGTAAAAGTACTACATTGATACTAGCTTTGTCACAAAGTACAAATTAAGTTTATCTCAATCTAAACTAAGGGTGGCACAATATAATGGAAAGTGAGTTCCATAATGGATTTGGATGAGTTCCAAAGTTAAGACATTGTGATCGATACTACAACAAAAGGCTAAGTATATGACTGCTATTATAGCAGCAAAAGAGGGCATTTGTGTCAAGTAGTTTGTTATCAAACTAGGTGTAGTTCACAAAGGGATAATACTATGAAGATATATTGTGCGACAATATTATCAACATGTTTTAACCCCAAAGAACTAAAGGTCACACCGAAAGACCAAATTTATACAAAGCCATCTCATTAGAGAATGAGTGATGCGTAGAGACGCAAAGACATGCAATTACACACGGACCTGGAAGTGTCAGATCTGGAGATCAGTTGACCACTAGCAATCGTGTACATACAACACCGAAAATGCCATAGGTGTTGAAAACACAAAAGATTTGAAACTAGATTATTGACTCTAGTGCAAGTGGGAGACTGTTGGAGATATGCCCAAGAGGCAATAATAAAGTGGTTATTATCATATCTTCACACTTATGATAAATGTTTACATACCATGCTATAATTGTATTAACCGGAAACATTAATACTTGTGTGATTTGTAAACTAAAATAAGAGTCCCTAGTAAAGCCTCTTGTTAAACTAGCTTGTTGGTTAATTTATGTTCATGGTTTCCTGATCATGAACATAGAGATGTTATTAACAACAGGATCATATCATTAGGAGAATGATGTGATGGACATACTCCTATAGATAAGCGTAGCATAAAGATCAAGTCATTTCAATAGTTCAATTGCTATATGCTTTCTGATACATAGTAACCTAATTCCTTCGACCATGAGATCATGCATATCACCTTTACCGGATGGATGCTTTGATGACATCAAACACCACACCGTAACTGGGTGGCTATAAAAGTGGCATTGAGTGTTCGGAAAGTATTGGTTGAAACACATGGATCAAGAGTGGGATTTTGTCCATCCATATGACGGATAGATATACTCTGGGCCCTCTCGGTGGAATGTCATCCAATTAGCTTGCAAGCATGTGACTGGCTCACAAGGGATCACATATCACGGGAACGAGAAAAGAGTACTTATCGGTAACGAGGTTGAACTAGGTATGCAGAGATACCGACGATCATAACCTCGGATAAGTAAACGATCGTGAGACAAAGGGAAATTGGTATCGTATGTAAGTGGTTCATTCGATCACAAAGTAATCGTAGAAATATGTGGGAGCCATATGAATTTCCAGATTCCTCTATTGGTTATTGTTCGGAGAAGTGTCTCGATCATGTCCGCATAATTCACGAACCGTAGGGAGACACACTTAAGGATTCAACGTTGTTTTAAGTAGTTATGGTATTATGAGAAAGAGACCGAATGTTGTTCGGAGTCTCGGATGGGATCCGGGATATCAGGAGGAGATCCGGAATGGTCCGGAGAATAAGATTCATATAAGGAAAGTCCCATTTCGGAGTTCGGGAATGATTCCGGTGTTTTCATCGGGAATGTTCTAGAAGGTTCCGGAATGTCCGGCACTCCGGAGGGGAAGGGGTACATGAATGTGTCATTGCATATTGGAATGATTGCATCATGTACTAAGTGTTCTCGCTGTTCCAAAACTGAAAAGTCAAACTGCCAGTTTGAAAGTCAAACGGCTAAAACAGGAAATTGTGGGAAACAATCAAGAGGTGGTTGAAACCGACTTGGAGAGGAGTCCCTCCTCTCCAAGCCGGCGCGCCAACCAAGGCCGACTTGGGGAGGGACTCCCCTCCCCTTGGCCGCACCTCCCACCTATAAAAGGAGGGGCAGGGGCCCCTCCTCTAGACACACAAGTTCCTATCCTCTAATCTCCGGTTTAGAGCCGTTTTGGTTTAGATCTTCTAATTGCCCTAGCCTTCGGTTTAGAGCCTTCTAATTGGTGTGTCTAAACCCTAGACCACTAATAGCTCTCTCTCATACTCCACCATACTCGCTCCGGCTTAAGGCGAAGCCCTGTGGGATCTCCCCTCTACTTCCGGTACCACGCCGTTGTGCTGCCGGAATCACGAGGAGAGTGCTACAACCTCCGCTGCCTGCTGGAACAAGGGAGAGGAAGGTCTTCGTCGAGTACCGAACGTGTGACCGACTGCGGAAGCGCTGCCGGAACGCAGCGCCGGAAGGATCGTCTACACGATCTTGAGATCGGGAAGAGTACGACTACATCACCCACGAGAATCCGCTCTCGTTAAACACTTTGGAATCTTCGAGGGTAAGTTATTCCATCGACTCGTTGCTACAATCTAGTAGATAGATCTTGGCTTGTTTGTTTGTATGCGATAGAAAATTTTTGTTTTCTATGCTACGAACCCCTACAGTCTCTTGGCTATACTAGTGCATCATTTCTTTCAACCAGTAGACAAAATTACGGGGCACAACACAAAGGTGAGACCTGATCTGCTTGGTTCTTCTTGCGTAGCCATGGCTCCGGGCACCCCCGATATGTGCGCCTCATGGCATGTCAAGGCGGTTGATCCTACCGATCTGTTTTTTTCTTTGTGTCCTTTGTTCCAACTTTCGATGTGCACGCTTGCGAGATCCGGTACTAGAAGAAGTGGACGGAGGCACTCGGCCTGGACGGGCCCGGGAGACAAAGAAGGGCAAGTGTGTGATCCGATGACGGTGGAGTTCTGCGGTGGATGCGGCGCAAGAGCTGATGCTAACAACATGTTTGATATAATTCCTAGCCCATACGATGAACAAATAAGAAGGACCAAACTTTTAGGGGGCTAATTGCAAATAAAATAGTCTACACATCAGCAAACTAACGGACACCGTCAAGGAGGGACCAAAACGCTTGTGTGCGGCAACTTCTTGCCCCGCTTTTGTGTTTTTGCAAGTTGGTGACCAGAACGCTCGTGCGCGGCAAGTTGATATACTATTTTGGCGGTTCTCTCTATCTGAATGGTTATCATTCCAACATTAGTATTTGGCAGGGTCACACAAGATTTAGAGTAGATGAATTACTCTTCAAATAATTAGCCAAACTACAGTGATATTACAAATACAAAGTAACATTAGTTGCGAGCATTTCGACGATTGGTGTTGCAGCCCATGTGACTTCTTTGTATCTTACATGTGTCAACTGTGCCTATTTCATCTACACCGTTTGGGATAAGGAGACCATTGTCTTCTAGGCAGGGCGAGCTTTTTTTTGAACAAGGAGTGATCCCGAAAGGGTTCGGTTCCCATTGAAAGCGAGATGTATAGGTATAAATGACAAGAGGGGCCCCAAGGAAATAAGAAACTACAGGACAACCCCTAAATTTTACAAGCAGGGCCCTAAAAGAAAGATGAAAAACACAATCAGGTCCTCTATCCTCGCCACCGCCTAAAAACCATGAATTCGATCCATGGACATCAGCTTCCCCGCAACCCCTCCTCATCACCACCATGGCGCCAAGAAGAGGTCTTATTTGTGTGTTATCTCACGTCCTACAAATTTGCCACCTGCATTGGAGCACCGCGAGGAGGAGGAGAACCACCATGCAATGCTAGTTCTGGCCGAGAATATCGCGCGCCATCCTTCCTACTTCGATTTTATTATCGGAGATCCCTACCAGCAACTTCGCCGCAGACAACGGTCCTCGTTGTGGAAGCCATGCCACCACAAAGGGACAGATCAAGCCACACAGGATTTGGCCAAAAGAACCCTATGCCCTCACCAATGGACAAACGACAACCTAATATACACATAACGGGCACCGACACCTCCCATCAGCCATCTGGATTAGTTCTGGTCGGCACACAGAGGAGGCTCTCAGGTACTGTAGCAAGAAAGGGAAAGAGGAGGAGGAAGGCATGAAAATCTCAATCTCCCCAATTTTTCTTGTTCTTTCCCATACATGTGCGATCACAATTATCACATGCCGGAGAGTTGGACCAGTTTGTTGAAAGAAATTATTTACTTCAAAACATATATATTGAAAATTACTTTTCTTGTCTTCTACCTATCAATAATGTTTTAGTTTTTGTAGTCCTCTGCAGGCTCACCCGTTACAACACACATAATATTCATACTATCTTTTAGAAAAAAACATTTTTTCGGTCCCTTAACTATTTTCAAAGCTTTAAGTTGGTCCCTCTACTAGGAACTATTTCCCTCAACTGACAAAAGAGTCTAGAATTTTGGTACTTTGCATACATGGAAGCCTAATCCCATGTATTGTTTTTCTATAAAAAAAGGTAAAAAGAGGGAATAATAAAAAAATTAATCTTTAAAATTTGGACACTAGTTTTAGATACTAGCGGGGGCCAAACTAAACTACATGTTGAGCTATCAAACACACTAGAATGTCACATTTGATATAACTAAGTTATAAAATCATGCTCTACAAATCTCTACGAGATATCTGTTACACCCATAAGTTGTATAGCATTGCCATTTTTATTTTCTTTGTGCTAAACATAATTTAATTCATCGAGATGTCCCATGAAAACAATAACATAAATATTATAACCAAATGGATTTCCTTTACCATCGTTGGATTTTTAATGATACATGATCAAATTATATTGTACCACATGGAACTCTAAGTCACTACATGCATGAAGATATTCGTGTTTGATACAATAAAATAGACTTTTACATTATCTATTATCCATATAAAAAATATATATAGTATATAATTATGTAAAAATGTTTAGTACAAATAGATAACAACCATTAATATTGACTCCCCACGAAACCAATAAAACATCTAACTAACATTATCCATATAAAACTTGTAACCTTTACCAAGCGTACTTATATGGGTAGAACAAACTTGTGTACTGACATATTTGATATTTTCTTAAGTTTAATTTCCTGATCTAAGCAATATAGCAGATCCATATATAGATATTTACCCAATGCAATCATATGGATGAACAATATTTTGGGATCGGTGCGGGCGAAACTCTGCTGAGAGGTCTCATTTATTTATAGATGATTTTTATTTCAACTTTTTGTAGTGTCACTAATGGTTATGTTTTCGATATTTTACAGACTCACACGTTATAGCCTACACAACATCTATATGGTTATCATATTTTGGTAACAAAATATTTACTTTTGTAATAAAATAGCTATTCTGGTCCATGCTCCTTGCCAGAATGTAATCGTTTACATCGATCTTAGTATTTTGATCCATTACCATTTGTTTTACCATGATGTGGTAGCTATATGCAAATGTGGAAACTCAGTTGTCACAACGATTTTCAAAACAAAGAAAAACAGAAAAAGTTAGAAAATCTCTACGGCACAATTTTTGGTTATCATGTTATGTTTATGTTATAAGCGGGTGTACAAAAATAGTAAAAAAAAGGGTGAAAATGGTTCCAAAAAACTCTAAAGTACGAAAGGTTCAGACAAATGTGATTAAGTTGACCACTACAATGCCAAACATAGAGAGTCCGTTTTAACTAGAAATAAAAAATGCAAGTGTGTGTTGGGAGGGGGGGGGGCATTCGAGGGTGTAGGAATTAAATGTGAAGAAAATAGAGTTCTAGCAATATGCTAAACCGTGTAAACAATATTTTTTTGAAAATAGAAGATTTACAAAGAATAATACAAAAATAATGATAAATTAAAAATGATATCAGATTTAGAAAAGCAGGAATATTATATAAAATTGAGGAAAATTGGTTATTCAAATGTAGTAATTAGAAAATAGAAACTAACTTCAGTGGACTCGATATTTTCCCTCATGTTTTTATAGTACCCATCTTTTAAATTCCAAAACATTTGTTAGTTTATTAGAATGTTTGTATTTATTTATTTTGTTTCCCATTTTTCCGATTGCTTTTAAAACTTATTTTGCTCCCTCAACTGCCAATCATGATAGAACACAACCAATAGTTTATTAGATTGCTCGCTCAGATGGCTCATCGAGCCGGACATCTACAACTTACTTACCTTCTCCCGTCTGATGACGGTGGAGTTCTGATGACGGTGGACATCAAGTGTGTGATCTGATGACGGTGGAGTTCTGCGGGGGATGCGGCGCAAGAGCTGATGCTAACAACATGTTTGATATAATTCCTAGCCCATATGATGAACAAATAAGAAGGACCAAACTTTTAGGGGGCTAATTGCAAATAAAATAGTCTACACGTGAGCAAACTAACGGAAACTCTATTTTGGCGGTTTTCTCTATCTGAATGGTTATCATTCCAACAGTAGTATTTGGCAGGGTCACACAAGATTTAGAGTAGATGAATTACTCTTCAAATAATTAGCCAAATTATAGTGACATTACAAACACAAAGTAACATTGGTCCGATCGGGTGAAGCTCCCGTGGACTGTGATGACGCCCCTTGGTCCTGGCATCTTGAGTAGTAGGTATGCATAGTGCGGGACGGCCAGGAACCTTGCGAATGCTACACACCCCAGGATGGTGTGGTATTGCGACGGCCAGTCCACCACTTCGAATTCTAGGCGCTCCTGCCGGAAGTTGTCCGGCTTCCCGAAGATAACGTCGAGCCCTATTTTGCCCAGGGGGAATATGCCCTTTCCTGGGACAATGCCGTGGAACGTTGTGTCTGATTGTTCCAGGCTGCATTGCGGGATCCGCATAGCTGCTAGAGTGCTTGCGAACATCAGATTTATGCCGCTGCCGCCGTCCATGAAGACGCGTCTCATCTCGAAGCCTCCGATCTGCGCCTCCAGCACCAGGGCATCATGGCCTGGGTGAGGGATCTGGCAAGGGTGATCCGCGCGAGTGAATGTGATGCAGGACTCCGATCCGCTGAGGTACTCAGGGATTGCAGGCGGAGTTGCCACGGCCAAGTTGATTTGTCGGGTGATTTTCTTCTGCACCCTGTTTGTGGGGCGTCCCTTCTGGATCATATTTAGTGCTCCCTTTGGTGGGGGGTATCCGACCCCGGCGTTGTTTTACGCTGGTGCGACTGGTTGGTTTGGGCCTCCAATAGGTGGCGGTGGAGGAGCTCCGTGTGCTATTTCTCCTGGCGCGGGTGCGTTTCCGAACGCAGGGGTTGGGGCTTGTTGCCTCATCTGCACCATGCTTTCTCTGAGTTTCTGGAACTCGCGGCAGTCCTTGAGCATGTGACTGGCTTTCTTTTTGCCATCTTGTTTGTCGATGTAGAAGTGGATGGTGCATGGACCCGAAAGTTTGACGAATGCTGAGGGTCCGTTGTCGCGGTCGCGGCGTTGCCACGACTGTGCTGGTCGTCCGCTGTCGCGGAAATTTCCTCCGCGGTATCCTCCGCTGTTGCGGCTGTTGTCGTTGCGGCGGTCGGCGTAGCCAGCCGCGACCATGTCGGGTCCATCGCGGTCCTCGTAGACACGTGATCTCCTCTTGCTGCGGCGTTCTCGCCTTCGGCCGTAGTCGTCCTCTTCATCTGATTGCACTCGCTGGATGCAATCTTCGCCGTCTGCCCAATTGTTGGCAATTTCCATGAGGTGGTCGAGTGTCTTGGGCTTGACACGCCCAAGTTCCTCCTTGAAATCTTGGCGTTTGACGCCATCTCTGAAGGCGTCGATGGCCCTCTCCTCGGAGATATGTGCTGCGGAGTTCTTGGTGGTAGACCAGCGTAATATGTACGAGCGAATAGATTCCCCCGTTCTCTGAGTGCAGGCTCGCAACTCTTCGATTGAGGCGGGCCTCTTGCTGGTGCCCTTGAAATTTCGGATGAAGCTGTAAGCTAGCTCCTCCCAACTTCGGATGGATCCTGATGATAGGCTGCTGAGCCAGACCCGCGCCCCGCCTGTCAGCTGCAGCTGGAGGCATTGCATGGCGGTTTCTTTGTTACCGCCATGCAGCTTGACGGATGACAGATGATCGCTGAGCCAAGATTTTGGATCTTGCGTGCCGTTGAACTTTGGAGTATCCGAAGGAAGCTTGAAATTGCGTGGCATCTGTGTTCGCCGAACAGATCTGCTGAAGCATCGAGCTCCACAGAGTTCTCCTTCGTCTTCATCCATCTCGGACTCGGACGAGCATGCGCGTTTGGCTCGTGCTTTATCGATTTTGCGCTGTGTAAGCGCGTCTCTGGCGTCGTAGTCGCGTTTATGGCGATGCGAGCTCTTCTTCCTTCGAGGAAGGTCGTGCTCCTCTTCCTCTTCGGATGAAGGGGTGGGGCTCCGGTCACGCCTGACCGGTGCTTTCTTCTTCGGCTCCGCAGGAGCATCTTCGTGGAGCGAAGCTCCGACGAGTCCGAGTCTAGTGAGTGCGGACTTATGCATGGCTCTTTTCGGGTCCCCTTCCGGAGGTTGGTGGGCCGCGAGATACACAGTGGCTGCCATGATCGCAGCTTGCGGTGTCTTCGGGATGATGTTGCCGTCGGCATCCATATCCATGAACGATGTGTGGAGAGTTCGGGTCACACCACGGCGTTCCTTGGGATCCATGTTCTCCACCCGCGAGCGGTGCTTGTTTCCCTGGTTTCCGTTCGTGCTAGAGCCGGGTGCCATGGCGGAGAGCGCAGCTCGTCGCGCACTGGACTCGGAGGCTGCTTGCTTGCGTTTGTCGAGCGTCTCCTGCATCTTGACTTGCTTCTTGTGCTCCTCGATGAGGAGGTAGTGGTACGCCATCAGTAGGTCACGTGGGGAGTCCACAGGTAGGACTATGTCGCCTGCAACGGCACGGCGTGCCTGGACTGTAGGGGTTCGTAGCATGGAAAACAAAAAATTTCTATCGCATACAAACAAATAAGCCAAGATCTATCTACTAGATTGTAGCAACGACTCGATGGAATAACTTACCCTCGAAGATTCCAAAGTGTTTAACGAGAGCGGATTCTCGTGGGTGATGTAGTAGTACTCTTCCCGATCTCAAGATCGTGTAGACGATCCTTCCGGCGCTGCGTTCCGGCAGCGCTTCCGCAGTCGGTCACACGTTCGGTACTCGACGAAGACCTTCCTCTCCCTTGTTCCAGCAGGCAGCGGAGGTTGTAGCACTCTCCTCGCGATTCCGGCAGCACAACGGCGTGGTACCGGAAGTAGAGGGGAGATCCCGCAGGGCTTCGCCTTAAGCCGGAGCGAGTATGGCGGAGTATGAGAGAGAACTATTAGTGGTCTAGGGTTTAGACACACCAATTAGAAGGCTCTAATCCGTAGGCTAGTGCAATTAGAAGCTCTAAACCAAAGCGGCTCTTAACCGGAGTTTAGGGCTAGGATTTAGATTAGAGGATAGGAACTTGTGTGTCTAGAGGAGGAGGCCCTGCCCCTCCTCTTATAGGTGGATGTAACACCCTCAGAATCGGCCCTATGCAAGTTTTAGCGAAACCCGCCAAACCTGCATAGAAACGATTCGAAGGTGCCCACCAGGCACTTTCGTGCGGGTGGAAAACGAAGTAATAACATTACACAACAGTCCTCGATGGGACCCACAGAACAGATATATATACAACAGCGACTCAAAGAGTCAAGAATACAGATATAATGTACAAAGATCCAAATCACCTCGAAAACGATGGAGCGTCCGACTACGGACAAGATGCAAATGGTACTAAGAGCCTTGAAGAATAATCAATGGCGTCCATAACCCTGCCCAGGCCAAACCGGAAGGGTAACCCTGCTAACGACGTCGATCTCGAAACCTGCTTAAACAAAAAGGGGTGCCGACAAAGGGCAAAGGAAAAAGAGGAGCGTCAGTACTGAGGCCAGTACACGGCGAGGCTAGAATTCGGCGGTCCTCGCCTACATAGGTATGGTGGACTGAGCGGCAGCGGCAGCATGCACTAAACAACCTATAGAGACTCGGTACAACTGGCGACTATCAGAGAGGGGTAAGATAGACCTATTCGGAACCAACCTGATTCTACCATCAAACAAACCCGTCCTGGTGTTTCCCCCTCGAGACCACACGAGGAAGTCGACCGAGGAACTCACACAGTTGGCAGTTTTATTTATTCAGTTATCGTTGCAGCAATTACTAGTCAGGTTTAGATAATCATCCTGATAAAGTAAGCAGTGGGCACTTTTATTAATCATTCCGTTGTAGTTGCCGCACTTACCAATCAGATACAATTAGCATGAGATAACCCCAAAACCCAGCAGTTGATGGTACTTTCATTTAGCCATTCTGTTGTAGTGAAGCTGATTACTAGTCATACCGGATACAAGTCAATTTATAACAGTAAACTTTAGTTATAGTTGTCTATGATCAAGCACTGTGCTCCAAGTCGTCCATAACCGCGGACACGGCTTCTCGAAAAGATTTAACCCTGTAGGGGTGCACCAAAGTATCCACAGGCACTTCGACCCTTTTTGCCAGATCAGTTAACATACACCCATCGGTATGTCGGCGGGGCCTAAGTCACGACGTTCCCAGACCCAAAGCAAGCACGGGGGGGGGGGGGGGGGGGGGGGCACCCCACTAAGTACACCCGCAACAAAGTCGGTCGGTCTCCGAGACGGACTTAGGGTTTGGGTAGACGGCTGTGAACGACAGCAAATCCCAAAACTGGGACTGTCGACACCGCGAAAACGTGTCCCGATCCTAAACAGTACAGGTCCTATCTGTCGCACAATTTAAATAAAGCAGTAAAGCATGGCATAAGTACAGGATAGTAAATAAAACCTCAAACTAGTTTGTGGCCCCCAGTACAATACTTTGAAATCAGGTAATAATCAATGGGGGGCCCATATCTCCCCACCTGTGGTTAGCGCGCTCGATCTCGGAACAGGTGTCAAGAACTCGGGGTCCTACGGGACACAAGTGGGCGGTTAACAACCAAATAACATCTATTGCCCACCTGTGCCTCTGCTTACCTACTTCAATTTTAGTTGTTAAACAGGAATTAAAGTGAACGATAAGGAAAGCCATGATCATCTCCAACATCAATCAGGCGGCAATACTCCAACAACTTTGGTACTGGTCGTCACGCAACAGCACTTGGGCAAGCGACTACGACGCGCAAGTCCAACTATCTACCAAACAACAGGTAATAGGATGTGTCCAAGGCAATATAAGGCTGCAAGGGATATCACGGGTACGAAAACTAGAGCATCGCAACACAGATAGCAATAGATCAATAGGAGGGAGTAAATACTATAAAAGTAAGATAGGTAGAAAGGGGGAGATGCTCGCCTGAAAACATTGTCGAAGGTTCATCCGAAGATCGGGGCGACACTCGCATCAACTCAACGGCCTTATCCGCGAAGAAGCAAAACACTAGAAGAAACACCGGATGCAATATTTAATACTACGGCAAAAGATCGGGCATGATGCATGTATGATGTATGACAAGGCAAAGGTGCGATGCAATTAGGTCATATTAAGCGGAACCGGGGTCCCGACAATTAATTATATGGTTCTAGTTGTTTATCTACCCCGCAAATTAAAGGTTGTTTATCAAGGCAGAATATATCACCCGTTCGCTACACAAATTTAAATGAGGCCAATATGAGACTAGATTTACCCGCTTATGGGCCCCATATTTAGTTATTAGGTGAATCGGCATAGGGCCCCCAAACCACACAAATATGCATGCGAGATGAACAATTAATATGCAACAAGTTGTATTATGTTATAAAATAGGGTTTCGGGAAGGGGTTCACACATTAGAGGGTCTCGACGAACTTGGGGTTCCGGGGTCGGGGTTCGGTCTCAGGGTCCGGATCTGGGGTTCGGTCTCGGCGGGATCGTTCTCGGATAACGGAGGTAGGTCTTGGCGCCTCCGGGGTCTTCGGGTCATGTTGTCGGTCTTGTCGTCTCACGCGGAGATCTTGGCGTTCCGGGAGGGAGTACTTGGTCTGGCGTCGGGGCATCGGACTCGCCCTGGTTGCTGTCGCTCTTGTCGGGCCCGCGCCATCGAGTCGGTCTTGGCATCCAGGCGAGGAACTTGGCGTATCCGTGTCGGCGATCTTGGCGTTCTTCAGGTTCGGGTCCTGGCGTGGCCCTTGGTTCACCGGGATCGGGCTTCGGGAGCTTGGTCATCAGATCGGTGCAGGAGTTCTTGGGGTCCCGACGACCGTTGTCGTTGTCGTCTCGAGTGGCACTAGCGGTGGACGATCTTGGCGGTTCACGGTGACCTCGTCTTGTTAGAACATCAGCACATGAACAGAGGAGCACATCTGCTGCAACCCCCGAGGCGTCGGCAACGGCATGGTTCTCACCTACGGTCATTAATCCTTGCAGGAGTTTTGTCGGCATCCGAGGGTCTCTGCAAGATTTTCCGGGTCTTCTTCGTGTCACCACACAGCCCCACTGCGATCTAGAGGCGGCAGACGTTGACTGTACTGCGGACGCAGGGCAGGGGCACCGCGGCCTTGGCAGCAGGGACGCGATGGAGGAGGTCGCTGGGACAGGGTGGAGGCGCGGGGCCGGCTCGGGCGGCAGGGCGCGCTTGCAGAGGCGGGCTCGCCGGTGAGGCGACGACCTGCGAGGCGGGACGGAGCGGCGAGGGGGGGTGGCTCGAGGCGAGCTCGACCGCAGTGGGGCGGCGAGCTGGCTGCGGGGCGGAGCGGCGAGGAGGGCCGACGAGGCGGCCGGGAGGGGAGAAGGCGGAGGGGGGTCCGGCTGCCGGGGCGCGGGGCCTGCCGCGGGAGGGGGAAGGAGCGGAGGAGCGGACCCTACGCCGGCGAGGAGGACGGGGCGAGCAGGGCGTCGCGGTGGCGGAGGAAGGAGGCGGGCGCACGGCGGCGCTGCCTGCCGACGAGGTGGAGAGCGGTGAGGGGAGGAGCGGAGGGGAGGAGCTGGAGGTCGGGGAGGCGCAGCGACCGGAGGAGGTTGGGCGGCGGGGCGCCGGCGAGCGCGCGCGGCGGAGAGGAGGGCCGCTGGCAGGCGAGGAGGAAGGGCGGCGGCTAGGTGGGGTGGAGGCAGGGACGGCCGAGGGGCGCCGCGGGAGGCGGTCGGAGCTGGCGGCGAGGTCGGCCGACGGAGGAAGGGAAGGCGGTGGGGGTCGAGGGAGGCGCGGTCGCGCGGCGGCGCCGGCGAGGGTGGCCGGAGGACGGTGGGGGAGGGGCTCAGAGAGGAGGGAGAGGACGCGGGGGAGAGAGGGTGAGCGTGGGGTGGAGCAGAGGGTCGGGGGAAGAAAGGGACTGCGGGGGGAAGAGAGGAGAGAGTGGGGGCACGCGGGGCCAGGGGTGGGGCCGGGTGCGGGGTCCACACGCGGGTTGGGGCTGTGGGGCCCGGGGGTCAGGGGGTTGACCGGTCCAGGTGGGGCCAGGGGGAGGGCCCGGGGGAATAGGGAGAGAGGGTAGGATGGTGAGGGTGAGAAAAGGAGAGAGAGGGTGGGCTGGTGGATCGGTGAGGTGGCGGGGTGGGTAGGAGTTTAGGGAAGGGTGAGGTGGCACACTTTGGTTGGTGGGTAGATTAGGATTGGGTGGGGATAGGTTTTAGAGGTGGCTGATTTAGAAGTTGTGTTTGTTTGGTCTGTTTAATTTAAAACAAAGCCACTTTGCAAATAGTTTTTAGGGAAATAAAATATCCGATACGCTCGGGGTTTTGCCTTTGAAATAAAGAGGGGTATTTGTACAAGCAAAACTAGGTTTTTTCGAAATAGTTCAGACAAACAATGCAAGATGATGGCGATGCAATGCACAAAAACAACGCGATTTTCTAGTAGTGGTTTTGCGGGATGCCACAATTCGACACCACTAACAAGGGATCTCGCCCTCGAGATCCGCCTCATGGTACCGGAAGGAAGGTCGGCGATCTGCGTCTTCTCGCTTCGTGTAGATCCTCGCGACACCACTAACAAGAGTTCGTTGTCCGTGATCGTCGAGAGAACTCTCCGGTACAAGAGGGCGAAGGTAGAGGTATCAACAAATAAAGCCACCTCTAGCTTCCGTGGACGGAGTAAAACTGCAGGATCCACTGATTCGATGTGCACGAGCGAATGATAAGAGTAGTGGTATGGTAGCTACTCCATCCCGCACTCAAACCATTACTCTGCACACGAATAGGAGGATTATGCAACCAACTCTCGGAATTAGACTGAAGATCTCGACAAGCGAGGTTCGGAAACAAAGGAGTGATGCAGACTCTGCATCGGATCTGGCGTAGATGATGTCGTCGCGCTGGGAAACACCGGAAGGCACAAACAAGGAACAAAGAATGGTACCACAGTAGACGGATTCCTCAGGCAGCTTGAACACCGGATGGTAGAACACCGTCATCAAAGGAGGAAGCGAAACCCTGAAGGTACGACGGAACCCAACCACGAGAAATCCTGGACTCGAAGATAAAGACGAGAGCGGATTCAAAACACGTAGAGGTAAGAGGAGAATAGCAGAGGGGTAAGGAATAAAATCAGACCTAATCAGAACTATCTAACCGGTTTTGCAAAAATAGTTTTGACACTCTACTTCGGCCATTAGCTAGGTTATCCTACAGGCTGGACTTGTGGGGTATCGCAACTGCTGAGCTCTGATACCACTCTGTAACACCCTCAGAATCGGCCCTATGCAAGTTTTAGCGAAACCCGCCTAGCCCGCATAGAAACGATTCGAAGGTGCCCACCAGGCACTTTCGTGCGGGTGGAAAACGAAGTAATAAAATTACACAACAGTCCTCGATGGGACCCACAGAACAGATATATATACAACAGCGACTCAAAGAGTCAAGAATACAGATATAATGTACAAAGATCCAAATCACCTCGAAAACGATGGAGCGTCCGACTACGGACAAGATGCAAATGGGACTAAGAGCCCTGAAGAATAATCAATGGCGTCCATAACCCTGCCCAGGCCAAGCCGGAAGGGTAACCCTGCTAACGACGTCAATCTCGAAACCTGCTTAAACAAAAAGGGGTGCCGACAAAGGGCAAAGGAAAAAGAGGAGCGTCAGTACTGAGGCCAGTACACGGCGAGGCTAGAATTCGGCGGTCCTCGCCTACATAGGTATGGTGGACTGAGCGGCAGCGGCAGCATGCACTAAACAACCTATAGAGACTCGGTACAACTGGCGACTATCAGAGAGGGGTAAGATAGACCTATTCGGAACCAACCTGATTCTACCATCAAACAAACCCGTCCTGGTGTTTCCCCCTCGAGACCACACGAGGAAGTCGACCGAGGAACTCACACAGTTGGCAGTTTTATTTATTCAGTTATCGTTGCAGCAATTACTAGTCAGGTTTAGATAATCATCCTGATAAAGTAAGCAATGGGCACTTGTATTAATCATTCCGTTGTAGTTTCCGCACTTACTAATCAGATACAATTAGCATGAGATAACCCCAAAACCCAGCAGTTGATGGTACTTTCATTTAGCCATTCTGTTGTAGTGAAGCTGATTAATAGTCATACCGGATACAAGTCAATTTATAACAGTAAACTTTAGTTATAGTTGTCTATGATCAAGCACTGTGCTCCAAGTCGTCCATAACCGCGGACACGGCTTCTCGAAAAGATTTAACCCTGCAGGGGTGCACCAAAGTATCCACAGGCACTTCGACCCTTTTTGCCAGATCAGTTAACATACACCCATCGGTATGTCGGCGGGGCCTAAGTCACGACGTTCCCAGACCCAAAGCAAGCACGGGGGGGGGGGGGGGCACCCTACTAAGTACACCCGCAACAAAGTCGGCCGGTCTCCGAGACGGACTTAGGGTTTGGGTAGAGGGCTGTGAACGACAGCAAATCCCAAAACTGGGACTGTCGACACCGCGAAAACGTGTCCCGATCCTAAACAGTACAGGTGCTATCTGTCGCATAATTTAAATAAAGCAGTAAAGCATGGCATAAGTACAGGATAGTAAATAAAACCTCAAACTAGTTTGTGGCCCCCAGTACAATACTTTGAAATCAGGTAATAATCAATGGGGGGCCCATATCTCCCCACCTGTGGTTAGCGCGCTCGATCTCGGAACAGGTGTCAAGAACTCGGGGTCCTACGGGACACAAGTGGGCGGTTAACAACCAAATAACATCTATTGCCCACCTGTGCCTCTGCTTACCTACTTCAATTTTAGTTGTTAAACAGGAATTAAAGTGAACGATAAGTAAAGCCATGATCATCTCCAACATCAATCAGGCGGCAATACTCCAACAACTGTGGTACTGGTCGTCACGCAACAACACTTGGGCAAGCGACTACGACGCGCAAGTCCAACTATCTACCAAACAACAGGTAATAGGATGTGTCCAAGGCAATATAAGGCTGCAAGGGATATCACGGGTACGAAAACTAGAGCATCGCAACACAGATAGCAATAGATCAATAGGAGGGAGTAAATACTATAAAAGTAAGATAGGTAGAAAGGGGGAGATGCTCGCCTGAAAACATTGTCGAAGGTTCATCCGAAGATCGGGGCGACACTTGCATCAACTCAACGGCCTTATCCGCGAAGAAGCAAAACACTAGAAGAAACACCGGATGCAATATTTAATACTACGACAAAAGATCGGGCATGATGCATGTATGATGTATGACAAGGCAAAGGTGCGATGCAATTAGGTCATATTAAGCGGAACCGGGGTCCCGACAATTAATTATATGGTTCTAGTTGTTTATCTACCCCGCAAATTAAAGGTTGTTTATCAAGGCAGAATATATCACCCGTTCGCTACACAAATTTAAATGAGGCCAATATGAGACTAGATTTACCCGCTTATGGGCCCCATATTTAGTTATTAGGTGAATCGGCATAGGGCCCCCAAACCACACAAATATGCATGCGAGATGAACAATTAATATGCAACAAGTTGTATTATGTTATAAAATAGGGTTTCGGGAAGGGGTTCACACATTAGAGGGTCTCGACGAACTTGGGGTTCCGGGGTCGGGGTTCGGTCTCAGGGTCCGGATATGGGGTTCAGTCTCGGCGGGATCGTTCTTGGATAACGGAGGTAGGTCTTGGCGCCTCCGGGGTCTTCGGGTCATGTTGTCGGTCTTTTCGTCTCACGCGGAGATCTTGGCGTTCCGGGAGGGAGTACTTGGTCTGGCGTCGGGGCATCGGACTCGCCCTGGTTGCTGTCGCTCTTGTCGGGCCCGCGCCATCGAGTCGGTCTTGGCATCCAGGCGAGGAACTTGGCGTATCCGCGTCGGCGATCTTGGCGTTCTTCAGGTTCGGGTCCTGGCGTGGCCCTTGGTTCACCGGGATCGGGCGTCGGGAGCTTGGTCATCAGATCGGTGCAGGAGTTCTTGGGGTCCCGACGACCGTTGTCGTTGTCGTCTCGAGTGGAACTAGCGGTGGACGATCTTGGCGGTTCACGACGACCTCGTCTTGTTAGAACATCAGCACATGAACAGAGGAGCACATCTGCTGCAACCCCCGAGGCGTCGGCAACGGCATGGTTCTCACCTACGGTCATCAATCCTTGTAGGAGTTTTGTCGGCATCCGAGGGTCTCTGCAAGATTTTCCGGGTCTTCTTCGTGTCACCACACAGCCCCACTGCGATCTAGAGGCGGCAGACGTTGACTGTACTGCGGACGCAGGGCAGGGGCACCGCGGCCTTGGCAGCAGGGACGCGATGGAGGAGGTTGCTGGGACGAGGTGGAGGCGCGGGGCCGGCTCGGGCGGCAGGGCGCGCTTGCAGAGGCGGGCTCACCGGCGAGGCGACGACCTGCAAGGCGGGACGGAGCGGCGAGGGGGGGGGTGGCTCGGGGCGAGCTCGACCGCGGTGGGGCGGCGAGCTGGCTGCGGGGCGGAGCGGCGAGGAGGGCCGGCGAGGCGGCCGGGAGGGGAGAAGGCGGAGGGGGGTCCGGCTGCCAGGGCGCGGGGCCTGCCGCGGGAGGGGGAAGGAGCGGAGGAGGGGACCCGACGCCGGCGAGGAGGACGGGGCGAGCAGGGCATCGCGGTGGCGGAGGAAGGAGGCGGGCACGCGGCGGCGCTGCCTGCCGGCGAGGTGGAGAGCGGTGAGGGGAGGAGCGGAGGGGAGGAGCCGGAGGTCGGGGAGGCGCAGCGACCGGAGGAGGTTGGGCGGCGGGGCGCCGGCGAGCGCGCGCGGCGGAGAGGAGGGCCGCTGGCAGGCGAGGAGGAAGGGCGGCGGCTAGGTGGGGTGGAGGTAGGGACGGCCGGGGGGCGCCGCGGGAGGCGGTCGGAGCTGGCGGCGAGGTCGGCCGACGGAGGAAGGGAAGGCGGTGGGGGCGAGGGAGGCGCGGTCGCGCGGCGGCGCCGGTGAGGGTGGCCGGAGGACGGTGGGGGAGGGGCTCAAAGAGGAGGGAGAGGACGCGGGGGAGAGAGGGTGAGCGCGGGGTGGAGCAGAGGGTCGGGGGAAGAGAGGGACTGCGGGGGGAAGAGAGGAGAGAGTGGGGGCACGCGGGGCAGGGGTGGGGCCGGGTGCGGGGTCCACGCGCGGGTTGGGGCTGTGGGGCCCGGGGGTCAGGGGGTTGACCGGTCCAGGTGGGGCCAGGGGGAGGGCCCGGGGGAATAGGGAGAGAGGGTAGGATGGTGAGGGTGAGAAAAGGAGAGAGAGGGTGGGCTGGTGGATCGGTGAGGTGGCGGGGTGGGTAGGAGTTTAGGGAAGGGTGAGGTGGCACACTTTGGTTGGTGGGTAGATTAGGATTGGGTGGGGATAGGTTTTAGAGGTGGCTGATTTAGAAGTTGTGTTTGTTTGGTCTGTTTAATTTAAAACAAAGCCACTTTGCAAATAGTTTTTAGGGAAATAAAATATCCGATACGCTCGGGGTTTTGCCTTTGAAATAAAGAGGGGTATTTGTACAAGCAAAACTAGGTTTTTTCGAAATAGTTCAGACAAACAATGCAAGATGATGGCGATGCAATGCACAAAAACAACGCGATTTTCTAGTAGTGGTTTTGCGGGATGCCACAGTGGAGGAGGGTCGGCGACCAAGGGGAGGGAGGGGAGTCCCTCCCCAACTCGGCCTAGGTGGTGCGCCGGCTTGGAGAGGAGGGACTCCTCCCCCAAGTCGGTTTCAACCTCCTCTTGCTTGTTTCCCTCAGTTTCCTGTTTTAGCCGTTTGACTTTCAAACTGGCCGTTTGACTTTTCAGTTTGGGATTCAATTTAATCCTTTATTTGGAACAGCGAGAACACTTAGTACATGATGCAATAATTCCAATGCAATGACACATTCATGTACCCCTTCCCCTCCGGAGTGCCGGACATTCCGGCACCTTCTAGAACATTCCCGATGAAAACACCGGAATCATTCCTGAACTCCGAAACGGGACTTTCCTTATATGAATATTATTCTCTGGACCATTCCGGATCACCTCGTGATATCCCGGATCCCATCCGAGACTCCGAACAACATTCGGTCTCTTTCTCATAATACCATAACTACTCAAAACAACGTCGAATCCTTAAGTGTGTCTCCCTACGGTTCGTGAATTATGCGGACATGATCGAGACACTTCTCCGAACAATAACCAATAGAGGAATCTGGAAATTCATATGGCTCCCACATATTTCTACGGTTACTTTGCGATCGAATGAACCACTTACATACGATACCAATTTCCCTTTGTCTCACGATAGTTTACTTATCCGAGGTTATGATCGTCGGTATCTCTGCATACCTAGTTCAATCTCGTTACCGACAAGTACTCTTTTCTCGTTCCCGTGATATGTGATCCCTTGTGAGCCAGTCACATGCTTGCAAGCTAATTGGATGACATTCCACCGAGAGGGCCCAGAGTATATCTATCCGTCATATGGATGGACAAATCCCACTCTTGATCCATGTGTCTCAACCAATACTTTTCGAACACTCAATGCCACCTTTATAGCCACCCAGTTACGGTGTGGTGTTTGATGTCATCAAAGCATCCATCCGGTAAAGGTGATATGCATGATCTCATGGTCGAAGGAATTAGGTTACTATGTATCAGAAAGCATATAGCAATTGAACTATTGAAATGACTTGATATTTATGCTACGCTTATCTATAGGAGTATTTCCACCATATCATTCTCCTAACGATATGATCTTGTTGTTGATAACATCTCAATGTTCATGATAGGGAAACCACAATCATTAATCAACCAACAAGCTAGTGAAGTATAGAGGCTATACTAGGGACTTCAAATTAAGTTTACAAATCACACAAGTATCAATGTTTCCTTGTTAATACTATTATAGCATGAATGTAAACATTTATCATAAACACAGAGATATAATAATAACTACATTTATTATTTCCTCTAGGGCATATCTCCAACAGTCTCCCACTTGCACTAGAGTCATCTAATCTAGATTACATGGTAATATACCGAACACCCATGGCAGTTTGGTGTTGGTCATGTTTTGCCCTCGGGAGAGGTTTAGTCAACGGATCCGCCACATTCAGATCTGTGTGTACTTTGCAAATATTTATATCCCCATCCTGGATATGTTCTCGAATAGCGTGAAAACGCAGCTTGATGTGCTTCAGCTTCTTGTGTGACCTTGGTTCTTGCGCATTGGCTATGGCGCCCATGTTATCATAGTAGATAGACATTGGGTCCAGCGCACTAGGAACCACACCCAGCTCTGTAATGAACTCTTTCATCCATATCGCTTCTTGTGAAGCCTCCGAAGCAGCCATGTATTCCGATTCAGTTGAAGATCTTGCCACAACGCTTTGCTTTGCACTCCTCCAGCTAACTGTTGCACCATTCAAAATAAATACGTATCCAGATTGTGATTTAGAATCATCCGGATCGGTGTTCCAACTAGCATCGGTGTAACCATTAACAACGAGTTGTTCATCACCTCCATAAGAAAGAACCATATCCTTAGTTCTTCTCAAGTACTTAAGGATGTTTTTGACCGCTGTCCAATGATCCACTCCTGGATCACTTTGATATCTTCTAGTTAAACTAACAGCATATGCAATGTCGGGTCTAGTACATAGCATGGAATACATTAGAGATCCTATGGCTGAGGCATAGGGAGTCTTACTCATTCGTTCTCTATCTTCTGCCGATGTCGGACTTTGAGTTTTACTCAAGATCGTATTGGGCAACATGGGCAAGAACCCTTTCTTGCTTTCTTCCATTCCAAACCTCTTTAGAAATTTGTCCAAATATGTACTCTGTGACAATGATATTTGGCGTTTCGATCTATCTCTATAAATCTTTATGCCTAATATGTAAGCTGCTTCGCCAAGATCCTTCATTGAAAAACTATTATTCAAATATTCCTTGACACTATTAAGAAGGTCTACATCATTCCCAATCAACAATATGTCATCCACATATAGTATTAAGAATGCTACAGAGCTCCCACTCACTTTCTTGTAAATACAAGCTTCTCCATAAGTTTGTATAAAACCAAAACTTTTGATCACCTTATCAAAACGTTGATTCCAACTTCGGGATGCTTGCTTCAATCCATAGATGGACCGTTGAAGTTTGCATACCTTGTTAGCATCTTTAGGATCGACAAAACCTTTGGGTTGGATCATATACAACTCTTCATCAATATCTCCATTGAGGAATGCTGTTTTGACATCCATCTGCCATATCTCATAATCATAATATGCAGCGATTGCTAACATAATCCTCACAGACTTTAGCTTCGCTACCGGTGAGAAAGTCTCATCGTAGTCAACTCCTTGAATTTGTCGAAACCCTTTTGCGACAAGTCGAGCTTTATAGACAGTAATATTACCATCAGCATCTATTTTCTTCTTGAAAATCCATTTGTTCTCGACAGCCTTTCGGCCATCCGGTAAGTCCACCAAAGTCCATACTTGGTTTTCGTACATGGATCCAATCTCGGATTTCATGGCTTCTTGCCATTTATTGGAATCTGGGCTCATCATCGCTTCCTCATATGTCTCGGGGTCATCGGTGTTGTCCACCAACATGACACTCATAACGGGATCATACCAATCTGGAGTGGTACGAGTTCTTGTTGACCTCCGAGGCTCTGTAGCTACTTCAACCGAAGTTTCATGATCACCATCATTAGCTTCCTCTCTTATTGGTGCAGGCACCACAGGAACTTCTTCCGGTGCTGCGCTACTCGCAATTTCGAGAGAAGGTTCGACAACCTCGTCGAGTTCTACTTTCCTTCCAGTCACTTCTTTCGAGAGAAATTCCTTCTCTAGAAAGTATCCATTCTTGGCAACGAAGATTTTGCCTTCGGATCTATGATAGAAGGTATACCCAATAGTTTCCTTCGGGTATCCTATGAAGACGTATTTTTCCGCTTTGGGTTCAAGCTTGTCCGGCTGTAACTTCTTTACATAGGCTTCGCATCCCCAAACTTTAAGGAACGACAATTTAGGTTTCTTCCCAAACCATAATTCATACGATGTCGTTTCAACGGATTTAGACGGTGCCCTATTTAAAGTGAATGCGGTTGTTTCTAATGCATAACCCCAAAATGATAGCGGTAAATCTGTAAGTGACATCATAGAACGAACCATATCTAAGAGAGTTCGATTACGACGTTCGGACACACCATTACGCTGTGGTGTTCCCGGCGGTGTCAACTGTGAAAGTATTCCGCATTTCTTCAAATGCTCGCCAAACTCGTGACTTAGATATTCACCTCCACGATCAGAACGTAGAAATTTAATCTTCTTGTTACGTTGATTCTCTACCTCACTTTGAAACTCCTTAAACTTCTCGAAAGTTTCGGATTTATGTTTCATGAAATAGATATACCCATATCTACTCAAGTCATCCGTGAAGGTAAGAACATAACGATAACCACCGCGCGATGCTACACTCATTGGACCACACACATCGGTATGTATGATTTCCAATAAGTCCGTAGCTCGCTCCATCATACCAGAAAATGGAGTCTTAGTCATTTTTCCCATCAGACATGCTTCGCATCTTTCAAGTGATTCAAAATCAAGTGATTCAAGAAGTCCATCGGAATGGAGTTTCTTCATACGCTTCACTCCAATGTGACCAAGACGACAGTGCCACATATAGGTCGAATTATCGCTTGATTTCAAACGTTTAGCCTCAATGTTGTTGATATGTGTATTTACACTATTGAGATTCAATAAGAATATACCATCTATCAAAGGTGCATGTGCATAAAACATATTACTCATATAAATCGAACAACCATTATTCTCTGACTTAAACAAGTAACCGTCTTGCAATAAACAAGATCCCGATATAATGTTCATGCTCAACGCAGGCACCAAATAACAATTATTTAAGTATAAAACTAATCCCGATGGTAGATGAAGGGGTAGCGTGCCGACCGCGATCACATCAACCTTTGATCCGTTTCCCACGCGCATCGTCACCTCGTTCTTCGCTAGCTTCCGTTTATTCTGCAGCACCTGTTTCGAGTTACAAATATGAGCAACCGAACCAGTATCAAATACCCAGGCACTACTACGAGTACTAGTGAGATACACATCAATAACATGTATATCAGATATACCTTTCTTCTTGATGTTGCCGTTCTTCAGATCCGCCAAGTACTTTGGGCAATTCCGCTTCCAGTGACCTTCTCCCTTGCAGTAAAAGCACTCACTATCAGGCTTGGGTCCAGCCTTGGTCTTCTTCGCCGGCGTGGTAACTTTCTTACCACCCTTCTTGAAGTGTCCCTTTTGCTTAGACTTGCCTTTCTTGAATTTGGTGGTCTTATTGACCAACAACACTTGGTGCTCTTTCTTGATCTCCACTTCTGTAGATTTCAACATGGCAAAGAGTTCTGGCAACGTCTTGTTCATGTTCTGCATGTTGTAGTTCATCACAAAGTTCTTGTAACTTGGTGGTAGTGATTGGAGGACACGGTAAATCCCCAAAGCATTAGGAATCACTATACCCAAGCTTTGAAGTTTGTTTGCGTGCCCTGACATCTTAAGCAGATGCTCACTAACGGAGCTGCCTTCTTCCATCTTGCAGTTAAAGAACTTTTCAGAAGCCACATAGCTTTCAATTGCCGCATGAGTCTCAAAAATCAATTTGAGATCCTCGACAATATCATATGGGTCTGACTCTTCAAACCTTTTCTGAAGCTCCGATTCCAAACCATACAAGATAGCACACTGAACTATGGAGTACTGATTCTTCCGAGCGAGGTAAACATTCTTTACTTCATCGGGAGCATCAGCTGCAGGTGGGTCACCCAGCGGTGCATCCAGCACATAGGTAAAATTACCAGCTGTGAGGACAATCCTCAAATTGCGAAACCAATCCGCGAAGTTGCTTCCATTGTTTTTCAACTTTTCTTTCTCTAGGAACGCATTAAAATTGATGGTAGGGGCTGCCATTGATCTACAACATATTTGCAATAGTTTAGACTAAGTTTATGACAAATTGAGTTCAAAATAATTAGTGAAACTAAACTAGGTGAACTCCCACTCAAAACAACATCCCTCACATTGTTTTAGTGATCACACGAACCAAATCCACTACATCAACACCGATCATCACGAGAGTTGATATAGTTTCAATGGCGAACAATCATCATGTTCATCATATCTACTATATGATTCATGCTTTACCTTTCGGTGATCCGTGTTCCGAGACCATGTCTGTACATGCTAGGCTCGTCAAGATCATACCTTAGTTTCCGCATGAGCAAATCTGGCTTGCTCACGTTGTATACACTTGCAGAATCTAACACACCCGATCATCACGTGGTGCTTCGAAACAACAAGCTTTAGCAACGGTGCTAACTAAGGGTGAACACTTTATGACTTGAAATTCATGTGCATGAGGGATCATCTTATAATGCTACCGTCGTCTACTAAGCAATACAAGATGCATAAAGGATTAACATCACATGCAATTCAATAATATGTGATATGATATGGCCTTTCTTCTTTGTGCTTCCGATCTCCATCTTCAAGCACGAACATGATCTCCATCATCACCGGCATTGCATCAAGGTCAATGACGCTTCTCCATGGTTGTCGTCCACCGGCTTCAACTATTACAACTACTTTGAATAGACACGCGGGTCTTAACATAAATTAAAGACAACCATATGGCTCCTGCCGGTTGCCAACTTACAATAAGGAACATTGCATACATCAGATATAATCACAATCATGGCCATATCACATCACTGCACACCCCTGCAAAACAAAGTTAGACGCCTCTACTTTCTTTGTATATTTTACGTGGTTTGGGGCTTTCAATAAGTGTCGTTCTAACTTACGAAGAAGAACCACAACATTGATACTAGCATTGTTGATCACCCGTTGTAAAATGGATCTTAACTATGCTAGGAGAAACAGGCACCCGCAAAGCCACTTATGCAATACAAGTTGCATGTCAAGCGTGGAGCAAGTCTCATGAACGATGTCATGTAAGGTTAGCCCGGGCCGCTTCATCCCAACATACCGCAAGATGCAAAGTACACAAGAAGCAATCGACAATAAAAGCATCAACGCCCACAATGACCATTGTGTTCTACTCGTGCAACAGATCTACATATAGACACGGCTCTGATACCACTGTAGGGGTTCGTAGCATGGAAAACAAAAAATTTCTATCGCATACAAACAAACAAGCCAAGATCTATCTACTAGATTGTAGCAACGAGTCGATGGAATAACTTACCCTCGAAGATTCCAAAGTGTTTAACGAGAGCGGATTCTCGTGGGTGATGTAGTCGTACTCTTCCCGATCTCAAGATCGTGTAGATGATCCTTCCAGCGCTGCGTTCCGGCAGCGCTTCCGCAGTCGGTCACACGTTCGGTACTCGACGAAGACCTTCCTCTCCCTTGTTCCAGCAGGCAGCGGAGGTTGTAGCACTCTCCTCGCGATTCCGACAGCACAACGGCGTGGTACCGGAAGTAGAGGGGAGATCCCGCAGGGCTTCGCCTTAAGCCGGAGCGAGTATGGTGGAGTATGAGAGAGAACTATTAGTGGTCTAGGGTTTAGACACACCAATTAGAAGGCTCTAATCCGTAGGCTAGTGCAATTAGAAGCTCTAAACCAAAGCAGCTCTAAACCGGAGTTTAGGGCTAGGATTTAGATTAGAGGATAGGAACTTGTGTGTCTAGAGGAGGAGGCCCTGCCCCTCCTCTTATAGGTGGAGGAGGGCCGGCGGCCAAGGGGAGGGAGGGGAGTCCCTCCCCAACTCGGCCTAGGTGGTGCGCCGGCTTGGAGAGGAGGGACTCCTCCCCCAAGTCGGTTTCAACCTCCTCTTGCTTGTTTCCCTCAGTTTCCTGTTTTAGCCGTTTGACTTTCAAACTGGCCGTTTGACTTTTAAGTTTGGGATTCAATTTAATCCTTTATTTGGAACAGCGAGAACACTTAGTACATGATGCAATCATTCCAATGCAATGACACATTCATGTACCCCTTCCCCTTCGGAGTGCCGGACATTCCGGCACCTTCTAGAACATTCCCGATGAAAACACCGGAATCATTCCTGAACTCCGAAACGGGACTTTCCTTATATGAATCTTATTCTCCGGACCATTCCGGATCACCTCGTGATATCCCGGATCCCATCCGAGACTCCGAAAAACATTCGGTCTCTTTCTCATAATACCATAACTACTCAAACAACGTCGAATCCTTAAGTGTGTCTCCCTACGGTTCGTGAATTATGCGGACATGATCGAGACACTTCTCCGAACAATAACCAATAGAGGAATCTGGAAATTCATATGGCTCCCACATATTTCTACGATTACTTTGCGATCGAATGAACCACTTACATACGATACCAATTTCCCTTTGTCTCACGATAGTTTACTTATCCGAGGTTATGATCGTCGGTATCTCTGCATACCTAGTTCAACCTCGTTACCGACAAGTACTCTTTTCTTGTTCCCGTGATATGTGATCCCTTGTGAGCCATTCACATGCTTGCAAGCTAATTGGATGACATTCCACCGAGAGGGCCCAGAGTATATCTATCCGTCATATGGATGGACAAATCTCACTCTTGATCCATGTGTCTCAACCAATACTTTCCGAACACTCAATGCCACCTTTATAGCCACCCAGTTACGGTGTGGTGTTTGATGTCATCAAAGCATCCATCCGGTAAAGGTGATATGCATGATCTCATGGTCGAAGGAATTAGGTTACTATGTATCAGAAAGCATATAGCAATTGAACTATTGAAATGACTTGATCTTTATGCTACGCTTATCTATAGGAGTATGTCCACCATATCATTCTCCTAACTATATGATCTTGTTGTTGATAACATCTCAATGTTCATGATAGGGAAACCACAATCATTAATCAACCAACAAGCTAGTGAAGTATAGAGGCTATACTAGGGACTTCAAATTAAGTTTATAAATCACACAAGTATCAATGTTTCCTTGTTAATACTATTATAGCATGAATGTAAACATTTATCATAAACACAAAGATATAATAATAACTACATTTATTATTGCCTCTAGGGCATATCTCCAACATGGACCCATCCTTCTTTGCTAAGTTGGATGACGTGGCCGTTGTTTTCCCCTTCGGGTGGGGGGGGGGGGACTGGCTTCTTCTGTTCCCGCCATTTTCGCCCTTTCTGTCCCGCGGGTTGGGGTTCGTGTTGGGCGGCGGGTTAGGCGTTTGCTGCTCCTGGATGACCGCTGCGCATGTTGCAGCAGCTGCTGTTGTAGAACTCATCTATCGATGGTGATGTGCGTAGCACGGGATGTGGAGCCCATGAGGCGGGCCTGATTGATGGCACGGGCACCCGCTCAGGAAGGCGGAGTGTGCCAGTTTGTCCCACCTGGAAGCAGAAGCTCCCGAACAAAATTTCGAGTCCGTCGCCTACGGGCTCGAAATCCTTCATGGTGGCCGGCGAGTGGGCGGTGAAGTCGAAAGTGCTGAAGAGGAGGTGATTCTCCGTCGCCGCGGAGTTGTAGATCGATCGGGTCGGGACCGTCACGATCGCACAATCAGCAGCCCCAATTCCCACAGACGGCGCCAATTGACGAGGTTTAATCTCGTCAATGCCCATTGTTATGGACTTGGGTTTTGGAGAAGATGGGGATGCTGGAGATCGTGGAACGGTTAACAGACAAGCAACCAGGGGACACGAGATTTACCCAGGTTCAGGCCCCCGGAGGGAAAACCCTACTCCTGCTTGTCTGCTCTTGATTACAGCGGAACCGAAGGTTACAGGGTGTGCAGTTTCGATCTGGCGTGGAGGTGTGTGCGAAAATATGAGTCTAGTGGTCTAGGACGTGCCCTCCTGGCCTTTATATAGACTTAGGCAGGTCCCGGGCATAGTCCTAGTCGGTTACAAGTTCTAGGGTTTTACCCCTTTGAATCTCCTATCTATGCTAGTCTTGTTCTCCAAGGATCCGAAGGCGTCATGGGCCTTGGCCACCCGAAAATCTACATGGGCCAGCGTATGTCTGCTGTGGGCCTTCCTTGGACTGGACCAGGTATGCTGAAGTCACGTATCCGTAGGGTATAATCATGTCAGGTGCCGCAGCCCATGTGACTTCTTGTGCGTTACAAGTGCCAACTGTGCCGATTTCATCCACACCGTTTGGGATAAGGAGACCATTGTCTTCTAGGCAGGGCGAGCTTTTTTTTGAAAAAGGAGTGACCCCGAAAGGGTTCGGTTGTTGGAGATATGCCCAAGAGGCAATAATAAAGTGGTTATTATCATATCTTCACACTTATGATAAATGTTTACATACCATGCTATAATTGTATTAACCGGAAACATTAATACTTGTGTGATTTGTAAACTAAAATAAGAGTCCCTAGTAAAGCCTCTTGTTAAACTAGCTTGTTGGTTAATATATGATCATGGTTTCCTGATCATGAACATAAAGATGTTATTAACAACAGGGTCATATCATTAGGAGAATAATGTGATGGGCATACTCCTATAGATAAGCATAGCATAAAGATCAAGTCATTTCATTAGTTCAATTGCTATATGCTTTCTGATACATAGTAACCTAATTCCTTCGACCATGAGATCATGCATATCACCTTTAACGGATGGATGCTTTGATGACATCAAACACCACACCGTAACTGGGTGGCTATAAAGGTGGCATTGAGTGTTCGGAAAGTATTGGTTGAAACACATGGATCAAGAGTGGGATTTGTCCATCCATATGACAGATAGATATACTCTGGGCCCTCTCGGTGGAATGTCATCCAATTAGCTTGCAAGCATGTGACTGGCTCACAAGGGATCACATATCACGGGAACGAGAAAAGAGTACTTATCGGTAACGAGGTTGAACTAGGTATGCAGAGATACCGACGATCATAACCTCGGATAAGTAAACTATCGTGAGACAAAGGGAAATTGGTATCGTATGTAAGTGGTTCATTCGATCGCAAAGTAATCGTAGAAATATGTGGGAGCCATATGAATTTCCAGATTCCTCTATTGGTTATTGTTCAGAGAAGTGTCTCGATCATGTCCGCATAATTCACGAACCGTAGGGAGACACACTTAAGGATTCGACGTTGTTTGAGTAGTTATGGTATTATGAGAAAGAGACCGAATGTTGTTCGGAGTCTCGGATGGGATCCAGGATATCACGAGGTGATCCGGAATGGTCCGGAGAATAAGATTCATATAAGGAAAGTCCCGTTTCGAAGTTCGGGAATGGTTCCGGTGTTTTCATCGGGAATCTTCTAGAAGGTTGAAGGGGTACATGAATGTGTCATTGCATTGGAATGATTGCATCATGTACTAAGTGTTCTCGCTGTTCCAAAACTGAAAAGTCAAACTGCCAGTTTGAAAGTCAAACGGCTAAAACAGGAAACTGTGGGAAACAGGAAACTGTGGGAAACAAGCAAGAGTTGGTTGGAACCGACTTGGGGGAGGAGTCCCTCCAAGCTGGCGCGCCAACCAAGGCCGACTTGGGAAGGGACTCCCCTCCCCTTGGCCGCCCCTCCCACCTATAAAAGGAGGGGCAGGGCCTCCTCCTCTAGACACACAAGTTCCTATCCTCTAATCTAAATCCTAGCCCTAAACTCCGGTTTAGAGCCGCTTTGGTTTAGAGCTTCTAATTGCACTAGCCTTCGGATTAGAGCCTTCTAATTGGTGTGTCTAAACCCTAGACCACTAATAGTTCTCTCTCATACTCCACCATACTCGCTCCGGCTTAAGACGAAGCCCTGCGGGATCTCCCCTCTACTTCCGGTACCACGCCGTTGTGCTGCCGGAATCGCGAGGAGAGTGCTACAACCTCCGCTGCCTGCTGGAACAAGGGAGAGGAAGGTCTTCCTAGAGTACCGAACATGTGACCGACTGCGGGAGAGCTGCCGGAACGCAGCGCCGGAAGGATCGTCTACGCGATCTTGAGATCGGGAAAAGTACGACTACATCACCCACGAGAATCTGCTCTCGTTAACCACTTTGGAATCTTCGAGGGTAAGTTATTCCATCGACTCGTTGCTACAATCTAGTAGATAGATCTTGGCTTGTTTGTTTGTACGCGATAGAAATTTTTTGTTTTCCATGCTACGAACCCCTACAGTGGTATCAGAGCCGTGTCTATATGTAGATCTGTTGCACGAGTAGAACACATTGGTCATTGTGGGCATTGATGCTTTTATTGTCGATTGCTTCTTGTGTACTTTGCATCTTGCGGTATGTTGGGATGAAGCGGCCTGGGCTAACCTTACATGACATCGTTCATGAGACTTGCTCCACGCTTGACATGCAACTTGTATTGCATAACTGGCTTTGCGGGTGCCTGTTTCTCCTAGCATAGTTAAGATCCAATTTACAACGGGTTATTAACAATACTAATATCAATGTTGTGGTTCTTGTTCATAAGTTAGAACGACACTTATTGAAAGCCCCAAACCACGTAAAATATGCAAAGAGAGTAGAGGCGTCTAACTTTGTTTTGCAGGGGTGTGCAGTGATGTGATATGGCCATGATTGTGATAATATTTGATGTATGCAATGTTCCTTATTGTAAGTTGGCAACCGGCAGGAGCCATATGGTTGTCTTTAATTTATGTTAAGACCCGTGTGTCTATTCAAAGTAGTTGTAATAGTTGAAGCCGGTGGACGACAACCATGGTGAAGCGTCATTGACCTTGATGCAATGCCGGTGATGATGGAGATCATGTTCGTGCTTGAAGATGGAGATCGGAAGCACAAAGAAGAAAGGCCATATCATATCACATATTATTGAATTGCATGTGATGTTAATCCTTTATGCATATTGTATTTCTTAGTAGACGACGGTAGCATTATAAGATGATCCCTCATGCACATGAATTTCAAGTCATAAAGTGTTCACCCTTAGTTAGCACCGTTGCTAAAGCTTGTTGTTTCGAAGCACCACGTGATGATCGGGTGTGTTAGATTCTACAAGTGTATACAACGTGAGCAAGCCAGATTTGCTCATGCGGAAACTAAGGTTTGATCTTGACGAGCCTAGCATGTACAGACATGGCCTCAGGAACACGGATTACCGAAAGGTAGAGCATGAGTCATATAGGAGATATGATGAACATGTTGATTGTTCGCCATTGAAGCTATATCAACTCTCGTGATGATCGGTTTTGATGTGGTGGATTTGGTTCGTGTGATCACTAAAACAATGTGAGGGATATTGTTTTGAGTGGGAGTTCACCTAGATTAATTTAATTATTAATTAGAACTCAATTTATCATAAACTAAATCAAAGTGAATTTGCATAGTTGTTGTAGTCATTGGCATCCGTTTACCACCTTGCGCTTAGTTATAATTGAGATGATAGAACTATAGAATTCTAGTTAGTTACTTTACGAACTGGTATCGTATTGTTTTGAAGTGTTAATCTAAAGTTTAAAGTCCTATTGCAAACTTTCAGTAAGTTCCGGTTACTCCATGAAGTTTAATAATTAGTATTAAATCAAGAGTAACAACTCCAAGTGTTAGTATATAAGTATCATGTTTGTCTCCATGATTCTTGATATTCAAAGGATTCTATTAATATCAAGGTTATCTAGGATCTGAAAGAGTTGTTTCAGAAACCATGGTGTGTGGAAGATATTGTGATATCTGAAACGAAGTTTTGGTTGCAACATGATAGAGTATAATATGGCAAGGTTCATGTTCTCATATTTTGATGAGAATTTGCAAAAGGTTGGAGACACTTGTTGTCCTAATCCTCCAAAAGGTTTTGGATAGCAACATTATACTCATAATTCATCGTTATAAGCTAAAAGTAGCTTGATCATGGACGATTCCATGATAAGGGCGAATATTTGATGTAGGTAAAATGTTTACTACACCAAGAGATTACTAAAGAAAGGAATTTGAAAGAACACCAAACATTTGATGATGGTGATCTACTTCAAAGTGCAAGTCCAAAGACATTGGTATTTAACTATACACGCTTTGGACTATATGTCATATGTATGACTCCACTATTGATGTTGATAGATTCTTTCAAACAGAAAAGGAAATATTGAAAGAAAATCTCATAAATATATGGCAGAAAGGAATAGACTAGAATTGTTCAGTTTAAGTATATAGATGATATACATGTTATGGCTATATTCTTTGCTTATTGAACACTGTGGTTCTTAAGTATTTGATACTGAATTTGTTGGTATGAATCGTCATACGAAACAACAGAATTCATGAACTACAGTGGCCTAAGTAATTAGCAAAATAATATGTGATGATGTTCATCGAAAACAAATAAAGGGTTATTGTGTTGCTCGTTAAACATCAAAGCTTACCTTCAAGATTTGTTTTATCAGGTATTATGAGAACAAAAGGGTTGTTCAAATAATTGTCGTAATCCATAAAAGATGGATGATTCACAAATCTCGTTGGAGAAATCACATCCATAAAACTAGTGCTAAAAATGTCGAAAGACAAATTGATTGAAAGATCACTTAGGAAGTGACATCGCAGTTTAAATTATACTGGAAAGAAAACATGAAGAAACTCCATGTGGATGGAATTTTGGAGTCTTTTGATTTTTGATCAAATGACACTTGTGAAACTTTCCTAGAGATAATTGAAACTTCGTTCATAGGCCAAAAGGGAACGGAAGACTAGCTTATTGGAAATTTTACATATTGTTGTACGAAGTCCATTATGTGTAGTCAAGAGCGATGGATTTCAACTTCATATGCTTTCTCCGAAAATTTGAGTGAATATATGAATATTTACTTAATAAGGATGAAGTGTGAAATATTTGAAAAGTTCAAAGACTCTCAAGATGAAGTGCAAAATCATTGTAACAAGAATATAAATAGTTTATGATAAGATCATAAAGGAAGATATTTGAGTTACAAGTTTAGCATAATACCTAAGATTTATAGAATCATTCCGTGGATTTGCATTTTTCCGAAACACCATAAGAGTATGGAGCGTTCGAGATATGTAATTAAACCTTGTTTGACATGGTAAGATCAAAGGTATAATTCTTAAAACTGCCATTATATTTTAAATATTAAAAGCTTTAGAGATTACCGTTTTTTCCACTGAAAAGAGCTTCATCATAATCCGTTGAAATGACACCATATAAGGTTATGGTTTGGGATAAAACCCAAGTAGTCCTTTCTTAAAACATTGGTATGCTATGCATAAGAAAGATGTGTGCAACCAAAGTCGGATGAAGCTGTCTTTGTATGTTATTTCGAATAACTGTTAAGTAATCCTCCATAACATCGGAGACAAAAGTGTTTGTCACTTAAAACATCAAGTTTCTTTGAGAAGGAATTTTTCGTGAAAAGTTAAGTGGGAGGACAATAGAACTTTGATAAGGTTAAAAGAACCTTAGCTATATGCGCAGAGTTGCGCAGCGCCGAAAAAGTGTTCCGGAGGCAGCAACAATGCTCATGGCTCACGTACCTCAAAGGTTGTGGTCACGGAGATCCAAGTTCCTATTAAAACAAGTAGGTCGGATGAACAATCAAATACCAAGATTTGAGGGTTGAATCATTATTTGAGAATAACGACTACATGCAAAGAAGCGATGATGGGCCCTGACTCCGTCAAATGGCTTGAAGCCATAAAATCCGTGATAGTTCCATACATGAGAAATCAAGTTTTGAACTTGAAGGACCCTCGAGAAAGGTGTAAGACCTTACAGTTGTGTCTGGATCTATAAAGAAATAGACATGGATGTTTCACATCTATAATCGACATATTGGGAAAGAGTTTACAACAATGTTCAAAGGTTGACTATGACAAGATTTGATCTGTCATAGTGATATTTAGTCTAGACGGATTAATGTAGCAACCACTACATATAATTTTGTTATATGGTAGTTGAATAAACAAAACAAGTTCTTCTAATAGAATCGTTACCTAGGACATGTGCATAACATGGTCCATAGGGTTTTGTTAATTCAAAGGATGCTAAAAGCATATGCAAACTTCAATGGTTGAAGTGAGCATCGCGGAGTTGGAATCTTCACTATGATGAAACTGTTAAAGGAGTTTAAAAGTTCATTAGAGACAATGAAGATGCTTGCATTTGCAAGAAATTAAGTGGGAGCTCTAAGACATGTTTCTAATACATTATGTGGAAGACATATTGTTGATTGGAAATAATGTATCTTTTATTAACACATATTAAGAATTTCATCCCGATGAAAGACTTAGGCAAAACCCAAATATTTGGCATCAATAGACGCTGATATGGTTGTGCCAGAAGTACATAGACGAGATATTGAATGAGTTCAATATAGAAACTACAAGAAAAGGTTCTAGTCGCACAGAAAGGATTGAAAGAGTTCAATGTTGATGATATATTCAAGTGTATTGACATTTGGTAAAGTGAAACAAATAATCAAGTATAGATTGATACTTGATGTATGAAATCACAAAGAATATTTATATCAATCATACTGTGATATGTACAAATCCAGATATGTCCTATGCTCTAAATGTTGTGAGCATATACCAGAATGATTCGTAAGATGATCATTGGACAATAGTAAGGATATTCTTATGATCTTCTGGAAGAACTAAGAATATATTGTTTTTGTAGAAGTGACAAATAGATGGTTAGTTCATTGTAAAAGTACTACATTGATACTAGTTTTGTCACAAAATACAAATTAAGTTTATCTCAATCTAAACTAAGGGTGGCACAATATAATGGAAAGTGAGTTCCATAATGGATTTGGATGAGTTCCAAAGTGAAGACATTGTGACAGATACTACAACAAAATGCCAAGTATATGATTGCTGTAATAGCAGCTAAAGAGGGCGCTTGTGTCAAGTAGTTTGTTATCAAACTAGGTGTAGTTCACAACGGGATAATACTATGAAGATATATTGTACGACAATATTATCAACATGTTTTAACCCCAAAGAACTAAAAGTCACACCAAAGGACCAAATTTGTACGAAGCCATCTCATTAGAGAATGAGTGATGCGTAGAGACGCAAAGACATGCAATTACACACGGACCTGGAAGTGTCAGATCCGGATATCAGTTGACCACTAGCAATCGTGTACATACAACACCAGAAAGCCATAGGTGTTGAATACACAAAGGTTTGAAACTAGATTATTGACTCTAGTGCAAGTGGGATACTGTTGGAGATATGCCCAAGAGGCAATAATAAAGTGGTTATTATCATATCTTCACACTTATGATAAATGTTTACATACCATGCTATAATTGTATTAACCGGAAACATTAATACTTGTGTGATTTGTAAACTAAAATAAGAGTCCCTAGTAAAGCCTCTTGTTAAACTAGCTTGTTGGTTAATATATGATCATGGTTTCCTGATCATGAACATAAAGATGTTATTAACAACAGGGTCATATCATTAGGAGAATGATGTGATGGACATACTCCTATAGATAAGCGTAGCATAAAGATCAAGTCATTTCATTAGTTCAATTGCTATATGCTTTCTGATACATAGTAACCTAATTCCTTCGACCATGAGATCATGCATATCACCTTTACCGGATGGATGCTTTGATGACATCAAACACCACACCGTAACTGGGTGGCTATAAAGGTGGCATTGAGTGTTCGGAAAGTATTGGTTGAAACACATGGATCAAGAGTGGGATTTGTCCATCCATATGACGGATAGATATACTCTGGGCCCTCTCGGTGGAATGTCATCCAATTAGCTTGCAAGCATGTGACTGGCTCACAAGGGATCACATATCATGGGAACGAGAAAAGAGTACTTATCGGTAACAAGGTTGAACTAGGTATGCAGAGATACCGACGATCATAACCTCGGATAAGTAAACTATCGTGAGACAAAGGGAAATTGGTATCGTATGTAAGTGGTTCATTCGATCGCAAAGTAATCGTAGAAATATGTGGGAGCCATATGAATTTCCAGATTCCTCTATTGGTTATTGTTCGGAGAAGTGTCTCGATCATGTCCGCATAATTCACGAACCGTAGGGAGACACACTTAAGGATTCGACGTTGTTTGAGTAGTTATGGTATTATGAGAAAGAGACCGAATGTTGTTCGGAGTCTCGGATGGGATCCGGGATATCACGAGGTGATCCGGAATGGTCCGGAGAATAAGATTCATATAAGGAAAGTCCCGTTTCGGAGTTCGGGAATGATTCCGGTGTTTTCATCGGGAATGTTCTAGAAGGTTCCGGAATGTCCGGCACTCCGGAGGGTAATGGGTACATGAATGTGTCATTGCATTGGAATGATTGCATCATGTACTAAGTGTTCTCGCTGTTCCAAAACTGAAAAGTCAAACTGCCAGTTTGAAAGTCAAACGGCTAAAACAGGAAACTGTGGGAAACAGAAAACTGTGGGAAACAGGAAACTGTGGGAAACAAGCAAGAGGTGGTTGGAACCGACTTGGGGGAGGAGTCCCTCCAAGCTGGCGCGCCAACCAAGGACGACTTGGGGAGGGACTCCCCTCCCCTTGGCCGCCCCTCCCACCTATAAAAGGAGGGGCAGGGCCTCCTCCTCTAGACACACAAGTTCCTATCCTCTAATCTAAATCCTAGCCCTAAACTCCGGTTTAGAGCCGCTTTGGTTTAGAGCTTCTAATTGCACTAGCCTTCGGATTAGAGCCTTCTAATTGGTGTGTCTAAACCCTAGACCACTAATAGTTCTCTCTCATACTCCACCATACTCGCTCCGGCTTAAGACGAAGCCCTGCGGGATCTCCCCTCTACTTCCGGTAGCACGCCGTTGTGCTGCCGGAATCGTGAGGAGAGTGCTACAACCTCCGCTGCCTGCTGGAACAAGGGAGAGGAAGGTCTTCGTCGAGTACCGAACGTGTGACCGACTGCGGGAGCGCTGCCGGAACGCAGCGCCGGAAGGATCGTCTACGCGATCTTGAGATCGGGAAAAGTACGACTACATCACCCACGAGAATCTGCTCTCGTTAACCGCTTTGGAATCTTCGAGGGTAAGTTATTCCATTGACTCGTTGCTACAATCTAGTAGATAGATCTTGGCTTGTTTGTTTGTACGCGATAGAATTTTTTTGTTTTCCATGCTACGAACCCCTACATCGGTTCCCATTGAAAGCGAGCAGTATAGGTATTAATTACAAGAGGGGCCCTAAGGAAATAATAAACTACAGGAAAACCCCTGAATTTTACAAGCAGGGCCCTAAAAGAAAGCTAGAAAACGCAATCAGGTCCTCTACCCTCGCCACCGCCTGAACGCCATGAACTGAATCCATGGCCAGCAGCTTCCCCGCAACCCCTCCTCATCGCCACCATGGCGCCAAGAAGGGGCCGGAGAAAACATACCTGAACAGCACATAGACCACCGGAAAAGGCCTTATTTGTGTGCTATCTGACGCCCTACAAGTTTATCACCTGCATTGGAGCACCCTGAGGAGGAGGAGAACCACCATGCAATGCTAGATCTAGCCGAGAAGATCGCGCGCCATCCTCCCTGCTTCGGTTTTATTGTCGGAGATCCATGCCAGCAACTTCGCCACAGACAACAATCCTCATTGTCGGAGCCATGCCACTACAAGGGACAGATCAAGCCACACCGGATTTGACCGATATACTATTTTGGCGGTTTTCTCTATCTGAATGGTTATCATTCCAACAGTAGTATTTGGCAGGGTCACACAAGATTTAGAGTAGATGAATTACTCTTCAAATAATTATCCAAACCACAGTGATATTACAAGTACAAAGTAACATTAGTTGCGAGCATTTCGACGATTGGTGCTGCAGCCCATGTGACTTCTTTGTGTGTTACTTGTGTCAACTGTGCCTATTTCATCTACACCGTTTGGGATAAGGAGACCATTGTCTTCTAGGCAGGGCGAGCTTTTTTTTGAACAAGGAGTGATCCCGAAAGGGTTCGGTTCCCATTAAAAGCGAGATGTATAGGAATAAATTACAAGAGGGGCCCCAAGAAAATAAGAAACTACAGGACAACCCCTAAATTTTACAAGCAGGGCCCTAAAAGAAAGCTGGAAAACGCAATCAGGTCCTCTATCCTCACCATCGCCTAAAAACCATGAATTCGATCCATGGACATCAGCTTCCCCGCAACCCCTCCTCATCACCACCATGGCGCCAAGAAGAGGCCTTATTTGTGTGTTATATCTCACGTCCTACAAGTTTGCCACCTCCATTGGAGCACCATGAGGAGGAGGAGAACCACCATGCAATGCTAGTTCTGGCCGAGAATATCGCGCGCCATCCTTCCTACTTCGATTTTATTATCGGAGATCCCTACCAGCAACTTCGCCGCAGACAACGGTCCTCATTGTCGAAGCCATGCCACCACAAAAGGACAGATCAAGCCACACAGGATTTGGCCGAGAGAACCCGATGCCCTCACCAAGGGACAAACGACAACCTAATATACACATAACAGGCACCGACACCTCCCATCAGCCATCTGGATCAGTTCTGGTCGACACACAGAGGAGGCTCTCAGGTACTGTAGCAAGAAAGGGAAAGAGGGGGAGGAAGGCATGAAAATCTCAATCTCCCCAATTTTTCTTGTTCTTCCCCATACATGTGCGATCACAATTATCACATGCCGGAGAGTTGGACCAGTTTGTTGAAAGAAATTATTTACTTAAAAACATATATATTGAAAATTACTTTTCTTGTATTCTACCTATCAATAATGTTTTAGTTTTTGTAGTCCTCTGCAGGCTCACCCGTTACAACACACATAATATTCATATTATCTTTTAGAAAAAACATTTTTTCGGTCTCTCAACTATTTTCAAAGCTTTAAGTTGGTCCCTCTACTAGGAACTATTTCCCTCAACTGACAAAAGAGTCTAGAATTTTGGTACTTTGCATTCATGGAAGCCTAATCACATGTATTGTTTTTCTATAAAAAAAGGTAAAAAGAGGGAATAAAAAAAAATCTTTAAAATTTGGACACTAGTTTTAGATACTAGCGGGGGCCAAACTAAACTACATGCTGAGCTAACAAACACACTAGAATGTCACATTTGATATAACTAAGTTATAAAATCATGCTCTACAAATCTCTACGAGATATCTGTTACACCCATAAGTTGTATAGCATTGCCATTTTTATTTTCTTTGTGCTAAACATAATTTAATTCATCGAGATGTCCCATGAAAACAATAACATAAATATTATAACCAAATGGATTTCCTTTACCATCGTTGGATTTTTAATGATACATGATCAAATTATATTGTACCACATGGAACTCTAAGTCACTACATGCATGAAGATATTCGTGTTTGATACAATAAAACACACTTTTACATTATCTATTATCCATATAAAATATATATATATAGTATATAATTATGTAAAAATGTTTAGTACAAATAGATAACAACCATTAATATTGACTCCCCACGAAACCAATAAAACATCTAACTAACATTATCCATATAAAACTTGTAACCTTTACCAAGCGTACTTATATGGGTAGAACAAACTTGTGTACCGACATATTTGATATTTTCTTAAGTTTAATTTCCTGATCTAAACAATATAGCAGATCCATATATAGATATTTACCCAATGCAATCATATGGATGAACAATATTTTGGGATCCGTGCGGGCGAAACTCTGCTGAGAGGTCTCATTTATTTATAGATGATTTTTATTTCAACTTTTTGTAGTGTCACTAATGGTTATGTTTTCGATATTTTACAGACTCACACGTTATAGCCTACACAACATCTATATGGTTATCATATTTTGGTAACAAAATATTTACTTTTGTAATAAAATAGCTATTCTGGTCCATGCTCCTTGCCAGAATGTAATCGTTTACATCGATCTTAGTATTTGGATCCATTACCATTTGTTTTACCATGATGTGGTAGCTATATGCAAATGTGGAAACTCAGTTGTCACAACGATTTTCAAAACAAAGAAAAACAGAAAAAGTTAGAAAATCTCTAAGGCACAATTTTTGGTTATCATGTTATGTTTATGTTATAAGCGGGTGTACAAAAATAGTAAACAAAAGGGTGAAAATGGTTCCAAAAAACTCTAAAGTACGAAAGGTTTAGACAAATCTAAAAGTATAATGGGGGCAAGTCCCGGATCGTTCCACAGCAATTAGTCCATTTCAGCTGTTAGATTAGGTCCTAAAACAAAATCTGAGCCGTTGTCCTGCGATAAGACAGTTTTACCCAAGTGACCAGTAAAAACTAAATTTACTAAACGTACTAGCTCCTCGTACCCACGCCAGTGCCTCTCTCTATTCAGCCTCGTCGCATCCCCACCGATATTAATCTGGCCCCGCACGTCAGCCTCGTAGGTAATGTTTACAGTGGGCAGTTATCGGGTGCTCCGGGTCTGGGAAGGGGCAGAGCCCCGCGCGCTGCAATTGGGTGAAAACCCTAACCATCCACGATTTGCCCAGCCTCACGCTGTCCTCCTCCTCCAACCAATCCCCGTGCCGCCGCTCCCTCCCTCCCTCAATCCTCTCCTGCTTGGTGCCGCCGCCACCCCTCGTCTCTCTCCCTACCCCCCACATGGTCCACCCATCTACTGGCCGAGCCGCCGCCGGCGAGCCTCCTGGACGAGCAAGCAGCAGCAGCGCAGGTCTTCCCTCTCGTTCTCCTCTTCTAGGCCGCTCGTCCTTGCCGGCAGGAGGTGCACGGGCCACCACCGTCGCACGGAAGAGCCATGGGGACGCCTTGGAAAAGAGGCAAGTACCCAACCTCCCTCCCTCCCTCCCTCTCTCTCTCTCTCTCTCATCCGCAGGAATCATGTCTGTTTGTGCAGATTTTCTTTATCTTTTCCTGCAGGTTGTCCGATGAAAATCAAGGCAGACTGTTCTTATAATTTTTCATACTCATTTAATATTTTGGTTGATTGGATGCGTACATCAAAAGTGAGTTTGTTTCTCAACTAATTCCGTTTGGAGGTTATCCTCCTTTTCTAATTAGTCTGCATAGATGCTACTTCACTAGGCTTCTATGTTACAAGAGCATTATGTTTCACACTGAGAGCCTGCTCGTGTTCTCTTATCTTCATCTAAATTTATAGGTTAACAAATTTATATGTATTCAGCTTTTGTGATGCACATGTTTGGGCCAGCTCTCCAATATTCTTCATGCCCATATATAGTTTCAAAATTAGATATGGACTCTTGGGTTCTTCGAACCTTGGGTAGCGATTCATATCATCATATCATAATATGGTCTGGTCCAGGGAATACTAGACCAACAATTGGTAAAATTATACAACATGCAGCAGTGTGAGTTGTTTTATAAATGTCCCCAATACCTCTGCTTATCCGTCAATGTCATTACCTAAGGTGTAGAATTGTCTAAATTTGTTTAGCCAATACGTATTTTCAGGTTTCTCATGGGCTTTCAACACCATTGGTCTGATTTTTTTTAGCCATGCACTTTTACCTCATGAAGGCTGAACTATATGTGTATTTTGTTGTTGTTAGATGTTTCTGGGCTAGGGTTCTGTAATAAGGAGAAATATGATAGCCATGTGTTTTACTTTTCAAAGAGAACGTCAGAATTGAACTACAGGCAATACAAGTTTCTTTGGCCAATACTTTTGTATCCATCTGAAGGTTTTTTCATACTTATGGGATGTATTCTGTTTATATAAGATAAAATGCTTATGCAAGGAAACAATGAATACAAAAGGCCTTGATGTTTTAAATTATAGTACACAGTCTAACTTGTATCTAAGAAGTTTATACCATCACTATGTTTGTGTGATGTAGTGTGGTATTTTCCCCTCCAAACAATATACAGGGCATTCAAGTTCGCCAACGACGGCAGCAGTAGCGACATCCATGTGTTCGGTATGTTGGCATCAGTCATGGCACCTAGGCCCTAGAGATTGATGGCGATGAGGAGCAGGTGTTGTTAGATGATGCGGCACTTGTGTTGGTATGGCAGTAAGGCACGTTTGGCCAGTACCAAGGTAAAGGCATCCTTCCTCACTCTGCAATCATATCAGTTTTTCTTTGTGAATCATTTTGCTACCAATGTTATTTTGGCATCACCAAATTGCTCACCTAGAATTTGCTTGCAGTTATCTATCTTTTTGATTACCCTTATGAACCTGTAAGCGTGTGTTACCTTGTGGGTAGAGGGATGCTGAACTCGCTACAAGAAACTATCGATGCTGCTCATGCTGACATACATGGTTAGTTGTTTCCAAAGCTCTATGTGCATGTCAATTTACATAATGTTTCTGCCCTGTTTAATTTCTCTTCATGATATAGTTCTTCTTTGGTAGTCACAGCTTCCAAGTGATTATATATTTATATCTCCATTTATATATTTAACTTGTATTTGAAGTTGTGAAGCATCCGATTAAAATAATTTAGTGCACTCTAATCACCCCTTGCTCATTTTGTTGTTTTTTGTATCTTATGGCTTGAAGGGAAAATGAAACATCTGAAAACAATAACTCAAGTTCAGGTGTGCTGCTTGGATAAAGGAATATTATGTTCTCTTGTTTTTCCTGATTTGGCACCCGAGATATACTTAACATAGTCCAATTTTAGTTGGCATTCCCTTGAACTACTTTGTAGTAGAGGTATGCACTCTGGTCTATCTGTTTTATACTAGATTTTTTTATGTACTCTGTATCTGAAGATTTAGACAGACCAGCGAATTTGTTTTGTTTCTGAATTAAATTATTTATGTTGTCATGCATATGGTGTTTAAATAGCTGAGGATTTCTGAAAAAAAAATATTCAGGTGGAGACAGTGGTCGAGCATTCAAAGTCGTGGACTATACAGATCCAAGATGGACATCTTCAGATGCTTTTGGAGAGGTGGTGTTATGCCAAACTTTTGAAAGTTTTCTTCATGTTTTGAGAAATTTTATCAGCATCCATAAAAGCTGCAGCTTGAAAAGGTGAGAATCTTATTCATAGCAGTTTACTTACTATGGCAAGCCTGCCTTTCATGCATATAAGTTTGCTATTCATCTATGTTGAATACGACATGCAAAATGGCAGCCCACTAGGCAAGTTCTACGTAATATATGACCAAAGTCTTCATCTATTTGTTAAATATGGGGCCACACTGATGCAAGAGATTTATTCAGGCATTATGCACTCCTTTAACTAGCATTTTCCTATAAACACAAGAAGATATATTCTTCATCATGGTCTTATTTAGATTATGGGATTATGTGAAATATATTAAATTTGTACTTGCTAGGGAGGATATCCATCCTGTCTTTCCACTGTTTGATGTTCCACATCTGAAAATAGATTCAGATCAGGTCACTTTATATCGAGGTAAACCGCTTTGTTTCCATTTTTCTTTGTTTTCTTTGAGGTATCAAAGGAACAAAGTTTGCGTCTTCTGTCTGATTTTAAAGTATTACTAGGGAAGGCGTCGTGTCGACACGCCACGCCCGTCGGGTGAATGCAATGCATGCAAGGAATGAACGAATGCAATCCATGCAAGGAATAAGCACACTGATAGGTAACATCGTTGAGCAGGTTCTAGAAGAACATCTAATACACATTCCATCGCACAGAACATTCAGTTGTTGGACACATAACGTAATAACAATCCAATGACTTTCATTAATGACAATCCATTGGACATAGAGCATCTATCATAACACAGAACATAATAACAATCCATTGACCTTCACTAAATCTAATAGGACATATGACTGGCGATATAATAAGCTTTAGAGGGGGTAATCAAGTAAGATGGTAAAGCCGCCATCCCTGCTATTTCTTGCCTTCTGAGTCAGCCATATGGTAAAATCCGGCATCCCTGCACTTTCTTGCCTTTTGAGTCATCAGTGGCTACGGTTGTCGTCTTCATCATCTGCTCGGAGAGGGCTATTGTGATGGCACTCCATAAAATAGGTCATCCAAGTATCATCATGGCCTGATACAACATAGCCACCTCCACCTGAACTCACTATTGCTGCCATTATTCAGGTATATATGGAGGTTAAACCGATCCTCCTTCAACTAATGACGAAGAGGAAGGGACATATTATTTTAAGCATTCTTACCATAGTGTAATTCTTCCACGATTAATCTTACCAAATAATCTTTCATCAGGAGTATAACCAGGAGTACAATCACTCCTGATTATAAGAAATTGTTTAGTATTTGTGAATTAAGTATTATTATGTGTCATGTAACCAGAAATCATCAGTAGCAATACTAAAGCTCAGCTCTTTAAAGAACGTCCTTGTTACTTATGGTCAGATAAGCCTTAATGCTGAGAAAAGAAGGTAGAGAGAGAGCTTAGGTCTACACGTTAAATACTGCTAAATGATAATGCAATAAGAGGCATCTAAGTAGATCGTAGGGAATCAAGTCTAGCATTATTGAAGAAAACCACTCCATTAGGAAGCCTCTTGGGTGTATTATCACCTGCAAAATGAAACCAAGCAAATTAATAGAAAACTTGATATGCACCAGCTGTTGGTATATTTTGTCCAATTTATTCAAAATATTTCTCTCAATTTTGAACTTTAGGTTAAACAAAAAACTGGTGTCTTTCTGCTGATAACAGTATTTAGAACTTATAAACCATGTACACGTTGGTTCTGCATCTAGACACCAACTTGCCCGGAGGTTTTTTTTCTAGACAGAAGAGTACACAGACTGCATAAGTCAAATGTAAGGAACACCGTTCCGTCAATTCCATAGAAGTTTTTAAGCGATTTTCAATTTATTTTTAACTGTTCACAATTCTGGCTTGATACTCACAACCCATTGAGCCGTGAGTCATGTATGATCAAATCGTGGGTTATCTATATTACATGAACAATCAAAATTCATCTAAAAGATCCTTTGGAATTTAAGACACAACTTTATTGTTTCCTACAACTATCTGCTATCATAGGAGCACATTATAATTGTTATTTCCAATCAAGATCCAGTTACAGAGACCTGGCTCATCCTACTTTTCTGCAGCAACAGGGAAGCGAGCCTTGGTGTAGTGGCTAGAAATTCAGACCGCAACATCATCTTCTCCGCTGCTCACACCTCTGCCAATTGCCTGAACGCTGAGAAAGCTGAACTTCGTTCTCTGAAAAAAGGCGTCGACCTTGCTGCACCTGGTGTAATTGTGCTTCTGTTATATAGGCTGTGAATGCCAACGGAAGAGATGGATCCGAACCTTGTGGTTTAATCAATGAAATTAAAGAGTTGTTGATTGACCGCTCAGACCTGAAGGTCACCGAGGTGAAAAGAGTTTAATCGTGCCGAGCATGAGCTAGCTTTCTATGCAAGTACCGATGGTTTGGTTGTTCCTGGTTACACCAATGCTCCTATGCATGTCAGTCTTTTGTATCAGATGATTGTATATATACTTTCGTACCATATGAAATAAAGCTCTTTTCCTTGTGAAAAATACCATCAACAAACTGGGACGAAGGAGCAGATTCTTGGCAACAGAACACCTCTTTCTTTGAGGAATATTAGATGGTTTAAAAAATGAACCTTTTCAGAGTACTCAGAAACCAAGAACAGCTCATCCTTGCTTGCTGCCTCTACTGTACCAGATAGGAACAATTAAGATCCATCAATCTTTGGCAGGAGAGACAATCTTCTCCATCACAGATGGACCAGGATGCGAATTGTACATACGATGTGCTAACGGTCGCTGATCATGCCAAAGGATGCCAATTGATGAACTAGGATTTGGTGTCTCTGAACAACACATTCGCATCTCCATAGGCGAGCTACCCCTCTAGCTGTGGTCACCGGCAGACGTTTGAGCATATCCTAAGCCCTTATTGCGCGCTCGAGTGCGTCACTGAAAACGTTCAGTGCCGTACAGACCTTCAGAACTACAGATGCATTGCCTGGGAACAGCACAAGATACCGATTCCACGCTCGATAGTATTGTGCATTCCTTTAACCACACCCGATGAAGGGAGGGTCATGGAATCGCAGCCTTACATTTGTTCACCTATCAGATCACACCTGGGATCTCAGACACTACAGATCAGGTGTATTCCAGGCTTGATATTTGTGTGCATTCCTGTACTTTGTGCTAGAACAATATTCAGTAAGATATGTGTGTTCTTCGCTTATTGCTGTTTATTCTTGATTAGCGCTTTCATAATATAACATTACAAAATGTTTTCCAGCTTGAACTTTAGAGGGTGGTCCCCATTCTCTAAAAGACGCATAATATTTTTCCACCTGTTTTTTCTCAATGCTATACAAAATATAAATCAGTACGGATTTCACGGGATCGTGCGCCAAGGCGCAGCCCTAAATCTAGTGTGATTAAGTTGACCACTACAATGCCAAACATAGAGAGTCCGTTTAACTAGAAATAAAAAAATGCAAGTGTGTGTTGGGAGGGGGGGGGGGGGCATTCGAGGGTGTAGGAATTAAATGTGAAGAAAATAGAGTTCTAGCAATATGCTAAACCGTGTAAACAATATTTTTTGAAAATAGAAGATTTACAAAGAATAATACAAAATAATGATAAATTAAAAATGATATCAGATTTAGAAAAGCAAGAATATTATATAAAATTGAGGAAAATTGGTTATTCAAATGTAGTAATTAGAAAATAGAAACTAACTTCACTGAACTCGATATTTTTCCCTCATGTTTTTATAGTACCCATCTTTTAAATTCCAAAACATTTGTTAGTTTATTAGAATGTTTGTATTTATTTATTTTGTTTCCCATTTTTCCGATTGCTTTTAAAACTTATTTTGCTCCCTCATCTGCCAATCATGATAAAACACAACCACACTACTTAAACATGGTTTTGATTGTTGAAATAAAAATTGTAGAACTTAACAATAGTTAATGGATCAAAATGTATATTCCCCTTTCCTAAACCTTAGCGTACGGTGCCAAAATAAAAGCAAGAGAGCATACTTTGTGTCTTGTAGTAAATGTTTAGGGTGTGTATGTAGAAAAGTCATGGTAGCAAAGTGATTTTAAAGTATTCTTAGGATACGAGAATATTACTATGTAGAAAAGACATGGTTTGAATTAGTTTAATTTGAGGTGTTTGCTTCTAGTTGAAACTGTAATTTTATAGACTAGTACTCCCTCCGTTTCAAAATATAAGATGTTTAGCTCTATGAAGTAAATGTATCTAGACTATTTTTAGTATATAGGTTCACTTAGATTTGGACTGAATCTAGACACTAAAAAGTGTAGATACATTTTTTTCACAAACCTAAAACATCTTATATTTTAAACGGAGGGAGTAGTATTTAGTATAACGAACACTGAAGTATTTTTTTTTTGCAGTTTCTAAGGAAGAGATCCGGCCTCTTTTTACAAAGCAGAGAAACATTAAAACAACAGTATACAATGCATATGGCATAAAAAAACTCTAGTATTGCGCTACTCCTAAAGTTTCTAATTAACGTTGCTTCCAAGCCGAGCAAAATTAATTCATCAGGCTAGCCTCTTTCCCTAAATTTGTACGCAATTGGAAAGTAGTAAAGCAATTCGTTGTATGTTTTCACGCTCGTATGAAAAGAACTACTTCCTCCGACTCATATTACTTGACTTTGATTTGTCTAGATTTGGATGTATCTAGACATGTTTTAGTATTAGATACATCCGAATCTAGACAAATTTGAATCAAGTAATATGGGTCGGAGGGAGTACCAGGAAGTGTCTTTGCCTCGAGCACATGAGTGCTCTTTTCGTTTAATAAGAAAATTAAAAACCATATTTTACAGGTTTTGAAAATATCTAATTTTTTTTGGACATAATCAATGTTGTACCCACCAGCATGCAAAACCGTGACGGTGAAATTCTTTGTATTTTGGCCTACACAAAAGTGATAAATATAATACAATTTAGGGATTTGAAAATATATTTGCACAGATCTACACTCTTTTCATTTTTGTATAGCTTAAAATACGCTTGAAATTGATATTTAGTAAGTTTGTGGGATAAATCATGCGCTATATCCACATTTTTTAAAATACTTTTTGGAACTCACTAATATTATTTTGAATTGTTCAAAATAGCAAGAGCACTAGGTCTTGAGAGTCAAATATTTCCACTGAAGAAGTACTTTCTATACATAACTCATGTGAGTTAAAAAATAATGTATAGAATTCCACTTTTGTTTTCACGCTTATAGAGAAAAGAAGTACTCTAAATAGAAATCATTGTGTTTTTTGGAAAACTGAATTTACTTTTGCTTCGGTGTCCTCCCCCTCTTTAAACTTTGAGAAACAGAACTTGTAGGTGGCCAGGATCTCAAAAGAAAACCGCACCATACAAATTTAAGTTTGGGCGACACAAATTTAAGTGTGGGTGGCCAAGATCTCATGATACATTCATTTTGAACACCCGTATGGTCCGTTTAGAATATATTCGCCGTACACTTATACTCATGTGACAGCGGGAAGTGAAAATCAAAAAATATATAACAGCAACAACAAGGTTACAAAACATGGCACACAAAAACGTAAATCACGATAAGAGAAGGTAGGATCGGCTGTTGAAAACGTAAAGTATATCTAGCTCGATCACCTATATGAAGATATACAAAGTCTAGATATAGTTTTTGACAGGTAAAAATTTAAGTTTAGGGGACACAGAAACTGAATTTAGTCGTGTTTACCGAATATTGACACACGTCCTCTACGCGTCACTCCCATCTTAGAGCATCTCCACTCGCCTACCCAGGAGGCCGATTCGGACACCGAATTTTGGTCCGGACGCCGAAAATTGGCCCAGACGCGTACCCAAGGACATGTTTTCGGACGGATTTGGGCCAATTTTGGTCCGGACTACCCAGGCCGAACCTAGGTTTCCGGGTACGCCCTGGGAATGCCGGACTCAGCGAGTTCGGCAAAAAAAACGAAGCGGCGCGTGGACCCGCCGAGTCAGCGGCAGAAGCCGAGTCGTCGTCATCCTCGAAACCACGCGGCGACGCCGAACATTAACTGCCCATCGCGTCGGCCACGCGTCGCCGATTTACGGCGCTACCGCCGCCGTATCGGCTCCCGCGACGGACCGGCGGGCACTAACTTCCCGCTGTTTCCCCTTTTCCCGCCCTCGCCGCCCACCTCGGCCTTTATAAGCTGTACCCCTCGCCGGACATCTCCACACTCTCTCACAGCTCCCCCACCCACAAACTCCGGCGAACTCCCTCTCACAGCTTTCCCCTTCCCATCCATGGCCTCACGGTACCCCCGTGATGGAGCTGCGGCGAACGGCTTTGGCCGGCGCACTCTGCACGCCTGGGAGGCACGCCTTCTACACGACGCCGGCTATATGGCGCCGCCGGACATGCGGATGCCTCCCGACTGGAAGTTGAGTGCCGGCGGCATCCCTGTCCCGCCGTTGCCGACGCCGGACGAGTTGTCATACGAATGTACAGGAGTACATCAATGGCATGGACGACCCCGCCGAGGTCGAGAGCGCCGATAACCTGCTCCACCGGGAGCAATTCTTTGCCGAACGCCGCGAGCAGGAGCTCGCCCACCAGGAAGGGCCGCCGAACAAGTCGCCGCCGAAGCGCAACAACTCGGCGGGTCGCCGGCGTTGGTGGAGCGCGCCAGGGCGGACCCTCGAGGCGGTGATGGAGCACATCAACCACGGGAACACGCCGCGGCTCGGCTTCCCGCGCACACCGATGCCGGCGGCCAGGTCCGGCCGGCGTCCTCCGCCGAACTGGATGCCGAGGAGGATGGCGAGCATGATCTCGTCCTCCTCCGCGTCGGCGTCCCACTCCTCCGGCTCGGCGCCGCTGCACGCGCCGACTACAGTCAAGCGCGAGGCGGAGTCGTCTGCGCGCTCGCCGCCGCGCTCGCGCGACATCGTCATCCGCGAGCCGCGGGCGACGGCGTCTCCAACCGGCCACCTACGCCTCCGCCGCCCCAAGACAGAAGGCTCGGCGCCGGCCGAAGACGCCGCCTTGAAGATGGCGCTGGAGCAGTCGCTCGGCGACACGGCGCCGCAGACGCCGCCGCTGCCGCCGGTGGAGCCCTCCTCGCCGGACATCCTGGAGTGGTCCAGGAAGGACTGGGAGCTGGCGGAGCGACAACGCATCCTCGGCCTGCTGCAGCAGCAGGCCGAGGAGCAGGCCGCCCGTCGTCGGGGGTTGTCTGGGCGTGAGCTCGCCTACCAGGGCGCCCCTCTCTACGTCCTGGACGACGAGGACGTAGGACCGTCCTACCAGCCCTGGAGGTGCGGCGACCCAGGCCAAGGGAGCTCCCGCCAGAACCAGCCGTCGTCGCCGGCGGCGAGGATGACGGCCGCGCCGTCCCCGAATACACGGCGTTCTAAGGCAACTTCGGCATGTAGGACGGCCAGGGTATGGCGGCAGCTTTTTTAAAATTTATTATGTATTAGTTTAGTTTAGTTTAAATTTGATATAATCCGTCTATATTCGTCCAAATTAATAAAATTCGCCCATCTTTAATAAATTTAGTCGAACTTGAAAACTCGGCTAACGAGTGGAGATGCTCTTATCTCCGCGGGCTTTGTCTGGCCGCAACGGACAAACAGAACCGCCCATCTGCCGCAAATAAACAAGACTAGACAAGTTATGCAGCGCCACTCGGACGAAAGCGAATAAACAAGCAAAACGAACGAGAAAGCACCCGGTTTCCTTGGAAAACCAGCGCCTGCTGCCTGCTGTTTTGCTCAGCCCTCCCGTATATATAACCCAGTCTACTCCCACTCTACTCCAACAGCACAAGCATCCATTCAGTTCTCTCACTACTCTGCAAATCCGCTACTCGACACAGCGATCACAAATTCAGTCTCCAATCTGTACCAACTTAAGCAAGGAGGAGAAGAGATGGCTGGTGCAGCGAAGGCGTCGTGGATGGTGGCGATGAGCGTGGGCGCGGTGGAGGCGCTCAAGGACCAGGCCGGCCTCTGCCGCTGGAACTACGCCCTCAGGTCCATCCACCGGGCGGCCAAGGCTAAGGTCAGTGTCCGCGGCGCCGTCTCGCAAGGCAAGAAGAAGCACCCTGTCTCTGCGGCGGCAGTGGCAGAGCAGCGGCGAGCGGAGAAGGCCGAGGAAGGGCTGAGGACGGTGATGTACCTCAGTTGCCTGGGATCCAATTAGTAGCTACAACTGCTAGCCGCGCGTGTTCTGGTTCAGCAATGGCCTCGCCTGAGACTTGCCTGGTAGCTCCACAGTGTAAATATACCACCACGATGATGACGATGATGAATACTTCAGTCACTTGAGTTGACCGTTCCATGGCTCTTTGTCTATTTGCTTTGAATTGGTTGTAACTTGTAAGTGCTTAGTCCTGTGGCTCGACCTGTTGTGCAAACAGAGATCGTGGCGAATACTTTCTGAATTCTGAATTTATTCATTCTAGACTCCGCTGCATTGCTGCTGAAAGGATCATTGGTCGATCTAGTTTCGGTCCATGTCCAGGGATCAGGCCTTCTATTCCTTTGTGAGACTAAATCAAGGTCCGTGGCGCCGTCTCGCAGGGCAAGACACAGCTTCCGGCCTCTGCGGCAGCGGTGGCGGAGCGGAGAATGTCGAGGAGGGTCTCAGGACGGTGATGTACCTCAGCCGCTGGGGACCTAATTAGTTGCTCAAGACTTCCAATTAGTTAGGGGTGTTTGCTGCCATGGCCCGAGACTTGCCTTGTTGTTTCCCCATTGTAGTATACCACGATGATGATGATGATGATGAAAACTTCGAGTAACTTGAGTTTATATTACCCTCATTGTCTATTGTCTATTTGCTCCGGTCATCAATTTTGTTGGGAACAGGGATGCTCTGAACTGGTTGCAAGTAGTTTTCCGATCTGATTTCCAACAAGAACACCAGGAATATGCCCTGGGATCTGCATTTCTTTTCTCTGCTCTTTTCAAAATGACACGATGAGTTTCTAAAGGGGTCATCGATTGGTTCATTTCAGTATCGTACATTTTTTTTAAAACAGAGGCAAAAGATTTGTCCCAATCTATTAATTAAGAAGAAGATAATTGCTCAGTTAATTGCGGAAAACCGGACAAAACTGTTACTTTTTTTTTTGCTCAGTTAATTACGGAAAACCGGACAAAAACTGTTACAACAAACACCAAATCAAAATCATAAGAGGACAACATCTAAAAAAGAAGCAAACACCCACAACCTATCACAACCGCAAACTGACGGTACCTGGAACATGACACCGCAAAGATGACGAATCGAACGAATGACCCAAAAGAAACTTCAAATGATCAAGTATCAACTGAAACCTTTCTTGTTACCCCTCTCTTTCTTCTTCTTCCTCTGAGAGAAGCCTTCCTGAGAGACTTCTCGACTTTCCTGATTATGTCCTCTAAAGTCATCCATGCCAAGACAAAATAAATGATCTTACCATATCCGGGACTCGCAGCATCTAAACAAGCGAGCAAGCCGCAAAGCTCTCTAGCAAAAAGAGCCTCGGAGCTACGCGCCAACACTCTTCCACTGACCACAGAGATGGGCAACTGCGGTGGCGAGGGCGCCGTGGCCAGCGCCAAGTCCTCAAAAGATCCTGACTCCAAAGGAAGCACAAGGCCAGATTTCCTACACAACTCATGAAGCTTTGGTGTGATCTATAGCACCGGAGCCATGAGCCCACTCGATCCCTCACCCTTAGAGGCAGCCGACGCATCAAGCTGTGGCGATCAGAAGGGACCGCCACGAGGAGAGAAACAAATGTATAGATGTTCTTCCTCATCTACACATGACTTCCGCTAAGTGGACTCAGGCGGGACCAAATCATGCGATGTTGGAGATATGTCCGAGAGGCAATAATAAGAGTTGTTATTATTATATCTTTGTGTTTATGTTGAATGTTTGCATCTCATGCTATAATTGTATTAATCGGAAACATTAATACTTGTGTGATTTATAAACATGAAAGAGTCCCTAGTAAGCCTCTTGTTAGACTAGCTTGTTGATTAATATATGATCATGGTTTTTGATTATGAACATTGGATGTCATTAATAACAAGATCATATCATTAGGAGAATGATGTGATGGACACACTCCTATAATTAGCATAACATAATATTAAGTCATTTAAAGTTCGTTTGCTATAAGATTTTAAATACATAGTAACCTAATCCTTCGACCATGAAATCATGTTAATCACCATCACCATATAAATACTTCGATGACATCAAACAACATTTCATAACTGGATAGTTATAAAGGTGGCATTGAGTATTCTAAAAGTATATGTTGAAGCACATTGATCAAGAGTGGAATTTGTCCATCCATATGACAAATAGATATACTCTGGGCCCTCTCGATAGAATGTCATCCAATTGGCTTGCAAGCATGTGACTAGATCACAAGGGATGTCATATCACGGAACGAGTAAAGAGTACTTATCAGTAACGAGGTTGAACTAGGTATAGAGACACCGACGATCAAACCTCGAATAAGTAAAGTATCGCGAGACAAAGGAAATTGATATCATATGTAAAATGGTTCATCTGATCACAAATTCATCGTAGAAATATGTGGGAGCCATAATGGATTTCCAGATCCACTAATGGTTATTGATTGGAGAGGTGTCTCGATCATGTCTGTATAGTTCACGAACTGTAGGGAGACATACTTAAGGATTCGATGTTCAGTAGATATGGAATATGAGTTGGATACCGAATGTTGTTCCGAGTCTCGGATTGGATCCAAGACATCACGAGGAGATATGGAATGGTCCGAAGAATAAGATTCATATAAGGAAAATCAATTTTCGGGGTTCAAAAATGTTTTCGGTATTTTGACCGGAAGCTTCTAGAATGTTCTAGAAGGTCCACCACCCCGGGAGGGGATACTTGGAATGTACCACACCCTGATGGGCTGGGCGCATCATGCCCTAGGCCAACTCGGCAAAGGACTAGGAAGAGAGAATCAAACTCAAGTTTGAAAAGTCAAATCCTAGTTTGGAAAGTCAAATCCTAGTCAGGAAGGATTTTTTCATATGAATTGTTTTACGGTCTCTCAACTATTGTGAAAGCTTTAAGTTGTCAAAACATGGATACTAGTTTTAAATACTAGTGAAGGCCAAACTAAACTACATGATGCATGTCAAACACTCTAGAATGTCACATTTGGTATAACTAAGTTATATAAGCATACACTACACATCTCTACTAGATATTTGTTACACCCATAAGTTGTATAGCAGTTTGATTTTCTATTTGCTTTGTGCTAAACATAATTCAGTTCATCAAGATGTCCCGCGAAAACACTAAAGTAACATAAATTTTATAACCAGATGGAGTTCCTTTACCATCGTTTGATTTTAATGATAAGAGATCAAATTGCATTGTATCAAAAGGAACTCTAAGTTATTACATGCATGCATAGTTAATGTTGTTCGATACAATAAGAAACCAGTTTTACATTATCTGTTATCCATGGAAAAGAATTAGATATAGTCTATAACTATGAAAAAATATTTAATATAAATAGATAACAACCATTAGTATTGACTCCACATGAAACCAATAAAACATATGAACAACACTATCCATGTAAAATCTTTATCAACCGTACTAATATGGGTAAAACAATCTGGTGTAACAATGTATTCGACAAGAAAAATGCCCACAACTTACAAAAGATGACTAAACCCCTACCCTAACTACAAAACTGAAGAACGTCCGGAAAAAATAACGACGATGCAGTAGGGAACCCGACAACGACCAACAGTGATGGTGTGCAAGGGCGACGGAAGAGTGAAACGACTAACTCTATCAAATGACCAGAGCTTTGCTTCAGCCCTTATTTGATAAATAATCATTTGGATTGGTTTGGTTTTTCAAAAACCCTTTCATTCCTTTCGGTCCAAATAGTCCAGGTTGTGAGCATGATAATCGAGTCCAGCCTAAATTTTTTTGTTCTTTACAAGCGAGCTCTAGCAGTTTATAGCCCACACAACATGTATATGGTTTATCATATTTTGGTAATAAATACCTATTTTCTTAATAAAATAGATATTTTGGTCAATGCTCCTTGCCAAAGTTTACTTGTTTACATTGTTCATAGTATTTTTTGTCTGTTAATATTTGTTTTCCCATGATGTTGCAGCTATTTGCAAATGTGAAAACTCAGTTTTCACAACCATTTTCAAAACTATAAAAAGCAGAATGGAAGGGTGTAAAAAAATAGCTGCCAGTTTATGGTTTTTGAATTGTATCATATAATGTTACGTTATAACCGGGTGTACAAGAATAGTAAACAAAAGGTGAGAATGGTTCCAAAAGAACTCTAAAATGATCAAGTTAACCACTATAATGCCAAACACACATGAAGAGTCCGTTTTAACTAGAAATAAAATGCATGGGTTGGGGGTTGGGGAGGGGGAATCTTTGGAGTGTGTAGGAATTAAATGTGAAGAAAATAGAGTTGTAGAAATTTGATAAATTCTGTAAGCAATAATTTTTGAAAATAAAGGATTTACAAGGAATATTAGAAAAATAATGATAGATTAAAAATGATAGAAAATTTAGAAAATCTAAGAATATTATATAAAATTTGAGAAAATATTGGCTATACAAATATAAATTAAAGTTTAGTAATTATCTAACTTCGCTGAACTCGATGTTTGTCCCTAAATTTTTTGGTACACATCTTCTAAATTCGAAAACACTATTTAGTTTAGTATAATGTTTGCATTTATTAATTTTGTTCTCCATTTCTCTGATTGCTCTTAAAACTTTTTTTGTTCCCTCGACAGCCAATCATTATAAAACCCCGACGTATTACTTAAAGATGGATTTGGTTGTTGAAATATCAATTGTAAGACTTAACAATAGATAATGGGCCAAAATGTATATTGCCATTTTCCAAACCTTAGGGTGCCACATGAAAGCAAGAGAGCATACTTAGTGTCACTCGATCTAAAGAACTCTATACATGACGCACGTGAGTTGACAGTAATTTATATAATTCCTCTTTTGTTTTCAGGCTTATAGCAAAAGAAGTAGTCTGAATAAAATCAAAATTTACATAATCACTGCGTGTTTTGCAAAACTGAATTTAGTTGTGTGTACTGAAGCTTGACACACGTCTTCTACGCGTCACCCCCATCTTATCTCCGCGGGCTTTGTCTGGCCGCAACGGACAAACGAAACCGCCCCATGTGCCGCAAATAAACAAGACGATGAGCGTGGTAGGCAACGCCACTGTACTAGGACGAAAGCGAGTAAACAAGCAAAACGAATCAGAATTCAGAAAGCACCCGGTTTACTTGGAAAACCAGCGCCCGCGGCCTGCTGTTTTGCTCCTGCCCTACCGTATATATATAACCCACACTTCATTCCAACGTCACAAGCATTGATTCAGTTCTTTCACTACTAGTAGACACAGCAATCACAAATCAAGTTTCCATTCCGTACCAACTTAAGCAAGGAGGAGAAGAGATGGCTGGTGCAGCGAAGGCATCGTGGATGGTGGCGATGAGCGTGAGCGCGGTGGAGGCGCTCAAGGACCAGGCCGGCCTCTGCCGCTGGAACTATGCGCTCAGGTCCATCCACCGGGCAGCCAAGGCCAAGGTCAGTGTCCGCGGCGCCGTCTCGCAGGGCAAGAAGCAGCGCCCTGTCTCTGCGACGGCGGTGGCAGAGCAGCGGCGAGCGGAGAAGGCTGAGGAGGGTCTGAGGACCGTGATATACCTCAGTTGCTGGGGACCCAATTAGTAGCCACAACTAGTTCTGTTCCAGCAATGGCCTCGCCTGAGACTTGGCCGGTAGCTCCACACTGTATATACAACCACGATGATGATGATGAAAATTTATCTTAGTTTTACCTTTTCCGTCCTTGTCCCTTTTACTTGAACTGGTTGCATTTGCGAGTGCGTAGTTACCGTGGCTTGATCCGCTGTACGACGAGGTCCTGGTGAATACTTTCTAAATGCTGATTTTCTTCACTTTGAACTATGCTGCATTGACAATAATCTGGTTTTTAACAGCACTGCTGAAGGGATCATGGGTAGATTTAGTTTCAGTCATGTCAGGGGATAAAAGCATCTTTAATCGAAGTACAAAAGTTAGAGGCGCAAAATATTGTTTTGAGGAGTAAAAGCTAAATCGCATCAAAATTCAAATCCAACCAAATTTTGGACGATTCGAACCAAATTTGAAACATACAGCTTCACTTCACTAAATTTGTACACATTACGATCAAATTGGTCAAATTTAGCTAAATTCGACCGAATTTCAACTAAACCAACCTGTCCTCCTCCTAGTCGTAGGAGGAGGAGGAGGAGTCACTGCCGAGGTCGATGACCGTCGGCGCTGTCGACATCCTCCTCCTTCGCCGGCGCCTGCGCTGCCGGTGGCCCCGCATCATCGGCGACCTCCTTTTTCATCGTCGCTGTGTCCGCCTTCCTCTTTGCCTCGGGAAATGCCTCGAGCTGGCACCGCTCCTTCTCGACGAGCTTTAGGTTGGCGCTGGCGGGATGCTCCACCATTGCCACGCCGTGGCGCTCTGCCTCGAGGAGCTCGCGGGTCGTTCGGTCTTCCCATCGCTCGCGGTCAGAGAAAAGATAAAGGCTGGCTGGCTCCAGGTTCGGCACCGGTCCTCCCGCCTCGAGCGGAAAGTTGAGCTCGCCGTAGTCCGAGCCGTGGAGTTCGACGTTGTACACATCATACGCCATCGCCGCCTGCTTCTCCGACTGGAAGCTCCCAATCCACACCTTCCGACGAGTGTTTCGGTCGTGATTTCGGCCACCCACGACCGCTGTCGTACACCACGATAGACCAACGTCAGCTGCACCGGTAGGTCGAGGAGGCTGCAGGAGCGACGGAGCTGCCGCCGGCGCTTGGGTGGCACCAATTGTAAAGGGGAACAACAGAGGGAAGAAGAAACAACGGAGGGATATAAGGAATAAAACAACAAAACTCATACATTTGATGCTATCAAAAGACAATTCAAATGCTCACCTTGAAATACAACATCCACCGGCCACTATTGCGTACCTTTGGAGGTGTTTGACCCGAAGGCGACTTGTCTCCATGCTTCTTATGAATGTATTGTGGATGACACAAACCTTTGGTTATGGCCTACCACATGGAGGAACATCGCAAGTTATTCTTTGACTGAGGTGAGGATGCTGTCTTCTAACAATCTACTCCCCTCAGAAAACGACCGGACCTTTCCCCTAGCTATAGTACGCTCAAGGGCGATTTCTGGAACCATCGGCCGAGCCACCTCAATCGCCGACAAATCGTTGGGTCCCTCGTCCTCCGTCGGCCGCTCCTGCGGTGGGAGGGCTGGAGCCTCGTTTCTCTTTGTTTGTTGTGTAGGGTCGTGTAGGTACCAGCCGGCGGTGTCGGGAAGATGGCGGCGCGGGTGGAGTGGAGTTTTGGGGCGGCGGCCTTCGTCTTCGGTGGTGATGTTCTACGGGGCATCATCATCGGCCGCGCGCTCATCTCTCAGCCGTAGGTCCTCGGAGTTGCGGTGCGAGTTTCCCCGAGATGGATGCCGAGTAGCGGCGGATCTGGCGCAGTTGAAGAATCGAGCTGATGTTGTTTGTTGCTTCGATGCTGGCAATGGCGCAAGGTGGAGGATTTTCGGATCTGAGGAGCGTCGACTTCCCGTCCGTACAGGGGAGCCTCCTGTTCCAAGGTCATATGGAAGGTGGTGCGGCGACACAGCGTCTTGTTCGTCGTCCATGGCATCGAGGTCCAGAAGGACTTTCTTGTAATTTGCACCATTGTTCTGGACTGATCTGTAAGATCTGCTGTTAATACAAATCAGTTTCTCACAAAAAAATCTACTCCCCTCAACCTAGTGACAAGTGCAAAGAAGGGGGTTATTTTCATCCGCATAGCCTCCACATCCTTGTACTTGAAGATGTTCAGAATGGCCATCATCTCTTGATCTCGGGTCAACATAGGCCCGAACGTCAGTCGAGGAAACACAACGCGTCTAACATCTCTCTTGTGCAAAAGCAAGATCTAGGCCTTAACGCGGGTTCTTGATGGATAAAGGCGAGCCTATCCACCTAATAAGGTGTTTCTACCATAAGTTCTTCCTAAACCGATACTTCGGGCCTAGTCGAAACAACAGGGCAGAGGGATTCACGGTGGTTTACCTCCGCCATGGCCATCGCTCACTTGATGAGTAGGAGGAAGCGGCCGGTACGGTGAATCTGCGTCTCGGCTTCCACAACAACATTGCCACCGCCTCCGCTCCTGGTCTTGAAACGGGAGGAAGGGGATTTTTTGGGAGGGTTGATGCGGAGAGGTGAGCGAATGGAGCAGGTGAGGCCACTCTTGGTGAGAAACGAGGTCGGAACACTTCTGTTTCCTGTCTGCACGGCCGTAGATACCGTGTGCCTGTCCGCATCTCATTTTACAGCTTCGGGGCATGGCTCCACGAAAACGCTTAATTGGAGGGTCTGCCTTTGGGCTGCTTTGAAGATGGTGCTGGCCATAACACGGAGGGACGCGACAACCAAACCGTCTAATTTCACACTGCTTCGTTCTATTTGGAAGATATGCAGGTTATGGTGTTGTTTGGTTCTTAGCCACAATTGCCAAGCCTAAGTTTGGCAAGTGTGGCAGCCACATATTTGGTTTGGCAAGTGTGGTAGCCACAAAAATATGGCTAAAAAATTGGAGATCACGCATTGTGGCAAGAACTTTACTCTAGAAAATAGACTATAGGAACAATCGAGAGTGGCAACTTTAAAATATGATAATACAAAATATCTAGCAAATTGCTTAACTCTGGCTCGGCAAAATGTGTCTGTCCGGTGGAAGTGGACGGAACCGCCCAGGCAACAAATAAACAAGACGAGCTGAGGTGGGTTGTGGGCAGCCAACACTGTGACGAAGGAAGTGACGCGTAAACAATCGAAGTGGATCTGAAAGCACCCGGTTTCCTAGGAAACCAGCACCCATGGCCACCTGTTTTGCCCCATCCCTCCCAGCATTCCTCACATATAAAGCCTCGTCCAATTCCCGATCATCCTCCCATCTTCACAGACTACAAAAGCATCTGTCAGTACAAACTCCACACTCCACTTACTTCCTAAACTTCAAACTTCCTAGCAAGAAGAGAGATCCATGGCGGGTGCGGCAAAGGCATCGTGGATGGTGGCGATGAGTGTGGGCGCGGTGGAGGCACTCAAGGATCAGGCAGGGCTCTGCCGCTGGAACTACGCCCTCAGGTCCATCCACCGGGCCGCCAAGGCCAAGGCCAGCGTCCATGGCGGCGTCTCGCAGGGGAAGAAGCAGCTTCCGGCTTCCGCGGCGGCGGTGGCGGAGTGGAGACGAGCGGAGAAGGCCGAGGAGGGGCTGAGGACCGTGATGTACCTCAGCTGTTGGGGACCCAATTAGTAGCTGAAGGCCTCCAATTAGAGATCACTATCTGGCTAGCTAGGTGTGTTTGCTGCTAGCTACAGTCATGGCGTGAGACTTCGCTGGTTGGTTCCATATTGTATATACCACGACGATGATGATGAAAACTTTCAGTCACTTGAGTTTATAACTTTATATTACCCTGATTGTCTATTTGCTTCTGTGATCAATTTTGATCGGAACAGGGATGCTCTAAACTGGTTGCAGGTTGCAAGTAGTCTCCCTATCTCGATCTGCTCTGCAACGATCACATGACCAACTGTATTCTGAATTTCTTCAGTCTGCACTCGGCTGAACTGACACCATGAGTTCTGGAAAAGGTCATGGCTCGGTTCACAGTTTCCTTGGCTAGACAACATTAGATAGTTATAATTTACATAACATCTCTAGGATTTCTGATCGGAGTGACAGATTAAGCTATTCACAGTTTCCACTAAGCGGCCGACACAGAAACGTAACTAAACTTTGCCTTGCTTCCACGCACGAGTTCCTTTGGAATGGACTGATTTGTGCATTATAAAAGGGGTTGACAGCCTCACACCCGCACGGCTTGCGTACAGCACTAATGGTCATGAGGTTTCCACGCACGAGAGAGAGAAGATATCCTCCACTTGGAGGTTGAAGAAGCGCTGGACTTTGCCGGCTTCAAATAGGACCACCAGGATGGTCATGAGGGCGTTGTAATAGAAAGCTATGCCGATGGCCAAACGTCGGGGCCATCAGTGTAGTCATCGTCCAGACTAGTCCCGCCAAGCAGCCGTCGGCGTATATTTTTCCTCGGCGTATGACGGCTGCCCTCGGCGTAGCTATTTTTTCTTTTACCTCATTAAACTTTGAAAAATTATAACTAAATCATTATAGTTTAGAAAAATACAAATAATATATTAAAATTTTCAGAAAAATAAGGCCTATCTATCTACACTCAAATATTATACATTTGTAAATAAAAATTAAGTGAAATATAAAATATCTATCTATCTATCTATCTACTAATTTCTCTAGAGGTAGGTTGGTCTAATACGTTTTCACCACCTAAAAATACGTTTCCGTCCGCTTTTTTAGACAGGGGCGGGCCGCGGGCGCGCGTCCTCGACGCCGCGGAAGCCGATGATGGCGTGACGAGCCATCCCACCCGACGCCGGTTGCCTGGTTGGCTGCGGAGGGCGTCGTCTCTCTGCAGGATGCCGCGCTGGAAGTCTGTTGCATGCCGCGCTGCTACCTGCTCGCCGCCGGTCGGGCTGCGGCGCTGGCGCAGGACCTCGCGGTAGTGGTCCCTTCCGCATGCCGCGTTGGAGGTCTCGCAGATCCGGAGGGCGCCACTACAACCCTACCACCACCGGAATCCCTGCGATACATCACCTCTGCCGCTGCTGCAAAGCCCCTCCTTCCAACCAGATGTGATGGGCCCGCTCCACTTCTTCTCCACGATCCGCGCAGTCTCCAGATCTCGATTCCATTCTGGTGGGCAATGGAGCATGGGGCTTTAGCGACGCAAGTCAGGGAGAGATCTGAGACGGACGCGAGGCAAGGCAGGAAAAGGAGTGGCGGCGCTTGGGATGTCGCGGGCGAGGAAAAGAAGGGGCCTCGGTGTCACTGGGATACTAGAGAGGAGTTGCGCGAGATGATAAGGCGGGTGCCGCTGACTCCTACTAGACCACTCCAGGTTCGGGGTATCGTCGCTGCCTCCAGAACCTTGGCGCCATCTCAAGATCCTTCCCAACGAAATCCCCTACGAGCGTCTGTCTCGCCCGACTGGGAGGCACCTCTCGTGCACCAGCACCTCAATGTCAAGATCAGACAGGTAAAGATCAATGATACTTTGTTTTGCGTACTGGCACAAATTAATGATAGATGCATGGAAAAATTGTTGATTTTCGTAGTTGTCAGTAGAGGCTGATTGATGCATGGAGCACCATGGCCGGCTGCTCCACCATTCACTGCAGTCTGGCTTTGAGGATTTGATTTGGATTATGGGATTTTACTTGATAACCGCTGGTTCCTTATTATTTTAGTGCTTAAGACCTTGACTGGTGGCTCCCTTACTTCTCATGTCTGGCCTAAGTGATTGGGGATTGACATTGCGAATCGAAGAAAAGCACTAAGATGAAATAACTGTCTATGGATATCTGAAGCTGCACGCTTACATAAACTGAAACTTGGTTATAGGCAATGGTTGCACATCTATTGTGTGCTATATCAGCTAGCAGTATAGGGATCATAAGAAAATGACTGTCTATAAGGATGTACACGTTGTCTTCCTATGTCAGCAAGGATCTTATTTACATCTAGACTTAACTTTGTAGCTTTTTTGTGTAGAAGGATTGTAACGATATGGTAAGTAAGGCTAGCCTAGCCAATTGCCTGATGCATTGAAATAGGTTTTATGAAACTCGGTGTCATCATAGCAGTGAAGTCTTTTTGATAGCTACCCAACCATAATCATTTAGATTGCCTTGCATATGAGCCTTCTATTGCCTAGAAACTTACATGGACTGTTAAGGAACTCTTCATGCTTCAGTTTGATTTCTGCAACACTTCATCTATGGGTTGATTATATATGCACACCTATATATAATGTGGAAACATTCCAATTCTTAAATATAGAAAGTTCATTTAGTGTATTCGTCATCCAGCACAGATGTATTTATTTTTCGTATTAACGATACTGAGTTCATAGGACCTAAATATATTAAGTCATGCATCTTTCTTTTCCGTATGTTTTCAGAAAATTCATCATAGAATATGAATTTATAAATTTACGTACACGGTCATGAGAATGAACACTTACCTTACATGAGAATAGGAAAATGAGTGATTTGATTCTACTACTTGGACACACACTACAAATTTCTTGTTTCCTGTAGGTTTGGAGTTGGCAATAAGAACCCAGTGGCTTTAGAGGGTCGCATTATCATGGCATGGTTGCATCCTAATAGTGGCGGGCGAAGATCGATGGAGGATATGTCCAGGGGCTTGAGAATAGAGAAAGAGAAAAAGGGTGGTGGCGTGTTGCGCATGGAAAAAAAAAGTTCCATCTATGTCTAGGCCGGAGAAGTGAGGGGGTAGTGGAGGACGAAGATAGTTGTGTGCAGGATCCATTAGCACTGTAAGGGTTGTGATGGTCATGCACTTGTGTGTTCATTCACTTTTTCTATGATGAAACTCGGTGTCATCATAGCAGTGAAGTCTTTTTGATAGCTACCCAACCATAGTCATTTAGATTGCCTTGCATATGAGCCTTCTATTGCCTAGAAACTTACACGGACTCTTAAGGAACTCTTCATGCTTCAGTTTGATTTCTGCAACACTTCATCTATGGGTTGATTATATATGCATACCTACATATAATCTGAAAACATTCCAATTCTTAAATAGAAAGTTCATTTAGTGTATTCGTCATCCAGCACAGATGTATTTATTTTTCATATTAACGATACTGAGTTCACACGTCTATCATCTAGGTATCCTCCATAGGACCTAAATATATTAAGTCATGCATCTTTCTTTTCGTATGTTTTCAGGAAATTCACCATGGTGTAGTGGCTAAAATTCAGACCGCAACATCATCTTCTCCGCTGCTCACACCTCTGCCAATTGCCTGAACGCTGAGAAAGCTGAACTTCGTTCTCTGAAAAAAGGCGTCGACCTTGCTGCACCTGGTGTAATTGTGCTTCTGTTATATAGGCTGTGAATGCCAACGGAAGAGATGGATCCGAACCTTGTGGTTTAATCAATGAAATTAAAGAGTTGTTGATTGACCGCTCAGACCTGAAGGTCACCGAGGTGAAAAGAGTTTAATCGTGCCGAGCATGAGCTAGCTTTCTATGCAAGTACCGATGGTTTGGTTGTTCCTGGTTACACCAATGCTCCTATGCATGTCAGTCTTTTGTATCAGATGATTGTATATATACTTTCGTACCATATGAAATAAAGCTCTTTTCCTTGTGAAAAATACCATCAACAAACTGGGACGAAGGAGCAGATTCTTGGCAACAGAACACCTCTTTCTTTGAGGAATATTAGATGGTTTAAAAAATGAACCTTTTCAGAGTACTCAGAAACCAAGAACAGCTCATCCTTGCTTGCTGCCTCTACTGTACCAGATAGGAACAATTAAGATCCATCAATCTTTGGCAGGAGAGACAATCTTCTCCATCACAGATGGACCAGGATGCGAATTGTACATACGATGTGCTAACGGTCGCTGATCATGCCAAAGGATGCCAATTGATGAACTAGGATTTGGTGTCTCTGAACAACACATTCGCATCTCCATAGGCGAGCTACCCCTCTAGCTGTGGTCACCGGCAGACGTTTGAGCATATCCTAAGCCCTTATTGCGCGCTCGAGTGCGTCACTGAAAACGTTCAGTGCCGTACAGACCTTCAGAACTACAGATGCATTGCCTGGGAACAGCACAAGATACCGATTCCACGCTCGATAGTATTGTGCATTCCTTTAACCACACCCGATGAAGGGAGGGTCATGGAATCGCAGCCTTACATTTGTTCACCTATCAGATCACACCTGGGATCTCAGACACTACAGATCAGGTGTATTCCAGGCTTGATATTTGTGTGCATTCCTGTACTTTGTGCTAGAACAATATTCAGTAAGATATGTGTGTTCTTCGCTTATTGCTGTTTATTCTTGATTAGCGCTTTCATAATATAACATTACAAAATGTTTTCCAGCTTGAACTTTAGAGGGTGGTCCCCATTCTCTAAAAGACGCATAATATTTTTCCACCTGTTTTTTCTCAATGCTATACAAAATATAAATCAGTACGGATTTCACGGGATCGTGCGCCAAGGCGCAGCCCTAAATCTAGTGTGATTAAGTTGACCACTACAATGCCAAACATAGAGAGTCCGTTTAACTAGAAATAAAAAAATGCAAGTGTGTGTTGGGAGGGGGGGGGGGCATTCGAGGGTGTAGGAATTAAATGTGAAGAAAATAGAGTTCTAGCAATATGCTAAACCGTGTAAACAATATTTTTTGAAAATAGAAGATTTACAAAGAATAATACAAAATAATGATAAATTAAAAATGATATCAGATTTAGAAAAGCAAGAATATTATATAAAATTGAGGAAAATTGGTTATTCAAATGTAGTAATTAGAAAATAGAAACTAACTTCACTGAACTCGATATTTTTCCCTCATGTTTTTATAGTACCCATCTTTTAAATTCCAAAACATTTGTTAGTTTATTAGAATGTTTGTATTTATTTATTTTGTTTCCCATTTTTCCGATTGCTTTTAAAACTTATTTTGCTCCCTCATCTGCCAATCATGATAAAACACAACCACACTACTTAAACATGGTTTTGATTGTTGAAATAAAAATTGTAGAACTTAACAATAGTTAATGGATCAAAATGTATATTCCCCTTTCCTAAACCTTAGCGTACGGTGCCAAAATAAAAGCAAGAGAGCATACTTTGTGTCTTGTAGTAAATGTTTAGGGTGTGTATGTAGAAAAGTCATGGTAGCAAAGTGATTTTAAAGTATTCTTAGGATACGAGAATATTACTATGTAGAAAAGACATGGTTTGAATTAGTTTAATTTGAGGTGTTTGCTTCTAGTTAAAACTGTAATTTTATAGACTAGTACTCCCTCCGTTTCAAAATATAAGATGTTTAGCTCTATGAAGTAAATGTATCTAGACTATTTTTAGTATATAGGTTCACTTAGATTTGGACTGAATCTAGACACTAAAAAGTGTAGATACATTTTTTTCACAAACCTAAAACATCTTATATTTTAAACGGAGGGAGTAGTATTTAGTATAACGAACACCGAAGTATTTTTTTTGCAGTTTCTAAGGAAGAGATCCGGCCTCTTTTTACAAAGCAGAGAAACATTAAAACAACAGTATACAATGCATATGGCATAAAAAAACTCTAGTATTGCGCTACTCCTAAAGTTTCTAATTAACGTTGCTTCCAAGCCGAGCAAAATTAATTCATCAGGCTAGCCTCTTTCCCTAAATTTGTACGCAATTGGAAAGTAGTAAAGCAATTCGTTGTATGTTTTCACGCTCGTATGAAAAGAACTACTTCCTCCGACTCATATTACTTGACTTTGATTTGTCTAGATTTGGATGTATCTAGACATGTTTTAGTATTAGATACATCCGAATCTAGACAAATTTGAATCAAGTAATATGGGTCGGAGGGAGTACCAGGAAGTGTCTTTGCCTCGAGCACATGAGTGCTCTTTTCGTTTAATAAGAAAATTAAAAACCATATTTTACAGGTTTTGAAAATATCTAATTTTTTTTGGACATAATCAATGTTGTACCCACCAGCATGCAAAACCGTGACGGTGAAATTCTTTGTATTTTGGCCTACACAAAAGTGATAAATATAATACAATTTAGGGATTTGAAAATATATTTGCACAGATCTACACTCTTTTCATTTTTGTATAGCTTAAAATACGCTTGAAATTGATATTTAGTAAGTTTGTGGGATAAATCATGCGCTATATCCACATTTTTTAAAATACTTTTTGGAACTCACTAATATTATTTTGAATTGTTCAAAATAGCAAGAGCACTAGGTCTTGAGAGTCAAATATTTCCACTGAAGAAGTACTTTCTATACATAACTCATGTGAGTTAAAAAATAATGTATAGAATTCCACTTTTGTTTTCACGCTTATAGAGAAAAGAAGTACTCTAAATAGAAATCATTGTGTTTTTTGGAAAACTGAATTTACTTTTGCTTCGGTGTCCTCCCCCTCTTTAAACTTTGAGAAACAGAACTTGTAGGTGGCCAGGATCTCAAAAGAAAACCGCACCATACAAATTTAAGTTTGGGCGACACAAATTTAAGTGTGGGTGGCCAAGATCTCATGATACATTCATTTTGAACACCCGTATGGTCCGTTTAGAATATATTCGCCGTACACTTATACTCATGTGACAGCGGGAAGTGAAAATCAAAAAATATATAACAGCAACAACAAGGTTACAAAACATGGCACACAAAAACGTAAATCACGATAAGAGAAGGTAGGATCGGCTGTTGAAAACGTAAAGTATATCTAGCTCGATCACCTATATGAAGATATACAAAGTCTAGATATAGTTTTTGACAGGTAAAAATTTAAGTTTAGGGGACACAGAAACTGAATTTAGTCGTGTTTACCGAATATTGACACACGTCCTCCACGCGTCACTCCCATCTTAAAGCATCTCCACTCGCCTACCCAGGAGGCCGATTCGGACACCGAATTTTGGTCCGGACGCCGAAAATTGGCCCAGACGCGTACCCAAGGACATGTTTTCGGACGGATTTGGGCCAATTTTGGTCCGGACTACCCAGGCCGAACCTAGGTTTCCGGGTACGCCCTGGGAATGCCGGACTCAGCGAGTTCGGCAAAAAAAAACGAAGCGGCACGTGGACCCGCCGAGTCAGCGGCAGAAGCCGAGTCGTCGTCATCCTCGAAACCACGCGGCGACGCCGAACATTAACTGCCCATCGCGTCGGCCACGCGTCGCCGATTTACGGCGCTACCGCCGCCGTATCGGCTCCCGCGACGGACCGGCGGGCACTAACTTCCCGCTGTTTCCCCTTTTCCCGCCCTCGCCGCTACACCCCTCCCGCCCTCGCCGCCCACCTCGGCCTTTATAAGCTGTACCCCTCGCCGGACATCTCCACACTCTCTCACAGCTCCCCCACCCACAAACTCCGGCGAACTCCCTCTCACAGCTTTCCCCTTCCCATCCATGGCCTCACGGTACCCCGGTGATGGAGCTGCGGCGAACGGCTTTGGCCGGCGCACTCTGCACGCCTGGGAGGCACGCCTTCTGCACGACGCCGGCTATATGGCGCCGCCGGACATGCGGATGCCTCCCGACTGGAAGTTGAGTGCCGGCGGCATCCCTGTCCCGCCGTTGCCGACGCCGGACGAGTTGTCGTACGAATGTACAGGAGTACATCAATGGCATGGACGACCCCGCCGAGGTCGAGAGCGCCGATAACCTGCTCCACCGGGAGCAATTCTTTGCCGAACGCCGCGAGCAGGAGCTCGCCCACCAGGAAGGGCCGCCGAACAAGTCGCCGCCGAAGCGCAACAACTCGGCGGGTCGCCGGCGTTGGTGGAGCGCGCCAGGGCGGACCCTCGAGGCGGTGATGGAGCACATCAACCACGGGAACACGCCGCGGCTCGGCTTCCCGCGCACACCGATGCCGGCGGCCAGGTCCGGCCGGCGTCCTCCGCCGAACTGGATGCCGAGGAGGATGGCGAGCATGATCTCGTCCTCCTCCGCGTCGGCGTCCCACTCCTCCGGCTCGGCGCCGCTGCACGCGCCGACTACAGTCAAGCGCGAGGCGGAGTCGTCTGCGCGCTCGCCGCCGCGCTCGCGCGACATCGTCATCCGCGAGCCGCGGGCGACGGCGTCTCCAACCGGCCACCTACGCCTCCGCCGCCCCAAGACAGAAGGCTCGGCGCCGGCCGAAGACGCCGCCTTGAAGATGGCGCTGGAGCAGTCGCTCGGCGACACGGCGCCGCAGACGCCGCCGCTGCCGCCGGTGGAGCCCTCCTCGCCGGACATCCTGGAGTGGTCCAGGAAGGACTGGGAGCTGGCGGAGCGACAACGCATCCTCGGCCTGCTGCAGCAGCAGGCCGAGGAGCAGGCCGCCCGTCGTCGGGGGTTGTCTGGGCGTGAGCTCGCCTACCAGGGCGCCCCTCTCTACGTCCTGGACGACGAGGACGTAGGACCGTCCTACCAGCCCTGGAGGTGCGGCGACCCAGGCCAAGGGAGCTCCCGCCAGAACCAGCCGTCGTCGCCGGCGGCGAGGATGACGGCCGCGCCGTCCCCGAATACACGGCGTTCTAAGGCAACTTCGGCATGTAGGACGGCCAGGGTATGGCGGCAGCTTTTTTAAAATTTATTATGTATTAGTTTAGTTTAGTTTAAATTTGATATAATCCGTCTATATTCGTCCAAATTAATAAAATTCGCCCATCTTTAATAAATTTAGTCGAACTTGAAAACTCGGCTAACGAGTGGAGATGCTCTTATCTCCGCGGGCTTTGTCTGGCCGCAACGGACAAACAGAACCGCCCATCTGCCGCAAATAAACAAGACTAGACAAGTTATGCAGCGCCACTCGGACGAAAGCGAATAAACAAGCAAAACGAACGAGAAAGCACCCGGTTTCCTTGGAAAACCAGCGCCTGCTGCCTGCTGTTTTGCTCAGCCCTCCCGTATATATAACCCAGTCTACTCCCACTCTACTCCAACAGCACAAGCATCCATTCAGTTCTCTCACTACTCTGCAAATCCGCTACTCGACACAGCGATCACAAATTCAGTCTCCAATCTGTACCAACTTAAGCAAGGAGGAGAAGAGATGGCTGGTGCAGCGAAGGCGTCGTGGATGGTGGCGATGAGCGTGGGCGCGGTGGAGGCGCTCAAGGACCAGGCCGGCCTCTGCCGCTGGAACTACGCCCTCAGGTCCATCCACCGGGCGGCCAAGGCTAAGGTCAGTGTCCGCGGCGCCGTCTCGCAAGGCAAGAAGAAGCACCCTGTCTCTGCGGCGGCAGTGGCAGAGCAGCGGCGAGCGGAGAAGGCCGAGGAAGGGCTGAGGACGGTGATGTACCTCAGTTGCCTGGGATCCAATTAGTAGCTACAACTGCTAGCCGCGCGTGTTCTGGTTCAGCAATGGCCTCGCCTGAGACTTGCCTGGTAGCTCCACAGTGTAAATATACCACCACGATGATGACGATGATGAATACTTCAGTCACTTGAGTTGACCGTTCCATGGCTCTTTGTCTATTTGCTTTGAATTGGTTGTAACTTGTAAGTGCTTAGTCCTGTGGCTCGACCTGTTGTGCAAACAGAGATCGTGGCGAATACTTTCTGAATTCTGAATTTATTCATTCTAGACTCCGCTGCATTGCTGCTGAAAGGATCATTGGTCGATCTAGTTTCGGTCCATGTCCAGGGATCAGGCCTTCTATTCCTTTGTGAGACTAAATCAAGGTCCGTGGCGCCGTCTCGCAGGGCAAGACACAGCTTCCGGCCTCTGCGGCAGCGGTGGCGGAGCGGAGAATGTCGAGGAGGGTCTCAGGACGGTGATGTACCTCAGCCGCTGGGGACCTAATTAGTTGCTCAAGACTTCCAATTAGTTAGGGGTGTTTGCTGCCATGGCCCGAGACTTGCCTTGTTGTTTCCCCATTGTAGTATACCACGATGATGATGATGATGATGAAAACTTCGAGTAACTTGAGTTTATATTACCCTCATTGTCTATTGTCTATTTGCTCCGGTCATCAATTTTGTTGGGAACAGGGATGCTCTGAACTGGTTGCAAGTAGTTTTCCGATCTGATTTCCAACAAGAACACCAGGAATATGCCCTGGGATCTGCATTTCTTTTCTCTGCTCTTTTCAAAATGACACGATGAGTTTCTAAAGGGGTCATCGATTGGTTCATTTCAGTATCGTACATTTTTTTTAAAACAGAGACAAAAGATTTGTCCCAATCTATTAATTAAGAAGAAGATAATTGCTCAGTTAATTGCGGAAAACCGGACAAAACTGTTACTTTTTTTTGCTCAGTTAATTACGGAAAACCGGACAAAAACTGTTACAACAAACACCAAATCAAAATCATAAGAGGACAACATCTAAAAAAGAAGCAAGCACCCACAACCTATCACAACCGCAAACTGACGGTACCTGGAACATGACACCGCAAAGATGACGAATCGAACGAATGACCCAAAAGAAACTTCAAATGATCAAGTATCAACTGAAACCTTTCTTGTTACCCCTCTCTTTCTTCTTCTTCCTCTGAGAGAAGCCTTCCTGAGAGACTTCTCGACTTTTCCTGATTATGTCCTCTAAAGTCATCCATGCCAAGACAAAATAAATGATCTTACCATATCCGGGACTCGCAGCATCTAAACAAGCGAGCAAGCCGCAAAGCTCTCTAGCAAAAAGAGCCTCGGAGCTACGCGCCAACACTCTTCCACTGACCACAGAGATGGGCAACTGCGGTGGCGAGGGCGCCGTGGCCAGCGCCAAGTCCTCAAAAGATCCTGACTCCAAAGGAAGCACAAGGCCAGATTTCCTACACAACTCATGAAGCTTTGGTGTGATCTATAGCACCGGAGCCATGAGCCCACTCGATCCCTCACCCTTAGAGGCAGCCGACGCATCAAGCTGTGGCGATCAGAAGGGACCGCCACGAGGAGAGAAACAAATGTATAGATGTTCTTCCTCATCTACACATGACTTCCGCTAAGTGGACTCAGGCGGGACCAAATCATGCGATGTTGGAGATATGTCCGAGAGGCAATAATAAGAGTTGTTATTATTATATCTTTGTGTTTATGTTGAATGTTTGCATCTCATGCTATAATTGTATTAATCGGAAACATTAATACTTGTGTGATTTATAAACATGAAAGAGTCCCTAGTAAGCCTCTTGTTAGACTAGCTTGTTGATTAATATATGATCATGGTTTTTGATTATGAACATTGGATGTCATTAATAACAAGATCATATCATTAGGAGAATGATGTGATGGACACACTCCTATAATTAGCATAACATAATATTAAGTCATTTAAAGTTCGTTTGCTATAAGATTTTAAATACATAGTAACCTAATCCTTCGACCATGAAATCATGTTAATCACCATCACCATATAAATACTTCGATGACATCAAACAACATTTCATAACTGGATAGTTATAAAGGTGGCATTGAGTATTCTAAAAGTATATGTTGAAGCACATTGATCAAGAGTGGAATTTGTCCATCCATATGACAAATAGATATACTCTGGGCCCTCTCGATAGAATGTCATCCAATTGGCTTGCAAGCATGTGACTAGATCACAAGGGATGTCATATCACGGAACGAGTAAAGAGTACTTATCAGTAACGAGGTTGAACTAGGTATAGAGACACCGACGATCAAACCTCGAATAAGTAAAGTATCGCGAGACAAAGGAAATTGATATCATATGTAAAATGGTTCATCTGATCACAAATTCATCGTAGAAATATGTGGGAGCCATAATGGATTTCCAGATCCACTAATGGTTATTGATTGGAGAGGTGTCTCGATCATGTCTGTATAGTTCACGAACTGTAGGGAGACATACTTAAGGATTCGATGTTCAGTAGATATGGAATATGAGTTGGATACCGAATGTTGTTCCGAGTCTCGGATTGGATCCAAGACATCACGAGGAGATATGGAATGGTCCGAAGAATAAGATTCATATAAGGAAAATCAATTTTCGGGGTTCAAAAATGTTTTCGGTATTTTGACCGGAAGCTTCTAGAATGTTCTAGAAGGTCCACCACCCCGGGAGGGGATACTTGGAATGTACCACACCCTGATGGGCTGGGCGCATCATGCCCTAGGCCAACTCGGCAAAGGACTAGGAAGAGAGAATCAAACTCAAGTTTGAAAAGTCAAATCCTAGTTTGGAAAGTCAAATCCTAGTCAGGAAGGATTTTTTCATATGAATTGTTTTACGGTCTCTCAACTATTGTGAAAGCTTTAAGTTGTCAAAACATGGATACTAGTTTTAAATACTAGTGAAGGCCAAACTAAACTACATGATGCATGTCAAACACTCTAGAATGTCACATTTGGTATAACTAAGTTATATAAGCATACACTACACATCTCTACTAGATATTTGTTACACCCATAAGTTGTATAGCAGTTTGATTTTCTATTTGCTTTGTGCTAAACATAATTCAGTTCATCAAGATGTCCCGCGAAAACACTAAAGTAACATAAATTTTATAACCAGATGGAGTTCCTTTACCATCGTTTGATTTTAATGATAAGAGATCAAATTGCATTGTATCAAAAGGAACTCTAAGTTATTACATGCATGCATAGTTAATGTTGTTCGATACAATAAGAAACCAGTTTTACATTATCTGTTATCCATGGAAAAGAATTAGATATAGTCTATAACTATGAAAAAATATTTAATATAAATAGATAACAACCATTAGTATTGACTCCACATGAAACCAATAAAACATATGAACAACACTATCCATGTAAAATCTTTATCAACCGTACTAATATGGGTAAAACAATCTGGTGTAACAATGTATTCGACAAGAAAAATGCCCACAACTTACAAAAGATGACTAAACCCCTACCCTAACTACAAAACTGAAGAACGTCCGGAAAAAATAACGACGATGCAGTAGGGAACCCGACAACGACCAACAGTGATGGTGTGCAAGGGCGACGGAAGAGTGAAACGACTAACTCTATCAAATGACCAGAGCTTTGCTTCAGCCCTTATTTGATAAATAATCATTTGGATTGGTTTGGTTTTTCAAAAACCCTTTCATTCCTTTCGGTCCAAATAGTCCAGGTTGTGAGCATGATAATCGAGTCCAGCCTAAATTTTTTTGTTCTTTACAAGCGAGCTCTAGCAGTTTATAGCCCACACAACATGTATATGGTTTATCATATTTTGGTAATAAATACCTATTTTCTTAATAAAATAGATATTTTGGTCAATGCTCCTTGCCAAAGTTTACTTGTTTACATTGTTCATAGTATTTTTTGTCTGTTAATATTTGTTTTCCCATGATGTTGCAGCTATTTGCAAATGTGAAAACTCAGTTTTCACAACCATTTTCAAAACTATAAAAAGCAGAATGGAAGGGTGTAAAAAAATAGCTGCCAGTTTATGGTTTTTGAATTGTATCATATAATGTTACGTTATAACCGGGTGTACAAGAATAGTAAACAAAAGGTGAGAATGGTTCCAAAAGAACTCTAAAATGATCAAGTTAACCACTATAATGCCAAACACACATGAAGAGTCCGTTTTAACTAGAAATAAAATGCATGGGTTGGGGGTTGGGGAGGGGGAATCTTTGGAGTGTGTAGGAATTAAATGTGAAGAAAATAGAGTTGTAGAAATTTGATAAATTCTGTAAGCAATAATTTTTGAAAATAAAGGATTTACAAGGAATATTAGAAAAATAATGATAGATTAAAAATGATAGAAAATTTAGAAAATCTAAGAATATTATATAAAATTTGAGAAAATATTGGCTATACAAATATAAATTAAAGTTTAGTAATTATCTAACTTCGCTGAACTCGATGTTTGTCCCTAAATTTTTTGGTACACATCTTCTAAATTCGAAAACACTATTTAGTTTAGTATAATGTTTGCATTTATTAATTTTGTTCTCCATTTCTCTGATTGCTCTTAAAACTTTTTTTGTTCCCTCGACAGCCAATCATTATAAAACCCCGACGTATTACTTAAAGATGGATTTGGTTGTTGAAATATCAATTGTAAGACTTAACAATAGATAATGGGCCAAAATGTATATTGCCATTTTCCAAACCTTAGGGTGCCACATGAAAGCAAGAGAGCATACTTAGTGTCACTCGATCTAAAGAACTCTATACATGACGCACGTGAGTTGACAGTAATTTATATAATTCCTCTTTTGTTTTCAGGCTTATAGCAAAAGAAGTAGTCTGAATAAAATCAAAATTTACATAATCACTGCGTGTTTTGCAAAACTGAATTTAGTTGTGTGTACTGAAGCTTGACACACGTCTTCTACGCGTCACCCCCATCTTATCTCCGCGGGCTTTGTCTGGCCGCAACGGACAAACGAAACCGCCCCATGTGCCGCAAATAAACAAGACGATGAGCGTGGTAGGCAACGCCACTGTACTAGGACGAAAGCGAGTAAACAAGCAAAACGAATCAGAATTCAGAAAGCACCCGGTTTACTTGGAAAACCAGCGCCCGCGGCCTGCTGTTTTGCTCCTGCCCTACCGTATATATATAACCCACACTTCATTCCAACGTCACAAGCATTGATTCAGTTCTTTCACTACTAGTAGACACAGCAATCACAAATCAAGTTTCCATTCCGTACCAACTTAAGCAAGGAGGAGAAGAGATGGCTGGTGCAGCGAAGGCATCGTGGATGGTGGCGATGAGCGTGAGCGCGGTGGAGGCGCTCAAGGACCAGGCCGGCCTCTGCCGCTGGAACTATGCGCTCAGGTCCATCCACCGGGCAGCCAAGGCCAAGGTCAGTGTCCGCGGCGCCGTCTCGCAGGGCAAGAAGCAGCGCCCTGTCTCTGCGACGGCGGTGGCAGAGCAGCGGCGAGCGGAGAAGGCTGAGGAGGGTCTGAGGACCGTGATATACCTCAGTTGCTGGGGACCCAATTAGTAGCCACAACTAGTTCTGTTCCAGCAATGGCCTCGCCTGAGACTTGGCCGGTAGCTCCACACTGTATATACAACCACGATGATGATGATGAAAATTTATCTTAGTTTTACCTTTTCCGTCCTTGTCCCTTTTACTTGAACTGGTTGCATTTGCGAGTGCGTAGTTACCGTGGCTTGATCCGCTGTACGACGAGGTCCTGGTGAATACTTTCTAAATGCTGATTTTCTTCACTTTGAACTATGCTGCATTGACAATAATCTGGTTTTTAACAGCACTGCTGAAGGGATCATGGGTAGATTTAGTTTCAGTCATGTCAGGGGATAAAAGCATCTTTAATCGAAGTACAAAAGTTAGAGGCGCAAAATATTGTTTTGAGGAGTAAAAGCTAAATCGCATCAAAATTCAAATCCAACCAAATTTTGGACGATTCGAACCAAATTTGAAACATACAGCTTCACTTCACTAAATTTGTACACATTACGATCAAATTGGTCAAATTTAGCTAAATTCGACCGAATTTCAACTAAACCAACCTGTCCTCCTCCTAGTCGTAGGAGGAGGAGGAGGAGTCACTGCCGAGGTCGATGACCGTCGGCGCTGTCGACATCCTCCTCCTTCGCCGGCGCCTGCGCTGCCGGTGGCCCCGCATCATCGGCGACCTCCTTTTTCATCGTCGCTGTGTCCGCCTTCCTCTTTGCCTCGGGAAATGCCTCGAGCTGGCACCGCTCCTTCTCGACGAGCTTTAGGTTGGCGCTGGCGGGATGCTCCACCATTGCCACGCCGTGGCGCTCTGCCTCGAGGAGCTAGCGGGTCGTTCGGTCTTCCCATCGCTCGCGGTCAGAGAAAAGATAAAGGCTGGCTGGCTCCAGGTTCGGCACCGGTCCTCCCGCCTCGAGCGGAAAGTTGAGCTCGCCGTAGTCCGAGCCGTGGAGTTCGACGTTGTACACATCATACGCCATCGCCGCCTGCTTCTCCGACTGGAAGCTCCCAATCCACACCTTCCGACGAGTGTTTCGGTCGTGATTTCGGCCACCCACGACCGCTGTCGTACACCACGATAGACCAACGTCAGCTGCACCGGTAGGTCGAGGAGGCTGCAGGAGCGACGGAGCTGCCGCCGGCGCTTGGGTGGCACCAATTGTAAAGGGGAACAACAGAGGGAAGAAGAAACAACGGAGGGATATAAGGAATAAAACAACAAAACTCATACATTTGATGCTATCAAAAGACAATTCAAATGCTCACCTTGAAATACAACATCCACCGGCCACTATTGCGTACCTTTGGAGGTGTTTGACCCGAAGGCGACTTGTCTCCATGCTTCTTATGAATGTATTGTGGATGACACAAACCTTTGGTTATGGCCTACCACATGGAGGAACATCGCAAGTTATTCTTTGACTGAGGTGAGGATGCTGTCTTCTAACAATCTACTCCCCTCAGAAAACGACCGGACCTTTCCCCTAGCTATAGTACGCTCAAGGGCGATTTCTGGAACCATCGGCCGAGCCACCTCAATCGCCGACAAATCGTTGGGTCCCTCGTCCTCCGTCGGCCGCTCCTGCGGTGGGAGGGCTGGAGCCTCGTTTCTCTTTGTTTGTTGTGTAGGGTCGTGTAGGTACCAGCCGGCGGTGTCGGGAAGATGGCGGCGCGGGTGGAGTGGAGTTTTGGGGCGGCGGCCTTCGTCTTCGGTGGTGATGTTCTACGGGGCATCATCATCGGCCGCGCGCTCATCTCTCAGCCGTAGGTCCTCGGAGTTGCGGTGCGAGTTTCCCCGAGATGGATGCCGAGTAGCGGCGGATCTGGCGCAGTTGAAGAATCGAGCTGATGTTGTTTGTTGCTTCGATGCTGGCAATGGCGCAAGGTGGAGGATTTTCGGATCTGAGGAGCGTCGACTTCCCGTCCGTACAGGGGAGCCTCCTGTTCCAAGGTCATATGGAAGGTGGTGCGGCGACACAGCGTCTTGTTCGTCGTCCATGGCATCGAGGTCCAGAAGGACTTTCTTGTAATTTGCACCATTGTTCTGGACTGATCTGTAAGATCTGCTGTTAATACAAATCAGTTTCTCACAAAAAAATCTACTCCCCTCAACCTAGTGACAAGTGCAAAGAAGGGGGTTATTTTCATCCGCATAGCCTCCACATCCTTGTACTTGAAGATGTTCAGAATGGCCATCATCTCTTGATCTCGGGTCAACATAGGCCCGAACGTCAGTCGAGGAAACACAACGCGTCTAACATCTCTCTTGTGCAAAAGCAAGATCTAGGCCTTAACGCGGGTTCTTGATGGATAAAGGCGAGCCTATCCACCTAATAAGGTGTTTCTACCATAAGTTCTTCCTAAACCGATACTTCGGGCCTAGTCGAAACAACAGGGCAGAGGGATTCACGGTGGTTTACCTCCGCCATGGCCATCGCTCACTTGATGAGTAGGAGGAAGCGGCCGGTACGGTGAATCTGCGTCTCGGCTTCCACAACAACATTGCCACCGCCTCCGCTCCTGGTCTTGAAACGGGAGGAAGGGGATTTTTTGGGAGGGTTGATGCGGAGAGGTGAGCGAATGGAGCAGGTGAGGCCACTCTTGGTGAGAAACGAGGTCGGAACACTTCTGTTTCCTGTCTGCACGGCCGTAGATACCGTGTGCCTGTCCGCATCTCATTTTACAGCTTCGGGGCATGGCTCCACGAAAACGCTTAATTGGAGGGTCTGCCTTTGGGCTGCTTTGAAGATGGTGCTGGCCATAACACGGAGGGACGCGACAACCAAACCGTCTAATTTCACACTGCTTCGTTCTATTTGGAAGATATGCAGGTTATGGTGTTGTTTGGTTCTTAGCCACAATTGCCAAGCCTAAGTTTGGCAAGTGTGGCAGCCACATATTTGGTTTGGCAAGTGTGGTAGCCACAAAAATATGGCTAAAAAATTGGAGATCACGCATTGTGGCAAGAACTTTACTCTAGAAAATAGACTATAGGAACAATCGAGAGTGGCAACTTTAAAATATGATAATACAAAATATCTAGCAAATTGCTTAACTCTGGCTCGGCAAAATGTGTCTGTCCGGTGGAAGTGGACGGAACCGCCCAGGCAACAAATAAACAAGACGAGCTGAGGTGGGTTGTGGGCAGCCAACACTGTGACGAAGGAAGTGACGCGTAAACAATCGAAGTGGATCTGAAAGCACCCGGTTTCCTAGGAAACCAGCACCCATGGCCACCTGTTTTGCCCCATCCCTCCCAGCATTCCTCACATATAAAGCCTCGTCCAATTCCCGATCATCCTCCCATCTTCACAGACTACAAAAGCATCTGTCAGTACAAACTCCACACTCCACTTACTTCCTAAACTTCAAACTTCCTAGCAAGAAGAGAGATCCATGGCGGGTGCGGCAAAGGCATCGTGGATGGTGGCGATGAGTGTGGGCGCGGTGGAGGCACTCAAGGATCAGGCAGGGCTCTGCCGCTGGAACTACGCCCTCAGGTCCATCCACCGGGCCGCCAAGGCCAAGGCCAGCGTCCATGGCGGCGTCTCGCAGGGGAAGAAGCAGCTTCCGGCTTCCGCGGCGGCGGTGGCGGAGTGGAGACGAGCGGAGAAGGCCGAGGAGGGGCTGAGGACCGTGATGTACCTCAGCTGTTGGGGACCCAATTAGTAGCTGAAGGCCTCCAATTAGAGATCACTATCTGGCTAGCTAGGTGTGTTTGCTGCTAGCTACAGTCATGGCGTGAGACTTCGCTGGTTGGTTCCATATTGTATATACCACGACGATGATGATGAAAACTTTCAGTCACTTGAGTTTATAACTTTATATTACCCTGATTGTCTATTTGCTTCTGTGATCAATTTTGATCGGAACAGGGATGCTCTAAACTGGTTGCAGGTTGCAAGTAGTCTCCCTATCTCGATCTGCTCTGCAACGATCACATGACCAACTGTATTCTGAATTTCTTCAGTCTGCACTCGGCTGAACTGACACCATGAGTTCTGGAAAAGGTCATGGCTCGGTTCACAGTTTCCTTGGCTAGACAACATTAGATAGTTATAATTTACATAACATCTCTAGGATTTCTGATCGGAGTGACAGATTAAGCTATTCACAGTTTCCACTAAGCGGCCGACACAGAAACGTAACTAAACTTTGCCTTGCTTCCACGCACGAGTTCCTTTGGAATGGACTGATTTGTGCATTATAAAAGGGGTTGACAGCCTCACACCCGCACGGCTTGCGTACAGCACTAATGGTCATGAGGTTTCCACGCACGAGAGAGAGAAGATATCCTCCACTTGGAGGTTGAAGAAGCGCTGGACTTTGCCGGCTTCAAATAGGACCACCAGGATGGTCATGAGGGCGTTGTAATAGAAAGCTATGCCGATGGCCAAACGTCGGGGCCATCAGTGTAGTCATCGTCCAGACTAGTCCCGCCAAGCAGCCGTCGGCGTATATTTTTCCTCGGCGTATGACGGCTGCCCTCGGCGTAGCTATTTTTTCTTTTACCTCATTAAACTTTGAAAAATTATAACTAAATCATTATAGTTTAGAAAAATACAAATAATATATTAAAATTTTCAGAAAAATAAGGCCTATCTATCTACACTCAAATATTATACATTTGTAAATAAAAATTAAGTGAAATATAAAATATCTATCTATCTATCTATCTACTAATTTCTCTAGAGGTAGGTTGGTCTAATACGTTTTCACCACCTAAAAATACGTTTCCGTCCGCTTTTTTAGACAGGGGCGGGCCGCGGGCGCGCGTCCTCGACGCCGCGGAAGCCGATGATGGCGTGACGAGCCATCCCACCCGACGCCGGTTGCCTGGTTGGCTGCGGAGGGCGTCGTCTCTCTGCAGGATGCCGCGCTGGAAGTCTGTTGCATGCCGCGCTGCTACCTGCTCGCCGCCGGTCGGGCTGCGGCGCTGGCGCAGGACCTCGCGGTAGTGGTCCCTTCCGCATGCCGCGTTGGAGGTCTCGCAGATCCGGAGGGCGCCACTACAACCCTACCACCACCGGAATCCCTGCGATACATCACCTCTGCCGCTGCTGCAAAGCCCCTCCTTCCAACCAGATGTGATGGGCCCGCTCCACTTCTTCTCCACGATCCGCGCAGTCTCCAGATCTCGATTCCATTCTGGTGGGCAATGGAGCATGGGGCTTTAGCGACGCAAGTCAGGGAGAGATCTGAGACGGACGCGAGGCAAGGCAGGAAAAGGAGTGGCGGCGCTTGGGATGTCGCGGGCGAGGAAAAGAAGGGGCCTCGGTGTCACTGGGATACTAGAGAGGAGTTGCGCGAGATGATAAGGCGGGTGCCGCTGACTCCTACTAGACCACTCCAGGTTCGGGGTATCGTCGCTGCCTCCAGAACCTTGGCGCCATCTCAAGATCCTTCCCAACGAAATCCCCTACGAGCGTCTGTCTCGCCCGACTGGGAGGCACCTCTCGTGCACCAGCACCTCAATGTCAAGATCAGACAGGTAAAGATCAATGATACTTTGTTTTGCGTACTGGCACAAATTAATGATAGATGCATGGAAAAATTGTTGATTTTCGTAGTTGTCAGTAGAGGCTGATTGATGCATGGAGCACCATGGCCGGCTGCTCCACCATTCACTGCAGTCTGGCTTTGAGGATTTGATTTGGATTATGGGATTTTACTTGATAACCGCTGGTTCCTTATTATTTTAGTGCTTAAGACCTTGACTGGTGGCTCCCTTACTTCTCATGTCTGGCCTAAGTGATTGGGGATTGACATTGCGAATCGAAGAAAAGCACTAAGATGAAATAACTGTCTATGGATATCTGAAGCTGCACGCTTACATAAACTGAAACTTGGTTATAGGCAATGGTTGCACATCTATTGTGTGCTATATCAGCTAGCAGTATAGGGATCATAAGAAAATGACTGTCTATAAGGATGTACACGTTGTCTTCCTATGTCAGCAAGGATCTTATTTACATCTAGACTTAACTTTGTAGCTTTTTTGTGTAGAAGGATTGTAACGATATGGTAAGTAAGGCTAGCCTAGCCAATTGCCTGATGCATTGAAATAGGTTTTATGAAACTCGGTGTCATCATAGCAGTGAAGTCTTTTTGATAGCTACCCAACCATAATCATTTAGATTGCCTTGCATATGAGCCTTCTATTGCCTAGAAACTTACATGGACTGTTAAGGAACTCTTCATGCTTCAGTTTGATTTCTGCAACACTTCATCTATGGGTTGATTATATATGCACACCTATATATAATGTGGAAACATTCCAATTCTTAAATATAGAAAGTTCATTTAGTGTATTCGTCATCCAACACAGATGTATTTATTTTTCGTATTAACGATACTGAGTTCATAGGACCTAAATATATTAAGTCATGCATCTTTCTTTTCCGTATGAATATGAATTTATAAATTTACGTACACGGTCATGAGAATGAACACTTACCTTACATGAGAATAGGAAAATGAGTGATTTGATTCTACTACTTGGACACACACTACAAATTTCTTGTTTCCTGTAGGTTTGGAGTTGGCAATAAGAACCCAGTGGCTTTAGAGGGTCGCATTATCATGGCATGGTTGCATCCTAATAGTGGCGGGCGAAGATCGATGGAGGATATGTCCAGGGGCTTGAGAATAGAGAAAGAGAAAAAGGGTGGTGGCGTGTTGCGCATGGAAAAAAAAAGTTCCATCTATGTCTAGGCCGGAGAAGTGAGGGGGTAGTGGAGGACGAAGATAGTTGTGTGCAGGATCCATTAGCACTGTAAGGGTTGTGATGGTCATGCACTTGTGTGTTCATTCACTTTTTCTATGATGAAACTCGGTGTCATCATAGCAGTGAAGTCTTTTTGATAGCTACCCAACCACAGTCATTTAGATTGCCTTGCATATGAGCCTTCTATTGCCTAGAAACTTACACGGACTCTTAAGGAACTCTTCATGCTTCAGTTTGATTTCTGCAACACTTCATCTATGGGTTGATTATATATGCATACCTACATATAATCTGAAAACATTCCAATTCTTAAATAGAAAGTTCATTTAGTGTATTCGTCATCCAGCACAGATGTATTTATTTTTCATATTAACGATACTGAGTTCACACGTCTATCATCTAGGTATCCTCCATAGGACCTAAATATATTAAGTCATGCATCTTTCTTTTCGTATGTTTTCAGGAAATTCACCATAGAACATGAATTTATAAATTTACGTACACGGTCATTGATTAACTTTGTAGAGTATGAACAGTTACCTTACATGAGAATAGGAAAATGAGTGATTTGATTCTACTACTTGGACACACGCTACAGATTTCTTGTTTCTTGTAGGCTTTAGAGGGTCGCATTATCATGGCATGGCGGCATCCTAACAGTGGCGGGCGAAGATCGATGGAGGATATGTCCAGGGGCTTGAGAATAAAGAAAGAGAAAAAGGGTGGTGGCGTGTTGCGCATGGGAAAAAAAGGTCCATCTATGTCTAGGCCGGAGAAGTGAGGTGGTAGTGGAGGAGGAAGATAGCTGTGTGCAGGATCCATTAGTGTGGTCATTCACTTTTTTTCATTTCACGAGAGTTTCCATGATCAACTATGGCACTAGCCCTTCTAGGAGGCTAAGCAAGTTGTAGAGACAAATAAATAAATATATGTCGTATTCCCTAATAGATATATGTATCATCTTCTATCTACTAATTTCTTCCCAGGTAGGTTAGTCACATGTGTTTTTCCGTTCACCTTTTCTTTTCGGTTTTGCCCTTCAGCTAACAAGGCAATTACCCCCAATGCCACTCCGAAAAAAACGGTTCGTCAATTTCCCATCCGCGCAGCTGCTGCCGGCTGAACTAGAGCGTCGCCGCTGCCTGCTGGGATTGCAGCGCCACCGCGCCGCCAGTTCTGGCCGGGATTGCAGCGTCAAATTCGGTCAATTCACTATATCCGCCGCCGACCTCCGCGGCTGTGTCCAGGTGGGCAGGTGCCAGGTGGGTGAGCAGCTGCAGGCCAGCAACAGAGGTGGGAGGGAGGCGAGGCAGGACAGGAGAGGGAGCGGCCGCTCTAGGTACGGCGCGTGGGAGGACCAGAGGGGACTCGCATGTGGATGGGAACCTGACTTGGAAGAAGCGCTCCTCCATGTCCCTGAGCTAGAGCCCATCTACGACGGCCTCCCGGTAGGGCGGAGGTCATCGGGGAAGTAGGGCGCGCCGAGCGCGTGCGGGGGCGAGATGCCGGGGAGATGTTGATGGAGAGGGCGGCAGCGCTCGGGCCGAGGTCGAGGGCGGCTCGAGAACGAAGAGGAGGCGGCGCGTGCGGTGGAGAGCTCCCGGGGAGAGGTTGATGGAGAGGGCGCCGACGCTCGGGGAGAGGTCGAGGGCGGCTCTAGAACGAAGAGGAGGCGGCGGCCGGCGAGGTTGCGCGCTGGAGAGGCCGGGCGGCGGCACTGCAAACGAGGAGGCGGTGGTGCTCTGCCTGCGGAGAGAGGCGGCGCGCCATGGCTCGGGGCCGAGGGTAAGGGGCGTACGCCATGGAGGCCGGATACGGAGCTCGGGGAGGAGGCGCAGGGCTTGAGGCCATGGCGGCTGCCGGCCGGAGGTGGAAGGAGGCGCCAACGACGGGATCCTGGGCTCGGGGTGAGGCGGAGGAAACACGACAGAGGAGGCACCAGGCTACGGGGATGGCGCTCGGGCGCGGGCCGACAGGGAGGAGGGCCTCGGGAGGAGGGGATCACGCTGGGCGGCGCGTCCGGTGGCGGGGCATTGAGGAGATGAGGACGCGAGCGCGCAGGTCAGAGGTAGGAGGACGGTGGGGTGGGGTCGATCAGGTAAGTGGGGCAGTTTTCGCGTGCGTGAGTGAGTTGTGCACGTCGCGTCTGGGTCGTGACCGTGTGTTGAGGTGGGCTGTTGGGTGTGCAACGTGGTGTTTGTGCTAGGTTGCCTGGTATGCATTGCTACGACCAGGGTGTGTGTCGCGTGCATGAGTGGCGGCGGTGTGTGACGTGTGAGAATTGATGTTTTTTTAAAAGAACGTTAGATATTTGAAGGTACGAGATTGTTGATTATGAAATGATGTCCGTCTCTAGAATGTAGAAATTGCATATAAATTGCAATGAATCAGCCTCTACATGAACATGAGTGTAGCAACTAGAATCTTACATGCCACAAAATTAATATTATCATTTTAGAACTATATTAGAGAAGAATTAGAAAAAAATGTACTGTATACAAGAAAACTTTCAACGTTGTGAACTATTTTCTATCGGGTATACCACGTACCACCACATTCATAATTAACACATGTTTATGAAGTAGTAACTAACAGTCTCCGAAGATTAGCGACGTTTCGTGTAACCAACATGTCCAATTTAAATAAAAAGTTGTGTGCACTACGAGGTATGGTAACCATGCCAGCATATGTATTTTCTAATTTTTAAGTTAACAATTCTCATTCATCTTTAATCAATTTACGTTAAGATAGGTTTGTCCCCACGGCTTTTCCATCCAATTTTTTCTGGTCGGTTTTATAACTGGCCATCTGAGCGATTACCAAGGGAGCCACCGCTAAGTCAACCGTGTTTATTTAGGAACAAGTCAACCGTGTTTATCCCGACACCTTTGCTCCAACACAAGGCTCGTCTTTCCCCTCTCCCAACTTGAATCCCGATTCCTCTGCCCCCGATGGCAAGTCGCCATGGGGATCGGCGTCGTGGTCGCGGACGTCCAGGTAGAGATCAAAGGCGGCGGCGGGAGGCGGGTGCGTGTGGCGTGTGGGCGACGCAGAGTAGGCCAAACGGCAGAGGCGGCAGCGGGCTGCTGCTTCCGGCGTCCTGGACATGGCGCCGCGTTGCCGCCCAGATTGCCTCCTTTCCTACTGCCGCCAAGCACCGGCGTCCTGGTCTGCTTCCGGCATCCTAGACATGGCGGCGCGCTGCTGTCCACCTCGCGTCATCTCCCGTGGCACTCTGTAGCTCGGCTCCATCCCTGCCGTTCCAAGCATGTCAGCGGCCACGCTACCCAACACTGAGACAACATGCCGCTTGCCGCATAGTCCATGACAGAGTCTGAGATACCACCCGTAGCTTACCAAAAATCAATTTTACCAAATACTCAGTAGCAGCAGCCCATCACTGGCGGCAATCTGCGCGCCACCACTAACGCCGAGGTTGTGCATCGCCCACTGCGAGCGGCGAAGCCGTGCCTGCGCGCCCCACGGAAACACCAACCGACCCGTCCAGCTCCACACCCCTCCTCTTCGGTGTAGAATGGTACTTGATTTGAGATCGCCGCCGCATCTATGTGGACCTATAGGAGGTTGGTCGGAGTACCGCCACCGCCCAAGATGAGCGTCGCGAACCGAATCGATGACTGGTGGCGGAAAACAGCAGGGGGCGAAGCCCTAGGAGTTGTCGCAAATTAAGCGGCTGGAAGACACCATGGTGGCCGGCGAGGGCAGGCGACGGCCACATCAGTAGAACATGGGAGAATTAGGTAGGCTGTGGGGATGGGGCGAGGTCAGGGGAAAGTGAGTGAGCCGTGAGCGTAGAGTGACATGTACGTGATGTCCCTCTGTGTGTGTCTGGCTTTTTTATTTTAACTTTTTCTATGTAAGGTAAAAATAAAAATATACATCTTTTTAGAAGATTTTGAGAATAAAAAATTTGTATTTATACCTCTAAAGCTAATGATTTTTTCTCGAACTAGCTAATGCATCTAGAGGAGTCAAATTCAACATAATAACATCCATGCGTACAGTATGACTCCATAATTTTGTTATTTTTTTTTAGACTTCATTCTTCCGTAGAGATGCATTAATATAAAATTTCTAAAATGTGTTTCAATTTAAAAAACAAAACTATTTCTAAGAATAATAGGTCTGAATTCGTGAGGCTTGACTAGAACGAAAAATCTCGAGGTTTTACACTATTAAAGAAATTGCCTCTCTTTGTTCTACGAAACTTTTATACATAAACAGAGCAAAAATAAATATTTACACTGTTTTGAAATAAAGAACAAACATAAAACATAACATGTTGTTGGAAGGTGCCCGAAAACAATGTGAAAAAAGCCGTTATAGTAGGTACACATGGTCTGTCCCTCTCTTACCATACAGTGGTACCAAAGAAACAGCCATAAAAGACACGAAGAAGGTTTATTGGTTAAAAATGAAAGAAATCATACATAATTCATGTTTAGTTTATCTACCCATAAAACATACAAGGACAATATGCAACGGGTACTTACCTAATATATTCGCGTATGTGACCAGAAGAAACTCAACTGCCCGTAGCAACGCACGGGCATTCAACTAGTTATATATAGTTTAAAACGGGCATAGAAAATTCAAAAACGATCAAAACAATGCGAAACCTTCGCGTGATGTCATATTATATGACATAGTTATAAGGAAAAATATCAAACTTGGTATATTGATTATGTCTGAAAAAAACCTTCACAAAATGACCTATCTCATTCGAGGTTTCTTCGCTTTCGGGTCAAATGACCAACGTTATGGCTAGAATCAAGGCATATTTTATGATAATGTGCCCATATTATGCATACATTTGCATCATGGGATAGAGAACAATGTTACAGGAGGAAGTTTTACTTTTCGCCGCACCAAAAAGCCATTTTCCATTTTCCGAGCATAAAAAACGGACGGTTTTATGAAGCAATCACCAAATGGCTAATTCAAAATACTACCGACACATTTTACAAAAATACTAGACCACCTTATATGGACAATGTCTTAAGAGGGGGATCTTAAACCTTTCCGTCCATCCCTGGTAAAAAAGACAAATATCTGCCAAATCGATAGGAAGTGGGTCAGATATGAACTACATGTACATGATTCGATGCTCATGTTTTTTTACAAAAATCATTTTTAGTTTCACAATATGCTATTTTATCAAATATCCAATACAAGTTTAGCGAGGCTCGGCCCCGACCTAAAAATCTTCATGCCCGCCGTTCGACAAAGTTTGAGGATAGTTTAAAACAGGTATAAAAAAATTCAAAAACGATCGAAACAATGCAAAATCTTCGCGCAGTGTCATATTATGTGACATAGTTACAAGGAAAAATATCAAACTTGGTACATTGATTATGTCTGAAAAAAACCTTCACAAAATGACCTATATCATTCGAGGTTTCTTGGCTTTCGGGTCAAATGACCAACGTTATGGCTAGAATCAAGGCATAGTTTATGATAATGTGTCCATATTGTGCATACATGTGTATCATGGGATGGCGAACAATGTTGCAGGAGGAAGTTTTCCTTTTCGTTGTACCAAAAAACCATTTTCTATTTTCCGAGCACAAAAAACGGACGGTTTTGTGAAGCAACCACCAAATGGCTAATTCAAAATTCTACCAACACATTTTACAAAAATACTAGACCACCTTATATGAACAATTAACAAGAGGATCTTAAACCTTTTTGTCCACTCCTGGTGAAAAAGACAAATTCCGACCGAATCGATAGGAAGTGGGTCAGATATGAACTACATGTACATGATCCGATGCTCATGTTTTTTTACAAAAATCATTTTAGTTTCACAATATGCTATTTTATCAAAGATCCAATGCAATTTTAGCGAGGCTCGACCCCGAGCTAAGAATCTTCATGTCCGTCGTTCGACAAAGTTTGACGATAGTTTAAAACGGGCATAAAAAAATCAAAAACGATCGAAACAATGCGAAACCTTCGTGTGGTGTCATATTATATGACATAGCTACAAAAAAAATATCAAACTTGGTATATTGATTATGTCTGAAAAAAACCTTCACAAAATGACCTATCTCATTCGAGGTTTCTTGACTTTCGGGTCAAATGACCAATGTTATGGCTAGAATAAAGGCATATTTTGTGATAATGTGCCCATATTTCGCATACACGTGCATCATGGGATGGCGAGCAATATTGCAGGAGAAAGTTTTCTTTTCGCTGCACCAAAAAGGCATTTCCTATTTTCGAGCACAAAAAACGGACGGTTTTGTGAAGCAACCACCAAATGGCTAATTCAAAATGCTACCACCATATTTAAAAAAATACTAGACCACCTTATATGGACAATGTCCCAACAGAGGGATCCGAAACTTTTCCGTCCACCTCTGATAAAAAAGATAAATTCCTGCCGAATCGGCAGGAAGTGGGTCAGATATGAACTACACGTACATGATCCGATGCTCATGTTTTTTTACAAAAATCATTTTTAGGTTCATAATATGCTATTTTATCAAAGATCCAATACAAGTTTTCCTTTTCATTACACCAAAAAGTTATTTTCATTTTCCGAGCGCAAAAAGGACATTTTGTGAAACAACCACCAAATAGTTAATTCAAAACCGTAGAGTTTGTGATTAGTTGATATGGATATCATATTTGGATTCCTCTCATTTTTCTGATCAATTTTGACATATTATTTGTCGAATTCTGATTTACGGATTTAAAGATATTAATTATTCCATACTATTAAATAGAAAAATACAAAAAAGTAAAATTATTATATTTTTATTTGAATTCAATAATATTTTTACTTATTCATTAATGTTTACTTAAATAATTGTTTGTAATTTCAAAAATTACAAACATGTGACATGATGATATAAAAGTTAATAGGATTGATATCATAGTATAGATAACAATATATGAATTACTTTGCAGAAACAGATCCTGAATGAACGAAAAAGTTAAGCGTGCTCGAACTGGAGTAGTATTAGGATGGGTGACCGGCTGGGAAGTTTGACCAAAACTGTAACTTAATCGAATATTAAGTGTTAAAAATGTTCAAAGTGAGAGATTAATGAGTCAAACAATTCAGAGATTAAAAAAAATGAGAAAAAATAAAAAAAAAAAATTTTTATAAAAATGTTTTTGCAACTGGGCGACATGCTATGCCGATGGCCGCTACGCCGAGGGCAAAGCCGTCGACGTAGCGTACGCCGACGGCATTTTGATATGCTGACGGCTTATTTGTGCTCCGCCGAGGAAGACCTTCGCCGAGGAGCTACGCCGAGGGCGGCCGTCGGCGTAGCGTACGCCGATGGTTTGTTTGGCTACGCCAACGGCTATTTGCCCTCGGCATAGCATTTGATTCCTGTAGTGATTGTTCATCATGGCAAAGAACCATCCCATCTCCCAGATGTCGTGACGCAGATCCACAATCCACAACAGATTCCTGCAACCTCTTCCCATCGCCACCATAGCACAAACAAGATGCTAGAGAAAACGTACATGTAGCTGCACATAGACCACTAGCGAGGGCCTTATTTGTGGATTAGCCGACGGCTTCCAACGTCGTCACCTGCAACTCCAACCTTTGGAGCATCACGAGGAGGAGGAGGAGGAGAACCACCATGCAATGCCAGATCCGGCCAAGAAAAAGTTGCGCCATCCTCCCTGCTTCGGTCTTATTGTCGGAGATCCCTACCCACAACTCTGCCACACAAATCCTCGCCACAAGAGCCATGCCGCCACGTAGGGCTATGTCAGGACACACCGGATTCAACGAGAGAAACGGATTCCCTGTTCACAGACACCACCAAGGGACAAATAACACACCTAATATACACAGAACAGGCCCCGACACCTCACCTCAGTCATCCATCACCGGCGGCGCTGGCGAGGGAGGCCTCGGTTTGGGCGGGCAATGCGGTGTAGGCTCTCATGTACTGTATCAAGAGAGAGAAAGTGGAAGAGGCAAGCAGGGCAAACTCGACCCCCCCCCCCAATTTTCCTTGATGTTTTCCATACATGCGGGATCACAATTATCACCGTCTAGAGAGTTGGGACAGTTTGTTGAAAGACATTATTTTCTTCAAAACATATACCACTATAGAAAATTGATTTTCTTGTCTTGTACCTATCACTGATGTTTCACTTATGTTTTACCTTTTGTAGTACTTTGCATGCTCACCCGTTACAACACACACAATATTCATATGGAAAAATATTTTTATGGTCTCTCAACTATTGTCAAAGCTTTATATTGTCAAAACTTGGATACTAGTTTTAAAATCTAAACTACATGCTGACATATCAAACACTCTAGAATGTCACATTTGGTATAACTAAGTTATATAATCATACACTACAAATCTCTACTAGATATTTGTTACACCCATAACTTGTATAGCAATTCGATTTCTATTTGCTTTATGCTAAACATAATTTAGTTCATCAAGATGTCCCGCGAAAACACTAAAATAACATAAATATTGTAACCAAATGGAGTTCCTTTACCATCGTTTGATTTTAATGATAAGAAATCAAATTGTATTGTATCAAAAAGAGCTCTAAGTTATTGCATGCATGCATAGTTAATGTTGTTCAATACAATAAGAAACCAGTTTTATATTATCTATTATCCATGGAAAAGAATTAAATCTAGACTATAATTATGTAAAAATGTTTTATATAAATAGATAACAACCATTAGTATTGACTTCACATGAAACGAATAAAACATATGACTAACACTATCCATGTAAAATCTCTACCAAGTGTACTTATATGGGTAGCACAAGAATGTGTAACAATGTATTCAGCAAGTCCAGTACTAGAGTCGGCAATCATAAATCAGTCTCGATTTAGCCACTTTCCATAGGCCACCAGCGAAACTTCAGAAAGGAGAAGAGATGACAGAAGCAGCGAAGGCGTCATGGATGGTGGCGATGAGTGTGGGCGCCGTGGAGGCTCTCAAGGATCAGGCTGGGATCTGCCGCTGGAACTATGCCCTCAGATCCATCCATCGGGCAGCCAAGACCAACGTCCTCGGCGGCGTCTCGCAGGGGAAGAAGCAGCTTCCGGCCTCTGCGGCGGCTATGCCGGAGCGGAGGCGAGCGGAGAAGGCCGAGAAGGGGCTGAGGACGGTGATGTACCTCAGCTGTTGGGGACCCAATTAGTTGCTGCGAGCCTCCAATTAGCAATCAGTAGCTAGCTAGGTGTGTTTGCTGCCATGGCCCGAGACTTGGCTTCTTGTTTCCCCACTGTAGTATACCACGATGATGATGAAAACTTCCAGTAACTTGAGTTTATATTGTCCTCATTGTCTATTTGCTCCATTTCGATAAAGTAATCAATTCTGTTGGGAGCAGGGATGCTGTGAACTGGTTACAAGTAGTTTTCCAGGCTCGCTCTGCTTTGCAACGAGAAAAAACGACGAGTATGGCCTGGAATCTGATTTTATTTTCTCTGCACCGCTGAACTACACGACGAGTTCCTGAAAGGGTCATCGACTGGTTGAGTTCAGTCATGTACTCCCTCCGTTTTAAAATATAAGTTTTAGGTTTGTGAAAAGAATGCATCTAGACTTGTTTTAGTATGTAGATTCATTCCAAACATGAGTAAACCTATATACTAAAAGAAGTCTAGATACATTTGCTTCACAAAGGTAAAACATCTTATATTTTGAAACGGAGGGAGTATTTGGGATTAGAACTTCGATCAGTTCCTTGGCTAGACCACACTAGATAGTTAATTAACTGAACATCTCTAGCATTTCTGATCAGAGTGACAGATTGAGCCGATCGCAGTTTCCACTCAACGACACAGAAACGATACTTAATTTAGCATTGGGAAACTAAAATTTTCTGACAAGAAGAAAATATCTATACGACGCACGAGTTCCTTTGAAATGGGTTGATCTATGGATTATAAAAATGGCGAGCTCTCCCACTCAAAGGGCATACAGCAGTGAGATGTCTCCTCCGGACGTGTAGGCGCGCCGCGCACGCGCAGGATCCATGATGCACTCGTTAGCAAAGGCTGAAACGAATCTCGCGGTGGAAAACCATGTACTACTTCAGCCTCCGGTTTTCCATACCCCCTCGTCGCCTTCCCGTAAATCTGCACTCGCCGTCACCCAAAGAGCATGCATGTGGGAAGAATCTGTCGCTAACACGTACTACTATCATACGTGTGAGTAAGCTGCATTCCAAAAAAGGAGGGTCCTTTGTTTAAGCACTCGCCGAGAGCGTCTGCGGAGAAGTTGTCTACTCTCCTCTTTCACAAAATAAGTGTATTTCTAGTTTTTGACTAAGTTAAATTTTATCAACTTTATAGATAAGTATAACAACATATATTACATCAAATTAATATATTATAAAACTAAATTTGAAAACATATATACTAGTATCAATTTAGAGTCATAAATATTGCTACGTTTTTCTATAAAAGTAGTCAAACTTTACTAATTTTGACTTAGGATAATTCTAGAAGTATTTACGGACTGAGGGAGTAGGTGGGATCTTGCACTTCTAGTTTATTTTCTAAAATCTAATGTAAATTTTAGTTTAAAATTTAAACTAAATTTTAGCAAATAAACTAAAAACAGAATTTTGGTGGAATCTCAGTTGACACCCTAATTTCAGGACAACGATGCGTGCCTCGAGTGAACTTTAGGTTGGCAAATTTGTAGATTGCACAATCTTCTATGTTACTATGTGCACGGCAATGTTGGCGCCCTAGAAGTTCGTAGTTTTTTTTAGCGATCCTCAATTGTCATTGTTTTCTGGAGGCCTAGCCCCAATTGTCATAGTTTTTTGCAAATTTCTCAAAGAAGCCAAAGGGATAGGGTCTAGTATAGAAGTAATAAAGTGAATAAAAATAAATAGTGGCAATATAAATATCGCTAATATATTAGGACTGTCTTATTAATAATTCTAGTGGGTTATCATGGAATTTAGAATATTTCATATTCACTGATTCCTTTATTGCAATAGAGATCTCTGAGTTAATTTGGTATTGTTTATACATGCAGGAATTTAGAATAAATCACTCATTACATGGAAGAACTGTTTGGATAAAAAACATAACAGTATATCAAAGTATCGGCATACACTAAATCTTAGACAATACGCAACGAGTATAAAGCCTGATAATTCCATTGCAGGTGACCCAATTATTATGCAATAAGTTGTCGTCATCATCGAGCAAACATTACCAATTGGAATATAGGTTATGCAATCTATTGACAAAATATTAACTTTGGTACATTCAATCAACGGCATGATCAAACAACATGGCTGACTAGCATGGCGCCGCGGCCACGACATCGTGTGGCGTATGGCTACTGAGTAGGAGTGAGCGATGGTAGCAGTCATCCAGTCAGTTGATCTGAATGATTGCATATGTTGCTATCTATTAGGTCTAGTTATACAAACGAATAATGTTGGTACATGTTAGTACGGTTACATTTGTCTTTCGGTATAGAGAAGCACGACAAATCAATTAAATTTGGGCTTAGTGTTAATTAAGCCTATAAGACCATTAATTTAGTACTAAAAGCTGCACCTATGTATTGAGGGGGGACGATGGTTAGGGGGGGTCTAGCCCCTGATAGCCCCCCCTTGGCTTCGCCCCTGCAGGAAAACACAGTACAAAAATAATATCAACGGATTAGAATACTTTACATGGACGGTCTGATTTGTAGTCTTGAATCCTATATAAAAAATTCCTAAAAATTATTTTGCAATATATTCTATTGAAAAAATTTCTATTCACTAAAACCTCTTGGAAAGAAATTTTTATTTTTCGTCTATTATGTGACCAAATGAACTCTAGTGCAAACAAAATCCTCTAGGACTATAGAGAGCAGAACATATTATTACTAGAGTGATGTTACCAAATATTTAGGAAACTTGTACTACTTTTTTCCTTTGGTGCAACAACTCGATTACAAAATCACGTGTTATCATTTATATTGGATCGCATGACCTATTCATCCAATATTTATGGATTCGACAAACAAAAGACACCCTAAATAGAGAGAGAAATAAATGTATTCCTCTGGTTTATATTAATGTTCTTAACTTTATCTAAATTATATATTTTTTATTAAGTATTTAGATTAGATGTATTCGTGTGGACGGAGAGGAGTACATCCATCAAATTTGTCTAACAGATGTCTGCTCAGCTTGATCCGGTCGATACGGACAAAACCGCTCCTGCCGCGAATAAACAAGACGAGCTGAGGAAAGCAAGAGGTGCGGCGTATTAAAGAAGGAAAAGTGGATCTGAAAGCACCCGGTTTGGTGGAAAACCAGCACCCCACGGCCACCTGTTTTGCCCCGTCCCTCCAAGCAATTCTTCCCGTATATATATAACGTCATCCCACTCTCGTTCTTCCTCCCATCAACACAAACGATTCAGCAGTCAGCTCAATCCCTTCACTTAGTACAAAGTCCACACTCCACCACATCGTAATCTTCAGACATCGTGTCAACAGTCTACACCAACACAGCAAGGAGTAGAAAAGAAATCAATGGCGGGTGCGGCGAAGACATCGTGGATGGTGGCCATGAGCGTGGGCGCGGTGGAGGCCCTCAAGGACCAGGCAGGCCTTTGCCGCTGGAACTACGCGCTCAGGTCCATCCACCGGGCAGCTAAGGCCAAGGCCAGCGTCCGCGGCACTGTCTCGCAGCAGGGCAAGAAGCAGCTTCCGGCCTCCGCCACCGCAGTGGCGGAGCAGAGGCGAGCGGAGAAGGCCGAGGAGGGGCTGAGGACGGTGATGTACCTCAGCTGCTGGGGACCTAATTAGCTGCTACGAGCCTGAAATTAGCAATCACCAGCTAGCTAGGTGTGTTTGCTGCCTTGGTCCGAGATTTGCTTGTTTCAACACTGTAATATACCACGACGATGATGATGAAATCTTTCAGTAATTTGAGTTTATATTACCCTTATTACCCTTATTGTCTATTTGCTTCCGTGATCAATTTTGTTTGAAACAGGGATGCTCTGATCTGGTTGCAAGTAGCTTTCCTGGTTCGATCTGCTTTGCAACGAATGTGGCCTGGAATCTGATTTTATTTTCTCTGCACTGCTGAACTGACACGACGAGTTCCTGAAGGGGTCATCGATTGGTTCAGTTCAGTACTGTGCTTGGGATCAGTACTTCGATCAGTTCTTTGGCTAGACCACATTACATAGTTAATTAACTGAACATCTCTAGGATTTCTGATCAGAATGACAGATTGAGCCAATCGCAGTTTCTACTAAACGACCCAGAAACGAAACTTAACTTGGGCTTGGGAAACTAAAATTTTCTGAAGAACAAAATATTTATACAACGCACGAGTTCCTTTGAAATGGATTTGATTTGTGGATTATAAAAATGGCAAGCTCACATGGCAGACAGCAGTGATGTGTCTCCTCCGGACGTGTAGGCGCGCCGCGTACGCCCAGGATCCGTGATGCATTCGCCAGCAAAGGCTTAAATGAATCTCGCGGCGCCCCTCGTACCATGGAAAACCATGTGCTTCAGCCTCCGGTTTTTCCCATACCCGCCTGGTCGCCTTCACATAAATCCGCACTATCTGTTGCTAACGTGTAAGCGGGTCCCTTCTCCTTTGTTTAAGCACTCGCCAAGAGCGCCTGCAAGAAGATTCCAGGACGACGCTGCGTGCCTCAACTGAACTTTAGGTTGGCAGATTTGCAGATTGCACGATAATCTTTTATGTTACTCTGCGCACGGCAATGTTGGGTCCCAGAATATGTCAAAAAAAATATTTTAGGGTCCCTGAAGCCTCATCTTTTTGGCCGAATAAACGGGGTAACTCCTGCCTATCCGCCTCATCTTATACCTTGCACTGGGTCAAGCCTGATCAGGGCTAAGAGCATCACTAGTAGTACCCCTAAACCCTCAAACCCTCAAAAATAACTGTTTTTTTTATAGTTTTGAACGACAAAAACGCTTAGACTAGAACCCCTAAACCCTTAAAAAATTTCCCAGGTCAAACCCCTACTCCCCCTTCCAACCTGTAGAAGTGGGGGTTGGAGAGGCATTTTTGCCCCAACCCCTACTCCTCTCGTTTCCCTTCACGAACGAACGCGGGAGGGACTTTTCAGCTCGACGCCGCGCCCTCCTGCCGCCGCCTCCCTCCCCTCCGGCCGCCGCGCCGCCTCCCGCGCCCTCCCGATGCCGCCTCCCTCCCCTCCGATCGCCCGCGCCCTCTCGTCGCCGCCTCCCGCGTCTCTCGCGCCTCCGCCCCCCCTCCCCCGGCCCTCCCGCGCCCCGCCCGTTCCCGGCCCTGCCACCTCCGCCGTCATGCCGCCTCCGTGCCCCACCGCCTCCCGCGCGCGGCCGCCCCCGCGCCGCCTCCGCCCCTTCCCGCCCTGCCGCCTCCGCGTCGCCTCCTGCCTCCCGCCCCTTCCCGGCCCCACCCGCCTCCCGCCGCCGGGGGGTTGTCTTGCCCCGGCCCTCCCGCCGCCGCGCCCCGACCGGCCCCGCCCCAACCGGCCCCGGCCCTCCCGACGCCCCGACCGGCCGCGCCTCGCTCCGGTATGCCCCTTTTTGTTTTATTTTTGTTTTATTTTTTCTTTTAGACTCATTGTTGGAAACTCATGTATTAGTTTTTGTTGTATTATGTAGATGGACACCGACGATACGGCGTCGTTGTCCGATGATTTTGGTTGGTCGTCGTCGGATGATTCGGATATTGAGGAGTTGCTTCAAGACGACGATGTCGAGATGATGAGCCTCCTCGTCGACGTGCAAGAGTTTGAAGACCACATGAACCTGATGGATCAGAGGAGAGGGTCGAAGATGGGGCGAGTCACCATCTACCGGAACCGTGCTCTCGGCCACGAGCAATTGATGCACGACTACTTCGCGGAGGTACCGACATACCCACCACGCCTCTTCCGGAGAAGGTATCGAATGCGCCGTAGTTTGTTCGTGAAGATTGTCACCGATTGTGCAGTCGCCTCAGATTACTTCAAGCGTCGTAGATCCGCCACCGGTATCATGGGGTTTAGTGGGTACCAAAAGATATCGGCGGCAATGCGGGTGCTCGCCTATGTCATACCCGCGGACTACACCGACGAGTATCTTCGTATTGGACAAGATACAACCACGGAGTCCGTCCGTAGGTTTGCAAAATTGGTCATCCGGTTCTATGGTGATGTGTATCTTCGAGCACCCAACGAGCAAGATACAAAGAGATTGATGGAGATGAATGAAAAAAGGGGATGGCCGGGGATGCTTGGTAGTCTTGATTGCATGCATTGGACATGGAAAAATTGTCCAAAGGCATGGGAAGGCATGTATTGCGGTAAAAGCCGTGATGCAACCATTGTGCTTGAGGCCGTGGCATCGGAGGACACATGGATTTGGCATGCATTTTTTGGTTTGCCGGGCACACTCAATGATATCAATGTGCTCAATAGGTCTCCTTTGTTTGCAAGATTAGTTTCCGGGGATGCTCCTACTTGCAACTACAAGGTCATGAACAATGAGTACTCAATGGGATACTATCTCACCGATGGCATTTATCCCGAGTGGGCAACTCTTGTGAAGTCCATCAAAGAGAAAAATGGGGTGGCATTAACCAAAAAAGAGGCTCATTTCACCAAGGCACAAGAGGCAGCCCGCAAGGATATTGAGAGAGCTTTCGGTGTTTTGCAAGCAAGGTTTGCCATAGTTCGGGGTCCAGCTCGTTTTTGGGACAAAAAACCTTGGAGAACATCATGAAATGTTGTGTGATTCTACACAACATGATCCTCGAGGATGAGAGAGGGTTAAACCTGCCTTGTTTCTATGACAATGTTGGTACCCGTGTGCAACCGGAAAGAAACAGTTCCCGCGTACAAGCTTTTCTTGAAGCACATCGTCAGATTGAGAATGAAAAGACTCATGCCCAGCTCCGGGATGATCTAGTAGAGCACCACTGGCAGTTGGATGGGCGGCGCCAAGGCCAATGATCTACCTTTGTTTTACTTTTCTGTGTCCTATTTGATTCGAAATATTATTGTTATTTGCAAAAACATTGTTGTAATAACATGAATGATTTTATTATGTGCTTAAAAGTACTATTCGGTGTTGTAATAATAATTAGAATGATTATTGTTTCCTTCAAACTGTTATTGAGATGATGAAATTTGTGATATGTCATATGACAGTTTGAAGGGTTGGGGTTGGGGCAAAGACTAGAACCCTCAAACCCAACCCTTCCATTATAAGGGTTGGGTTTGAGGGTTCTAGTCTTTGCCCCATTTTTTCAACCTCTAAAAGTGCCAAAAAATGCCCATTCTCAACCCTTAAAATGGTTTGAGGGTTTAAGGGTTTAAGGGTACTACTAGTGATGCTCTAAGGGCATCTTCACAAGTCCGATCCATCCGGTCACCTAAAGGATCCATTTTTCATGTAAATCGGTCCACGATCAATTTGGGGAGAGGGTTCGGTCTGTTCGGCCGACCGCACCAGCGGCACAACCCATTTGTCCGCGCTAGCGGTTATTTTTTTAAAATTCAAACACAAATAGTTCGCGGCATAAAACTCGCAAAGTTCGATCTTAATTTACATTCAAAATATGAAAACCTAATTTAAACTATTAGACCTAGGTACTGATCTTCGCGCGTCGGCGCCGCCTCGTCCATCTACGGGTCAAGGTCGATGTACTCCGGCGGCCTCTAGAGGTTGGGCGGTGGCAGGGCCCGAGCGGGAGCGGGAGCAGGCGGGTTGACCACATGCCCAAGACACGACGCCCAACCGTTCTGGAGGTGCGCCAGCTCCATCCCCACCTCCGGCGCGATCGGAGGCGCCCAACCCGGCAACGGCAGCGGTGGAGGCAGCTAGGCGTTTGTCTGCGCCACCATGCGGAGGAAGGATGGCAACCGAGAGCGCTGGCTTCAAGAGCCAGACGCTTCGTGGTCATTCTTGCTCCACTTCAGCCACGACGGAGTCTTCATCGTTGGTGGTGATGGTGGCGGCGGTAAAGTTTTGCGATGGTGAGAGGTGAGGATGACATCACCGATGGGCGCAGGGTTAAATAGCTCAGCCGCCCGTGAACGCAAACGGCGCCTAGTGGGTCAGCGTGCCGTCTCGTTGCCATTGATGCGCGCGGGCTGTCGTCGGCTAGCCTTCCGTGCAGCGCCTTTGAATCGCTGTCGTGGTTGCGTCTGAATCGGAGCCTCTGATTATCTGAATCAATGCCGCCGGTAGGCGGTGGCTGACAGGTAGGCCAGTGGACGAGTCCCCGTGCAGTCCGCGTGCGTTCGGGCCGACGCAACGATTCTTAAATTAAATGTATGAATGAGTCGAGCCGGACGCGTTGTCCGGATGGGTCGGCCCGCTGGGATAGGATGCGTCGGCCCGGTGGAGATGTCCTTAACTTCCTTCTCAAAATTCCACGGAACGTAGTGTAGTAATAAAACATTATGCAGAAAAGCAAAGTTCGATTATGTATTTTTTTTGCAAAACATTAACTTAGTTATGTCTTAACTTCTTAAAGAGAAAGTTATTTATGCTCATTGAATCTTGGCATATCGTTCCGCATCCAACAAGTAATATCTCTGATTCAAATTAGTTATCACAGGATCTCTGAATCTAGAAAGATGTTAGCAAACATTTTGGCCTAATCTACAACCATTAATTTGACTCCGATGAAAGTATCTTTAACTCGACGACTGAACTGCCAGTTTGGAACGGTCGCAATGGACAGAACTGCGCCATTCGCCGCAAATAAATAAGACATGGTGACTGGTGAGGCAGGCAGTGCAGGCGGCACTGTCCACTGCACCGCGACGCGTGATAGCGAGAGATGCCGCGTAAACAAGCAAAAGCAAAAGGTGTACTCGGTATCTGAAAGCACCCGGTTTTCTGGAAAACCATCTCCGTCGCCCACATGTTTTCCTTCGGCCCTCCCGTATATAACCTCGTCTCAGTCCCAGCCTCCTTTCATCAAACTCAAGCAAAGCAAAGCATCAGGAAGAAGCATACGCTCCGATTGTTCCACTACCGCAAGTTAGGACTAGAGTCGGCGGTCATAAATCAGCCTCCATTTAGCCACACTTTCCATAAGCATCAGAAAGGAGAAGATATGGCGGGTGCAGCGAAAACGTCATGGATGGTGGCGATGAGCGTGGGCGCCGTGGAGGCGCTCAAGGACCAGGCAGGCCTCTGCCGCTGGAACTACGCCCTCAGGTCCATCCACCGGGCGGCCAAGGCCAAGGCCAGTGGCCGCGCCGCTGTTTCCCAAGGCAAGAAGCAGCTTCCTGCCTCTGCGGCGGCGGTGGCGGAGAAGCAGCAAGCAGAGAAGGCCGAGGAGGGGCTGAGGACGGTGATGTATCTCAGCTGCTGGGGACCCAATTAGTAGCTGCAATTACTAGCTAGGCATCTTCAACCAAGGCCTGAGAGGCCGAGGCTCCTGGTTGCTTCTCCACTGTAATATACCACGGCGATGATGATGAAAATTTCAGTTGCTTGAGTTTAATTTTTACCTCCCTGTCCATTTGCTTTGGCATTGGTCTGAATTGGTTACGAGAAAGTTCTGTAGTTTCTGTGTCTCGATCTGCTCTGCGGACAGCTAGTGGCGAATATGCCCTGAATTCTGAGTTTCCTCACTCTGCACTTTGCTAAAAAATCCTCCTAACACTGGCAGTGGCAGCGATGGGGTGATCGGTCGATTTAGTTCCAGCCATATGTATATGGAGGATCAGGCCTTGAATTCTTTCCTCCGACCGACCTCGTTAAACAGCATCCTCATAAGCTCTACTCCAGGTTATCCGATAAGAGTGGCCATATCACCACAGACCAACGGTTCCCTGCCAGTTTACACTGAACGGCCTAACTTCATTTTGGGGTTGGTTCACGGAAGCAACTAGCAACGAAACCCTGTCAGTTTACACCGAAGGACCACCAATTCGGGCAACACGATTCATCCGGATACAATACCCATACACAAGAGAAGTCTGGTTTCATGTCCTGTCCAACTTTGGCATACAACGTTTCACACCGTCAGACGAATACCATTTGGCGATTTGGTGGCCAACCCTTTCAGGGGCAGGGGCAGGGGCCGCCCAAAACAGGAAGGAGCTAAACTCGTTGGTCATGAGGTCGCTATGGCTGGAGCGCAATGTCAGAGTATTCGATAGAAACGCGCGATTGCCCCTAGATGTTTGTAACAGCATTCGGCAGGACTTCGATCTGTGGAGGCAAGCGAGCTGTGTGGGAGAGGGTCACAGCGAGGAATTACGTAGTGAGCTAGAGGGAAGAGGGGTTGTGTTGTGGACTAAGTTGGTGCCGCTGGGTGTCGCTCTTGTAAAACTGACTCTATTTCTATCTTAACGAACGAAGACACGTAAGGCTCGTGCGTGTTCTTGAAAAAATCTGGATACAATACAAGTTTTTTTTTAATTTTCAACAGGGGGAGTTAATCCCCACCTGAATTTTTCATATATATGGCGGAGCCCCAAATTGGGCGGATACAGTTACAAGGAGGAGGGGGTTAGGGTTTTGGGGCATCGTGGGAACGACGCAGAGATTAAGGGGGGAGGGGGGACTAGCGGCTACTAAGAGCATGTCTAACAGGCCCCGTATATTTTTGCCCCTTAAAACACGAGTAGAGGGCCCTGTATTCACTTTTCGCCGGCCGAAAACTCGAACGAGCTAGCAGAACCCGTATCCCCACCCCGTAAAACAGAATATTCCGTTTTACGGGGTGGGGATACGGGTTCCGCTAGCTCGTCCGAGTTTTCGACCCCTCAAAACAGGGTTTTAGACAATAATTTGCACAACAATTTCAGATCAAACATAGCACATCCAAAATATGTGATGCATAATTCATAGTTTTTAACATCACAACGCGATCATAGGCAATGTTCAAGCCACGGAAGTTCCCAAATGTGATCAACCATCAACGAGTCCATCGTCAGCACGGACCTTGCTCCAACCACGGACCAAATGTGGTCCACTCCGGTGCACCCATCCATCCCCACCTTGCTCCAAGCACGGACCAAGATGGCGTCTTCGATCTCGCTGTAGTTCGCCGTGCGTGGCTTCGGCGCCGACGAAGAACCGACGGCAGCCGGATCAACCTCAACCACCTCCTCCTCGTCACCCTCATCCTCCTCCTCGTCATCAATCTCTTCGACGTTGCACTCCCCATCCAACATATCGATGCCGGCGTCCAAATCCACCGCGGATTCATTGAGCATGTCCATGTACGATGTTGTGGACTCAACGTCGAACACCTTGTCTACGTCCATGGTGGGTGGCGGTGACGCGGGCATCGCATCGGACGGAACGGAGGGAGGAGGGGCCATGGCCTTGGAAGACGGTGGAGGCGCGAGGGCGATGCGGCTGACCTGCTTTGTCTTCACCTTGGGCTGCAGAGCACCCCTCGGCCCGGCCGCCTTCGTCTTCATCCTGCCCCCTTTCTTGGCAGCCGGCGGGGCTGCGGCCGCCGAAGGGGCTTCGAAGAATTGCTTCAGAATCCTCTTCCTCTTCGACGGGATGGTGGTGGAGATCATGGCCGACACGTCGCCGGCGTTGGGCGGACCTCCGACGGGGATATCAACCACCGCGGCCATTGGAGATGCACCGCCGGTGGTAGGCGGCCCTTGCGGAGGATCCATGGCAGCGGGATTCAGCCGCGACGTTGCCGGGAAGGGCGGGGCGGAGGAGATCGAGCGGCGGCGGCGGTTCGGTTTTGCTGAAACCGTTCGCGCGCAGTGGAGGGGAGGATACTGGTTTGGCCCTCTATTCCCGCTCCCACCCCGCACAAGTAGGGGGCGAAGGCCCGCCCCGTAATCGAAAATAGCAAAAATCGAAGCGGGGCCTGCTAGACGGCCGGGTGGAACTCAAACCCGTATTCCGACGGTTATTATACGGGTTTGGTCCTTTTAAGGAGTATGTTAGACATGCTCTAAGTAAGCGGAGCCAGATATCAGCATCTTCCCTCGCAGCGACTGGAAGATGGACACACCAGAGAGCGGCATCGGTGTGACACTTGCTGCGCAGCCAACCAACGAAGGCGTTTCCCCATTGAACACCACGCCGTTGCGGTGCTTCCAGAGGTGCCAACAGCTGAGCAGAAGAAATGTCGAGGAGCTGCACGAGGGAACTCCAGGACAACAACCAAGGTCAAGCAGGTCTTCAGAGGTGGACAACGCGGAGAAGGTCGCACCAACACACACCCAGAACCGCTGAGCGAAAGGGCAGGCACATATCAGGTGGGCGGAGTGGACAGCCGCACTCCTCTTCCTCCAGGATGTTTCTGTGCAGCAGCATATCGCTGGTCTGAATCCTTTCGAGCGACAGCAGCCACCCGAAGAACTTGGCGCGTGACGGGGCGTAGCACTCCCAGACGAATGGAGCCAAGGGGGCCCTGGTGCCGCTGAAGCCCACCAGCTTATACAGGTCCGAAGATCGCAGCTTCCCGCTGGCCGTGGCACACCTCGTCAGCACATGGGGGTCGGGTGCATCGGAGAGCTGGATCCCCTCGAGGGTCGTGGCGAGCAGTGCGAGCTGGCGATACAAGTTTGTTCTTGTAAGAACATTTCTAGACGATCCTATTTCTTTTAAATGATCCTAAATATTTAGAGGAGTGTATTTGCCCTCTGACCTTTACGGGAGTATATTTGCTTCTTTTAAAAAAAGCGGAACCAAACTCCTAAACAAGAGTATATTTACCCGGTACTCAGACATTGGGGTAAAACGAGCAGGACGCACCACCAAGTTGTTCCCGCAGAGCCCAGAAGGGACCGCCAGGCGGCTGCCAGATCTAAGCAGGCTGACCAAGATCCGGCACCCCAACCACAACGTTGCCAGGGGGTGGGCTCCCCCCGGAACCCTAAAACCCAACAACAACAAAGCATGGCCAGCCTGAATCAGGCCCAAACGGACCCAGATCTGGGCCAAGGACGGGAGCCACCGTTGTCGCCGTCCAGCTCCACCTACAACCGTCATGGGCCACCGCCATCCCATTCACATCACCTTCATCAACAGGCAGACATGTCGCCGTCGTGCCTGGCCTTCACCGCCGCAAGGATCTCCCAAGATGTTGCGGAGCAAGCACCGCTGTCGTCAGGGCCGCCATCGCCTACAACGCTTGAGTAGTAAGGTCTCCACGCCGCCAAGGCCACGCTAGCGCACCCCTCGCCGAGCTCGTTGCCGGAGTTGCGCCAGCGCGCCCCTCGCTGAGCTCACCGCCTGTCGCCATATCCACCAGGCTCATGATTGCAAGGCGACATCGTCGGCGGCGGCTGGGGTTCTATCCCAGCCGCCCGCGCGGGGGACGACGCGGGACGGGTTGGGAGGGACCGGGCAAGCTACATCTCCAAGCAAGAGAATGAAACCTTATGTTTCTTCCTTCTTTCTGCAAGCAAATATCCGACGTGGCAACTATGAGAATGTTCACGCATTATACATGCCCTAACATTGCTAAGATATCTTCATTGTAAAACTCATCATAACTACGTGTATCCCGGTTCTGCCCGCTCTGTCCGGTTGGAGTGGACAAAAGTACCACTTGTGTTGTGCCGCGCGAATGAAAAGGACATGACGAGGTGCGGCATAAACGAGCAGAGGTGAATCTAAAAGCACCCGGTGTCCTGGAAAACCAGCAAGCGCGGCCACCTGATTTGCCCGGGCCTCACCTATATAATCCCACTCTTCCTCCCATCAAGGCATCAAGACAAGTATCGATCAGCTTTCAGCTCAGTTCCTTCACTACTACAAAGTGCACGCACACACTCCACTACTACAAAGTGCCTACAGAGCAATCACAGAGTTCATACAGAAGAGCCCAAATCTCCATCAACGCAGCAAGAAGAAGAAGAGGGATCGATCGATGGCGGGTGCAGCGAAGGCGTCGTGGGTCGTGGCGATGAGCGTTGGTGCCGTGGAGGCGCTCAAGGACCAGGCAGACCTCTGCCGCTGGAACTACGCGCTGCGGTCCATCCACCGGGCAGCCAAGGCCAAGACGAACCTCGGAGGCGGCGTCTCGCAGGGCAAGAAGCAGCTTCCGGCCTCCGCGGCGGCGGTGACAGAGCGGAAGAGAGCAGAGAAGGCCGAGGAGGGGCTGAGGACGGTGATGTACCTCAGCTGCTGGGGATCTAATTAGTACTAGCTGCAAGATTGCAATTAGCAATCACTAGCTAGCTAGGTGTGTGTTAGTTGCAACTAGCATGGCCTGAGACTTGGGTGCTTGCTACCTCATTGTACATTTGCACGTAGTAATATACAACGCCGATGATGATGAAAATTCCAGACACTTGAGTTCTTATTACCCTCCTTGTCCATTTTGCTTCTGTGATTATTACTTTGATGGTAGAATGTGGATGCTTTGAATTACTAGTTGCGAGGATCTTCGGTGGCTTGGTCTGCTGCGCGGGCATATTTCGGTGAATTGTTTCTGAAACCTTAATTTCTTCACTCTGCGCATTGCTAAATTCACATGATAATAAGTCCCCTATATCTAGCAGTGCGATGGGATCATCATGGGTCGGATTAGTTTCCGTCATGTGCGTGGATCAGGACTTGAGTTCTTTCGTCCGATCGACCGGCCACATTAATTATGCAGCAGCAATCCTGAATCCTCTAGGTTTTCTGATCAGGGTGACAGACTGAGCCACATCAGAGTTAGTGACCAGCATAATTTAATCTGCCAAAAAAAAGGCTTTCTGAAAAGAAGAGCGATGTCTATACTTGAAGTTGCCAGTACACACGACCTCCATAAATAAATCAGAGTTGTCTCCTCGCCGTGTGTAGAGGCGCAAGATACACGGTGCACTTTATCAGCAGAGGCTAACATGGAAGCACAAGGCCCCTGGTATAGTGGAAACCACGGCCTGGAGCCTTTAGTTTTCCCCCACACGTCCGCACTCGCCGTCATCCAGGGAGCATGTGGGAAAATTTAATCTCCAGTATTTAATCTAGCTGCGTGTACATGCGCCAGTGAGGTGCGTTTCGAAAAGGAGCATGGCTAGTTCGATCACTTGCCTCGATTCTCTGAACTTCGCTCATCTCTACCGGGCCGACCCATTAGGACGATCCAAAAAATCCGTTTTTGTCCGTTTCGATTGGACCGCGATCGATACGGGTAAAGAATCTGGCATGTCTGATCAGCTGCGTCCAGCGGCGTGGACCATCCGGGCTGGTTAGAAATTTTATATGTTTACAAATATTATCACATAATTAATTTTTAGAATACAATTAAACTAGACTAGGTAATCAAATTGAAATAGTGCTTACATATAAATAGTTCAGTATCGCATGGTTCAATAAAAAACAACTAAGGGGGTGTTTGTTTGGGCTTTTTATGGCTTTCCACTGGAAAAAGCTGCTCAAACAGACCAAACGGGGCGGCTGCGCTATGGGCTTCGTCGAAGCGACCGAACAGAATAGGCAAAGTGGAGAAAGCACCTGGAGAGGTGCTTACCGTGGCTTTTCCACTAACGACTGAAACGTTACCTAAATTTAGACATATCCTTTGAAGGAATTACAAGCATACTGCCACTCGCCAGCCTCTAAAAGTATCTCCCAGAAATCCATCCAGACAAAAAAAACCGGCATCCCCACCCCCATGCGGACCAGCTCCAGCGCCGCCGGCAGTGGGGAGGATCTCCGGCGGCACTACGTTCCCGTCCAATGCCCGATGTTCCAGATCGAAGGGACAACAAAATCACGTCGCCGCTGTACTGATTGACCCGCCACCAACCGTCGGCCCCACTCCCGGCCAGGTCCCGATCGGAAGATCAAGGCGGCGCTGCTCAAGTTCATCCCGCCACCAACCTCCGGCCCCACTCCTGGCCAGGTCCCGATCTCAAGATCAAGGCGGCGCTGCTCAAGTTCATCCCGTGCTCCTCCGCTGGGCTTGGGTCTTGATTTTTTCTGAAATTTACTTGCTCGCGTCATAGTTCTGCGGTGATGAATAGTTCTCTAGGTACAGAGAGGAGTGTGGTGGTGTCTTCTATTCATTTGCTTGCTCGTGATGTACTCGTCGATTCCAGAAGTACGTAAATACAAGAAGCACTCGGTGAATTGATGCTGATTGTAAATTCCTTTGTTACGTGAATACAACGTTGGCTAACTTGGTTATAATTCATAAACAAATACACCGACTCCATTAGAAGTAGCTAAACGAGTATATTATGGATGTATAAAAAAAATCATGTATTCCCTCCATTCTCAAATAACTGATTTAAATTTGTCTAGATTCAAATATATGTATACATATTTTATTAGATACACGTGAATTTAGACAAATCCAAGTCGACGGAGGAAGTAGTACTTTATTAGTGCACTGTAGAATTTATACTGAAATTAGCTAAACTCGGAGGGTATTTTAGACAATTTCTAGTGTACAGCCAGACAAGCAGCTAAGTTATCAAACAGTGAAACTCAGAACAACAGCTTTGTCTGCACAGCAGCTTTCCCTGTACAGCTGCACAGCCAGCCACAGCCAGCTAGCCACAGCCCAAACAAACAGGCCCTAAATGTCAATCAAATTATACAAAACAAATAAATGATTAAACATTGAGATTTCATGCATGATCTCATATATGCTCAACCAAATCCAGTTAAAGTCGTTTATGGGTTTGCCTGTGACGCAAATTTTCATGCACTTGCATTAAATCTTTCCAAGATGCTAGACCTGGCTTTGGCTAAACCAACTGACCCTGAAAGTCTCAACATTGGTCCAAGATGCCGTTATCACGCTCGTCCTCGATGATCATGTTATCCATGATGACACAAGCAGCCATCACATCCTACAGCCTCTTTGTGCTCCAGGTTCTAGAAGGGTACCGAACAATAACCCACCTTGACTGAAGCACACCAAATGTTCGCTCCACATCCTTCCTAGCGGCATCTTGCTCTTTCAGAAACCTCTTGCACTTCTCATCTCCAGGATTTCAGATTGTCTTCACAAAAGTGGCCCAGGAGGGATAGATACCGTCAGCAAGATAGTAACACATATCATATGGATTGGATCTGATAAGAAATCTGTGGGGCATTGCCTTCTGCCAGTCTAGCAAGCACCGAAGACCACTGCAGCACATTTATGCCATTATTTGATCTAGCCATGCCGAAAAAAGAGTGCAAAATCCAGAGATCCTATGATGCAATGGCATCTAGTATGACAGTGCACCCCTCTGCATGTCCTTTGAAATGCCCTTGCCAACCAAAGAGACGGTTCTTTCACTGCCAATGCATGCAGTCGATGCTACCAAGCATACCAGGAAACCCCTTTCTCTCGTTGATGGACAAAAGACGGGCATTGTCTTTGGTGTTTGGCTTTCTCAGGTAAACTTTGCCAAACACGGTAATAACCGCACTACAAACCGGTACATAGCCTCATGCTATATGGACTCACTCATGCGCATGTAGTCGTCGAGGAGGTCACCGGAAACTCCATATGGCCTCCTTTGATTTGGAGGAAACTTGGAGGAAATGAGCAGGATTACGAATTCCAAAGATGGAACTTTTCACTCCTTTGATACATAGGAATGGTGCAAGGGAAAACTAAAGGAAAATTTCCTTCATATCTCACTTTGAAGGCAAACCGTACAGGATTCGAAAAATTCACTTGGAACTCATTGTTTGAATCCTATGCACAAGGTACAAGGAAAGTATTGCACCTGCCATCCTTTCCTATTCCTATCATTTTCCCATTCCTATGATTTTCCTATCCTAAGAATCAAAGAGGCCCTATGCAAGCTGCTGAATGGAGGCAGTACATTTTGATAAGAGGAGAAGCCAATCTTACCGGTGCAATCGTACTTGGCCTCGAAATAGTTATCGTACTCCGTTACCCCATTGATAATTTGCAAGAACAGGTCCCTCGACATCCGATAGCGGCGACGAAATGCCTTCTCTTTAAAGACTGGATCAGTTGGAGTAATCCTTGTAAAGGCATATGTGGCCATCTTCACGGTCGCTCTCCTGGTTGGCAGGAGGTAGTGGTCGTGCACCATCTATGCAACCGCCAGCAGAATCTCGGTCTCACCGTCGGACGCCTGCTCGGACGATGACTCCACGAAATTCTTGCAGAAGAACTCCATTGCCCTTCGGCTGCTGCCCATCTACAAAGTATGCGGCCGTCAATGGCGATGGCAATTCCCATAGCGGTCCGAACAAAACCTAGAAAGGACCAGCAGACGTATCTCAGACAATTGATCGAGAAGGTTGTGCGCCATGCAGAGGTGTCGCGCGCCAGTCCAATGGCGGATACCAAGGGCGGCGAGATTGCCTATGGCACAGCCAGACAACTCCGGCAACGCGCGTGGCCTGTGGTGGCGCTCGATATCGCAGGGACGTTGGCGACATCGAGTGATGTTGGCGGCAGCAAAGACTGCGCCTGCTCGACGTGCAGGATATGGAGTGCGGTTTGATGAGCAGAGCGTCTGTTGTGCCACTGACGAGAGGCCCGGGCGAATTATTGAGAGGACACCCGCTCGGACAAGCGATGTCCGGACTGACGCAACCGAGCCCCATATTAGATGCATGAATGGATCGAGTCGGACGCATTTCTCCGAATAGGTCGGCCCGTTGGGAAGCCGCGCCCGTTGGCCCGGTGGAGATGCCCTTAGGTCGGCAGGTTTGGACGATATCTTCCTCATGCATGCTGTGTGCAAAAAGCAGGACAAGGCAAGCCTGATTTGATTCATTACCATTACTATACATAAGCAAGTGGATAAGCTAACATTCTGTACCTATGGTTACAGCCTTATCACAGGGGTCACCTCTGGCCGGCCTTTCCTATAAACCACCACGACAAACAACAATAATATTCGCAGCTAAAATGTCCTATCCATTGTACCCAACAGATTCTTGGGGGATAAAAAAACAAATTGCACTGGATTCGAAGGTTTTGGACACATAGAAATAAAAAATATGGTAAAAATATATTTACAAGACATTGAATTTGAAATCATAACCACATTCCATATGTGGTGAGAAACCTACAAAACCAATTTTCTTTTGTACTACATGTCAAAAGTGTTGGTCTCACAGTTTAATTGTACTATGATCTATAAGATGGACGCGTCTAGCGGGGTCCACGTGCTAGATCGTCATCCTTGGCACACCTCTAAAAATGGAAAGTCTCTGTTGTCTCTGTCTTGCACGAAACAGAAAAGGAAAGGACTCTATGCAATCATCATACCCTCCACCTACCGCTGCGCCAGATTGCAGTCCCGAGCGCACCAACAAAAAAGGAAGTTCTGTGCATTAGTTTCCTTTTTCTAAAAATTGGAAATACTATAACGTTTGAACCACATGTCAGAATTAAGATCTATTTTTACTTTCGGAACCCTCGCAACGAACTCTTCAAAACTAGATCTCATTTATATATGTTTCAGCAACAAAACTTAACAGACAACTTTTATGTGCGATCGACCAACTTTAATTCATGATAAAGCAATTTTTGTGCGCTGGGAGAAAACTACGTCAGAGCCCGGTGGGGAAACTTTGGTAGGCCATTAGTATGGAGATGCCGCAATAGGTGAGGACGATCCTTCTTTAGGAAAGCATCTGCCACACGAGGCAACATCGGAGCCCGACGAGACAACTTTGGATCCTGCAAGGCAACTTGTGTCTGACTGAGCAACTTTAGTACCCAACAAGGCAACTTATGTGCCCGACGAGTCAACTTTGGTAGGCTATTAGGATGGCGTTGCCGTGTTGAGTGAAAACAGACCTTCTCCAGGCAAGCTGCTGCTAGACGAGACAACATCGGAGCCCGACGAGGCAACTTCAAAGCCCGACAAGGAAAAAGTTTCCTCGCCAGGCACATAAGTTGACTCGTCGACCTCGCCGGGCAAAAGTTGCCTGCCGAGCTCCGAAGTTGCCTTGTCATGCTTCAAAGTTGCCGCTGGGCAAAAGTTGCCTCGCCAGGCTCCGAAGTTGCCTCGTCGGGTTCTGAAGTTGACTCGCCGGGAATTGAATTGCCTTGTCGGGCTCCGAAGTAGCTTCTCTGAGAACCGAAGTTGCCTCGACGGGAAAAAGTTGCCTTGTTAGGAACATAAGTTGGCTCGTCGGGCTCCGAAAAGTTGCCTTAACGGGCATAAGTTGCCTCGTCGGGCTATGAAGTTGCCTCATCGGGCTCTGAAGTTTCCTCGCCGCGCTTTAAAGTTGCCTCATCAGGCTCTAAACTTTTGTCGCCGGGCTTCAAAAGTTGCCTGCAGGGCACCGAAGTTGGCTCACCGGGCTCCGAAGTTGCCTCGTTAGGCACTAGAGTTGCCTCGTCGGGCTCTGAAGTTGCCTCGCTGGGCACCGAAGTTTCCCCATCGGGCTCCTAAGTTGTCTTTTCTAGTACAGAAGTTGCCCCGTCGGGCACCAAAGTTGCGTCGACGGGCAAAGTTGCCTTGTTAGGCACAGAAGTTGCCTCGTCGGGCTCCAAAGTTGCCTTGCCGGGCACAAGTTGCCTCGTCGGGCTCTGAAGTTGCCTCGTCGGGCTTGAAAGTTGCCTCGCCATGCTCCGAAGTTGCTTCATCAAGCTCTGAAGTTGCGTCGTCGGGCTTCAAAGTGGCCTCGCAGGGCACCGAAGTTGCCTCGTCGGGCAAAAATGGCCTCACTGAGCTCCGAAGTTGCCTCGTTAGGCACTAGAGTTGCCTCGTCGGGCTCTTATGTTGCCTCACCGGGCACCGAAGTTGCCTCATCGTGCTCCTAAGTTGCCTCTTGAGGCACAGAAGTTGCCCCATCGGTCACCAAAGTTGCCTCGTCGGGCTCCGAAGTTGCCTCGCCTGGCACAAGTTGGCTCGGCGGGCTTTGAAGTTCTCTTGCCGGGCTTTAAATTTGTCTCGGCGCACTCTGAAGTTGCCTCATTAGGCTCTGAAGTTGCGTCACCGGGCTTCAAAGTTGCCTCGCAGAGCACCGAAGTTGCGTCGCCGGGCAAAAGTTTCCTCACCGGGCTCTGAAGTTGCCTTGTTAGGCACTAGAGTTGCCTCATTGGGCTCCAAATTTCCTGGTCAGGCACAAAAGTTGCTCCGTCAGGCACTGATGTTGCCTCGTCGGACAAAATTTGCCTCGCCAGACATAGAAGTTGCCTCGTCGGGAACCGATATTGTTTCGACATAGCAACTTTAGTACGCGAAATGTCGAATTTTAGTGCACTATATAGCAACTTTGAAAAGCATGGGGCAAAAGTTTCTCTGTAGGCACCAAAATAGCCTCGTCGGACAATAAAGTTGTTTTTTAACTATACAGGCAACTTTGAAATATCGGTAAGCAATTTACCAACAGCTAAAAGCAAGTACAAATATGCAACTTCTTAACTGAGATTTGACGATATTGTTGTCCTCGAGCGGCTGTGCAAATGAGACCTCCACATACAACAGGTAGAAGAAAAATATGGTCATACTACAACATGATCAACCATATTGCACATGGGACCTCTAATTCAAAAAAAAATCAATCAAACCCTCTTGGCTTCTCGTGCGAGCTCCTCTGCCGTCACCCGCCGTTCAAACTATGTGCGTATCGATAAGCAGCAACCTGCTTGCTCCCGCCTCCTCTCGTAGTTGCAGACTGCCAGGGATTTTGCGGTCAACAATAAGCTCCGCGGCAGAGCAGGAGAAAGGGAAGGGCGGGTGGCGCGTGGTGGAGATTGGGAGGCCGGACGCGCGGCGGCGATGGCCGGACGGCACAGCGTGGAGCTAGAGACCACGAACCAGGGCGGTGCGCGGGGGAAGTTGATGGTGAGCATAGCACCGGAGTGAAGGGAATATGCCCGAGAGGCAATAATAAAGTGGTTATTATCGTATTCCTTATTTATGATAAATGTTTATTTTACATGCTATAATTATATTAATACGGAAAGTTAATACATGTGTGTTTAATAAACAAAAAAGGAAGTTCCTAGTTATGCCTCTCTTATAAACTAGCTCGTTGATTAACAAGATAATCATAAGTTTCCTGATTATGGACATTGGATGTTGTTAATAACGGGGTCACAACATTAGTGTAATGGTGTGATGAACATCCATCCGAAGTATAGCATTACGATCAAAGTCATTGAGTTTATATTGCTATAACAACTTACGAAGTGATCCTAATCCTTAGACCATGAGATCATGTCAATCACTAACACCGAAAGAGTTTCTTGATAACATCAGACGTCACACCGTAACAGGGTGATTATAAAGATGGATTCAGAACTAATAAAGTGTTATGTTGAGGCTCATGGATCAAGAGTGGAATTTGTTCATCCCGATGACGGATAGATATACTCTGGGCCCTCTCGGTGATATCACATTGATTAGCTTGCAAGCAAGTGATTTGATCACTAGAATGTTATATCACGGGAACGAGAAAAGAGTACATGTCAGTAACGAGATCAAACTAGGTATGGAGATACCGATGATCGAATCTTGGACATGTAATATATCGCGAAACAAAAGGATTAAGATACTAGCGTAAAAGGTTCCGACGATCACAAGAAAGTCATCGTTGAATGTGTGGGAGTCAGTATGGGTCTCCAGATCCCGCTTCTGATTATTGATCCGAGAGGGGTCTCGATCATGTCCGCATTATTCGCGAATCGTAGGGTGACACACTTAAGAGACACCGACATCCATTTGGAGCAAAAGTTTCATGCCAAAAAGAATAACAAGCGCAGGAATTTATTTCACTAGATACCGAAACGGGTTTTCGGGTGAAATTGCAGAAAGTGTTTCTGCATGTGAAATGAAATACTAGCAAGGGGTTATATGTGAATGTTTGTCATTAAAGTAATTGACAAAATTCTGAATAAATAAAAGGAGTTTTATTTAATGAGAGTTTGCATTAAATTTGGTGGAAATTTAATGGGAATTCGAGTGGGTTTTTGAGTGGAGGGAATTGAAAGGCATTTGAGTGAGTGGAGTGTCCACCCACATGAATGTGGAAGAGGTGGGGGAAGCCCCATGGCTGGGCGCATGGCCCCTTGGGTGCCCCCCTCTCCCCATAAAAGGACCCCCCTCCATCTCTCTCACTCACACCTCCTCGTGAAGGATCTCTCTCCTCCTCTAGAATTTATCCCCCATGGTCTCGGACTAGCGAGATACATGTTCCCGGTGGCTATTCGGCAACAAAGAGTTGTGCTTCCGCTGCATCGCTGGAGCGAGGAGGATGAGGTTGCTCGGTGCCTCGAACGTGTGTGCGAGCATGGATGCGCAGCTGCTTTGCGGCGCTAGGACTTCCTCTCGATCTTGAGATCGGCAAGAGATCGTCTACATCAACCACGAGTTTAACTCGCTAAGCTTTGTCGGTCTTCAAGGGTATGTTCTCTACGGATATACATCCGCCCGTTGTTTGTATCTAGTAGATAGATCTTGGTGCATAGTTGTTCCCATCGTAGGAAAAATTTTGTTTTCTATGCTGCGAACCCTACACGGAGGCCACGGACAAGGGCGTACGTAGGGAGGACGCCAGGAACCGGAGCGGCGTCGGGGGAAGATCACCGGAGTAAGAGGCGGAAGATAGAGATGGGATCTGGAAGTCTTTTCAGGTAGTTAACGAGAAAAACAAGGGACACAGGTTCGATTCGGTACGCACTTGAGAATGGCAGATTGTGCGGCCGGCCACGTGAGCGTGCGCTCGGCCTGTCGTTCCAGGCCCGCGAGCCAGTAAGTTTTCAGGTTATAAGATAGATCCAAGTGAATTATAAGATTCATGCCTTTTTTCAAACTGACATCAAAGGACCACATTTCCGTCTTATAACGTGCATTAAATTGAGTTAATTAGGGGTGGGATTAGCCTAGTGACAAATGTTAAAACCACTACTCCCTCCAGGCCAATACGTACGTCAAGAAAATAATTTGACCGTAAATTTGATCAACAAAATATGAATCATATGTAATAGAAATTATACCATCGAAAGCATATTTCAAATATAAATCTAATGATATAATTTTAATTAAATATAGTTTATATTTTGTTGATCAAAATTTATGGTCAAACTATTTTCTCAAAGAACGTACTTGTCTTATAAACCAGAATGGAGTAAGTACTAAGAGTAAAAACTTAAAGGAGTTTATTATGTCATTATTGGTATGGTGAGTTGGTCCATTTTCCAACAACATGATATAAATTAGCTGGAATAGGTTATCTACTACTCACCCCATCCTGGTTTAAAAGACTCAATTTGTAAATCATGCAATTCTAAAATATTTAGACACAAAATCATTTAATCTATGTAATTACTTTCGCATGAAAAGAACAAAATGCTTTCATGCACATGTGCGAACAAATATGAACACTTTACTGGGTCTTCTTCTTATGCACGTTTTTCTCCACACTATTAAATAGACTAATTAGAGAACACCTAGGACACAGAGAATTGCAAATTGTGTCTTTTAAACCGGGACGGAGAGAGTAGTCTATTACTAAAAGCAAGTGGATAAGCTAAATACTATACCTACGGTTACAGCCTTATCACAGGGGTCACCTCTGGCCGGCCTTTTCTATAAACCACCACGACAAACACCAACATTATTCGCAGCTTAATTGCCACACAGACAATAGTAGAAAAAGGGTCTTTCGGTTTGGTCCAAAGTCTAACACTAGTCCCGGTTCGTACCGTTTTTTGTGGCTAGGAGCCCGAGGAAACTCTGCCCCCTGGTCGTTTCGGACCTTTAGTCCCGTGTCGTGATACGGCCCGAGACTAAAGGGTTTCGGGCACATGCAACACCCTTTAGTCCCGAGTCGTGATACCGATCGGAACTAAAGTGGTGCGGTTCGCGGCAGGAAAACTTAAAATAACTATAACTTTTGCGTACGTTGTCGAAAAAATGTACAACCTATCAAAATATACGAAAAAAAATTATGAGTTCGATTTCAATAGCCTTAGACCGTTTTGGATTATTTTAAATTTTTAAAATTCGAAAAGGAAAAAGTTATTTAAAAAATTAATTCTTTTTGCAATTTCATTTATTCCATATTTGGATTCCTCACATTTTTCTGATAATTATGGATATATTATTTGTCGAATTTTGATTTACAGATTTAAAGATATTATTTATGCCATATTAAATGAATAAATGGAAAAAATGAATAAAATATTATTTTATTTAGTTTTTTACTTCATTGATTAAATATTATTATTACTCATTTATTGTTGTTTACTAAAATAGTTATTTGTAATTTCAAAAAATAAAGATGTATATCATATTGATATAGGCTAATAGGATTGATATGGTAGTGTTAACAACAAGGTACAGATGGGCTTCGTGTAAGGACATCCTGATGAAACAAAAAAGTTAAGCGGGTCGAGGGTGGAGTAGTGATAGGATGAGTGACCGACCGACAAGCTTTGACCACAAGTGTAGTTTGACCTAAGATTAAATATACTTAGTGCTAAAAATATTTTAAGTTAGAGGATTACGGGTCAAACAATTTAAAACTTTAAGAAAAAAATAGAAAACAAATTCAAAAAATAAATTATAAAAATGAAAAAAAATTCTTTAGTCCAGAGCCGTATTACTAGTCCTGATTTCGTAGTCTCATACCCAAAATTGGGACTAAAGACATTTACAAACCAGGACTATACCTTTTTCCACTAGTGAACCGAAGCACTCAAAGTACGTCGTCGACATGAGGCAATATACTATACTCGAGTTATTTATGGAGTAATACATATCAGATGGCGAGCGACACCAGGAAGACGAAGGTGTCGTCGTGGGCGGCGGCGATGAGCTTGGTGTTGAAGTGTATAAGTGGATTGCACTAGTCCTTTCCATAAGTTCAGATTTTTGGTTGCGTTGGCTAGTGCATGAAGCTTGACATGGTATCAGAGCCTAAGGTCTCGAGTTCGAGTTCTGGCTTTCGCAATTTATCCTAAAATTGTTGTTGACCCCTCTGTGTCCACGTATAGGCCTCTTGAGTCAAACGTGAGTTTCGCGCGTCGTCGCTCTCTTCCGATTGCACGTGCTGACTTCTTCCCGTCACACGTGAGAGGGGGTGTTAAAGTGTATAAGTGGATTGTACTAGTACTTTCCATAAGTTCGGACTTTTGGTTGCGTTGACTAGTGCATGAAGCTTGACACTTAGGAGCGGGGACGTCCTAGGCGCTCAAGCAGGGCCGGCATGCCGGGTTGTGTCGCTGGAACTACACGATCCGGTGTCGGTGTGTACAGCAGTGCGCTAGCGGTACGTGCGGCCACCCGGAACGGCGCCTGCGGCAACACCAAGCCACTGCACCCCGCCGGTGGCACCGCGGCGAAGAGGAAGGCGAAGCTGCAGGAAGAGGAGGAGCTCCGAACAGTCATGTACCTCAGCAACTGGTGCCCAAATAACTACTAGTACTAGCTTTTTTTTTTGGAAAAGGGCGCATTTATTAAAGATAATGTTTACACCCGGCCTCTGCATAACCAAGATGCACACAGCCACACGACCGACAGAGCTAAGGTAAAAAGTATACAAATATTACACAAAGGCACTATGAAAATAAATGACTAAAATCTAAGACAGATCAATCCTCAAATCACGTGGCCATCCATGTTGGGAAAAAATATCCCTCGTCGTGTCCTCCAATCGCCTACATCCCTCCATAAATAAGTCGCGGAACTCGAAACGTTGGAGAATCTTCCATGAACGGAGGATAGCCGTGGCCCGATAGATAACCTGTAGAGGAGAAGACACAATGTTATTAAAAATCTTGTCATTTCTACATAGCCATAGCGACCATATAATGGCAAGCACTCCACCCTAAACAAAGTTATGTACTTATCAACAATTCCATACAACCAATTACCAAAAACATTGGTTACGGAACGTGGCGGAGATAAACCAGAAGCTATTTGGATGAATGACCATATAGAGCGAGCAAATTTACAATGGAAGAATAAATGGCGAATTGTCTCATCTTGATGACAAAAAACACAATGTGTACTTTCATGCCAATTCCTCTTTACAAGATTATCTTTTGTTAGAATTACCCCAAGCGAATATCTTCGTCTTAAGGGGTATTTTCATATTCCAAATTTTATTATTATCATTAACATCCACCGGGATATCAGGTTGGATCAAGGCTTTATATAGTGAACCAACAGAAAATTGACCACTTTCTAGTAATTTCCATTTGAACACATCAACACTATCCGATAATTGTATCCTGGATAATCGTAATAGTAGATTATTCCAAGATACCAGTCTAGGACCGATGAGACTTCTTCTGAAAGACACATTAGGAGGATAGTCTTCCAACACCGTGGAAATTGTATCCCCTTTATGTCTAACAATCGAATATAGAGTCGGATATTGTTCGCGAAGAGTAGATTGGCCAAGCCATCTATCTTCCCAAAACCTAATCTGTGATCCATCCTTAATCTCGAAAGCACCAAAACGAAAGAAATGCTTCTTGGTGGCCATAAGACCCGCCCAAAAATGTGAATCACCGGGTTTCCAAACCACTTGAGACACATCCTTGGACCTCACATATTTCCTCCATAACATGGTTTGCCAAACACCATCTTCTGTAAGTAGTTTAAAAAGCCATTTGCCCAGGAGTGCAGTGTTTTTGACTTGCATATCATGTATGCCCAGTCCACCAAATTCCTTCGGGCGGCAAACCACATTCCATCTGGCCAGTCGATATTTCTTTTTCTCACTATCCCATTGCCAAAAAAATCTTGAACGGAAATAATTCACTTTGGTCAAGACTCCTTTTGGCAATTGGAAGAACGGGATCATATACAGTACCATGTTAGTGAGTACTGAATTTATGAGTACTAGTCTTCCACCAAAGGATAACAATTTACCTTTCCAACTATTAAGACGTTTTTGTAACCTTTCCTCAACATATTTCCATTCGGCAATTGTGAGACGCTGATAATGAATCGGTATTCCCAAATAATTTATTGGAAACTGGCCCTGACCACAGCCGAAAAGTTCAGCATATAGGTGAGCCTCGTTTTGGGCCTCGCCAAAACAATACAAATCACTCTTATGGAAGTTTATTTTAAGCCCGGATAGCTGCTCGAATGCTGATAATATCAATTTCAGATTCTTAGCCTTCTCCAGATCATGTTCCATAAAAAGAATTGTATCATCGGCGTATTGAAGAATAGAAAGTCCACCATCAATAAGATGTGGAACCACTCCTTCAATTTGACCATCTGCCTTAGCTCTCTCAATAAGGATAGCCAACATATCAGCCACTATATTAAATAGTAAAGGCGATAGTGGATCCCCTTGTCTCAGTCCTTTCTTGTTTGGAAGTATTTGCCAGTATCTTCATTTACTTTAATGGCAACACTACCCCCAGACACAAACGAATGAATAAGAGAGCGCCACTCCTCAGAAAAACCTTTCATGCGGAGAGTTTGCTGGAGGAAAGACCATTTAACTTTGTCATATGCCTTCTCAAAGTCAATCTTGAACAATACACCATTTAATTTTTTTGAGTGTAGTTCATGGATTGTTTCATGCAAAATTACAACACCATCTAGGATATTTCTTCCTTGCATGAACGCGGTTTGAGAGGGGCTAACAACATTTTCAGCAACTGAATTTAGTCTAATCGTGACAACCTTCGTAAAAATCTTAAAGCTAACATTAAGTAAGCAGATTGGACGATACTGTTGTATACGTTCTGCATTGTTAACCTTAGGCAGTAAAATTATATTGCCAAAGTTAAGTCTAAAGAGATCCAACTGTCCGATTTGTAAAAACCCAAACAAATTCATCAGATCGTCCTTAATAACATCCCAGAATTTTTGGTAAAATTCCGCTGGGAAGCCATCAGGTCCTGGTGCTTTGTTATGTTCCATTTAAAAAACCGCTTTCTTGACCTCTTCCTCGGTATATGAGGCAGTTAGAAACCTGAGGGACATCGGACGTTTGGGACTCATCCATAGAGAAATAATTCCCCTCTGGGGCCCCAAACAAGTATTTATAATAAGTAGTGATATATGACTTGAGATGCTCCTGTCCCTCAATCATACCTTCATCCTGAATCAGAGAATGAATACGTTTCTGCTTATGCTTGCCATTGGCAACAGCATGGAAGTACCTAGTATTCGCATCTCCTTCCAGGATGAATTTTGCTTTAGAGCGTTGGTACCACTTGAGTTCCTTCTCACGCAGAATTCGGGCTATCTCCGCATTCGATTGGCTTTTGAGCTCAATTTCCTGTGCAGTTAATGGCCTGACTTCTGCGGTAGCTTCTAAGTCATCAATTATAGATGTAAGGCGTATTTTTTCGTTTTTTAGGTTACCAGCTGTGTGCCTGGCCCAGCCCCGAAGGAACTTGCGTAAAGTACACATTTTATTATTCCGTCGAAAAATAGTTTGGCCACCGACCGGTTTTTCCCAAATATCCTTAACAATCTCGTAAAAACCATCACGGATCATCCAACCGAGTTCAAATTTAAACTCATTCATAGACTTTCGTGGCGGTAATCCAAAAGATAAAAGTAAAAGAGCATGATCCGACAAAGCCTCGATACGTTCTAGAGCGCGAACAGTTACCATAGGGAACTTTTGTTCCCAGTCAGTATCCATAAGCACTTCATCAAGTTTTTCATATGTTGGCTCCGGAAGACTATTAGCCCATGTAAATTGCACTACTAGTACTAGCTAATTAATCAATATTTTTTTGAAGGATAACTAATCAATACTTAGTGTAGATCTTCATAATTAGTAGGAGCAGATTGCTATCGGGTATCGGCTGGACCGGTGTGTTGCTGCACCAGTTCGTGTGACTGGATGAGCCTACGTAAAGGGTGATCGCTGTTAGAGTATTGTACGTATACGATTGTTATGATAGTTTAGGATAGTTAGGACCATAGCCTAACTTGACTTGTATTTCAAGATGATCCTTGTATGTCTATATATACTCACCCATGAGGCTCAATAATACATCCAACATATTACGCCAATCTCATAATCTTACATGGTATCAGCCTAAACTGATCCAAAACCTAGCCGTCGCCGGCACACTTCCGCCGCGCCGCCCCCGGGGAGGTCGATCTCCATGATCTCCGTCGGGGGCCGTGCAACCCGTACACAAGGTTCGTCCGTCGATCCGTGACCGGCCGTCCTGCAAGTGCTTTTTTCGATCTCTTGATCGGTTTTTTTTTGGTTTACCGATCTTAGATCGGATTGCGTCGCCCTCCACCGCCGTCATCATCGCCGCGCCTCTACTCCGACCATCGGCACCGACGATCTACACCGCGTTTGTGCGCCTGCCCTCTCCGCTGTCGCGCCTGCCTCGGCAGGATGTTGCGGCCTCACGACAGGCTGTCGCGCACCACGGACGGCTGCTATGCCTTTCTTGGAAGGCTGCCGTGGCTGCCCCCCTTGGATCGTCTTCGTCGTCATCGTCCGGGACTTCACTGACAACGCCACCATCGAATCCGATCTACGCGTCGTCCACGCCATGGCGCATACGGCGCACCGTCGGTCTGATCAACCGATCCCGCGCCTGTCTATGCCAAGCACGTCCTCGAGCACGCGCCTACCACGGATCGAGCTACGGGCTGCCGCTGCGCCACTTAAGGTTTGGTCCATGCTACCGGCTTCTAACGCGCCTTTTTTGGCGTGTACGTCGCTCGTGGTCTCCCAGCCGCTGCACCGACTTGCGCCCTGCAGCTATGCTGCCCCCTCGGGTCATAGTGTCGCTGCACGCAGTCTACTTCACCGTTCCAGTGCATCGACGTCCTCGGCTTTTACCGCGCCTAATCCTACAGGCGTGGATCGCCACAGTCTGCACGTGGTCTTCGTCATGTCGCTGGGTTCTTCTTCGCCTACTTCGAGTACCGCCGCCGCGCCTCTCTAGGCGTCCAGCATGACCACTTTAGGTCGCCGTTGTTTTCGCCGCCTTCTATGTCTTCTCCACATCGACCTCGTCGGCATCGTCATACGATACTGGCGCACATGTTCATGATGGCAACTACCCCTGCATGCCTGGTACTGGCAACACCGGTGCGTGCCTTCGTCCCGGACGCGTTCTCGAGTCTGGCAAACTCGCGCCGGACGCCTCGTCTTCGTCGGCATGATAACGTCTTCTTCGGCATCGACACCTTCCTCTACGACTGCCTCGACCGCATCAGTGACGCATTCTTCTTGGCATACTAGGTTCTGGCAGAACCAAGATGTGCCTTCGTCCCCGACGTGCGCCTAGTTCTGGCAAAACTTTGGCGCCGATCGTACCCGACGGCTCGGACTGCATCGACTCAGGCATTGATCGACACCTTCGACTTGCCTCGACGCATTTCCATCATCCTCTTCGCGTACTATGCGCTTGCGGCTTCATGTGCGGCTACATCGACACCGGCAACCCCGACCACGATATCGACCACGGCGGCCCTTCGCACGGCTATATCGACCTCGGCACCGCTCCATGCTCTCCGCTCCCTCGACATCGGCACAAGGGCTTCCACCTCGCTTGAGCATCATCAGCCTCCTCTACAGTCCAAGCATCCGCGCCGCGACATCGTATACGACACTCCCGCTGCGACTGCGGGGGGATGTCAGCCTACTGGTCTACTTCGGCACTCCAGTCTGACCGTTTGCGACGTTCTTCTTGTTCACGACACTACCGCTACGACTGCGGGGGAGTGTTAGAGTATTGTACATATACGATTGTTATGGTAGTTTAGGATAGTTAGGACTCTAGCCTAACTTGACTTGTACTCCAAGATGATCCCTGTACGTCTATATATACTCGTCCATGAGACTCAATAATACATCCAACATATTACGCCAATCTCATAATCTTACAATCGCTAGCTCTTTGAGCATTCCTGGTTAGACATCATCAAGACCTTTGACGGCGTTGTCACAACACGTACACTTTGAAGGGGTCCGGGAATGAAAATTGACATCCATTTTAGAATCCACGTTTAGCTGCCGCTTTCAGTGAATTTGCAGAATCGGCCATAGAGGTCTTCAACCTTTCGTTCATCATTGAAGGAACAAGTTTGGTTCCTTCAAGAAAATAGTACTTCCTTCATACCGGTTTATTGAGCTAATACACAGCCTAAAAAATATGTTTGACTATAAATTTGACCAATAAAATATGAATCATATGTCATAAAATTTATATCATTAAAAAGAGATTTTAAATATCAATTGAATAGTATAAATTTGTAACATATAACTCATATTTTATTGATAAAATTTATGGTCAAACTTTTTTCTTAAACTCCGTGTTAGGCCAATAAACCGGTATAGAGGTAGTATTCAAGTTAGCTCCCAACAACCGTGGGTCTCTTTTTTCAAATTACATGGCGCATTCACATTTCATAATTTAACTTTTACCGTCAATCTCATCAATAAATAATACATGATTCATGTGCCATGGAAACTATATCACTGCAACTTTCTTTGAATATGAATTCATTGATAAGTTTTGTGTGGCATATAACCCACATTTTATTGGCCAAGTTAATGGCCATAGTCCAATGGCAATGGAGGAGCTGGCATGATCATTTGAGATTATCGTTGAGACTTTTGATTGGGAGCTTGCCTCTTTTTACCTTAGGTCCCGGATGTAGAAGAGATCGCCTACTAGCGTGCTGGAGAGATGAAGTGTTAGTGGAGGATATACAGGTTTAGAAGCTATGCCTTGAGACTGATATCATAGGTGCAACTGGAGAGCCGTTAAAGGAAGAAGTGGACATGTGGATGTATGGGCCCTTGGTCGAGGGAATCATCTTTTGTTGAGGGGCTTCAACAACTAATCAATTTGTGTGGTGCAGTGATGTGCGAATGATGCCACACACCTATTAGCAGAAGAGAGATGAAAAATTTTGTTTGTAATATTTGGCTTGGTATTCTGTCGGTCCATGTTGTACCTCGTTTGGGTTTGGACTAGGCCGAAGTTTGATCCATTTGCATCACTTGAGCTAAAACAAGGGTGGTGGCCGAAGTTGAACCTCGTAACGTGTAGAGACCACATAAATTGGGCCAAAGGAGGTATCATATTTTTCATTATGGATTTAGCTAAACTTACTCTATAAATATCCACTAGGATATTAGTTACACCTATATTGTAAAACACTATACCAATATATATATATATATATAAAGATACTCAAATAGACATAGACACATTATAATACATCAAAGTGGCACAAACAGTTGCTCGGACTAGACGGACTTTAGTTCACTCAAAAGTCCTGAATTGTTTCTTGAAAAAACATGAATTTTAAGAAAAAGTAGATTTACTTTACCATAGATGTTTATTTACTAATAAATTATTTATTTGTATAGTTGTATGTTTTAAATTATGTACATGTAATTATTGTTATCGAATATAGTGTAAGAAAATTGTTTGTTAAATCGTGTGCCCGTGATAAAATTTATATGTAATGAAATATAATATATAAATAAGTTAAAAAATTAGTATAAATAAACAACAAACTTTATTGTTCACTTAGCATGGTCCCAGTAAAATATGTGGCTGATATCGACGGTATATGAGATTGGCATGTACCAACATGTACCTACAGAGCAGTTCTTTGTCCGAACGGCCAAACGATGGAAGATCACGAGCAAGATTTGTAATGCATGTCAATAAGGGTTCTAGATACACCACGAGGAATCTCAATACCAACCTCAACTATGGTATAAGAACACAACAGAAGGCAAATAGGACCTCAATAATCGAAGCCATCCTCTAGCTAAAACCCTAGATTTTTTCACTTTTTACCAAGTTCTTTGTCTAATACTCATCGAGATGTCTCTTTGTAATGATATTTAAATTTTATAGTTCCTTCTGTCAGTGGATAAGCAGATATATTTAAACATAAAAAATAACTATTTGTATTTTCCATGATTCATGCAATAACACATATGTTTCTTTGTTATGCGATTTTTCTTGCGGAAACTCTTGCCATGTGTATGTGCACATACCATGCATAGCATGTTGCACATGCAAACTCTAAAATGATTATGAAAATCATTGACAATTGTGGTAAGTCAGTGATCATACGAATACTACACAAATGAGGAGTTATTTCAATTAATATCGCCAAGTAGGTTTGTTGGGACGACATAAATCTAAACTTGTTTTGACCTTCCTTAGAACAATAATCATGTTTTGTTTGTGCTATGAATTAATCCTGAGTCAAACTGCAAGGGGTCTTTATAGTTTTACGCAACCCACCATAAAAACCATATTCTCAAACCTCTGGTTTTTTGTAGTCTTTGGCATCTTATGGTCTCACGGTTTGACTAATACGGTATAATACCCCAATAATATGTCATAAAACTCTAAGCTTAAAGAAGTCATAGAAAGTTGTAGTGAGCCCATAAGTGCCATTGCATTGGAGAAAATGATTATTTATTTCAAAATATATCATAGTCCTATTAGTTTCTGCTAGTTTCCCTTATTCACTTCTAATTTAAATTTCTTGCTCTGCATAATGTAAACTTAGAGCTCCTAAGGGTAACTCCAAAGCTGCCTCCATTTTGGACACCGATTTTTTCTAATCGGTCTATTAGCGGTGGCCCGTGGACAGATCAGAGGCCCATGTCATCGATGTGTCCATTTGGGGGTGACTGTGCACCCAAGAAGCCCACATGCACATAATAAAAACAAAAATATAGAAATATAATTTACTTATGCATTAAAAACACATTGTTCAACTAAAAAAGGGAAAACATAAGATAACTAACACCCTACTCTAGTAGGGTGTGCTAGCTAGGCGGTATCGGCCAGCGGCTGAGGCCCTAGTCATCACCAATGCAGCTGAAGATCTGCGGCGGCAGCCAGACGGTGGCGGCTGGAGGTGTAGGCAGAAGTTGCGCAGCAGGAGGGGCCGGTGGTGCCACCTTCGACACGTGGATAGCATCATGGAGGCCATCCCACTTGGCTTCCTCCTCATGCCGGGAGAGCTCGATGGCGTCCTGGCTACTCCTTCTCCGTCATATCCTCCTCCATCGGCTCGTAGGCCTCCAGTGGGTCCTCTGTTAGCACACATCTGATGCTAACAGCGGTGGTGGGTCCATGTACTCGGTCTCCTCCAGGGTCGGCCCTAAGTTGCGAGGGGCCCTATGCAAGACCAAAAAATGCAAGACGAGGGAGGTGACCTGAGCCCCTAGCAGATGGCCGCATGCGTCATCCAACTAAGCTCTAGAGATTAGGTTGATTCAGTTTACTAAGCTAATGAACATGCATGTAGTTAACTGTTTGGGGGGCCTAGCAGCCGAAGGCCCTGTGCGGCCGCACTGGCTTCACATGCTCAAGGCCGGCCCTGATCTCCTCGTGCCAGTACTGCGACCAATTCGGCCAGCCGCGATCTAGGGTGAGGAATGCATACCCCACCCACTCCTCCTCCTTTGTCTTCTCCTACGGTGGCTCATCGTAGTCCTCATTGTCGTCGTCGAGGCCCTCCATATGGGCCTCGATGAACTACCGCAGAGCATCATGCTCAACCTCGAACCACCGCTTCCATAGCGGGGAATCAACAGCGTACGCGGGTCCCGTGGAAAATCCTGCAAGAGGAAGGCCCGACGTTGGAGGATCTCGTGGTGACGGGACAGTCTTTTCGTGGGAATGGGCTGTACCGGCACGTGCGCCTGGTTCAGATGCCACCCGTGGGGCAGTGGACATCCAGCCGTGAACTAGCGCGTGACCTCGTCCTCAACGTACTCATATGAGCTGTCTCTGCCGATCACCCGTTTTGGCGATCGCCCGTTTATGGCAATCAACATCTAGTATATTTTTAGTCTATTTTTTTGTAATTTGTTTGATCTTTGTTTGTGTAGATATGTTTGTGAAAATCTGTCGGTGGCAACCTGATGATCGGCAGAGAGCCAGAGACTCATATGAGCTGTCTCCGCCGTTTTGGTCTTGTCCGGTGATGGCGCCCATCGATTTTTTTACAAATATAGCCCTCTGCACATTAGTATCGTCAAAAATAACCCACTGCAAAGTCTATTGTCAAAACTACCCTGGCGGGAGACGGAAAAAGCAACACGTGGCACCTCCCGCTGGCGGAGCAAACATCCCGCCCTATGGACTGGCGGAAGGGACGTCCCGCCTTAGGCCTTGTTCGTTTAATCCACTTGCCTAGTGGATTGGAGTGGTTTGGAAGGGATTTGGGGAGATTTTGATTTAGATTGGATTTATTCCCTCTCAATCCCTGCCAATCCCGCTTAGATTTCATGAAACCGAACAAGCCCTTAGGCGTTGGCGGAAGGGGTTGGACATGCCTTACACGCACTACGGATCACGCGTTGGGCTATTTAGTGTCTATATTAGTACGTACTTACCGAATCTAATGTGGTATTGAAGTTGTTTATTCGATAAAACCATGTTGCGATTACATGTGTAATATTTAATGCCTAGAGTAGCTGCGATGTGACTAGGCTGCATTCGGTGGTCAAGCACAAAAAAAAAGCGTGGCATGCATGAAGCAGCGACGGGCAGCAACATGATGCCAGGCTTGACACCAAGGCCCATACGTTTCCGCCTGTGACAAAGGCGGGATGTCCCTTTCGCCATTCACTCCGGCGGGAGGTGCCCGTGTGACGGGAGGTGACATGTGTGGCCTTTTGACAATAGGTTTTAAACGAGGGTATTTTTGACAATGCTGATTTACAGAGGGGTACATTTGTAAAAAAATCGCCCATCTGCAAGGCAAGTTGACGATAGCGATAGTGCGAGAGACGCGGCATGAACACCCGGTATCCTGGAAAACCAGCGCCCGCAGCCACCTGTTTCGCTCCGGCTGTCCCGGCCTCTCTCCCGTGTATAAAACTCTGTCCCACTCCAACTCCTCTGCTCCCATCAACACAAGCATCGATCCAGTTCTCACACTACCGCATCAGTACTAGACACAGCCATCAGAAATCATTCTCCAGTTCTCCTCCAACGCATCAACGAGACCAGAGATGGCAGGTGCAGCCAAGGCGTCATGGACGGTGGCGATGAGCGTGGGAGTGGTGGAGGCGCTCAAGGACCAGGCCGGCCTCTGCTGCTGGAACTACGCGCTCAGATCCATCCACCGGGCAGCCAAGGCCAACGTCCGCGCTGGCATCTCTCAGGACACGAAGCAGCCTCCTGCCTCTGTCGCGGCGGCGGCGGAGAAGGGACGAGCGGAGAAGGCGGAGGAGGGGCTCAGGACCGTCATGTACTTGAGCTACTGGGGTCCCAATTAGACAATTTAGTAGCCCGGACGGCATGGCCTGAAACTTGGCTTGTTGCTTGGCCCCATTGTAATATACCACCACCATGCTGATGATGATGCAAATTTCATTCACTCTTTACTATCGATGATTCACAATAATATTGTCTTAATGTATCAAGAGATATAATTACTGTAATGGCGTGAGGACAACAAACGGACCCTGGGATTCTTCCCCCCGCTCCTGTTTACTGAGATTCAGTTAGGCCTTGTTTACTACTATGGTGTTTCCACCCTGAGAGTTTGGGGATAGGAGGGGATTTGGTGAATCCCTCCTTTTACCCAATCCCCACATTTCCTATCATTTCCCAACATTTCCCCCCACTTCCCAAACACTCACTTGTTTACTTTAAATTTTTGGGATAAGAGGGGACGGATCATCGTCAGGTGATAAAAGAGGAACTTTACACATACAATATAGACTTCATGAATACATGTTTTTAAATATAATGAAAGAACAATTGCATTGGGCGCCATATCAGGTGATAAAAATTAACATCATCAGATCATCACAATAAAAGAACATCAATCCACCATATCAGGTGATAAAATTCAAATCTTTGCATTGGACGCTAACATCTCAACATAGACTTCATGAATACAGGTTTAAATATAAGCTTGACATAGCCAAGCTCAAACAATTGCCTCATTATTACTACAATAATATTTTGGCTGAGAATAAATTTTTTATGCCGATTCTAAAAATAGTTGATGCGATCATTTTCTTGTCTTGCTCCGTTAAATGCTTTCATCGACACACTGGTATATCGTCAAAAAAAATGTTAGTCACATATACAGCAGAGAAAAATAGGACAATCGACACAACTAGCTAGCTACACTACGAGAAAAACAGCAGGATGCTTGTTGACACCAGTTTGTAGTAGCACTATGTATTTTATATAATATAAAATTTATACCACATCATTATCAATATGTACCATCTGTTTGTACTACGGAAGAAGAAGCATATGAACAAGCATCATCTGGATAAAGAAACGAGGGCTTCTTTCCAGGAAACGACAAGCAAGTAGGATTCAATACGTGCTGAAGGCTTGAAGCAGAGTCAGACCTAACATGGGCTAATGTATGGCTCTGGGTACCAACCTGAGAGTGCAATTGCACACAAGAACAAATCAAACGTTTTGGAATGGGCTAGATCTAGAAACACAAATATTCTCGCGACTAGCAGGAAAAAATATAAAATATATACCACAATAAGGACATCAGCAAACGTTGCACTCGAAGGAGCAAATCGAGCCACCTACGACTGTACCAGTACCAGGCTTGAGGATTAAATCTAAGGACCCGTATTGTTAGTGATGGCTAGACGAATTTATACATGTTCATAGCATGAATGAAAACATACCAGTAAGTATTGTCTTTATCTATGAAAAGAACTATGCAGATAAGCATGCCCAGTTAGTTGCTAGTCCCCCATTTATTAATATGCAAGTGTGTGACCAACGAAAAGAGCTATGATGGCATGTGCCACCCCCAATTATTTCTTTCGTGATGTGAGTGGGCAAACCTGGGATAGATAATAAAATAGTCCAAGCAGAGTAACCAGAGCAGAGTGTAATCCAGGCAATTGACTTGTTTCTATGCATGATCTATATTTTAATTTATCAAAGACTAGTATATGTGATCTTCTGAACAAATATAATACTTGCACAGGGTTTTAGGATAACCTGTAGAGGGTGGTGACACTAACCCACGTATTAACAAACTAGCATTAGTTAGATAAGAGGACAAAGTTTGCCCAGCTAGCACACAACAAAGTTTGCCCAACTAGATCAGAGACATACTACAAACTACAAGAGAAATTTATTGCAACATAAGGAAAGAAAGAATTGAAGGTTTATCTCAAGATAACTCTTGCAGTTCACCCCGTAACCACATGATAGCCGACTCCTCATCTTGAGCAGCCCAAGTAAGGAATGTCTCCCGGTTTTCAGCAATTTTGAACACTTTTGAAGCCTTCACTTTCTCCACACGTGAGAGCTCATTCATGTTTTGCACAGCAGAAATACACTTGGAGATAGTGAAAACATTTGACTCCGCCTTTTCTTCCTCGGTCTGCTTCTCTTTCATCTTCACATATCTGTCAACCACTGCTACCATCGCATCGCTCTTGTTAGGCTTCTTTAAATCATTTGTTGGCTTTTTCTTAGGTACAATAGCAGGATCCCCTCCATTTGTTGGCTTTTTCTTGGGTACAATAGAAGGACCCCCTTCATTTGTTAACTCATCCTTTTCAGCAGCATCCACTGGATTAGTTTAAATATGAACCTCTGTTACAGTGAGTCTAATAAAAGTGAGCATGGCGTAATGTCGGCTATGCATCTTCAGTTCCCGACTACTTTTCATATCCTAAACTCAAAGATTCCAGACTGTTTTCAAGACTTTGCAGAAACAAAACAGGTCACCCAATAATACTGCAGTTAGTATGCCAGTACATAAATGTCAATTTCAGTTGTTTTGTTGGTCCACGTGACCGACCCATCCAACACAACAGGCCAGGAACAAAACAAAATTCTGGGAAATAGGTCCATCACCATACAAAGTTTATCATATGTAGAACAGGAAACTGCTCAGAAAATCACTATCGCTTCTTGCAAAAACCGGATGCAAATTATCTTCAACTCCTCAAGTGACAGTTATTAGTGCAGAGCTAACTTAGGGATTGAAGAAATATAATAGGGTAATCCAATGAAATCTGACCACCACAACCACTCAGATTCAGTGCAAGAAACGACATGAGACTAGCTACAGAAGCAAGAACCTAAGACAAAGGGACGGACTACAAGATCTACACGACACGGCAGGGATCCTATTTCCAGGAGGACAAGTACAGGGAAGGACAACCGCTCACTACCTGGAGTACCAAAGGAACAAAGACCGGAGGGCAGGAGGTGGATGGCGGCGGCGGCCAAGAAACCCTAGCATGGGAGGAGACGGGAAGAGGCACGGGCCAAGGAGGACTCACCGGAGAGAAGGGATTGGTGAAGCCGAAGGAGGTGCCCGTCGGCGGCGTCCCCAAGTCGACGTCTGCGCCGTCGCCTCCGGTCCCCGCTGTCGCCTCCCTCTCCGCTCGCTTTCCTTCCTCGACAACACACGAGGGTGGAGTCGTGTGCGAGAATACGCACCCTCTGTTCGGGTTGGACCGGTATTTTCGGGGATGGGCTGGGATAATCCCAGAAAAAACAAGAGAAGTATAAACGGCGTCTATGGGATTTTCGGGGATTTGTGGTTGGGCCGGAAAAATACCTGTCGAGCCCGGCAAAAACCGGAGAGATAAACAAGGCCTTACAGGGATGTCGGCGGGACCTTCTTTTCCTTTTTTTCTCGCATTATATTTGTGCATCGAGGTGCGATTATCCTAATCCTAATGTTAAAGTTGGTAAGAACACCACCGTAGAAGCAAATTTATTAACCCTATTCCTAATGCTTAGCAACAAGTCATGACCTTAAATAATTATCTAGATGTAGCCTGATGTACCTCGGCCATAGGTGCTCCTAATCCTAGTAACATGCCAAGTGACTTGAATACTGTGTGTCTCCACAAGTGTCTCCCCAACTGTCAGCCGTCCCGCCCCGCCCACAAACCGTGAGAGAAGGCGCTCCCTTGCGGCCCCGACCCTGCGGTAGCCACGAATTGGTGGTAGATACCCCTGCGGCCCATGTCGATAGAGGAGGCCTACCTCACTAGTTCACTCACGTTCCACCGCCTCCTCCTCCTCTTCCTCCTCTCCCCACTTGTCGTCGATCCCGAATTTGGAGTGGAACGCATGGCGAACCCTAACGAGAGCCAGACATGGGAGACCTCCACGTGGGATGCCATGTGGCCACCTCTGGAGGGTGCGTCACCGGGTACACTGCCGAACACGTCTTACGAAATTGCAAGGCTTGAGGACGCGACGTACTCGTCCTTGGCGCCTCCTCTGCAACCCAATAGGCATGGCCGGTGGCTTTCGTGGCAGCATGAGCAGCTCTCCGACCGAACTCTATGGCGGCAATTCTCCAGATCCTCGTTTCGATTATGTTGCCTCCCGTACGTCACACCATGGTGTGCGATAGGTAGGCAAGTGGGAGAGAGAAAAAAAGAGATGGGGTTAGAGAGGCTGGCAGGTGGGCCTATGGGGCTACTGCCAGACGAGAGTTTGTGTCCAACTCTCCCTAAAATCGACTCCCTTTGCTTGAGGCTGGGGTGAGAGTGCCGAATATTTTGGGGCAATCTGGACAAAATAGGGCTATGGGGGTATGACTTGGTGCTGATTTTTCATCTGGGGGGGGGGGGGGGGGGGGGGGGGGGGGCACCGGGTAGAGAGAGCCTAAACTTGTTGGCATTCTGTAGACTCTAGAGTACCCTCTCTCTCTCTCCCTTACATGTCGGGGTCTTATTCCGTAGTTTTATTTGAACATAAATACACTCAATAATACATGAGCCATGTGTCATATTAATTTAGAAAAATTCGAATACGCATTTTGTGATATGATTTTTTCCATATAAATTATGTTTTGTTGGTTAAATTAATGGTTGGTGTTAAGCTTGGCACCACATAAAAAGGGAGGGATGGGTACCATATTAGCCATAACTGATTAAGCCTAGTTTACTCTAAATATCTCTACTAAGATATCATTCAGACTCATATATTTAAAAATAGTGTATTGTAATATTTACATATACACTAAAATAGACACAAACACATTATATTATCTCTAACTAGCAAAAACTCTTCCATACATGCTCAGATCTGGACCAAATTTATTCAGTGAAAATATTCTAAATAATTAAAAAACACAAATTTTTGAAAAAATGGAGTTACTATACCCTATTTTTAATAAATAAAATATATATTTATAACATTTGCTTAAATATGGATCCATGAAAAACAATTTGTATATAGAGAAATATGATATGTAATCCGGTAAAAATGTTTAATACAAATAAATAACAACCATTTATCATTAACTGTCCATGGTTAAATTAAAGATTGAGCATATACAATTATCACCAGATTCAGTATAAAACTAGATGGTACTCCTCCTTTACATATACAAGTTACATGTTATTAGTAGTCGGATGAGAAAAATGTCCTCTCCATTTTAGCTATTTTGAATATTAGTTGAACGCCCGTGCTTTGTAACGGTTTTTCAATTTTCTGCTCTCCGTATGTGTAAAAATAATGTGCATGCAAATTTCTTTTGACATGGAGTAGTTGAACAAATACACCTTTTAATCAACATTTCAATGACCCAATCAACATTTCAATGACCCAACACAAACCAGTCGAAGGAAAAAAAAACATGAAGTTTGGGTTACCCAAAATACGTGCCTTACTCTCAATCTGCCGTATCAGTTCAATCTGAAGTGAAACACTTGTATCACATTGCCTTTGTTATTTGGTGTTAGTTATTACAATGAAGTAACTATTGGTATAATAAAAATGTAGACTTCTTTTTGTCACGGAACTATTAGGTAGACATTATTTATATACTGAGTAAACCCACAAGTCTGAATATCCGAGGATAATTGAAGAAACAAAAAAATCAATAAAACATCCAAAATTTGTTTTTTAGTGAATTTGTAAAATTTTCTTATTATTCTCTCGATCCTTTTTTAGATAACTCTTTTTAATATCTTCTCAACGTTTTTATTGTATCCGCTTGTTTTGGTATCTCCTTTTCTAAAGTATACAACCATCAAGCTCAGGTGCTGATGGACTAAACACACTCATGATTACACTTTTCCTGACCACAGTCCTGTTTTCAAGACAAGGACATGTTATATAGAACATCACCGATTATTTCTTAGAGTTGTAGGACAAACATTTTTTGCTTCACTTATATATTGAAATAACTTGAAAATCACTCTTAAAAGTTAGCAAAAAAATACATAGTAGTTACCTATCATAGGCTAGAAATAACAATTGTCTGACTAAACACACGAGCAATTGGATATTTTCACTAAACCGATATAGCATAGAAAATGTATACACCGTGACTTGACGCTACAGGAACATGGCAGTATGCCGATGGCCTCTTGTAAACAACCAATTGCTGGGGCACTCAGCCTAATGTGGCTATAAATCCGGCGTGCAATTTTTTCTTGAAAAATAAGGCCCTCGGCATATACATCGGTATGCCGAGGGTAATGCTCAACAGTCAAAACTGCTATGCATATAGCTTATTTCTACAAGTGGGATAGGGCATGTGTCTTTTGTATCGGGTGACCTGTTGTACCTTCCCCGGTATACTCACGTCTTGTTCTGTGGGGAGTAAGAAAAAGTCAGATGATGAATAAAAGCATTGCCGATGTTAAAAACTGTCAGGAATATGCAACTTGTATTCCTCTAGGGCCAAAGGCCATAATATATAATACAGGTACATGTGCAAATATGCAGGAAGCCTCCTAACATATGGGGAAACTATAATATACAAATATATACATCTAACACCCCCCTCAAACTCATGGTGGATCCACAACACCGAGTTTGGAGAATAAGAAATCATGCTGCGCTCTGGTCTGTGCCTTCGTAAAGAAATCCGTCAACTGTAAATCTGAAGGCACATACAGAAGCGCAACAACCTGAGCCTGCACCTGAGCACGTGTATAGAAAGCATCAACACCAATATGCTTGGTAAGCTCATGCTTGACCGGCTCACGTGCAACACTAATAGCACTTGTACTGTCAGACAAAACCAGAGTGGGTGTGGTAATAGAGACCCCAAAATACGCAAGTAACCACCGTAACCAGGTCACCTTAGCAGTCAACAAGGCCATAGCACGCAACTCAGCCTCAACACTCGAACGGGAAATCGCTGTCTGTTTCTTCGTCTTCCAAGCAATAAGCGAACCACCAAGAAACACACAGTAAGCAGAAAGTGAACGGCGATCCAAAGGATCACTCGCCCACGTAACGTCCGAATAGCACTGGAGCTGGAGGGAACTGGAACAAGGAAAGAAAAGGCAACGAGTGATCGTACCACGAAGATAACGAAGAACACGGAGAAGATGACTATAATGAACAGTGGTAGGAGCAGAAACAAACTGACTCAGAATATGAACAGGATAAGAGATGTCAGGACGAGTGGCAGCAAGATAAACAAGACTCCCAACAAGATGACGATAACGCGTCGGATCAGGAAGAGGATCACCATCAGTAGGTTGAAGCTTAGCATTAAGCTCCATAGGGGTCTCAACCGTGCGCTCATCCCCAAGAGCAGCACGAGCAAGAAGATCCTGAATATACTTTTCCTAGGAGATGTAAAAGCCATCAGAAGTGGAGGAAACCTCAATCCCAAGAAAATATCGAAGAGGACCAAGATCGGTCATAAGAAACTGATCACGAAGACGAGCCTTAACAAAGGCTATATACTCAGGATCATCACCAGTAATGATCATATCATCAACATAGAGAAGAAGAAGAGTGCGTCCACGAGGAGAAGTGTGAACAAACAACGCTGGATCATGAACACTAGGAGAGAAACCAGCAACAGTCACCATAGAGGCAAAGCGCTCAAACCAGGCACGAGGGGCCTGTTTGAGGCCATATAGAGAACGCTGAAGACGGCAAACCATCCCAGCGGGAACAGAATACCTAGGAGGAGGCTGCATATAAACCTCCTCACTCAACTCACCATTAAGGAATGCATTCTGAACATCAAGCTGAGACACAGACCAGTGACGAACAGAAGCGACAGCAAGAAGAGTGCGCACAGTGGTCATATGAGCCACAGGAGCAAAGGTCTCATCATAGTCACGACCGTGCTCCTGCTGAAAACCACGAGCCACAAGACGCGCTTTATAGCGCTCAAGAGATCCATCAGAGCGAGTCTTAATTTTATAGACCCACTTACAAGTGATAGGACGAACACCGGGAGGGGGAGAGAAAAGATCCCAGGTGCCAGTACGCTCAAGCGCGGCAATCTCCTCAGCCATGGCCATCTGCCATTCAGGATGATGCTCAGCATCCCGATAAGAAGTTGGCTCAGAGGCAACAGAAAGACCATACTGACTAGGAGAGTAACGATTGGGGGCACGACGTTGGCGAACATGACAAGTAGAGGGAAGCTCATCAGAAGAAGGCTCCGGAGACGATGAGGAAGAAGAAGGAATAGCAGAAGAAGGCTCCGGAGAACGAGGAGAACTAGGGAAACTAGACGGAGCAGAGGAGGATGGTGTCGAAGAAGAGACATTAGGGAGAGGGGGTCCTGAAGAAGACATGATAGGAGTAGAAGGAGGTGTGTCAGGAAAAAGAAGAAAAGAGAGATCTTCCACCGAGTAGGTACCAGCGGAGGGACGAGGACAGAAAGGGCGCGTCTCATCAAAGGTAACGTCGCGAGAGATACGCATCCGGCGATCAACGGGGTCCCAACAGCGATAACCCTTATGCTCATCACTGTATCCAAGAAAAACACACTCAACAGACTGAGCGGTCAGTTTGGTGCGTTCACGAGGGGAAGGAGAACATAGCAAACACAACCAAACAAGCAAAGCATGGAGTAGTCTGGAGAATGACTAGATAGGCGCTCAAGAGAGATACCACCCTGCAGAGCGGCAGATGGCTGAATATTGATGAGGTAAGTCGACGTAGCGACAGCCTCAGCCCAGAAATGCGGCGGCAGAGAAGAAGCAATCATCATGGCACGAGTGGTCTCAAGAAGATGGCGGTGCTTGCTCTCAGCAACGCCATTCTGGGCATGTGCGCCAGGACAGGAGAACTGAGCAAGGGTACCCTGCTCAGCAAGAACTCCTCGCAGCATCTGGGAGATATACCCACTAGCAGAATCAGCACGAAACACACGAATGGGGGTAGAATATTGAGTACGGACCATGGCCGCAAAACGCTGATATATGGCGAGCACTTCACTGCGAGAGCGCATAAAATACAACCAAGTGTAGCGGGAAAAGTCATCGATGAATAAAATATAGTAGCGATGGCCCCCTTTTGAAGCGAAAGGATCCGGACCCCAAACATCGGAATGAACTAAATCAAAAGGTCGCTGAGATACAGACGCGCTAGTAGCATAGGGAAGCTGAATCTGTTTACCCAACCTATAGCCCTGACAATGTAAAGACCCATCTCCTAAGACAGACCCCAGAAGACCACGATGAACTAATGACGACATGCGAGAGTCACAAAGGTGACCAAGACGATGATGCAACTGCTGAAAGGAGCTGGTAGCAGCGGCGACGACCGGAGAAGAACTGGCAGATGAAGTGGCTGCGGAAGGAACACGAAGCCAGTCTAACTCCCAAAGTCCTGAAAAGTCACGGCTGCGAGGGCCAGCTCCAACCAGGGCCTGTGTGCGACGGTCCTGGACAGCACAAGAATCAGCATCAAGAATGACGCGACAACCAGAGTCAGTAAGCTGGCTATCAGAGAACAGATTCATCTTAAGAAGAGGGACATGAGAAATATCAGGAACAAAAAAGAAGAAGTAAAAAGTGTAGGGTTCGCAGCATAGAAAACAAAAAATTTCCTACGGTGTGAACTATATACTAAGATCTATCTACTAGATACAAACAACGGGCGGATGTATATCCGTAGAGAACATACCCTTGAAGACCGACAAAGCTTAACGAGTTCAACTCGTGGTTGATGTTGACGATCTCTTGCCGATCTCAAGATCGAGAGGAAGTCCTAGCGCCGCAAATCAGAAGCGCATCCGTGCTCGCACACACGTTCGAGTCACCGAGCAACCTCCGCCTCCTCGCTCCAGCGATGCAGCGGAAGCACAACCCTTTTTTGCCGAATAGCCACTGGGAACATGTATCTCGCTAGTCCGAGACCATGGGGGATAAATTCTAGAGGGGGAGAGAGATCCTTCACGAGGAGGTGTGAGAGACAAGTGAGGAGGGGGGCTCCTTTTATAGGAGGAGGGGGGCACCCAAGGGGGTGGCCGCCGGCCATGGGGGCTGCCCCCTCCCCTCCTTCATTCATGTGGGTGGACACTCCACTCACAAAATGCCCTTTAAAATCCCTCCACTCAAAAGTCCACTCAAATTCCCATTAAATTTCCACCAAATTTAATGCAAACTCTCATTAAATAAAACTCTTTTATTTTATTCATAATTTTGTCAATTACTTTAATGACAAACATTCACAAATAACCCCTTGCTAGAATTCTATTTCACATGCATAACCACTTTATGCAATTTCACCCGAAAACCTGTTTCGGTATCTAGTGAAATAAATTCCTGCGCTTGTTCATTCTTTCGGCATGAAACATTTGCTCCAATTGGATGTCGTTGTATCTTAAGTGTGTCACCCTACGATTCGTGAATAATGCGGACATGATCGAGACCCCTCTCGGATCAATAATCAGAAGCGGGATCTGGATACCCATACTGACTCCCACACATTCAACGATGACTTTCTTGTGATCGTCGGAACCTTTTACGCTAGTATCTTAATCCCTTTGTTTCACGATATATTACATGTCCGAGATTCGATCATCGGTATCTCCATACCTAGTTTGATCTCGTTACCGACATGCACTCTTTTCTCGTTCCTGTGATATAACATTCTAGTGATCAAATCACTTGCTTGCAAGCTAATCAATGTGATATCACCGAGAGGGCCCAGAGTTTATCTATCCGTCATCGGGATGAACAAATTCTACTCTCGATCCATGAGCCTCAACATAACACTTTATTAGTTCTGAATCCATCTTTATAATCACCCTGTTACAGTATGACGTTTGATGTTATCAAGAAACTCTTCCGGTGTTAGTGATTGACATGATCTCATGGTCTAAGGATTAGGATCACTTCGTAAGTTGTTATAGCAATATAAACTCAATGACTTTGATCGTAATGCTGTACTTCGGATGAATGTTCATCACACCATTACACTAATGTTGTGATCCCGTTATTAACAACATCCAATGTCCATGATCAGGAAACCTTGATCATCTTGTTAATCAACGAGCTAGTTTATGAGAGAGGCATAACTAGGAACTTTTTGTTTGTTTATTAAACACACATGTATTAACGTTTCCGTATTAATACAATTATAGCATGCAAAATAAACATCTATCATATACTTGGAATACACATAATAAACACTTTATTATTGCCTCTCAGGGCATATTCCCTTCAGTCTCCCACTTGCACTAGAGACAATAATCTAGTTACATAGTGATAAATCTAACACCCATTGAGTTCTGGTGTTGATCATGTTTTTCTCTAGGGAGAGTTTTAGTCAACGGATCTGCTATATTGAGATCCGTATGTACTTTACAAATGTTTATATCTCCATCCTTGACATGCTCGCGGATGGAGTGAAACCGGCGGTTAATATGCTTGGAATGCTTGTGAGACCTTGGATCTTTGGCATTGGCAATGGCACCATTGTTGTCACAATAGATCACCATTGGGTCCAACGCGTTTGCCACCACTCCTAGTTCGGATATGAACTCCTTCATCCAAACTGCTTTCTGAGCCGCTTCTGAAGCAGCAACATATTCGGCCTCCGTTGTTGATCCCGCTACCATAGGTTGTTTGGAGCTCCTCCAACTAACCGCTCCGCCATTCATGAGAAATACGTATCCGGATTGAGACTTAGAGTCATCCGGATCGGTGTCAAAGCTAGCGTCGACATAACACTTAGCGACGAGCTCTTCTTCACCTCCGTATACAAGAAACATATCCTTAGTTCTTCGTAAGTACTTAAGGATATTCTTGACCGCTATCCAGTGTTCCGAACCTGGATCCGATTGGTACCTACTAGTCAAACTAATAGCATGTGCCACATCCGGTCTTGTACATAGCATGGCGTACATTATAGAGCCTATGGCTGAAGCATAGGGGACTTTGTCCATTATCTCTCTTTCTTCCGCCGAAGCCGGACTTTGAGTCTTACTCAATGTCTTGCCTTGCAACATAGGTAAGAACCCCTTCTTACTTCCGTCCATTTTAAACTTCTTTAAAATCTTATCAAGGTATGTACTTTGTGATAGCCCTATTAGGCGCCTAGATCTATCTCTATAGATCTTTATGCCTAATATGTATGACGCTTCACCTAGGTCCTTCATTGAAAATTTGCTGTTTAGATAACTTTTAACACTGTTTAAAAGATCTATATCATTTCCGATCAATAATATGTCATCCACATATAATATCAGAAATGCCACATTGCTCCCACTCACTTTCTTGTAAATACAAGTTTCTCCATAAGTTTGGACAAATCCAAACTCTTTGATCACCTCATCAAAGGGGAGATTCCAACTTCGTGATGCTTGCTTCAATCCATAGATGGATCGCTGAAGCTTGCACACCTTGTTAGCATCCTTAGGATCGACAAAACCCTTTGGTTGTATCATATACAACTCTTCTTCAATATTACCATTGAGAAACGCGGTTTTGACATCCATCTGCCATATCTCATAATCGAAATATGCAGCAATTGCTAACATAATCCTAACTGACTTTAGCATCGCTACGGGAGAGAAAGTCTCATCGTAGTCAACTCCTTGAATTTGTCGAAACCCCTTTGCGACAAGTCGAGCTTTATAGACGGTCACATTACCATCAGCATCAGTTTTCCTTTTGAAAATCCATTTGTTCTCCACGGACTTTCGGTCGTGAGGTAATTCCACCAAGTTCCAAACTTGATTTTCATACATGGATTCCATCTCGGATTTCATGGCTTCTAACCATTTGTTGGAATCCGGGCTCATCATCGCTTCTTCATACGTCGACTGGTCATCATTTTCATCAACCATGAAATTCATGACAGGATTTCCGTACAGCTCGGGAGCTACACGCGTCCTGTTTGACCTGCGAGGTTCGGTAACACTCTCTTTCGGAGTTTCATGATCATTATCATTAGTTCCCTGTTCAACAGGTGGAGCCAACTCTGGAACAACTTCCGGCGTTGCGCTACTCGCCATACTTTGAAGAGAAGGTTCCACAACCTCTTCGAGTTCTACCTTCCGACTACTCACACCTTTCGCGAGAAACTCTTTCTCTAGAAAGGATCCATTCTTGGCAACAAAAACCTTGCCCTCGGATCTGTGATAGAAGCAATACCCAATAGTTTCTTTAGAGTATCCTATGAAGACGCATTTTTCTGCTTTGGGTTCGAGTTTATCCGGTTGAAGTTTCTTCACATAAACATCGCATCCCCAAACTTTAAGAAATGACAGCTTAGGTTTGTTTCCAAACCACAATTCATACGGTGTCTTTTCAACAGATTTAGATGGTGCCCGATTTAAAGTGAATGCAGCAGTTTCTAGTGCATAACCCCAAAATGACAACGGCAAGTCCGTCAGAGACATCATAGATCGAACCATATCTAATAAAGTACGATTACGACGTTCCGACACACCATTTCGCTGTGGTGTTCCGGCAGGTGTGAGTTGTGAAACAATTCCACACTCTTTCATGTGAGTGCTAAACTCATAACTTAGATACTCACCTCCACGGTCGGACCGTAGAAATTTGATCTTTCTATTACGATGATTTTCCACTTCATTCTGAAATTCCTTGAACTTTTCAAAGGTTTCAGACTTGTGTTTCATCAAGTAGATATAACCGTATCTACTCAAATCATCCGTGAAAGTAACAAAATAACGATATCCACCTCGCGCCGACACACTCATTGGACCACATACATCAGAATGTATGATTTCCAATAAATCTGTCGCCCGTTCCATTGAACCGGAAAACGGCGTTCTAGTCATCTTGCCCATAAGGCATGGCTCACATGTATCAAATGATTCATAATCAAGTGATTCCAAAAGTCCATCCGAATGGAGCTTCTTCATGCGTTTAACGCCAATATGACCTAGACGGCAGTGCCACATATATGCGGATATATCATCATTAAGTTTAATCCTTTTAGCATCAACATTATGAATATGTGTAACATTATCATCGAGATCTAATAGAAATAAACCATTCATCATCGGTGGATGACCATAAAAGATTTCATTCATATAAATGGAACAATCATTGTTCTCGGATTTAAATGAATAACCACTTCGCATCAAACACGATCCAGATACAATGTTCATGCTCAGTGCAGGCACCAGATAACATTTATTCAAGTTTATAACTAATCCCGACGGCAAGTGGAGAGGCAGTGTTCCGACGGCAATCACATCAACGCTTGATCCATTGCCGACACGCATCTTGACCTCACCCCTTGCTAGCGGTCACTTGTTCCGCAGCCCCTGATTCGAGTTACAAATATTAGCAACTGAACCGGTTTCAAATACCCAGGTGCTACTGCGAGCACCAGCCAAGTACACATCAATAACATGTATATCATATATACCTTTGTTTGCCTTGCCGGCCTTCTTGTCTGCCAGATACTTGGGGCAGTTGCGCTTCCAGTGGCCAGTCCCCTTACAATAGTAGCACTCGGAATCAGACTTAGGTCCAACTCGGGGTTTCTTTTCAGGCGCGGCAACAGGCTTGCCGCCCTTACTTCCCTTCCGTTTTCCCTTCTTTTCTTTCTTGAAACCAGTGTTCCTATTGATCATCAACACTTGATGTTCCTTTTTGATCTCCACTTCTGCAGTTTTAAGCATTGACAGAAGCTCGGGGAGAGACTTCTTCATGCCTTGCATATTATAGTTCATCACGAAGCTCTTATAGCTAGGTGGCAGAGACTGCAGAACACGATGGATGCCTAAGTCAATGGGAATCGATATTCCCAAGGACACAAGCTTATCGGCGTAACCCGACATCTTGAGTACATGCTCACTAACGGAGCTGTGCTCTTCCATCATGCAGCTAAAGAACTTTTCTGAAGCGTTGTAGCTCTCTACAGCAGCATGTGTGTCGAAAATCATTTTCAACTCACCCATTGTATCAAATGCATTGCCGTTTTCGAAACGCTTTCGAAGTTCCGGCTCTAGCCCATACAATATGCCGCAATGAACTAAGTTGTGGTCCTCCTGGCGAGTCTGATAGACATTCTTCTCCTCGTCAGGGGCATCATCTAAAGGTGGGGGGCCTAACGGCGCTTCTAGCACATATTTCTTTTGTGCAGCAGAGAGGAGAATCCTCAAATTCATGGCCCATTCGGTAAAGTTGCTACCGTTCGTTGCTAGTTTCTCTTTCTCCATGAACACATTGAAATTAAAAGCAGGTGGTGCCATCTACAACAGAATTTGTAAAGTTTAGACTAAGTGTATGATAGATTGAGTTCAACTAATCTATATTACGAATGAACTCCCACTCAAAAACGACATCCCTCGTGCCTTTTTGGTGATTACATGAACCAAATCCACTACACCAAGTCCGATCATCACGTGAGTCGGTATAGCTTCAAAGGCGAGCATCAAATGGGCATCATATCAACTATATGACTCATGCTTAACCTTTCGGTCCGTGTTCCGAGGCCATGTTTGTACATGCTAGGCTCGCCAAGTTAGAACCTTAGTATTCGCGTGTGTAACTGTTTTACACCCGAAATATGGTCGTGGATCCAAGAACACCCGATCATCACGTGATGTCTTGGAGCGACGAAAACATAATAGGTGCATACTAAAGGAAGAACACATTCTTATCTTGATATTTAAATGAGGGATCATCTTATTATGCTAACAAAGCGCTAAACAAGCAATATAAGATGCTATCAAACATCATATGTTTATTAGTGAAATTATATGGTTCCCGCAGATGATCTCTATCATGTGCATCGTGGTATGATCACTATCATACCTATATGTGTAAATCCAAGGTCTATGGATTTTACATGCTATGTGTGTTGTAAGAGTATCATCTCATACTTCTACTTACAATACTACCATATCATAACACTAGCCCAGCAACAATCTAAACTAGACGCCTCTAATTTATCCATTGCAAGTTTTACGTGGCTTAGGGCTTTCGAGATAGAACCGTTCTTACCTACGAACATGAACCACAACGAGGATAATCAAATTGTTGACAACTCGCTTGCAAAATAGATATTGACTATAGTAGGAGAGACAGACACCCGCTAGCCACTTATACAAACTAGTTGCATGTCAAGCGTGGAACAGGTCTCATGTGCGAGGACATGTAAAGTTTGTCCGGGCCGCTTCATCCCACTATGCCACCAATATCCAAAATTACAACAAAGGAGCAACAACATGATCATCATCGCCCACATACTCATATGTGTACTACCCGTGTAAAGTATCTACGCATAGATCCGGCTCTGATACCAATGTAGGGTTCGCAGCATAGAAAACAAAAAATTTCCTACAATGTGAACTATATACCAAGATCTATCTACTAGATACAAACAACGGGCGGATGTATATCCGTAGAGAACATACCCTTGAAGACCGACAAAGCTTAACGAGTTCAACTCGTGGTTGATGTAGACGATCTCTTGCCGATCTCAAGATCGAGAGGAAGTCCTAGCGCCGCAAATCAGCAGCGCATCCGTGCTCGCACACACGTTCGAGGCACCGAGCAACCTCCGCCTCCTCGCTACAGCGATGCAGCGGAAGCACAACTCTTTCTTGCCGAATAGCCACCGGGAACATGTATCTCGCTAGTCCGAGACCATGGGGGATAAATTCTAGAGGGGGAGAGAGATCCTTCACGAGGAGGTGTGAGAGACAAGTGAGGAGGGGCCTCCTTTTATAGGAGGAGGGGGGCACCCAAGGGGGTGGCCGCCGGCCATGGGGGCTGCCCCTCCCCTCCTTCATTCATGTGGGTGGACACTCCACTCACAAAATGCCCTTTAAAATCCCTCCACTCAAAAGTCCACTCAAATTCCCATTAAATTTCCACCAAATTTAATGCAAACTCTCATTAAATAAAACTCTTTTATTTTATTCATAATTTTGTCAATTACTTTAATGACAAACATTCACAAATAACCCCTTGCTAGAATTCTATTTCACATGCATAACCACTTTATGCAATTTCACCCGAAAACCTGTTTCGGTATCTAGTGAAATAAATTCCTGCGCTTGTTCATTCTTTCGGCATGAAACATTTGCTCCAATTGGATGTCAGTGTCTCTTAAGTGTGTCACCCTACGATTCGTGAATAATGCGGACATGATCGAGACCCCTCTCGGATCAATAATCAGAAGCGGGATCTGGATACCCATACTGACTCCCACACATTCAACGATGACTTTCTTGTGATCGTCGGAACCTTTTACGCTAGTATCTTAATCCCTTTGTTTCACTATATATTACATGTCCGAGGTTCGATCATCGGTATCTCCATACCTAGTTTGATCTCGTTACCGACATGCACTCTTTTCTCGTTCCTGTGATATAACATTCTAGTGATCAAATCACTTGCTTGCAAGCTAATCAATGTGATATCACCGAGAGGGCCCAGAGTATATCTATCCGTCATCGAGATGAACAAATTCCACTCTCGATCCATGAGCCTCAACATAACACTTTATTAGTTCTGAATCCATCTTTATAATCACCCTGTTACGGTGTGACGTTTGATGTTATCAAGAAACTCTTCCGGTGTTAGTGATTGACATGATCTCATGGTCTAAGGATTAGGATCACTTCGTAAGTTGTTATAGAAAGATAAACTCAATGACTTTGATCGTAATGCTATACTTCGGATGAATGTTCATCACACCATTACACTAATGTTGTGATCCCGTTATTAACAACATCCAATGTCCATGATCAGGAAACCTTGATCATCTTGTTAATCAACGAGCTAGTTTATGAGAGAGGCATAACTAGGAACTTTCTGTTTGTTTATTAAACACACATGTATTAACGTTTCCGTATTAATACAATTATAGCATGCAAAATAAACATCTATCATATACTTGGAATACACATAATAAACACTTTATTATTGCCTCTCAGGGCATATTCCCTTCAGAAAGGGTGCCCCGACTAGAAACAGGAAGAGAGGTGCCATCAGCCGTGAAAACACGAACATGGGAAGGGAGAGAACGAAGGGCAAACAGAAAAGAAGACTCAGAGGTCATATGAAAAGAATCTCCAGAATCCAGATACCACGGGGACGTACCTGACTGTGTAGAATATGGTGGTCGCGCGGTGCCGGGAGAATCAGTCATAAAACAGCAGTGCCCGTCGAAGAAGAGCCTGTAGCAGCAAACAAACCGCGAAGACTCCTGATAATGTCCTGATCAGAGAGAGAAACTGCTGAAGACCCGGAAGGAGCCGACTGCCCACGAGCCTGGTGCTGCTGACATAAACGGGGATCCCGTGTATAACAGGTGGCCCAAGTGTGGCCATCCCTGTTGCAATAAGAGCAGTGACGAAGAGAACCAAGACGACCCTGACCATGCGCCTGCTGGTGCTGACTCTGACCCTGAGACTGCTGGTGCTGACTCGGACCCTGAGACTGTTGGTGCTGACTCTGACCCTGACCTGGAGGAGAGGGTAGTATCGGTGGCGGCATAGAGGACCGCGGCTGAGTCGAGGGAGCAGACGGCATAGGAGGACCACGAGTAGCAAGTACAGATGGAACCGCAAGAAGACCAGCACCACGAAGACGGGTCTCCTCAGCCCGAAGCTCAGACAACACCTCAGAGAGAGGAACACGACCACGAGCATTCAGCTGAGCACGCCGGGGCTCAAACTCCTGGCGGAGTCGAGACAGAAACTCATAGATGCGGTGAAACTCCAAATCCGAGCGCACAATCTGGCAGCACGAGCATGTGCCACAAACAGCAGTACAGAGAGAATCAAGATGACGCCAGATAGAAGCACTCTGAGTGTAGAACTCATCAATAGTGGAATCACCCTGCCGAAGAGCATGCTCCTGGCGAACCATAGAAAGGTAAAGAGCATCCCCAGACGGCTGATAGCGTTGACTAAGATGTGCCCACTAAGCGGCAACAGTAGGAAGACTCATGAACTCAGCAGCATACTGGGGCAGAACACTGGAGGTGAGAAGAGCAGCCGCATGAGCATCCTCATCTACCCACTGAGTGTACGAAGTCAGAGCGTGGCGATAGGACTCGAGATCAGCAGAGTACTGCTTGAACTTCAGGTCATAAGCAGCAACAACATTATCATCAGCACTCTGAGCAGCATCCTTGGCCTCCTGAGAAGCATCAGCACCAAGAACAATCGGCGTCGGCGGAAGAGGAGCCACAGGAGCAGGGGGGCACGGCGGACAGGGGACCTCGCCGGAGAGCACACCTCAAAGACGGAGACCGCGCATGTGAACGCGCATAAAGGCAGCGAAATCAGGATAATTCGCGCCATCGAAGATCATCGGGCAGCGAGGAATCGCAACATAGCCCGATACAGAAGACATCTCTCTCTCAATTTTTTTGGATAGATCATATCAGATCTGGATCTGATCGGTGCTGATGCAGGCTGACGTCAGCAGGCAGAATCACGGGTGGGCGCGTGGAAGCGGGAGGCGGGCGCGTGGGCGTCCGCGCGTGGGGTCGTCACGTGGAGGTCGCATGGAGGAGGCTCGCGCGTGGGCGTGGTCGACCAAGACCGAGGTGGTGGCTGACGAAGGCAGGCGGGGCCGGCGAGGCTGGGCCGCAGACGGGGCGAGCGGTCAGGACGGGCAGCAGTGTCGTGCCTCGCGTGTGCGTTTGTCGGGTGGAGCAGGTCCCGGGTCAGGGACCAGGCACAGAGACGGGGGTCCCGCGTGGTACAGAGGCGGTGGTACCGCACTGCGTCAGGGAGCAGATCGAGGCGGCACAGAGAGTCGGGGAGTTGGGCGATGCAGAGATCCAGACGCCCAGAACGCGGCAGAGATCCAGACGCCCAGAACGCGTGTGGGATCTGGCAGAGACCGTCTGGCCCGCGTGTGGATGCAGAGATCAAGACGGAATACTCAGACGGAACAGGCGGCGACCGGCGGCGGCGACGATGGCAAGGCGGTCGGCGACAGGGACGGTGGCGGCTGACGAAGTTGCGAGAAGAAAGAGGCTAACCTAGCTCTGATACCATGTCAGGAATATGCAACTTGTATTCCTCTGGGGCCAAAGGCCACAATATATAATACAGGTACAGGTGCAAATATGCAGGAAGCCCCCTAACATATGGGGAAACTATAATATACAAATATATACATCTAACAAAAACAATAAACACCGTCGATCACAATAATGAACATTTGCACATGTATATAAGGATGTTCTGAATACAGAAGACGGTACGATTTGCACTGAAAACTATGTCACATTGAGAACTATTGATGTAAGAGTACGATACAGTTAAGTGTGGCCCAAGCACACTGGTTATATCAACTAAATGTGATATGGAAGTAAATGGGAATTTTCTATTACACTTGCCCTCCCTACTGAAAAAGATGCCTAGCAGGGAAAAATGGAAGCATTTGAGGTCTTGTGGTAATGATATGACAAGTGAATAATAAGTTATCCTGTGTCCCTACTGAATTTAGGGGTTGGCATCTAGTAAAATGAATAGAAATTGTACTAAAAAGTTAGAAAATACGTAGAAGGCATCAACTATTTTGTATTCTTCAGACCATAACCTCGGTTACTATTCTCTTGTTACAAAACTATACAACTGCACATAACAGAAAACAAGGATGGTAGTTTATTTTCTTCCATCGGGCCCCTACAGAAGAAATCAATAGACATTAGCTTCACATCACGTAAACAATAATAGAAATTTCCTAGTTTACCTACAACTTATATGGAAATATACAGACATACCGTTTGTGTAAATGATAGGGAGTTATTTGCTTCCTTCTAGCCCAGTGTTTCTTTGCTTCCTCTAGCACCGGTCGAAATCTAATGATTACTTCTAAAGAAATCTACTGGTTATAATATTTTTATCCCGGTTTGACCACTTCTATTTCCCTCAAAAGATGTTTGACTACTTATACAAGGAGGTTTAACTTCAAAATTTAGCAATATGGATAATTGATGAAACATCCAACCTCTTGCCCTCATGGTGAAGGTAATCTAGTGTTTAGCTTCTACATGCATACAATTTATGAAAGAAAGAAAGACGATAATAATTATACCTATTGAAGTAGGCAAGCAGCTATGAAAAAACTGAATGTGAAGCTCTGCAATAATTCCTTGTTGCAGATTGCACCCTTCATCTCACATTATGGTCAAACACACAACTTTTTCACACATGGATTGACGATTATGTTACAACCAACCTTTCCATTGAGATGCAGCAACCTTTCAACCAAATTGTGCACAGGCAGTGACAACTTACTCTTCCCGGAAACAACCACAAATATCTGTAACAAATTAACAAAGAGAAACAAAAATCTCACATATGATGTCAACTTCAAAAATCTAAATTAACAAGACCATATCACACACTTATGTTTCTGAAGAGCTCTTACAATGGGCTTTCTATGGGCACACCTGGTGGCGGTAGAAGGGCACACTGCGGAGGATGATGACCATCCAGGCGAGAGCCATGAGCATGGTGAGCGAGAGGCCAAGGTCACATCCGTCGTTGTTCACTTGTGTTGCACCCACACGAATCTTTCCATTTCAGATGCAGAAGACAAACCATTGAAGAAGCTGAGATAAAAAATGAAGTAATACACAACTATAATAGCTGCACTACCTTTTTGGAGCATCGACTGTTTGTCCTTGCTGATTCTGAGTTGGATTGGGTACTATTTTGGTCCCTTTTTCTGCCTATGCACAAAAGGATGTATATTATGTAACTGACAAAATGAAAATGGTACTCCCTCCGACCCATATTAGTTGACTTCGATTTGTCTAGATTTGATGAATCTAGACACTATTTAGTATATAGGTGTTGGAATTTTGGCCCAAAAAGTCTAGCCCATTTTCTATTTAAATAATTCCTGAAAATCCTAGAGGCCCATGTGGCCCATTCATGCAAGACAAGAGGTGGGACAAATGTTTAGTCCCACATTGCTAGTTGAGTGGAAGTTGGACCAGCTTATAAGGTGAGCTCTTCTACCACTTGGTAAAAGGATGAGAAGGAGAAGGAGAGAGTTCCACACGCGCGCTCCTCCTCCTCGCTCGCCACGCCACGCCTCGCCTCGCCTCGCCTCGCCGAGTTTTATTTTGCCACGCATGAATGGTATATGAACAGATATACGAGTTAAATGCGCCCATTCGTTTCATCTTCTGCACCTTCCCCATCCTCGGGAGAAGGGCGACTACTGGCTTCGTCACGGACTCCCTCACAGATAGCGACGTATTCCCCGACGAGGACTTCTTCCCCGACATCAGCACCCTCTTCCTCGACGACATGGCCAATGACGGTTCCAACGCCGGCGGTTCTACTTCTGCTACTGCCGTGTACATCTTCTGTCTCAATCTTGTTCTGATTCTATCCAGAGTTTTATGCCTTGTAGTTTGTTTGGCTATATGCCTTATTTTGTATTCGCTATTTAGCATGATTAGTATATTACCTATTATTCTAGTCATGTTTTATCTAGCGTTTATTATGGATAATTCGCTTGGTAAATTGCTCTATTTCTCAACAATAGGTTCAACAATAGGTGAATAGTTCTAAGGATAATATGAAGTCCTCAAGACATGTGAAGAGGAGACTGAAATCTGTCAGGAAAATGAGAAACTCCGGAGTTATTGCATTGGATTATATCCAAACATCTAAAAACTTGGCAGATCCCTTCACAAAGGGTCTATCACGCAACGTGATAGAAAATGCATCAAAGGAGATGGGTATGAGACCCACAATTTGAGCTTTCCATAGTGGTAAACCACTCTATGTGATCGGAGATCCCGTGAATTAGAATTGGGAAACAAGCTGTTGGTTAGCTGAGAGGAAAGTATCCCTACTTTAATAAACACCACTCCATAAAGATGCAATACTTTCCTATTCTGCATGGCAGGTTGATTTATTATCTTAATGTGTTCTAAGTGGCTTATCCTAAGCAAAGATGTTGTCCTGCAGAACATCTTTTGAAGAACACACCTATATGAGTCTGACTGTTAAAACGTCGCAGTCTATGGCGGCAGTTGACATTGCAGGCGTAACCATGGGGCGACAAGGGATCTAGCGCGGCTATTTCTGGCCGCGCGACTGGTGTTGGCGCTGCTGCATGCCGGAGCTAGGGTCGGTGGCGCAGATTGACGAGGATTGGGGTCGGTGGCGCATCAGGAGGCCAGGAAGGCCGCACGACTGAAGGCTATGGTCGTGGATTGTGGGCAGTTTTTTTCTTTTCCTCTCGTTCGTGTGGACGGAAACCAGGTTTTCTACCTTTTTTTCGTTCGGGGCAGAAACGGAGTCGTGTCTTCCGGTTTGTCAGCGTTACCGACGATTTTTCTGCGCGGGAGGGTGAAAGCCGATGTACCACCATCAGGTCGTCCTTACCTTTAATAAGTATATAGTAGAGATATGCAACTAAATTATTAATTTTGTGTTTATTTTCCATAGCTCCTCTTAGGAGAACAATGTGTCATGATGTTGAAAATGGCAACCACTTATTTTTTGTTACAAGGTTCCATTTACTTCAACACTTTCTTAATTATTATTTTCTCCAAATAGATTAGTTGCTCGTAAACTACGGATTGTGTCCAAGCCTGAAGCGTCTAAGTCTCTATCTTCCATACTAGGCAATTCGCCGCGGCAACATGCCGCGCCCGTGCGGTGTAACTGTTATGGGACCACCAAAATTTGGAAAAGACAACTACGGGAGATATCTTTGCTACTCCATATTTTTTTTTGGAATTAAGTTATTTCCATGGCATTAGCTTTTGCCATGCATGGACGATTTAGTCTGAGAGGAAATATATGAGCACATCGTGCCTATGTAATAGACGCATTTGTTAGTATGTCTCCTTAGACAATAGTACAGGTGCTATTAGTATTGCACGAGGGGCCTGTTTGAGGCCATATAGGGAACGCCGAAGACGGCAAACCATCCCAGCGGGAACGGAATACCTAGGAGGAGGCTGCATATAAACCTCCTCACTCAACTCACCATTAAGGAATGCATTCTGAACATCAAGCTGAGACACAGACCAGTGACGAACAGAAGCAACAACAAGAAGAGTACGCACAGTGGTCATATGAGCCACATGAGCAAAGGTCTTATCATAGTCACGACCATGCTCCTGCTGAAAACCACGAGCCACAAGACGCGCTTTATAGCGCTCAAGAGATCCATCAGAGCGGGTCTTAATCTTATAGACCCACTTACATGTGATAGGACGAACACCGGTAGGGGGAGAAACAAGATCCCATGTGCCAGTGCGCTCAAGCGCAGCAATCTCCTCAGCCATGGCCAGCTGCCATTCAGGATGATGCTCAGCATCTCGATAAGAAGTCGGCTCAGAGGCAGCAGAAAGACCATACTGACTAGGAGAGTAACGGTTGGGGGCACGGCGCTGACGAACAGAACGAGTAGAGGGAATCTCATCAGAGGAAGACGACTCAGGAGACGACGATGAAGAAGAAGGAATAGCAGAGGAAGACTCCGGAGAACGAGGAGAACTAGGAGAACTAGACGGAGCAGAGGAGGACGGTGTAGAAGAAGAGATATCAGGGGTAGGAGATCCTAAAGAAGTCACAATGGGAGTAGAAGGAGATGTGTCAGGAAAGAGAAGAAAAAAGATATCTTCCACCGGGTAGGTACCAGCGATGGGACGAGGATAGAAAGGGCACGTCTCATCAAAAGTAACATCACGAGAGATACGCATCCGACGACCAACGGGGTCCCAACAGCGATAGCCCTTATGCTCATCACTGTATCCAAGAAAAACACACTCAACAGACTGAGCGGTCAGTTTGGTGCGTTCGCGAGGAGCAAGAAGAACATAGCAAACACAACCAAACAAGCGAAGCATGGAGTAGTCTGAAGATTGTCCAGATAGGCGCTCAAGAGGGATACCACCCTGCAGAGCAGCAGAAGGCTGAATGTTGATGAGGTAAGTGGATGTAGCAATAGCCTCAGCCCAGAAATGCGGCGGAAGAGAAGAAGCAATCATCATGGCACGAGTGGTCTCAAGAAGATGACGATGCTTACGCTCAGCAACGCCATTCTGGGCATGGGCGCTAGGACAGGAGAACTGAGCAAGAGTGCCCTGCTCAGCAAGGACACCGGCAACATCTGGGAGATATACTCACCAGCAGAATCAGCACGAAACACACGAATGGGGGAAGAATATTGAGTACGGACCATGGCCGCAAAACGCTGATATATGGAGAGCACCTCACTACGAGAGCGCATAAAATACAACCAAGTGTACCGAGAAAAATCATCGATGAATAAAATATAGTAGCGATGGCCCCCTTTCGAAGCGAAAGGAGCCGGACCCCAAACATCTGAATGAACTAAATCAAAAGGTCGCTGAGATACAGACGCGCTAGTAGGATAGGGAAGCTGAACCTGTTTACCCAACCTACAGCCCTGACAATGTAAAGACCCATCTCCTGAGACAGACCCTAGAAGACCACGATAAACTAAAGACGACAGACGAGAATCACAAAGGTGACCAAGACGATGATGCCACTGCTGAAAGGATCTGGGAGCAGAGGCGACGACCGGAGAAGAACTGGCAGATGAAGTGGCAGCGGAGGGAACACGAAGCCAGTCTAACGCCCAAAGTCCTGAAGAGTCACGGCTGCGAGGGCCAGCTCCAACCAGGGCCTGCGTGCGACGGTCCTGGACAACACAAGAATCAGCATCAAGAATGACGCGACAACCAGAGTCAGTAAGCTGGCTAGCAGAGAACAAGTTCATTTTAAGAAGAGGGACATGAGAGATATCAGGAACAGAAAAAGAAGAAGTAGAAAGAGTGCCCCGACTAGAAACAGGAAGAGAGGTACCATCAGCTGTAAAAACACGGACAGGAGAAGGGAGAGAACGAAGAGAGGACAGAAAAGAAGACTCAGGGGGTCATTTGAAAAGAAGCTCTAGAATCCAGATACCATGGGGACGTACCTGACTGTGTAGAAGGTGGTGGTCGCGCAGTGCCGGAGGAATCGGTCACAGAACCAGCAGTGCCTGTCGAAGAAGAGCCTGTAGCAGCAAGCAGACCGCGAAGACTCCTAATAATGTCCTGATCAGAGAGAGCAACTGCTGAAGATCCAGAAGGAGCCGACTGCCCACGATCCTGGTGCTGCTGACGTAAACTAGGATCCCGTGTGTAACAAGTGGCCCAAGTGTGGCCATCCTTGTTATAGTAAGAGCAGTGACGAAAAGAACCACGACGACCGTGACCACGAGCCTGCTGGTGCTGACTCTGGCCCTGAAGCTGCTGATGCTGAAACTGCGGCGGCTGACTCTGACTCTAACCCTGAAACTGCTGACTCTGACCCTGACCTGAAGGAGTGGGTAGTATCGGCGGCGGCACAGAGGACCGTGGCTGAGTCAAGGGAGCATACGACTGAGGAGGACCACGAGTAGCAAGCATAGATGGAACCGCAAGAAGACCAGCACCACGGAGACGGGTCTCCTCAGCCCGAAGCTCAGACATCTCAGAGAGCGGAACACGACCACGAGCATTCAGCTGAGCACGCCGGGGCTCAAACTCCTGGCGAAGCCGAGATAGAAACTCATAGATGCGATGAAACTCCAAATCCGAGCGCACAATCTGGCAACACGAGCATGTGCCACAAACAGCAGTACAAAGAGAATCAAGCTAACGCCAGACAGCAGCGCTCTGAGTGTAAAACTCATCAATAGTAGAATCACCCTGCTGGAGAGCATGCTCCTGGCGAACCACAGACAGGTAAAGAGCATCCCCAGATGGCTGATAGCGCTGACGGAGATGGGCCCACTAAGCAGCAACAGTAGGGAGACTCATGAACTCAGCAGCATACTGGGGCAGAACACTGGAGGTGAAAACAGCAGCAGCACGAGCATCCTCATCAACCCACTGAGTGTAAGCAGTCAAAGCGTGTCGATAGGTCTCAAGATCAGAAGAGTACTGCTTGAACTTCAGGTCATAAGCAGCAACAACACTATCATCAGCACTCTGAGCAGCATCCTTGGCCTCCTGAGAAGCATCAGCACCGAGAACAATCGGCGTCGGCGGAAGAGGAGCCACATGAGCAGGGGGAACAGCGGACATGAGACCTCGCCAGAGAGCACACCCCAAAGACGGAGACCACGCATGTGAACACGCATAAAAGCCGCAAAATCCGGGTAATTCGCGCCATCAAAGACCACCGAACAGCGAGGAATCGCAACATAACCCGATGAGGAAGACATATCTCTCTCTCTTTTTTTTACACAAGGACCAGATCTGGGCGGTGTCAGGAAGCAGGAGCCCGCCGCGTCGGCCTAGGAGCTGGAGCCCGCCGCGTCAGCCTAGGAGGTGGGGCGGAGTGCCGAGGTGGGAGAAGGAGCCCGCCACGTCGGCCTAGGAGGTTGAGCAGGAGCCCGCCGCGTGTGGCCTGGTCCCGTGCGTGGGGTGCAGGCGGGCAACTGAAGGCGCGTGGGGCGACAGGAATAACCCGCGTGGGCGGAGTCAGCCGGGTCCACGGCCCCGCGCGTGGGCGGTGCAGGCGGGCGACAGGGAGAGGCCCGCGCGTGGGCGGTGTAGGCGGGCGACAGGGAGAGGCAGCAGGGAGTCCCTCGAGCAGCGTGCCGCGCCTGACGAGCTTGGCAATCTGGAGCAGCCCCTTCGATCTTGAGCAGTCTCTTCGATCTGGAGCAAAAGATCGATCCGATCTGGAGGGGTGGTGGGCGGTGTAGCAAGATCAATCCAATCTGGAACAGTCTCGTAAGATGACGAGCGGCTTCACACCGATCTGAAAACGAATCGGAAAACAATCGCAAGAAACAAGGCGGCAACCGGCGGCGTCGACAAAGACCGTTGGCGACAGGGACGGAAGCGGCTGCAGCGACGAAGTTGCGAGTAGGAGGAGGCTAACCTAGCTCTGATACCATGTCAGGAATATGCAACTTGTATTCCTCTGGGGGCCAAAGGCCACAATATATAGTACAGGTACAGGGCAAATATGCAGGAAGCCCCCTAACATATGGGGAAAATACAATATAAAAATATATACATCTAACAAATAGATCCTATTACTGCTCAGCCTCACTGGTCAGCATTTGAATCCCTAAATGTTCACCCAAATTGTCACATCTTATTAAGAGAAACCATTTGAATCCCTGAATGTTCACCCAAATTGTCACATCTTATTAAGAGAAACCAAGATCAACAACTTCTTTAAACGACCTGTGGCGATCTGCAAGATTGAACGCCTCATCACACCAAAAAACTTCCTAAGAAAATAGAAGTTTAATTAAAGAAGCAGGTCAAGCAGATCTCTATCAAGAAGTAGAACTTGCTTAAACCATACAACCTACTTCAGTCGTTAGCTCTCTCAGTTATTCTCAGCAAAATCATATTCTTGCCAAGCTCAGGCTGTGTCAGAACACCAGGCTCACATGTCTCCTGATAGCTCCTGAAATTTGCTATTCGAAACCTGCAACTGGCGGCAGGCATAGAGATACTTCGCCAAACACCGTAAGATTTCCTTCTGATAGATAGCATAGATGGCTTGTGTGGTTTCAATGCCGAATTCCGGCTGGCCTAACTCGGTGGCGCACCTGACACATGTCTCATTTTCCCCATTTGTTCTTTCACTTGAGCTTCGTCTATTCGAAGCAAGGAGGCAACCCAATATCGCAAGAATGTGTTGTTAACAACTACTTTATAAGGTCACAAAGCTGTATATATTTATAGATGGAAAAAGAAGAACTTACAAAGATCGAGCTGCAAGAAATCAATATAAAGCATTCATACAACGGTTAATGGAGATCAGACAAAATGAGAACCAGATATGTTGGCTTGTCTTCCATATTCACCGTGTCTGCACACATAACAGCTGCAGTAGTTGGTAACAAATTCTTATAAACTCATCTAGTTTAAGCTAACAGAACAAAAAAGATAGAGTGCACTGGATCAAAACTTTTTCTCAGATGGTGGCCGTCATGAAGTTGTATTGCATACGTCGAATATGAAAAAATGCAACTCTGTAGTTGCATTTGACTGGCATAGTACGTACCTCAAATAATGAATGAAACTGGCAAACCAAATTTTGCTCACAAGTAGTTCATATGGTAAGATCCCTACAAATATATGTCTGCCTCTTCGGTTATCCTGCAGCAATTGTATTATCAAAAGCAATTAATTTGTCAGATAACTTAATAGGCAATCTCTGATAGTGAATGCACCGGCACCAACTTAATATTTGTAGTAAAGATGTGTCACAATAGAACATATTCTGATGTTTACAGAAGTAAATGTGTTTACATAAGTAAATGTGAAAACAAACCATTCTTTGAACATAGACACATTATTTTCAGAGACAGTTTAAGGAAGGTTGATGGAATGATCATTTTCTACATAAAAGACTCACCACAATAACCTTGAAATTTACATTAGAGGCCTTACACTAAACCAAAAATAATTGTTTTTGTTGTATGCAGCTGTCCTATTGGAATAACTTGCACTTACTATTTTAACTAATTGTAATAAATACAGTAGAAGAAGCAACACACTGCAACATAGCTCTGTAGATCTGGTAGTACACGGTATTGTTCAGTAAAGCCCGACTCTGTATGATGACAATTCGGTGAATAGAACATTTAGGATTAAATTGTATACTGATTTTTCACAAGAAAAAATATTGAATCACCGAGTCTCGAACACCTGAACTGTACTGTTCTAAAAACTGAACCTATGCACACTTCTATCTCCTGTACTTCAAATATAACCAATACTGCCTATGACTGAAAAAGTTGGGTAACCTTTGCACAGAGCTGATTGTAGGATGGGGCAAGACAATAGAAATACGCGTAACTGGAACATACAAATACTCTCCGGTGTGTTTTCCTCCAAGGCATCCACAGCGCATAGCTTTGCTTATGTAGTATAAATGCATAAATTTTTTGCACAATTTATCTCACTCATCTCTATATAGTTTAGAAAACACAAACACAATATAACAATCAAATAATGGTAGGAGTGCCTGGTGCTTCTGGTAAGAAATTTAAAGCAAGAAAAATACTGAATTAGCATGGATGAGACTCACAAACCTGTGATGTTAGTTTTTAGCAAGGCTGTAGGGCCACTCCCTCATCATGTTATTTGCAGAAATAAAGCTGTAACAAAAAACTAATAATTCAATAATGTCGATGAGTTGAGGAAAACCAAGTTAGCTGAAAAAATTATGTGCCAGGAATGAACTTTGAGCTGAGAAAAGATAATGGATATGCAAATGGTCAAGTTGCTTTCTTCATCATATAATCCCATGTTTTGAGATAGTTACTGAATATTTTCCATGGTGCATATGATGACATAGAATGTATCTTACAAAATATTGGATACATGCTAATGCAGCATATGATACAATTACATCAGGAGTAAATTAATGCCTAGAGAAATTATAAACAGATATGAAGGACGGGTTAATCATTATTGTTATATCACAAATTCTTAGTGTCCTTAGGCGTTGTGTATAGTTATTTTCACGTGGTAATCTTGAACTCACAGGAATTTTTGCCAGTGAACTAAAGCATCAAAGAGGTAATCGGAGATGAAATGAAGCCTCGTTCAAGCCCGCGCGCACACACTGTAATCTTCAAATCTGAATTACCAACGCTGCAAGAAAAAAAAATTGTAGAAGAAGGTACAGGAGTATACCAGCTTTTGAGTGAATCCACTCATGGCAATCTAAAAAAATTACAAACATTAGCATAAAGAGGAGGGGAGTATAATGCAACAACCAATTGGTGGACAAAAACAACATTAAGAAGGTATTCAAAATGAGCAATGCCTCGAACGTAAGCAATTTAGTTTGCAACAATTAGTATACTGGTCAAAAAGAGCACTCCGTCGCGACGGCAAAGCAGATGATGCGGCAGCAGGGCCAGCACGACGGTGAGAACCAGCCGCAGCAACCGATGGCGCGTCCGTGCGCGGCAGAATATCCGGCGGCTCGCCCGGCAGGGAGCATGCAGGTTGCCTGGAAGGCCAGGGCGCCGACCGCGCAGTCGAGCTGTTGCAGGTGTATCTTCAGAGAGAAGACGCCGTCGCCACGGTGGAGCATATGATGTAGCAGCAGGTCCAGCACGACGGCGAGAACCACCTGCAGCAACCGATGCCGCACCCGTGCGCGACGGAAGTTCAGGCGGCTCGCCGGTCCGGGAGCTTGCAGGTCGGCCGGAAGAAGGACGGCCAGAGCGCTGACTGCGCTGCCAACGCGGAGCAGTGGCTAGAGGCGTGACGTCCCGGATACCCCGGCGACGGCGCGGCGCAGGTGAAGCCGATGAGCCGGCATGCCCTCCAACGGAAACAAGAGAATCTTTCATCCTAAAATCCAATAGAAGGGGAAATCAAACTCGACCAAAACCAGAAGAAAAGAAGGTAGAGGGAAAAAGGCAAGGCAAACCTAGCGGCCGTCCGGCTGGAACAGCGCGGCGGTGAGGAAAACGGAGAAGGCACGCATCGGCCTCTCCGCTTTCGGCGCATGGGAAAAGCAAACGGCCAGAATTACTACTCTATCTATGAAAGAAAAAGTAAATTCATGGTTAGTAATTGAACTTGCTTAGCAAAGCCAATACAGTCATTGTACAATGGGAATACGAGTTTACGGTCACTGAAGTCGCGTCGGACGTCACTCGCGGTCACCGCTCGCGCCGTAGAGAAGTATCTGATGACGTGGCGAGCTGAGGACCCACTGTCAGATAATTTAATTTATACATAAAAATAACCACTTATAGGAGGGCCTGTTTGCAAAACGTTCTTCCTTGGTCATGTCTCTGCTCCACCCCGGACATGTCTTGTCCCTCGAAAAATCCAGCGCCGTCGTCGATGCTCCCTGCCTCCACACGCCGGCGCAAGATTCCTCCTTTTATCTTCTTCTTCTTCCTCCCTTTCTCTTCCAATCTGTCAATCCTCGTCACCCCTTTCGGCCATCACCATCCTCGACGCCATCCCCTCCACGCACACAACGTGCTGGCAGCCGGTCGTGCTGCGGTTCGGCGCCGCTGCTCCGGTGACCGAGATCTTAGTGTCCACCTCGAGCGAGCCATCTGGCCTTTGATGCCGCTTGAAGCCAGCCAGTGTCGTCTCCATCTTCCTCTGCTTTTGCGGACAGCACGGATGGCAGCAATTCCTCCGCCCACGCCTCGCATTCGGCCGCCGCTCCGGCTGGTGGACAGGGAAGGACAACAGATCCTCTGCCCACACATAAATCTCAGACGTAGCTCCGGCTACTACACGAGCTGGCGGGGATGCTAACGGCGGTAGCATGCACGGCGACCTCGACCAGATGCGAGCTCCCCCACCTCCTGTACGGCACCGCCGCCTATGGAGCACACGGGCACAAGATTCTCCACATGTCCCACTCCGGAGTATAAGCAGGAGGGCAGGGAGGAGTGGTACAGCGCGCGGTCGTAAGGCAGGCCGCCGAGCGTGGAGGGCGTGAGCGGGAGCAGGTAGTGGAGGAGCGTCCACATGTAGTGCTTGCAGAAGCCGTGGTAGAAGCGGCGGTGGAGGTCGGCGGGGAGGTGCACGGGCAGCCAGGAGAAGTTGGCCATTAGATAGCTGGCCAGCTCGTCGGAGGCGCCCCCCGCGGCGGCCTCCGGGAGTGTGCCGACGTGGAGGACGGGGGCGGAGGGGGGCAGGCCGGAGCGGAGCTGGTAGGCGACGGTGCCGGCGTCAAAGGTGAAGGAGAAGCCGAAGGGGGAGGAGGCGTCGGGGGCGGCCCGGAGCGGGAGGCGGTGGGAGACGATCACGCGGCGGGGAGGTCCCGTAGGGGAGGGGGAGGCCGGCGAGGAGGGGGAGCCGGCGGCCATGACGCGCGGGAGGCGGAGCGGCGAGGGCGGAGGCAGCGGGGGAGCTCGTCGGCGAGGTTGAGCAGGTTATGATAGGAGAGCGGAGGCATCGCGTCGTCCTATCTGTGGGTGTTGCAGAGGGCGAGGAGGTGGGAATGGTGCATGAAGGAGGAGAGCGAGAGTGAATGTCATCTCCCTCTCCGTCGGGTCCGGCGGCTACGCCCCCAGCTTCTACCGCGACTCCATCGCCATCGGCGCCTTTGGGGCCGTCAAGAAGGGCATCGTTGTGTCTGCATCTGCCGGGAACTCCGTCCCTGGGGAGTACACCGCGACCAACATCGCGCCGTGGATACTCACCGTCGGCGCGTCCACGGTTTACAGGGAGTTCCCCGCCGACGTCGTCCTTGGCGACGGGAGTGTGTATGGTGGCGTGTCGCTATACGCTGGGGAGCCCCTGGACTCCACGCAGCTGTCGGTCGTCTACGCCGCGGACTGTGGCTCTCGGCTCTGCTACATGGGCCAGCTCGACAAGGCGAAGGTCGCCGGGAAGGTCGTGCTCTACGTCCAGACGGCGGCGGCGTGGGGATGATCCTCGCCAACACGGAGGAGAGCGGCGAGGAGCTCATCGCAGACTCCCACCTCGTCCTGGCGACAATGGTGGGGCAGACGTACGGCGACAAGATCAGGCACTACGTCCAGACCAACCCGTCCCCGACGACGACCATCTTGTTCCGCGGCACGGTAATCGGGCAGCCGCCTTCGGCGCCGCGTATCGCGTCGTTCTCGAGCCGTGGCCCCAACTACCGCGCGTCGGAGATCCTCAAGCCCGACGTCACCGCGCCCGGCGTCAACATCCTTGCGGCCTGGACAGGCAAGGCCTCCCCCACCGACCTGGAGATCGACCTGCGGCGCGTGGAGTTCAACATCATCTCTGGCACGTCCATGTTGACTGGAATAAAAAATAAATGTGAGAGGCTTTTCTGCAAATGAAACACACATAGAGGCTGACAGTCGGTCCACTCAGCGCCACGTCGTCAAATACATCTCTATGGCACCCGCGGTAACCACCAGTGATGCTTCGACGCGAGTTCGATGACCGTAAATTCGTATTTCCGATGTACAATGACTGTATTGACTTTGCTAAGCAAGTCTAATGACTGACCATGGATTTAACTCAAAGAAAAACATGGGGCAGAGTATAGGCGGTACGGTCACACCGCTTAGCGTCGAGCCACGCAGACGCTGAGTAATTAATGGAGGAAGAAAAAGGGAAACGGAAGTGGACGCGCGGCGAGGCGCTCTGGCGAGAAACCGTCGATGAACAGTAACGCACATGAACAATAGATTGAGGCTCTAAGCGATCGATAATCCCACGCGCCTTAATATATGGTTATTATATAATGTCATCCCTGTTAGCCTTATATGCATGACCAACTTAGGGTTGCGTATCTATCCCGAGCTGGTCTGGGCCCCATATTAGTAGAAAGCTACTAGTGTGTCGTACGCCATCTTGGATATTAACTCCGTTGTATCTAGATTAGGTGAGAGCTGACACAATCTTCCTTGTGTAAGCCCGTCATATGTGGCCCTAAGTTGGCAATAAGCCTCCCTGGTTCTATGGGCCCTCCTCGTCTTATAGGCCTAGCCGGTTGGGTATTCCCTCGTTAGTTTCATAGTGCATTGGCAAGGATTGAAATAATCATGAAAACTACTGACCATTGCTAAATATCGATCGCACATATGTAAATTAAGGAGTGTGATACCTTTTTTTTTACATGAGGAGTGGGATACTTCAACATAATGGGGTTGGTTTATCAGGACATCTGATATGTATACATGTTCTTACCTCCCTTGGAATAACAACCTTACTTTCTTGTGTGCTATGTATTGATTGTGAGACATATATTACAAAGTGTATTGACAATTTTACACTACTAAGCAAAATATTACATTTTCATCCATGTGTTTTATAGTCTCTTGTACATATGGTTTCACTAACTCCTGGCGGCGGAATCGACGTTTACTCGACCGACTTTCAGCTACAAGTGTATTCCACGACCGCTACCTCGACCTCCGGTCGTCGCGCAGCCCTGGCGATGGTCTCACCCCTCTTTGTCGGCTATACTCTGTCGGTTGTGGTTTTGAACTCTGGCGCCCACGAGGTGTTCGACGAATTCACTAGGTTGTTTTTTGTGTTTTCCTTTTGTTTTTAACCTAGGTTGACCAAGATGATCTTCGGTTGTAGATGAAGAGGTTGAGGGAGATGATCTTGGACAACTCTTTTTCGGAGGAGGAGGAGGAAGAAGATGAAGATCTGTAATGTCTATGATTATGATTTTGAACGAGGATTCTCGGAAACCAGGGCTAGGATCCTAATTTAGCCGTTTGCATATCAGTTTGATTTATTACATTTATCAATTTGGTTTGTAATATTGAATAATTTGGTTTATTACAATTCTTAGTTCGGTTTGCAATATTGAATGTTTTGTTTGCAACAATTTTTTTTGCTCATCTAAACATAAGAGTTCGGCTAGGAACTGTTTTCCTTTAAATGATCAAATATGAGTAGTTAAGGGATAGGGAGGCTTTTGATCATCTAAATTATTGGAGTTCAGCTAGAGATGCTCTCAGGTTTATATAAAATCACTTGCATTAGTAAGCCACTTGAAAAGGTGTAGTTGAGAAAACATATATTTTCATAGGAAAAAAAATGCAAAATAGCAACTAAGAAGAAACAAAAATTTTAGATCCCCCAAAAGGTAAAGGATTGAGTTCCCATTTGAAAGGAAATTTAATAGTTTCTGAAGCCAAGCCCCATGAATAATAAGCGCCACTGTCGTCCACCTGGCGGCCTTTGTGTTGCCTCCTTTCTCTTGGCCGACCGTGGCTGTGAGGAAGGGAGAGGGGGTTCCACTCCCACTCGGCACTCACCAACACAATCGCAGCTACTACTTCAGTCTTCAGCTCTGCCACTACTAGCTAATCGACAGAAATCACGGTTCAGACTTCAGGGATCAGTTCAGTAGCAACAACTCCACAAGACAGATGGCTGGTGCGGCGAAGGCGTCGTGGACAGTAGCGATGAGCGTCGGCGCAGTGGAGGCCCGACCAGGCCGGACTATGTCGCTGGAACTACGCACTGCGGTCCATCCATCGGACCGCCAAAGCCAACGTCCGCGGCGGCATCTCTGAGGGGAAGAAGCAGCTTCCTGCCTCCTTGGCGATGGTGGTGGAGCAGAGGAAGGCCGAGGAGGGCTTGAGGACGGTAATGTACCTCAGCTGCTGGGGACCTAATTAGTAGCTGAAGGCCTCTAATTAGCAATCACTAGCTAGCTAGGTGTGTTTTCTGCCGGCAACAACCATGGCCTGGAACTGGCTTGTTGCATCCCCATTGTAATATACCACGACGATGATGATGAAAAATTCAGTCACTTGAGTTTATTATCAACCTAGCCTCCCTGACCATTTGCTTCTGTGATTACTTTGATGGGGAACGTAGACGGTTTTGGAATTGGCTGCGAGTACGTTGTTTCTGTTGCTAGATCTGTGCGTGACGAGAACTTAACGAATATTTTCTGAAATCTGGATCTCTTCGCTCCGCACATTGCTGAATTGGCATGATAACTCCTCGTATCACTACTGCAGGGATCGTGGATCAGACCCTCAATTCCTTGGATAGACCACATTCAACTTCAACAGAGGATCTCCAGGTTCTCTGGTCAGGGTGAAAAATTGAGCAACATAAATAGTTTCTTTTTTTTTAAAACCGAAGGCAAAAACTTTGCCTTATCCATTAATTAAGAAGAAGGTGTTCAGTTATTAGCGGAAAACCGGACGAAAACCATACAACAAACACCAACACTAAAAAGCACCCCCATTCAAGACCCACAATCAAAGAAACAAACGAACAACGCACTCGCCGAGATAAGTCGACTTCCCATCCATGCCGGAGAGTAGACGCCGTAGCCACTATGAGAGGAGTAGACACGGGACACTCCAACGTAGTTGAAGAAGACGAACCCCCAGAAAAACTGCGCCAGGTCAACCTTGTCGCCCACACGACCCAAGATCCATGTCCTCAACACTGCCAAAGCTTCGGGGCCGCCACCCCGACATCCATCTGCTCCGCGACACCGAGCAGACCACCAACACCACCTTCTGGGACCGCTATCCCGACATACCACCGTTCGTACTTGAGCCACGGCGCCGCACGACCCAGCCACCCGCGGTCCAAACCGCACGAAGTAAACCGCTCGCAGACCACGGTCGCCATACCAACATCCGGAGCCACCGCCTCGACGTAACAGTCAACCGTCTCCTCTGAGGCGCGTCAACCGAGCCGATAACCTCGCTGCACTAGCGACACAAGGTCGTCACCCAAACCATGGGAGAAATAGCTCCGCCACATGAAGCTTTTGTTCGCCATGGATTCCGAGGCCGCCGCCTCGACTTGCAAAAAACATCCACTCGAGGCTGCCGCCCCGACATCCACCAACCACGACAAGAGAAGCAAATTCCAACAACAAAATAGGCCCTCCAAGACGATGCCTTCAAGAAGGTAGCACGACGTAGCCGTCGCCGCCGCCCGCCCGGAAACCAGAGCTAGGGATTTCTCCCGGAGATGCCAAAGTCCCACAAGGGTGTAGAAGGAGATCCACGGCAAGCGCCTCCAAGAAGGGAAACGACGCAGGAGCGCCATCGCTGCCGGCACCGACATTCGGTACTAAGCTTTCGCCCGGGACTCCTTCACGACCTCAAGAACATGGTGCTAGCACAGCTTCTCCAGGTCGACATCCACCAAGCACCACCTCGTGACGAATCCGCACAACACCTCATGCTCCAACGACCAACATCACGACAAACGAACCTTGCCGAGCACAACCGACAGCCCGAGGCCGCCGCCCCGACATCCCCACACCGAAACACCCCACTGGAGCTGCTGCACATGGCCCCGAGGGCCGAGGTGGCCTGAACTTGGTGACGCACCCTCCAACCTGCATCAACACGCGCATGCGCCGGGCAGGGCCTCCAATGCCACCACTCCGAACTGCTGTTGCCTGGACAACTGCCACCACGACCTCGTCACTGCGGCTAGACGCGGCCCTCGAAGCCCAGATCTGGCCCCAACGGGCCTGCATAGCCGCCGCCGCCATGCCGCAACACCTCCCGTCGTCAACGACCACTGCCGGCAGACGCCGCCTTACACTCCGCCGGGATCCGACAGCACATCGCCCCCGTAGCTCCGCCGGCACCACATCCGGCCGCCACCAGCAAGTAGTCGAGCCGCCCCTCCCGCGTCCACCGCGAGCTCCCCCCGCGCCGCTTTTGGAGGCCGGGGCCGCCGCCACCGCGGCAAGGCCGGCGGCAGCGACGGAGGAGGGCCGTGAGGAGGAGGACAAAGCCCAGCGGCGGTGGTTTCCCCCGTGTCGCTCGAGAGGAGTGACGCGGGGGTCAGTTTGGGTGTCAGTTTCTCTCTCGAAATAGGCTTTTGCCCCGCTTTATAAATAAAGCAACATCCACATACAAGGTTCACACATCAACCAAGCTGGTCGGAGCCAAACAGAAAAGAAAAGGGTACGACGGTCCGCTGGGGCCACAGCACAAGCAAGCCCAAAGGAAAAGAAAAAAGGCACGACGAAGCGACCGGAGGAGCACTCATGCCACCGAAGAGGCCGACGAGGCAGGGGCCGAGAGGGGGAGCGCCGCTGCCCTCAAGGTCCGGAGAGTGTCGTCGAAGGTCGACCGGTCACGCTGCCGCACCAGGGGAGACCACTGCTGTAGGAATGCCATAAAGGAAAAAAACTGGGTCAGTCACGCGGGAAGGGAAGACCTTCTCAATCACCATCTTGTTACGCACATTTCACAAGGTCCAAGAGATGCCCGCAAACACGAGCCAGAAGAGGCGGCGCCCTCCTCCGGCCCTGTTTGCCTGGGTTTGCAGGAACTCCCCGAGCTCCTGCGCTTGTCATGCAGGCCCCAACGCCTCCTGGACAAAGAACCAAAGCGCACGCGCCGCCGAACAAGAGAACATAATATGGGCACAGGACTTCGGAGTCCCACATAGGGGACACAAGCCATTGCCCGGGCCATGACGCTTGGCCACCTCGACCCCCGAGGGAAGCCTGTCCCGAAGCAGCTGCCACACGAAGATCCGAATACTAAGCGGAAGGGGGACCTTCCACAAGAGGGAGGTCTAAGCCAGCTCCGGGCCCTGGAATAGGACCCGGTAAGACGAGCTTACCGAGAACTCGCCTGAAGGCTGCAGCTGCCACGTGGCCGAATTCGGGAAAGTCGCTAAGGTCGCCGGGTGTCAGTTTCTCACGAGAAGAAATATGATTCCAGTTCCTTTTCTCAGTTTACACAAAACGACCAGCGGAACCGGCCATGGAAGAAAAACAAGAAGAAAAGAACTGATTTTCTGAGCTCTGACGAGTCACGAGTTCCTACTACGTACGTGCTCCTGAAAGCTTTGGCAAGTTAAAGCTCATTTATGCTAATCCTTGGGATTTGTGAGTTGCAATTGTTTGTTGTAACCGGGATATACTACCTCCGTTTCAAGGTTTAAGACACGCACATTTTTTAAAGCAAAGTTTGACAAAAGAATTGAGCAACAAAATTTTGTTTATATTGTACATAATTAGTACCGTTGGATTCGTATTGAAAAATACTTTCCGGTAATACTAGTTTTATACCAAAACCCTTTACGTATTTAGAGTAATTATTGGTAAAAAAACGCAAACGAGAACGCCTTAAGCCCTGAAACGCCTTAAGCCCTAAGACATCTATTTTGAGACGGAGGAAGTAGCACTACTTGAATTGCAAATGTGATTATTGCTGATTTTTTTTTAGCCGCAAGTGAGATTGTGAGGAGATATTTCTAGTTGCAAATCATCTTGTCTCATAGTCATAGCGGTGTATAGGTGTGCCTCGTACGCGGAAGGTCCACATCCACGATGCACTCGTCAGCAGGCCCTGACATGAAGCACTCATCGGCACCTGCCCCTGGTAGTATGGTTGAAACCTTGGCCTTCAGCCTCTGGTTTCACCCACCTGTCACCGTCAGGGTCTCCCGTACTTCCGCTCTCACCGTCATACTGGGAAGAATCTGCAGTAGCTGACAAACTTGCTTCATTTTAAAATATATAAGATAAGATGTTTTAACTTTGAAAAATAAATGTACGTACGCAGATTTTAAAATGAATCTACACACTAGAATAAGTTTAGATTTTTATTTCACAAACCTAAAATATTATATATTTTAAAACGAAGGGCTGTACATATGATTGTATTGTGATTTCATAAATAAATTGCAGTTCATAAACGAGGACCCTTAGTCTAATCACCGGCTAAGAGGAAGATGGGAAGATTCCAGGACGCTAGCTCCCTGCCTCGATCCACTGAACTTTTTAAGGCCGACAGGTTATAACCATGATCTGTATTTTGTCGAAATACATACGGGCTTCTGTTGGATCGACCAGATTCATGCATCCGAAACTTTAGCGATGCGTACCGTAAAGTACTGGTACTACTTCTCACACAACAAGTGGATAGGTAGCACACTGACTTCAGCACAGTGAGAGCACACAACAACTTGTGACACAACACAAGCGGCACGCGCGCCGCATTTCCCAACCCTCGGCCTCCGCGCGAACAACAACCGGAGGCGCCAAAGGCCGGCGCAACCCCCTGCACCCGGTTTCTGCCCACCGGTACAAAAAAACCATGCGCTCGCCCGGAGTACGTAAAGAGGTAGCGACGGCCGGCTAAAACTGCCTGCATACGTCTGAACGTACGGTTACAGAACAGAACAGCTCCGGCCGGCGTCTCCTATAAAACCACCACGACCAACAATGGCGGCATCGTCTCGCAGCTTACCACGCACACACACGAGCCACAACATCGAACGAATCAAAGCACACGACCACGTCGTAGATACACATACTTGGATGGCGAGCGGTGCTGGAAAGGCGATGGGGTCGTCGTGGGCGGCGGCGATGAGCGTGGGCGCGGGCACGGGCACGGCGGAGGCGCTCAAGGACCGGCAAGCCAGGCTGTGCCGCTGGAACCACACGTTCCGGCCCGTCCAGCAGCGCGCCAGTGGCGCCGCGGCTGCCGGAAACGGCAAGACCACCAAGGCGGCGCCCACAGCGGGTGGAGCCGCGGCGAGGAGGAACGCGAGGCACGAGGAGGAGGAGGAGCTCCGGACGGTCATGTACCTCAGCAACTGGGGCCCCAACAACTAGCCGATCGATCGATTGATCGTCACCTCCCTACTTAGAGTAGATCTTCTTACACGAGTAAGTAGATTGGTTAAAGCTTGTGCGCCAGTTCGTAGCTAGTGTGCGTGCGTACGTACGTGGCTGGAACAAACTCCGGGTCGATGAACTCACCATCAGCATTATCTATTCTGGAGCTTGTGTAAGCAGACTAGTAGAGTATAAGGCCCTGTTTGGCACCCAAAGTATTTTTAAGAGAAAGTATTGAGGAAATACTTTGATTTCTAAAAAAACTAAAGTATTAAATACTTTGAGATGTTTGGATCCAACAAATAGTGTGGTTTTAAAACTGAAGTATTCTCTAAAACTATGGTTTTTTTTAAAGTATTTGAGAAAGATGTTAGACCCTCATTTTCCTAAAACTGAGAAAAGGGAAAAACTGAAGTATTCATTTGCTTGGCACTAAAATACTATAGTATTGATATACTTTAGTTTAAAAAAAAAATTGTTGCAAACTAGGCCTAAGACACGGTACGTACGAGAACCAACCGCTTTGCGTTAATTTGCGCAGTTGCTGAGTGATCTTTCGGGTGAAACACCGGCCGGTACAACCCTCGACTAACAGCTTATGCTTTCTTTCCTACTACCACAGTGGTGGAACCAGAAGCTTCTAGAATCCTGAGCAAACAAGTTTAAATTGCCAATTTTTGGACAAAATTGCAATAAAAAGTACAAATCATAAGCATGCCACGCCTGGACGGCTACCCAGGTTATAGGCCGGGATGCTAGGTCCGCATATGAATATAGTAACGGATATGTTAGCCGTGATGATTGAGCGCGTAAAGTCTCACAACTAAAATAAAGATATGATTCCCCGTTTATTTGATGATGGATCATCTATAATATAATGTGCCGACGACACACTCATCTTTTTAATGAACATGACATTCAAAAGCGAGAATTCTAAAATTATTATTTTTATCTTTTGAGCAACTTTCGGATCTGAAAATTTCTTTTCACAAGAATGAATAGTTTTAGTTCGGTTAGGCTCAAGAAGAGGCCAATTTGTATGCTGAGTTATTTGTTTTATGTTATGTATTAGGTTTTTCATATTCATTATCGGAGACTTACAAACTCCAAATAGAAACTTACTGGGTAGAGACTACAATTAAGATTAAGTAGTTGGAAAGATAAATTGTTATCCTTGGGAGAAGATTGGTTCTTATTAACTCGGTACTAAGTTACATGATACTGTATATGATATCCTTCTTCTAGCCACCAAAAGGACTCTTAAACCGATTGGATTACTTATGATCAAGATTCTTTTGCCACCGTGACGGTGAGAAAAGGAAGTATCGACTGATTGAGTGGAGTGTTGTTTGCCGTCCTAAAGACTAGGGTAGGCTAGGTATTCAAAAACGCCCTTCTTGGTAAATGCCTCTTCAAAATTACTTACGAAATATATAGTACGGAAAAATCTTCTTAAACAAAAATATGTTGTCTCAAATGCACCGCCTCGGGTATGTTGGAAACCATGGGACTTGCATTTCATGGTTGGTCTAATGACTACGTAAAAATATTTCTTCCGCTTAGGATTTAATTTAAATTAAGGATGGATCATAAATATGTTTCCAAGATGACAAGTGGCTAGGTATTTAGCACATGTTCCCATAGGTATTTTACCAGAAGGATTTGCGACTTTATCGCCAGCTTTGAGGCTACTATCCTAGGAACTAGCAAGGTGATTGGTTGGCTTTTGAAGGTGAAGGCAATTAGGAGCAACAACAAGAAAGGGGGACATGTCATCCCGAAGGAGAACTCACTTAAGAACAAATGCAATAAGAGTGGTCTTATGGACAAGGGGGCACCAACCAGGTTTAATATGAATATCATGAGCGCTCGCTGATGAAGATAGCCGGAGAAGCTTCTCGGGATAATTCCGAGCTCCACGGGACACCATTTTCATCGTCGGAGATGCTAGAGTGCTAGGAGAGTCGAAGTGCATCTCGGAGATATCTTCACATGGTCATGCATGGAGCGATAGCAAAGACTTTCTTAGTGAACGGTAGTCGGTGTGACCTCCACGGATTTGCTTGTACGTGCTATAATCGATGGATTATGAGAATGTGATCATGAGTTTGTGTTCCTTGAAATTCACAAACACGAGCAATGGCCCTCAGACAGGCTCATCACACTGTGGAGACAATTGATGCGATATCTGCCAAGGTTGAGTAAGACGAGGGCATGAGCTGGATTCCCTGGACGAGAGGGCTAATTGGTAGAGAGGGTAGGCTAAGTAGGGTTCCTATAGCGTGTGCTTTCTTGGGGTTTCCACCTCTGACCGCTCTAGTCGGTCATCGACGACGAGTGTCAAAGCCTTACTCTTGCACCTCTCCTTGCCTATTATGTCCCCTTTCCTTTCTTGCAAAAAGATCACATCATGGTGATCTTTTGAAACCCTAGCTAACCTGAATTCATGGTGATGTTTTGTAATTTTGTCGGTGTTACTTGATATCATCTTATTCGCCCTTTGTCATAAAAGTAAACATCCAACAATTTGTGGCATTCAGCATAAATGCCTTCAAGATTAATTCATCTTAGTTATTCGTTAGGCAGCGAAATTGCCAATATGAGAGAAAAGGTCCATTCTCCGGCGAAAACGACCTATCCCGATATATATTTCGTAAAACTGGAGACTCCGAAAACAATAAAGCTGATGAAGACGAAATGTCCCCGTCTATCCCGCCCACCAGATCCCCATATACCTGTGTGCTGCAGAAGAGAAAATAAACACATACAAAAACCATGCTTCGCTCTCACTCCCGTCAAATACTCGGATCCTTTCGCCGGCCCGCCTATTCCACTTTGCTGCTCCTTCCAACACAAGCTGGCCGTTTTAGTTATTGCTACTGAGAAACCAGTGAGCGGAACACCGGTTTCCCTGTTCTCCAACGTACGGCCGGCCACAAACCGGCACCACACATTTGCGGCACACCGAAAGAGAAAAAAAACACGGTCACCATACATTTGCAGAACACGGATCAATCCGATTGATTGTTTTGGAACAGATCTGAACTGTGTACGGCACCACACTACTAGCTCCTATATAAATACTGACTGAATTATATGCTGAAGCCCAGCAATAGTTCAGAAGTGGCAATCCATTCCGTTGATACTTTCTTTCCAGCCGCGCGATGAGTCTGAGGCACGCGAGCAGGTTGTTGCTGAGAGTCATGAGGGCAAAGCTGCAGCCGGCGGCGGCGTCTGTGGCGTCCAAGCCCGCCATGCCGACTACTGCAGGCGCCGTGAAGACGCCGGCGCCAGGAGGAGCCCCACACCGGCCGCAGGCCAGGTGGTTCTCTGGTGGCCTGATCGAGTCGTCGACGGAGAAGGCGAAGATGATGATCAGGAGGGCGGAGAAATCGGAGAACGTGATGCACCTTGTGTGCTGGGGACCCAATTAGCCGTACTTCGTGTTTTTCTTGAGGAGAGAGCCTTTGCACGAGGAATCGATGATCGCGTGGTGTACGGAATGTAATCTCTAGCTACTCTTGAACGACGACGTGACTTTCTTTGCAATGGCTGGTGTGGAAGGTGATGGCTCGTAAGTCTAGCATTTTTGTTTGCGGATTTCACGGCTTGACAAACATATGTGTATCTTTTCGAAAGTTCAACGGACATCGATGACCTACCTGGCGTGTCACACGGGTAATTATGGCGCTAATCCAAAGCCCGGAGCACGGTGTGCCGTACTGGGCTTGGCCTTTCAGCCGGCCGCCAATCCAGTCCGGTGCCACACTCCGCCCGCACGGAGGCCCTGGAAGGATGGCGCGCGGAACGGGTGGCCGTGGTCGCGCCGGCCGGTGGCGATCTGACACGCAGTAGGAGCGGCGGCCGGCATACGTGTCAAGCGGCTACGGTCCCGCGCGCGGCCCCGTGATGGGCAGACGAAGTAGAACGGAGCCGTATTTCTCGGGCCGTTTGCCTTCCGCAGCTCCCACTCCACTTCCATGGCCTGCAGTACCTCCCCTGCTCTCCTCGATCGCCACGCTACCACTGCAGATCACTGTGCGATGATGTGCCTTGGGAGCACGGACTCGTCGTCGGCTTCGGCGCCACCGCCGCCGCAGCAGCTGCAGAGGGGCTCCGATCTGGAACTCCCCCCGGGGTTTCGGTTCCACCCGACGGACGAGGAGCTGCTGGTGCACTACCTGAGGAAGAAGGCCGCCAAGGTGCCCCTCCCCGTCACCATCATCGCCGAGGTTGACCTCTACAAGTTCGACCCATGGGAGCTCCCCGGTATGTACCAGCGTCAGCGTGGGGCCGTAAATTCCATCCGAAATTAAATATTCCAGCCATCACACAGTACTTGTGCGATTCGTCTTCATGTTCTGGGCATCATATACGCAGAGAAGGCGACGTTCGGGGAGCGGGAGTGGTACTTCTTCAGCCCGCGTGACCGCAAGTACCCCAACGGCGCGCGGCCGAACAGGGCGGCCACGTCGGGGTACTGGAAGGCCACCGGCACGGACAAGCCGATCCTGGCGTCGGGGAGCCGCCGGGAGAAGGTCGGCGTCAGGAAGGCGCTCGTGTTCTACCGCGGCAAGCCCCCCAAGGGGATCAAGACCAACTGGATCATGCACGAGTACCGCCTAACCGACGGCTCTACCTATAGCTCCACCACCACAACCCGGCGGCGGCTCGTCGCCGGCGGCAGCAGGGCTGCCTCCTCTCTCAGGGTACGTGCGTGCGTGTCCATCGCATACTCTAGCAGTATCTAATTACTCTTCAGTGAGACAGGTTGCGTGTGGTTGATCAAGCTGATTGGTTTCTCATCATCATCAGCTGGACGACTGGGTGCTGTGCCGCATATACGAGAAGACCAACAAGGCTGCATCGTCCCAGGATACTCAGCCGAGGAGCATCGAGTGCCAGGACTTCGCCGAGGACGCTGTCGTCCCGTACCCGCCCTATGCCGCCACGCAGACGCAGGGCATGGCCGGTGGGAGCAGCAACTACGGTTCACAGCTCCACCATCACGGCAGCCACGAAGACAGCTTCCTCGACGGGCTGTTCACAGCAGAGTACGCCGGCATCTCTCTGGGCACCACCTCGCTCAGCCACTTGGCCGCGGCCGCGCCGGCGAGCTCAGCAAGCCCGGCTGCCACCAAGCAGCTCCTCCCTCCATCGTCTCCGACCCTGTTCAACTGGCTCAACGAGTCAACCGTTCGGATCCTCCAACCGGCCGACATGGCTGCTGGCGTGGCGGACAATCCGGCAAACACCATGATGTCTGCATTTTTCCTCGGCACCTCGCTCCCGCCGGAAGCCAGCGGCGCCGCCGCATCTGCGTTCCAGCATCCCCGTACAAATATCTGGCGTCAACTGGAATCCCCTGAAGAATGACACCGACATCACAGATTGCACAGTGCACACATATGCATAACTTTTCACAAGTCGTGCAGCATTGCTAGCCAGTACGTGTCTGTTCAGTGGCAGTCGCATTCAGCGACCACCGAGTAGTAAGCATGCACGCCACCTATATATATATATGGCTGAATTGCACCATGGGCACACGTGCTTGTACGAACTTGGTGTACCTAGCAAGGAGTATTTAGGATGTGCGTGCCAAATAAAAGTAGTCAGGACATACATGCGCCCGTGTAGTAGTATGTTGTAGCGGATATAGTAACTATGTACATATATGGTAAATATGCATATGCATAAAGATATGCTTTATCAACATGCAAACAAAGATTTGTCATTTATCAACTTGGATTAGTTACTATAGCTAGTAGTACCTATGTGAAGGGAAATTACCCCCTCAAAACATTCATATATAGATGAAAATGTATATATAAATAAGTATCAAAAGTGTATTGTTCTGCTTGGTCTTGTCTTTATAAGAAAAAAAGTCCATAATTTAAACGGTTTTGCTAGAAATCATGCGCCTGATTTTTAGTTAGGTCTCGGTCGCCTCTCTTACCATTGGATATACTTTGTGATTCGTGCAATGTGGAAGTTACACATGAATTGCAACTAGGTTGTAACTGAGAATTTAATGAGTTGCAAGTAGATTGCAACTGAGAATTGGTACAAATTTTAATGTCAGCGACTTAGACATAACTAAAAATCTAATGCCTAAAATCTAAATACTCCCTAATTTAAACCATTGACTAAGCACCCACCAAGCCCAAGAGTCCACATGTCCAGCGTTCACTATAATGGCTTCATGTTCATTCCGGCTAACACCTACAAGTTATGTGTCCACCCTCTTATCTTGCCGACGAGGAGGGGTCTTGGAGAGCGTCCCGATATCTTTTTTTTAGAGGAAACCACACTATATTAAGCAAAGCAAGCCCGCCTCATTAAAAACCTTCCAGTCCCCTTAGGTACCCTGGAAGGAAAAGAGTGCGTCTGAAAACTTTTCCGCTGATCAGCACAGAGTATGATTACACATTACAATCGTGGCCAACAGTGTCCGATACGCAGCTCGGCGTTGCACCACATAAGATACCAGAAGCGCCTGACTTTCCTAGTTGGGCTAAACTGTGCGCGGCGAGATTGCTACTACGGGGTATCTTAACTACAGAAATATGAGTGAAAATCTTCAGTAGTTCCCTAGCTTCCTCATACAGACACCAAAACCCTGATCTATTCACCTCCTGGCTGGAGAGAGCTTGAACCACACGAAGACAGTCAGACTCAATGATCGCCGGCCAACATTTCCGGTGGATGAGGTGCTTCAGGCCCACAATGACGGCATGGATCTCCGCTTCTTCAGCACACATACAGCTATGGATGGGTTTCCATTCTGAGAAAATAACAGTCCCATCATGGTCACGAATAATGACACCAATTCCAGCCTTCCTTGAGAGGGCGTCCCAGCCAGCATCAACATTAGCCTTCCTTGAGAGGGTGTCCCGATATCTTTGCCACCTATAGCATCATCTTTTAATCTTCCCTGTTTCTACAATTTCACAGGCTATAGATCCATCTGCACCCCTACGTACTATCAACACTGAATGAAGTGGTCCTTCATTTTGTACCTGCAGTCATAACGAGGTGAAAGCCCTTGTTCTGATCTTCAATGGTTTGATCTGCCGATAACGATGCTTGCATGTAGGCGTCACTTTCGGAGTATCTCTCGCGGTCCTTGTGCTATCAATGGCGGAGGTTAATGTTGATGCTTATTATTGCTTGATGTTGGTCACAACTTGAAGCCATTTTTTTAAAATAATTTCGTGTGAATCCTTGATGTATTGATTGTTTCATAACATATGTAGTGTTGTTGAAGAGCCTAGGTGTACTTGATATTAATAAATATGCCCATTGTCAAAAAATATGATAAATGACAAACCAAAAAAAGTATGGAAAATCTATTGTAATCCATCCATATCTTGATCAAACCATTGAAGATCATATGTCCAGTTAATAATCACTAGTGGAAACGAGGTCTTTTGTTGATCCCAAAAAGGGGCTTTAACACCGGTTCTTCTACGAACCGGTGTTAAAGGGGGGCCGTACCAGCGTGGCCCCTGCGGCAAAAAAGGAGCCCCCCCTTTAACACCGGTTCGTGCCACGAACCGGTGTTAAAGGTCCCTGCAGCAGTGGCCCGCGCACCCCCCCTTTAACACCGGTTCGTGGCATGAACCGGTGTTAAAGGGAGGGGGGCTATATAAGACACCACCCCAGCCTACACACACCCCACTCTTCCATTCTTTCACATTTTGGAGCCTAGCAAGAGGGTGTGAAGAGTGCTAGTTTGTGTTTTTTTATATGCACTAGAGGTGTTCGGTAAAATGCCCGAGAGCTCAAGATAAGCTTTCTTGTTGCTCTTTCCGTCTCGGTCGAGGTCGGCAACTATAGTTTCATGTGTCATTGATGTACTATATATATAAATGGTCATCTCCCTATTATTTTTTGATATATACTACATATTAATGCAGATGAATCGGCAATGGATGTACGGTGACCGCCGCACTTCCGAGTACATTACGGGCCTCCAAAATTTCATCGTTGTGGCTAATGAAAACCGTGGTCACAATGGTTTTATGTGTTGTCCGTGTGTTCACTGTCAGAACAAGAAAGACTACTCAAATACCAGAACCATTCACGCCCACCTGCTTCGATCCGGTTTCATGCCCAGCTATAATTGTTGGACCAAGCACGGAGAAAAATGGGTTGTGATGGAAGACAACGAAGAAGAAGAGGATGATGAAAACTATCATAATATGTATCCTGAATATGATGATAATGCAACGGAGGTAGATAATGAAGATCAAGAGGGAGCAGATGGGCCCGCTGATGACGATCTTGGTCGGGCCATTACTGATGCAAAGGAAGAATGTGAAACTGAAAAGGAGAAGGAGAAGCTGGAGCAGATGTTAAAGGATCACAAAACATTGTTGTATCCAACTTGCGAAGATGGCCACAAAAAGCTAGGTGCCACACTGGATTTGCTGTAATGGAAGGCAGAGAATGGTGTGACTGACAGCGCATTTTCAAAGTTGTTGGTAAAAATGAAGAATCTTCTTCCAAGAAATAATGAGTTGCCCGATAGTACATACCAAGCAAAGAAGGTTGTCTGCCCTCTAGGATTAGACGTGCAGAAGATACATGCCTGCATTAATGACAGCATCCTCTACCGCGGTGAGAAGTACGAGAATTTGGATGCATGCCCGGTATGCACTGCGTATAAGATCAGACGAGACGATCATGGCGATGTTGAGGGCGAGGCCCCTAGGAAGAAGGTTCCCTCCAAGGTTATGTGGTATGCTCCTATAATACCACGGTTAAAACGTCTCTTCAGAAATAAAGAGCATGCCAAGTTGTTGCGATGGCACATGGAAGACCGTAAGAAAGACGCGATGTTGAGACACCCCGCTGATGGGTCACAGTGGAGAAAAGTCGAGCGAGAGTACCCGGACTTCGCACGTGACGCAAGGAACTTAAGGTTTGGTCTAAGTACAGACGGCATGAATCCTTTTGGTGAGCAGAGCTGCAGTCACAGCACCTGGCCTGTGACCCTATGTATCTATAACCTTCCTCCTTGGTTGTGTATGAAGAGGAAGTTCATTATGATGCCAGTGCTCATCCAAGGCCTGAGACAACCCGGCAACGACATTGATGTGTACCTAAGGCCATTAGTTGAAGAACTTTTATAGCTGTGGGCCAAACCAGGTGTACGTATGTGGGATGAGCATAAAGGGGAGCCATTTGACCTACGCGCATTGCTTTTCGTAACCATCAATGATTGGCCTGCTCTTAGTAACATTTCAGGGCAGACAAACAAGGGATACAATGCATGCACACACTGTTTAGATAATACTGAAAGTGTATATTTGGATAAATGTAAGAAGGTTGTGTAACTAGGGTATCGCCGATTTATTCCGAACCTGCATCCAGTAAGAAAGAAAGGCAAGCATTTCAAACGTCTGGCAGAACCCCGGAGGAAGCCTGTCCTACGTACCGGTGAGGAGGTATTTGGTATGGTCAAGGACCTAGAAGTAATCTTTGGAAAAGGTCCTGGCAGTCTATCTGTTCCGAATGACGATGCCGGACACGCGCCCATGTGGAAGAAGCAATCTATATTTTGGGACCTACCCTATTGGAAAGTCTGAGAGGTCCGCTCTTCAATCGACGTGATGCACGTGACGAAGAATGTGTGCGTGAACCTGCTAGGCTTTCTAGGAGTGTATGGGAAGACAAAAGATACACCGGAAGCACGACAGGACGAACAACGTCTGAAGGCCCCTGAAGAGCCTATGCATCCTGAGAACGAGAAGGGTAAACGATGCCACTTAACTCCTGCCAGCTACGCTCTTGCCAAAGCAGAGAAGGAAATCTTTTTTGAATGTCTGAGCAGTATCAAGGTCCCGTCTGGCTTCTCGTCGAATATAAAGGGAATAATAAATATGGCAGAGAAAAAATTCCAAAACTTGAAGTCTCATGACTGCCACGTGATTATGACACAATTGCTTCCGATTGCATTGAGGGGGCTTCTACCTGAAAATGTTCGAGTACCCATTGTGAAGCTATGTGCATTCCTCAATGCAATATCTCAGAAGGTAATCGATCCAGAAAGCCTACCATGGTTACAAACAGATGTGGCCCAATGTCTTGTCAGCTTTGAGTTGGTGTTCCCATCATCCTTCTTCAATATTATGACGCATCTCCTGGTTCACCTAGTAGAAGAGATTGCCATTCTCGGTCCTGTATTTCTACACAATATGTTCCTCTTTGAGAGGTACATGGGAGTCTTAAAGAAATATGTTCATAACCGTGCTAGGCCAGAAGGAAGCATCTCCAAGGGCTATGTAACAGAGGAGGTCATTGAGTTATGTGTTGATTTTATTCCTGACCTTAAGGCGATTGGTGTTCCAGAATCACGACATGAGGGGATACTACGTGGAAAAGACACCCTAGGATGTAAAGCAATGATATGTAGGGACGGGCATTCTCTCAATCAAGCACACTACACGGTTTTACAAAGATCTATCTTGGTTGCCCCGTATATCAATGAACACAAGAATTTAATACGCCTCAAACACCCGGGGCAGTCTGATGAATGGATTATAAGTGAACACATGGCGAGTTTTGGCGGCTGGCTGCAAAGACTTCTCACGAATAACACCACTGTTGGGGATCAGCTGTACTTGTTGGCCAGGACACCATCTTCGACTGTATGTACTTTCCAAGGGTATGAGATAAATGGGAATACATTTTACACGATAGGCCAAGATAAAAAGAGCACCAACCAAAACAGTGGTGTCCGCTTTGATGCAGCAGAAGACAATGGGCAAAAGACCACGTATTATGGGTTCATAGAGGAGATATGGGAACTTGACTATGGACCTAATTTTAAGGTCCCCTTGTTTCGATGCAAATGGGTCAAGCTAACAGGAGGAGGGGTTGAGGTAGACAAGAAGTACGGAATGACAACGGTGGATCTCAACAATCTTATGAAGAACTTAGACGAACCATTCGTCCTAGCGAATGATGTGGCTCAGGTTTTCTATGTGAAGGACATGTTCTTTCAAACGAATACATCATATGATGAGCCAAAGCGTCACATAGTTCTTTCAGGGAAAAGAAACATCGTGGGAATCGAGGACAAGACAGACATGTCAGAAGATTATAATAAGTTTGATGAAATTCCGCCCTTCACAGTGAAAACTGACTCAAGCATTCCGTTAAGTAAATAAGATGCTCCATGGTTACGTCTGAAGCGATCATAAGGAAGGACATATGCCAAGAAGTTCATGCTCATATTATGTAACTCTAGTTCATGTTTTTAATATTAATACATGTCTTGAGTGTTAGTCATGTTTTGTGGATGGACCAGGACTATGAGAAGAAGTTGTCCCGATTCGTACTTACCATTAAGATCTGATCTCCAAACGCGCGCGGTCACATATTAGGAAGTGCCTCTATGACCAGTTTCTTGGAGATGCCGGAGGACTAGGCTCCGTCGGCATCTCCCTGAAACTGGCCGTAGTGGTGTCCCTGCTCTCGAAAACCATCTTGCAGCTTTGTAACTTCGCTAACTAGATCAATACACCTGGGAGCTAACTAATTTCACATATTAGGGAGTGCCTCTATGACCAGTTTCTCGGAGATGCTGGAGGACTGGGCTCCGTCGGCATCTCCCTGAAACTGGCCGTAGTGGTGTCCCTGCCTCAAACTGGCTGGAGGACTGGACTCACAAGGATGCCTATTTATAGTACAAGCAGCTCGACATAGTGTTGACACTTACGAAATAATGTCGACACTCACCCCTATTATTAGTGCTGACTCGTGTTTTGTCCCGGATGTTGTCTCCAACCGGGACTAAAGGTTCATCTTTAGTCCCGGTTGGTGTCTCCAACCGGGACTAAAGGTTCATCTTTAGTCCCGGTTGGTGACACCATCCGGGACAAGGTACACGCCGCACGACATAATGTCGACACTCACCCCTATTATTAGTGCTGACTCGTGTTTTGTCCCGGTTGGTGTCTCCAACCGGGACTAAAGGTTCATCCCGCCATTTTTTCCCGCCATTTTTCTTCCCGCCAGATCTTCTTCCCGCCATTTTTCTTCCCGCCAGTTCTTCCCGCTAGTTCACTATATATATATGTAGGGGGTTGGCCTCCATTGTCATTGCACATCTCTAGACTCATATCTGCAACCTCATCACTCTTTCCCATGGCTTCCACCGTAGCACTAACCCCCAGGGAGGCGGAGGCGCTTTGCGCCTCGAACTACCCCTGCCCGCCGGGCTACTGTGTCCCCGTCGGCTGGATGCTGAGCGTCGGAGGCGTGCCGGTTCCTCCTGTCCCTCTAGGTGTGGCGCGCCGGATGGCCATCACGAACCACTACTACTTCGAGCTCACGCCGGAGCAGCGGAGGAATCCCAGATGGCATCCCGACTATTTCCCTACTTGGGAAGCCTTCTTCGTGGATCGGCATGAGAGGGCGCTCGCCAGGCACGAGGAGGACGGCCCACCTCCTCCTAACTTCAACGAGGCCGGCCGTCGGCTATGGTGGCGCGGTCGGACTCTCCAGAGCATCATGGCCTATGACACTGCCGCCGACTCTAACCCCCGTCTGCGCTACCCTCAAGTCCAGCCCACGCGCTACCCTCAAGTCCAGCCCACGCGTACTCTCTAGAGGTTCAATTACGGCGACCCCGACGACGACAGCGATGACGGCGGCGGCAAGTACGACGACTACAGTGGCGAGTATTACAGGTGTAGGCAGGAGCATGACTGAATCACTCCAACATTCCGAAACAAGTTCGTCCGATTGTTACTTAATCTGGCCATGTATCTTAATTTTCAGTTCTTTTATGTATCTTAATTTTCAGTTCCAGTTCGGCCGATTGTTACTTAATCTGGCCATGTATCTTAATTTTCAGTTCTTTTATGTATCTTAATTTTCAGTTCCAGTTCGGCTTTATGTAACTGTCTCAAAATGACCTATCTCATTCGAGGTTTCTTGGCTTTCGGGTCAAATGACCAATGTTATGGCTAGAATTAAGGCATAGTTTGTGATAATATGGCCATATTGTGCATACATGTGCATCATGGCATGGCAAACAATGTTGCAAGAGGAAGTTTTCCTTTTTATCGCACCAAAAAGGAATTTTCCATTTTCCGAGCATAAAAAACGGATGGTTTTGTGAAGCAACCACCAAATGGCTAATTCAAAAAACCACCAACACATTTTACAAAAATACTAGACCACCTTATATGCACAATGTACCAATAGGGGGATCTGAAACCTTTCCGTCCACCTCTGGTGAAAAAGACAAATTCCTACCGAATCGGCAGGAAGTGGGTCAGATATGAACTACAAGTACATGATACGATGCTCATGATTTTTTACAAAAATCATTTTTAGGTTCACAATATGCTATTTTATCAAAAAACAATGCAAGTTGAGCGAGGCTAGGTGAGATTCAAGTGTATACAAAAGATGCGACATTTAAATATCCAATCAATTAAAAAATGTTAATACAAAAGATGCGGCATTAAAATATGATTTGATCTAATAAAAATCAGTTTTTAGATGCTTAATATTTCTTATGTTCAAAGTTTAGGATTTAACAATTTATTTTTGTTTGAATTGAATAATCAAAATTTATATGTAAGTGTTTTAATTATTTTGAAAATTTTCATGTAATGTAAATATAAAATGATTTACATGAATGGATAGATATTATTTTTCTGAAAATTATGATATATTATTCATATTTTTCTAAGTTGAAATGAAAAAGATATGAATTTTCGAAATTCATATCATATTTTTTGAATTAAAAATGCCCCTTTAATGCATGAAATAAATGCCTCCCCCCTTTAACACCGGTTCCAGACAGGAACCGATGTTAAAGGGGGGGGCATTTATTTCGTTTCCCGCGTGCACCACCCCCCCTTTAACACCGGTTCGGGGCTGGAACTGGTGTTAAAGGGGGGGGGGTAATAAATGTGCGCGCGAAATGAATTCCCCCCCCCTTTAACACCGGTTCCAGCCCCGAACCGGTGTTAAAGGGGGGTATTTAATGCGCCATCCCCTTCCTTTCTTCCCCCTAGAGCCAGATCGATCGAACCCCTCGCCGTCGCCACCGCGCGCCCTCGCCACCGAAGCCCTCCAGCCCTCGCTGTCGCCGCCCTCGCCACCGCGTGCGCGCCACCGCCACCGCGCGCGCGCCACCGAAGCCGACGACCGCCGCCGCCACCGCGCGCGCGCCACCGAAGCCGACGACGACGCCGGCGCCTACAAGAACCCCGACGCCGTGGTGAGCTAGCGGACCGCGCCTGGTCGTCCCCTCTGTTTCCTCCCCTTCTCTGTTTCCTCCTGGCGCGCGGCGGTGTGGAGCTCGCGCGGTGGTGCCACCAGCCGGCAGAGTGGAGCTCGCGCGGTGGCACCACTCCGTCCTCTGCGGCGGTCGTCCCCTCTGTTTACTACTCTGATTTTTGATTCAGTTTCATATACTTCTGTATATAAATCAAACCATTGTACTTATTAGTAGTAGGATCAAATCGGACACGAAAACTGCAATAGGAATGTAGGTACGAAACAGATGTACCAAGATGAAATCGAACAAGCTTTGTAGAAAGTATGATTTCAAACCATTGTACTTATTAGTAGTAGCTAGGATCAAATCGGACACGAAGACAGCTTTGACGTGGTAGCTCGCGTCATCGGGTGTGGCGGGCAGGAGCGGCTACGCGAGCGCGTCCACGGATTGGGGCCAATGACAGGGAAGTGGAGGGGATGGGCCAGGGAGGCGGATTAGTCGGGGAGGCCCAGGGCCCAGGCGCGGTACGGGGACGGCCTCCCCTCTCGGCTGCGGGGGCGGCCTAGGTGGGGTGCAAGCTCCGGTGGTGGCCATGGGGTGCGAGCTCGCGATGCGGCCTAGGTGGGATGCGAGCTCCGATGTGGCCTAGGTGGGGTGCGTTATGCCAACGATGTCGGGGTGTATGCATGGTCCTTCTGGGTTGCAGGTGTGTCCACTGGTAACGACGGCACAGCGTCCCTCTCTTCGGCGATGCGATGTGTCGTTGGTCGTCCGAGTGGTGGCTAGAGTTCGCGGATGTCGGTGGCGGCCTTAGAAGGTGGACTACGCGGGCAGCTCTTTGGCGAGCGTCGTGGCTTCTCCCCTTGGTCTGGGGCCTATCTTGGGGACATCCCCTCCACATTGTATCTGTTCTGCCAAGTTGTTTTCCGTCGCTATAATGTTTGCCTCGGCCTCCTCTTTCGAACAACGCCCGTTTTAGGTAGGCCGCATCACGCTACCTCGCGCTCCCTAGGTCGCTCTCCAACGCCGCCAGCCTCCGGTCAGCCACTATAGCTAGCCCCTCTCATATGCATCCGGGATTTCTCCGAATAAGGGTTTGGACCCCTCGGAACTCGTTTAAAATGATCAAGCATCCTTAGGGTTTTAATTTCATTTGTGTATTTTTGTATGAATAATATGTATATTTGTCTATGAATCCAAGTCCACTTGAATGTTTACACTCTTACTCTAGATAATATTATTGTTTTAGAAACTATGGATCCACTTAGTAGAAACCTTGAAGAAGAAGAAATAATGGAGAATATTATTGATGAGGACACCTCACAATATCTGAACTTGGAGGGACATGATGACGACAGCTCAAGTACTAGTCATGGAGAAGATGAAGACTCCGGTGAACGCAATTTAATGGTTACAAAGTCCGGCGAGGTATATGCATTGATTAAGCCTCTGCTGACTTCCACCAACAATCTTCTTCTACATGTATTAATTAACGCTTCTTTCTTCTTTTAGCCCTCTGGATCGACCAGCCAGCAACCATCTTCTTCTACGAAAAAGAGCAAGCGAGGCGCGAGCCAGTGGTTGAAAGATCGTGCAAAGTTCACGATCGAAGCAGTCCGTGTTGATGGCAGGCCGATGGAGCCCAAGAAGGCCGCAGACAAACTTGTACGTCAGGCTGGAGTTCTTGTTAGGGACCAAATCCCAATCATAATTGAAAATTGGAATAAGCCAAAGAAGGGCGACGGTACCTTTGTCGATGGCAGATCCAAAGAAACGCTTTGGAATTCGTTGTTGGTAAATTTCACCCTTTCGCCAGAGGAGGATGAAAACAACCCGGTTATAAAGGAAAAGGTCAAAGAGTGGACTCTAAAGAAGATGGTTGACGCTTTCCGCAACTGGAAGACAAAATTGAACAAATTTGTCAAATCTGGCGAGACTCCAAATTTCGAAGACGCGTATTATGCGAAGATAAGACCTCACTGGCCCAAATTTGAGACATATAAAAAAAGTGCTATAGCTAAAAAGAGGTCAGAAACCAATACGCTTAATGCCCTAAAGAAGGAATATCACCAGAGGACGGGGTCAGGTGGCTACATATCTTAGAGGCCTAAGTGGGAGGAAGCTGAGAAGGCCCTGCGCGAGAGAGGGATCACACCCCAGACAGATGGGTGGGACCTATGTGCAAAGACTTGGTTCTACGGAATCGGGGCAAGGTTGGACCCAGAAACAGGATTGTGTATCTTCCCAACCCTCCTTGCCAAACCCGTCACTGAACTCATCACGGCATACGACGAAACATCCGCCAGGACCTTCCATCCCGACAGAGAGAATGACCAGCTCACACGCGCCATCGGTAAAAAAGAACACCCTGGACATGCACGAGGCACGGGGGGTATGACGTGGAAGGATGGGTTTGCCGATTGGAGCGACTCTTACAGATGGCGCGACAGAAAAGAAAAAGAGCGTACAAAGCGGATGACACAGATAGAACATGCACTTGCGGCGCTGTAGGCGCAAGTAAATGCACAACAGAGCCATCAAACTACCGGCCCATATCAGCGGCACGAAGAGCCTGCATTGGAAGCTGCCCGCGGCCCAGACTCTGCACGGAAAAGCAGTGTGGCTTCCACGGAGAACGTGCAGCCAACGCTTGAAATGACGGGTCCTCGATACCCCGTGGATGAGATCACGGAGAGCGAACACGCTGAGCTGCATGTGAGATTAATGGGCTTATCCATTAAGGTGGCTGTCGGCTATGCCTTACCTCCTGTAGCTGGTGGAACTTACCACTGCCGACCGATTCCAGATGGCTATGCTATTGTCGGGGTGGATGAGGTTGTGAAGGAATATGAGGAAGCATAGCTTGACCATGCTACAGGTGAAGGGGAAACTCAACTCAAATTTGCAGTGAAAACAACCATTCTTTGGAAGAAGGAACACATTGTGCTTCCAAATTGGAGGTCACTGGCACCCCCGCCGTCTCCGTAGCGTCAGCAGTCTGAGCCGCTTCAGCTATCTCCTGCGCGCCAGCCATCTCCGGTGCGGCAGCCATCTCCTGCGCGGCAGCCATCTCCGGCCCGTCAGCCATCTCCTGCGCGGCAGCCATCTCCGACCCGTCAGCCATCTCCTGCGCGGCAGCCATCTCCGGTGCTTCAGCCATCTCCTCAGCGTAAGCGGAAGAGCACTGCCACGAGGAGCATCAGTAGCACTGCCACAAAGAAATCCGCAGGAAACCGTACGCCAAAGAGTTCAAAAAACTACGTCCCGCAGCCTTCCGCCAAGCCATTGCCGGTTTTACCGTGAAATCGCAGCGACGAGGAGACCAATAGGATCTCGGAAGAACAGGTCAAGAAATTCTTTGCACCTAGACGGGCCGAGCCAAAGGAGAAAATAGATCCGGCGGTGGTGGAGAAGTTTTACAATAATCTTTTGAAACCTGAAACCCCACTTGTGCCGGACTACGAGCGCCAGATTTGAAGGCGGATGCAAGGCGCCGTAGGGAGACTGAAAGTAGCAGTCGCGAGGAACCCCGGAAAACAGTTCCCATGCTCGGAGAGCAGGAAAACCAATCATGTGCCCCGCTCCAAATGTTCGACACACGAGACGCTCCTCCCGTAAATGATTACGAGGCAGATCTACAAAGAAAGGCCAATGAGATGGGGATGACTTACATTGCATACTTGAACGTCATGGGAGACAACTTGCCCAAATGCGATGCCAACTCCATACAGCCATGGAAGTATGGGAAGAATCTCGTCAAGAAAGAGGAGCTCAAGACTCTACCAACAAAGATGCGAAAATTGCACAAGTGGTACCTTCATTTCTGCAAGACGAGAAAGGTAGAATGGATCACGGCGCATATAAGATATGATATTTTCTTCTGCGGAGATGACGCGATCGACTTCAACATTCAAGCCTTGCATTTTCTATTCAATCAGAAGGAACTCGACAAAGCTGCCATCAGCCTTTATTGTGTGTAAGTACTATTTCTATAATTTATATCTCATCTCATTCACTTTATTAATTGCATGTATATATATATGCTCACCATATATGTATATACTATTATGCAGGAAAAAGGTTATGGAATGCAGGAAAGGAGGCCCTTTTGACATTGGGTTCGTTGACCCAAATAGAGTTCATGAAGAAGTGGTAGAAACCAAACCCGGGCAAACAGAAGATTACTTGCTAACGTCTTTACTGAGACAACAAACCAAAAGGGAAATACTATTGCCTTACAACTTCTCGTGAGTACTGTTACCCTCTCTCTTGTACACATTCTATTTCAGCTTACTCGATGTTAAGTGTAACTGATGATGAGTTATGCGTACGTAGGTTCCACTTTATTCTGCTAGTCATTCAACCCGACTCAGGAAAAGTCCTTGTCATGGACTCGTTACGAAAAGAAAAAGAGATATGGGCAAACTTTAGAGAGATGCTCCAGAGGTAATTTCAATCATATTATCGCACTAGATCGGCAACTTTCGTGACAATAAGTAATTAATTACTCCTTTATCCATTTTCTTTGTCGGACAGGGTTTGGAAAAGGTTCACGGGCAGGGCCGTGGGTGAATGGTCAGAAGAACTAAAATTTGTAGACCAAAATGTAAGTAATACTAGCTAGCTTCCAATTCCATTATATCATGCTTTATTGATTATTATTTTGATTGAACTCTCTATTCTCGTAAAGTGCGCGTATCAGGGACACGGCAATAACTTATGTGGGTACTATGTTTGCGAATTCATTCGCAACACGATATGTGTGACGGGCCAAGCCGCACTAGAACAACTTAGAGTAAGTAAACAAAGTCCACAACATTATTCTATTACCATCAATTGTGTTGAGTTTTATTCTTATATATATATTGACGGCCCATTCTTCATATATATTCAGATCGAACGGATGCGGGACCAACTCCTACCATTTGAACGCATACGAGCCATTCAAGAGGAATTGGCGGGGTTCATACTTGATGAGGTCGTCACGCCTGGCGGAGAACTCTTTAGATATCCACCAAAATGAACGATGACGATGTATGTGCTGATGACGATGTATGTGCCGATGACGATGTTTGTGTATAATAATAGTTGCTTAATTATTCATGTACTCGTATGTACCGATGACGATTTATGTGTATACCGCTCCCGATCGATTCCCCCTCGCTCCCACCATCCCGCAGAAATACGCCCAGAACGGGGCAGAGGCAAAAGTCTGCCGCGGCAGAAGAACCTTTAACACCGGTTCCAGATACGAACCGGTGTTAAAGGGGGGGGGGGCTGAGGCCTGCGGCAGCCCCACGTGCGCCACCCTTTAACACCGGTTCGTATAAGAACCGGTGTTAAAGGGCCCCCCCTCTAACACCGAACCCTCAACAGCGGTTAGGGAACCGCTGTTAGAGGGCCCTCACAACCGGAGTTAAAGGGGAGGGGCCTGCACTAGTGAATCCTTAATACGAGGTTTCTGTGCCGTCCGCCTACAAAATACGAGGTTTCTCTGTCGTCTCTATAAATGCCTAGAAATTTCTAAATGAAAATCATATGTCCAGTTAATAATCCTTAATCTTGATCAACACCATCCATATCTTTATGATCTCCAGCTCTCGTGCTTGTCATGCCATTGTGGATTGCAGCCACAAATATGTGAGAGACACATGATATATATACGGTCCGCCCCAATCCCAACAGAATCTCTCGGTGTCCCTAGTGAAAGTAGACATGTTTCCTTTCCATGATCGGCCGGCCGTTTCACTCGAGCACGGTACCGGCGACATTGCGACGACCGCCGGCAAAGTTCCTGCGCCCAACAAAGAGCGAATAATAAATACTTAGTTAGAAAAGCATGGGCGCCTTTCGGCCATGTCGCCTCTCGATCGGCTTCCCCGATTTGGATACTAATTTTTAGCGACGCGGACATGCATGCGCGCGGGCGGCCACACTAGCTAGCTAAACGATGGATCACGGATGGTGCCGATGATTGATCTGACCTGGGTGGGTAGGCGTGATTACGCCGCTACCTGCCTAGCTTATTGTCACCTGCTGCATCAATGGATCGATCCCCATCCTTATCTTATCTCCAGGCCCCAGGAATTGACCCTGCAGCTTTAGCTTTTCAAAGCTTTTTACCCCACCCGTACGTAGCGTAGCGTAGCTTGTTTTTACACGGCCGTTTCCATTCACTCATGCGCGGTGGAAACCAGCAATCCGTGGTGCGCGTGATTATCCACCTTACGGTCGGTATTCGCATAACTATGGGAGCTAGGGTCTGAACAAGCAGACCAGGGAGATTTGATGTGGATGTTTCACTATTGCACTGTTGCAGGATACATGATCTATCGGGGCAGGTCATACTTTTTCTACTTTGTACCGGTGGCGGACCTAGAAAAAAATTGAAGGGTGTGCGCACTTCTAATTTTATTCACACTAGTATGATACAAATATGTAAAATGAGTAATATACATAACTAATTGATTCACATGTTTCTCAAATGCTTTGCGTCTTCTCCAATCTCTAAAACCACCTTTCACAAAGACATCATTGTTTTGTCGGTTACTCCCTTCGTCTTAAAATAGATGTCTCGGATTTTGCAAAATTTAAATGAATTTATATACTAAATAGTGTCAAGATTCATCTATTTTAAGACGTAGGGAGTACATTTTTATTACCTAGCTAGCACTAGTATTGGGCGACATGGTAGTGGACTAGTACTCCCTTAGTCCAAAATAACTTACTTAAGTTTATCTAAATTCGAATATATCTAGATATATTTTAGTATATAGGTACGTTCTAATCTAAACAGACCCAAATTAGTTATTCTAGACTAAGGGTATAGTAGGAAAAATCCTTCAAATTCTGGGTTTGTCACGGCGCACCCGGAACACCCGCTGGGTCCGCCCATGCTTTGTACCTCCTATCTTACAACAACTCTAGCATATCCACGTGGGCTTTAAAACGGTGCCGGAAACCTATTTCGAAGTGTCGGTTGGGCTTCGGCGATACCAAACCCGCAAATGGGTAACCATGAAACTGAATATACCGACCGTTCGCAGGATATCTCTCGGCGGAAAAGCAAACGGAATCATAAAACAGGTTTTCACATTTCAGCACATATATGTGATTTTGGATAATCAAAGTGCAATATGATATCAATATAATCAAATTATGAATGTCTAAAACATCACGCATCACAATAATAGTCCAAATTACATTTTTTTTAAAATCAACGGTCACTAGTAGAAAACAGGACACTAGTCCCGGTTTGTAAGAGGCGTTAGTCCCGGATTGCAATCCGGGACTAACGTATCGGGACTAAAGGTTAGACCTTTAGTCCTGGTTCTGTTACAAACCGGGACTAGATTGTCTCCACGTGGCGAAGCAGAGGTTCAGTGGCATGAAGTCTCATGACTGTGCCGTGCTAATGACGCAGGTACTTCCGGTCGCACTAAGAGGGATAATGGACGAGCACGTCCGTGAAACGTTATTTGGCCTTTGCAAGTTTTTCGACGTCATCTCTAGGAAGTCGATTGGCTTGAATCAGCTCGGAAGGCTACAGGAGGAGATCGTGGTGATACTATGTGAGCTTGAGGTCTACTTCCTACCCGCATTCTTCGACATTATGGTGCATCTGCTGGTCCATGTCGTGGAGGACATCGTACAACTCGGGCCGATGTTCCTCCGCAGCATGATGGCGTTCGAAAGGATGAACGGACACATCAAAGGATACGTTCGCAACAGGTCCCGTCTAGATGGAAGCATAGCCAAGGGCTTTCTGCCCGAAGAGTGCATCTCTTTCTGCACGAATTATCTAGACACAAGAACCCTGTCGGTCTTCCCGTCAACAGACACCTTGGCAAGCTCGACGGATCTGGTCACCGAGAGGGTCGTCGCATACTGCATGCAGACTTCGATTTTCGACGTGCAGACTTTGATCGAGCAAACCTCGTCGCGCTACAACATTTAGAACTGGTCGATCCTTGGGTACAGAAGCACAAAAGGTTAATCGAGAAGAAGTACAGTGACCGGGGCATACAGAGGACGCAGGGAGAAATAATCAAAGAGCACAACTCAGATTTCACGCGTTGGTTTAGGCAGACGCTCCTTGATAATCCCCCGCGCTCGCATTCTTCTGACACGGAAAAGATCATATTCACCTTGTCGCAGGGACCGATGCAAAACCTGGTGACCTATCAGGCGTATGATATCAACGGCTACACATTCTACATGGAGGAAAAGGACAACAAGTGTGATTATCAGAACTCAGGCGTAACGTCGGAATTCTACACCGATGACAACGTGAAGGAAAGATTCTATAGAAGAATCGAGGAGATCTGGGAGCTCGACTACTGTGGAGAAAAGGTGCCGATGTTCCGTATCAGATGGGCAAAGAGCGTCGAAAGAGAAGACCGGTATTTCACAACCATGGTTATACCCGAAGCAGCCAAATCCAAGGCCGCCGGTGCAAATGTGGCCGCGAAAAATGAACCGTGGGTACTGGCTACCAAAGTGGACCAATGTTTTTTCATCACCGACCCGACAAAGCCTAGCCGTGTTGTCGTGAGGAGAGAAAAAAGAAACATCATCGGAATGGATGGAGTCGCTAACGAGCAAGACTTCGACCAGTACGGCGATCCAAAGATTGAAGATGACGACGACTACGATGCAGCAACATACATCACAAGAAGAAAAATGACAACCCTACCCAAAAAAGGTAGCCCGTTCGAAAGAAGAAACATTAAAGTGCCGGGGCTAAATTATTCAACCGCGACAAAGAAGGGAAAAAAGATTGTAAAACGCTAGCTCAAAAAATATTGTAAAACACGTGGTCGAAAAAGATTGTAATATTAATGGACAAATTATTATGACATATTTGAATCATATTGGTACCACTTTTATGACATATATTATCACCTTTGGGCATTTTTGGAATATTTAAAAGTATTTTAAAAACAAAACAAAATTTTTATGGCTTATATCACCACTTTTAGACATTTTTTGGGACATTTAAAAATATTTAAAAAAAAAAAAGGTTGGCACCAGGATTCGAACCTGGGTGCTCACAGGTTTAGAATAGAACAGCGGGCGGAGCCATTGTGATAAGGCAATGCTAGTGATAAGAATGGGGGTGGTAGCCCTCTTATCAGACTAGTCCTACGCACTTAGGCGTAGCGCACCCTGGCCAAGTGCGCTACGGTTCAGGGTGCGCTACGCCTAAGTGCGTAGGACTAGTCAACCGTCGCCCTCGATCCCCATCTCCTCTCAGACACAGATCGATCCCCATCGTCGCAGCGAGCCACGCCGCCGCCGCAGGAGATCAGGAGGAGGAGCAGCGAGCCACGCCGCCGCCGGAGGTCAGGAGGAGGAGCAGGCCCGTGCCAGCGCATCCCAGGAGGAGGAGGTCGCATCCCAGGAGGCCGGAGCAGGCCCGTGCCACCGCCGCCACCGCATCCCAGGAGGAGGAGGTCGCAGTCGCCACGCCAGGAGGAGGGGGTCGCGCTCGTTCCGTGGAGGAGGAGGTCACAGTCGCCGCGCAGTCCGTGAAGGAGAAGGCCCTCATCATCCGCGTGCTCGTCGTCGTCCTTGTCTCGGAGGTGAGCATCACCCTCTCCCCTCTCCCTCCCTCTCCTCTCTCGTTGCATCCAGGAAGATCTGTCAGATGAACTATAGGAAGATCTGTCATCACTTATGATTGCATCAAGCTTACATTTTACTGTTAGAAGCTTTATTGTCTGACTCTTTAGTAAGTTTCAGTTTCTTGGCACTTATGCTAATCACAAGTCAGATGAACAAAGGTACTTGTGAAAGCAGTAGCTGTGAATTCCTTGCCGTGATATTAAGCCTTGTGGTTTTGTGTTGGATGGGTGCTTCCAGTGAAGTTAGAACATCATGAAGTTTGTCTCGTTTGTCGACAGTAAGCTGCTGACGGTGACATATAATCTGCAGACATATATGCAGTCAATTGCACAGTAGCTTTGTTGTAGTACAGAGGCGAGGTCATGACAGAGACGATTAGTGCTATTTTTCTCCTTGTCTTTGACAGAGACTAGGGTTTTGTGTGGAGTCGCATGCAGTGGTGAGGATGCGAGTGGTGTAGGAATCCAAGTCCAGCAGAGGTCTTTGTTCGGTAGCGGATGAGCACATTCGTTTAACCATTAACTAAGCTTGGATTTGCTGGCCTGTAGTAGATGTAGCAATGATAGTTTGGTCTGTTCTGTGGAGTCGCGGTAGTGAGGATGTGGGTTGCTGCAGGGAAGGAAGAACACAAGTCCAGCTGAGTTGAGTGTGAGCTTGTACTGAAAAGAAACAAATAACTGCTGAGAGCATTTTTCAGTTTACACATTCAGTAAGTATGCTTGGGATTTGGTGGACCATATCTGTCTCAGGCTTTATGCTACAACTAGATAGCTAGAGTAGTGTACTTGGTTGCTCCTGTAGCCTGCCAGTTTCATTGCCATTAGTGAGCGTATCATGGATAGCAGCGGGTTGTTCAGTGATCACTAATTTAATCTGTACTTGCAAGTATTACTTGCTTGTTTAAGGTGCTGCTCTCGGCTTCACAAATCTGGATTGTTAATAGATTGTTCAGTGATCATTCTTGTGGTTACCTGTGTTTGTGAATCTTTTTGCAGTGCTATTGAAATCAATAAATGCTAATTTGGAAAACTTTGCTCTTGTAGATCTTTATATGTATGCACTTCCTGTGAGTAAAGCATGAGCCATTGTCACCAGGTTGTGATCCACGGCCCAAAATGTTTGGTTGTCATCCATGAACCAAAAATGTACTCCTCCGATCCATAATAAGTGTCGGTATATTGTTTTTGTCATCATCATTCTGTGTTCTGGGCAAAGCAAATCATACCCAGAGCCTCATACTACAGCTGTGAGAGTAACTGCTGACTCTCACAGTAATGGCCCATGCATGTGCTCTGGATTAGCTAGTAGTTTTAGTGCTGAACCATCTTTAGGCAGTAGGTGTTGCTTGCTTATTTGCTAGCTTATTTGCTTTAGTGATGAAGTGCTCCTGGCGATGAAATGCTAGCTGAAACTGAAACAAGACAGTAGCTAGCTGTGTAATGCTGTGAAATGCTTATTTACTTATTTGCTGAAACTGAAACTGAAACAAGATAGTACTGTGATAAGCTACTACACTTCTTGGTAATTTATCTTTGTTCAAACCTGTGTGTACTATTTGTGCAAACATGTGTGTACCATTTATTGTGTGCTAGCTATGCTGGCCATATATATGCAGGTTCTTGTATGAAATGAGTCCCGATTTTTGCCGAAATGTTGATTAACTTCCGTTTTGGCAGAAATCGGGTACTCCTAGTTTAAGAAAATTAGCAAAGGTCATGCCGGATTTTTCCGTGCATTTAACCAATTATTTGTTTTTTATTAGTGCAAAGATGTGTGACAACGACGAGGCTGGATGTTCTAAGCGCATCAGCGCTGAAGGAGAACTCAGACCTCCGAATAAACAATTGACATTCTGGGAGGCGGCCCAGCGTCTAGAAGACGATGAAGAATACCATCCCCAGGAGAGCGAGGATGATGAGATGGAAGACGCGGAGGAAGAAGCCGAAGGAACGGCGGACGATGAAACCACTGATGGCGGCGAGGGCATAGGGAGTGGTAGCAACCCTACTAAGAAGAAGAAGAAGCCGAAGGACGGGTGCCTGAACACGGTCGGCACGGTCAGGGAGGAAATTACCGAAGTGAGCCCATCAGGGGTTCCTTTGGAGCCCGCCCTTGTCGTCAAAGGGTACGGTGGGAAAGTGGCGGCGATCACCCGGACAACCATCTCGATCAACATCGAGAATCTCTGGCATAAAGATAATGGCCACTTGCGCAAACTCCTCTTCGAGAAGCTGCACGCAAGATACAAGTTCCCCGCTAAGTATCAGAACACAAATTATCATGGGAACGAAGTAAACAAATCCGCCCTCACAAAGATGAGCACCGCCCTGGCCAGCTGGAGAACCCGGATAAAGAAGAAGATCTATAAAGAAGGCAAAAGTCTCGAGGAGATCCAGAAGATTGACCCGCAAATCACCGAAGATCAGTTCCGGGAGTTCAAGGAGAGGTGTGAATCCGAAAGAGCCCTGGCCAATAGTAATCGGGGAAAGGTGCTGCAGGCGATGAATATAGGTCATCACCATCTCGGATCTGGTGGATACAGAACCGCGGAGGCCAAATGGAATAAGGAGGACGAAGAGTATAGATCCAAGGGGATAGAAAACCCCTTTGCCAAATTCGAACCCGGGCAGGTTCGAAACTTCATCAGGGCCCGTTACCATGTGGACCCAAAAACCAAACAACTCACCGCGGATCCTGCGGTGAAGGAAGTCGAGGAAATTGTGGTAAGTATAATCTAATTACCGCGGATCAACACGATTGCAATCTAATCGGTGATCTAAATGATTCACTGTTACTTCTTCTGCAGGAGGAGGAAATTGTTGCTAGTCATGGATCCCAGGGTTCCTCATCCCAGGGGTCGACGGCGGCCACCCGGTGGGATAACCCTTTTAACAGGGCGATGAACCGGGCCAAGAAAATAGAGCCGGTTACGAAGAAGCCGTCGTCGGCTGGCCGTCTGGCCGGCCTCGGGGGTAAGAATTGGGTGGATCATTTTGGTCCACCGCCGAGGACGCATGTGGCGCCGTCGGGAAGGAGCGAGGAGGAAAACCGAGAGGTTCAAGAACTTAAGGCACAAGTGGCGCGGATCCCGCAGATCGTCCAAGACAACCTGGCAATCACCCTCACGTCCTTCCTGCCTACCTTGGTGGAGTCAATAGCGAACTGGAGTGCGGGTGGTCGAGTAGGGCCGTGCCCGATTCCAAGCATGGTCAGCAGCCACTCGAACAACGCGGCGCCGACGAATCAGGTGAACTACGTGTTCGTGACTCCGCCCGCTAGCACCGCGGCGCCGCAAGTGTTGGTGCCCCCCTGCCATCGTCGTGGCGGCACCGAAGCTCCAAGCACCCGTCGGTAGGGAGAATACACCGGCGGCCAGCACCGCGCCATCAAGCAGCCCTTCCGTCTCTTGCACGCCCGTCGCCGTATGCGGTGCATCGACATGAGCCGATCTCGACGCCATCACGGTAAACAAATTGCTTTAATTACCGCCTTATTTCATGCCATCTATATATTACTCTTATGGCATCTCGCTCTGACGACGTCGTACATGTTTTCCGCAGACGGATGTTCCTTGCACTCTCTTATGCTACGTGAACAACGAGCTGAGGGATGTTGCCAAGGGTACCATCGTTCAACCCTTGCAGCACACGTTCCACTCAAAGCCGATGCCAGATAGCGTGCACAGGGTTAAAATTAGTCGGGTGCTAAGGGGCTGCGACGACCTGGAACCTCCCATTCAACCCCAGGAGCGGATGAAGAAGAGTCGTATGTCCTCAGAAGTTGCTTCGGCTTATTCTTGCTATGGCCAAAGATCATGATCCGTTTGGGGACGGCGGGGGCCATCACGCCACAGACAACAGCACCGCCTGTCGTGCCAGCGACAAGCGGTGGCAAGGCCCCCTTACCGCCCTCGCCGTCACCTCCACGCGGTGGGTCGGATGATCATGTTGATGATATGCACATGGCGCAGGATCCGGCCGAGGACGACGAAGACTGGAATGATCACTTCTTCAGCACTCAGTTTGGCAACGAAGAAGACCTAGCTGGTGGCCCCACAGAGAAAGCCACTATCACCAAGCGTCTGTTTGGTTCTCAGGAGACGCCTCCAGCTTGCGCCTTTACAGAGTCAGCTGATACAACCAACCAACCCTTTATTCTAAGCCCTGACACACTACATAGGGCGGCCGGTGCTCATATTGCGGTGCCTGCCCGCTCTCCAAAAGGAAAAAAGGGCAGGAAAAGAAAATCTAGCAGCTCGAGCCAGCCGGTGGCGTCAACAACTGTGAATCCGATCAGGTTTCGGGACGGGCCACCAAGACCCGAGGGTATTATGTGGAGGATTCATGTGGCAGGTGAGCCCATGCTACCTAAGAATTTGCGGAAGCTCGCCAGTTCGGAACTGCAGAGTGTGCATGACGGCGTGCTGACGATAGAGAGACGCCTTCTATCGGAGAAAGATCCCTCGCATCCGATATTCGTGGTTAAGGTGCCACCAGGATTGGGCTTCGTCGACACTGCCCCCGCGGATCTGTTCTTCCTGCGGTTCGAGGACATCTTCAATATGTTCCACCTATACCCGCTGCACTATACCATGGTCTGTCTCTTTTCTCTCAGCCTGACCATGCAGATCATTAGAGAGAACACACCGGGCATCGCTATAGTGGACCCCTACTACATGCGTGACGGCTGCTTGGGTTCCCCCGCCGAACGACGTATCGTGGCCTCGTACCTAAAAATAATCCTCGTGGCGAACAAGACAAAGGAATACATTCTCGTGCCTTACTTTCCCGAGTAAGTCGTTATTCACTCGCCACCGTCGATTGGCTTTATTAGATCATCATCATTCTTTTTCCAACACATTCCATTTGAATTTTTTGCGCAGAGATGAACACTGCACGCTCATCTCCTTATCGCCGAAGCATTCCCACGCCACGTATTTCGACTCGGGGAGTCTAGAAAAGAAGAAAAACTACGACAAGATCAAGGAAGTTCTGGATGATGCTCTCACTGGCTTTGCCTCGACGGAAGGCACCAGCTTCGTGCGTAAGAAGGTCAAGTTCGGCAGGCACGTCTTCAACCACGTAACGGAGTTCCCCTGCGTGAAGCAGCCGGAAAACAGTAAGAAGGAAGCCTACTACGCACTCCATCACATTAGGGCGTTCCTACTTGACCAGCAGAATTCTACGCTGCCAGATCATCTCAAACAGTGGGCCGAAGCAAAGGCCAAGATCAATGATTCGGATATTAGACAAGAGATGTATCGCATCCAGCAGCAGTTTGGGGCAATCATCTTTCGTGATGTCATGACTTCGGGGGGGGGGGATCTTCTACGGAGGAAATATCCCGAATAACCGTGACATAGAAGATCGCCTAGAGATGCAGGGTGACTATAGGAAGTTCATGACGAGACAAGGCGTCCTCCCGTTCCCTAAGCCGAGCCAGAAGGCTTGATGTTGGCCTAGTTGTAGTTACAAACTATAGATGACCTTTGTGTGTGTGTGTGGACGACAAGTGAACTTATTTTGCTTATTATTATTATATATCAATCAATGCTTGGTTTTTTTGCTTACTCTTTGGTCCTTTGCTCAATTTGGTCCTTCTTTTTTCTTTACTCTTTTTTCGAGAATAATGCCGATGATTGAAAGTCGTGGCACACTATATATGTGAATGTGCTACGATGGGACTGTGAGCCTTGTGATATGCACAAGTCCAGGTCTTGTGCATCCTACTTGGCTCACCGTTCCATCGTAGCATATTCCTGTGTCCAACGACCTATGTATATATATGGGGCATTCTTTTCGAGTTATTTTTGTCTTTTTCGAGAATATGCCGATGATTGAAATGTCGTGGCAGAATATATATGTGAATGTGCTATGACGGGATAGTTAGCCTTGTGATATGCACAAGTCCAGGAATTGTGCATCCTACTTGGCTAACTGTTCCGTCATAGCATATTCCTGTGTCCAACGACCTAGCTAGTTATATATGAGGCATTCTTTTCGAGCTACTTTGGTCTTTTTCGAGAATAATGCCGATGATTGAAATGTCGTAGCACACTATATATGTGAATATGCTACGATGGGATTGTACGCCTTGTGCTATGCACAAGTCCAGGTGTTGTGCATCCTACTTGGCGTACGGTTCCATCGTAGCATATTCCTGTGTCCAACGACCTATGTATATATATGAGGCATGCTTTTTGAGTTACTTTGGTCTTTTTCGAGAATAATGCCGATGATTGAAATGTCGTGGCACACTATATGTGAATGTGCTGCGATGGGATTGTTCGCCTTGTGCTATGCACAGGACCAGGTGTTGTGCATCCTACTTGGCGAACAGTTCCATCGTAGCATATTCCTGTGTCGAACAACCTAGTTATATATGAGGCATGCTTTCTGAGTTTGGTCTTTTTGATTTAGGAGTACTTTCTATAAGTTTATCTTCATATGCGACTTTAATTATATATGTTTTTTTCAATAGTCGGTTAATTATTATTGTCAACTTATAGATGACGTGGTATGTCGTGTACAAGGGACGGGTTCCCGGAGTCTACGATGACTGGGAAGACTGCCGGAGACAGGTGCACCGTTTCAGCGGCAATAGCTACAAAGGGTACAACACTATGGCGGAGGCGGAAGCTAGATACACGTGCTATCTAGCGGGAGTTAGGACAAGGAACCGTATGAAGACCTACACCTTCGTCGCGGTGGTGATCATGCTTATCTTTTTTGGTTATTTATCCCACGTTTGTGTCTAGCTAGCTAGTTTAGATGTCTAGGCGAGCTTCCGAGCTCTAACTTGTTCGATCGACACATGTATTAGCATGTCACCAACTACTACTTTGTAACATGATCGAAACAATGTAACTTAGAGTATGTATTCATGTATGAGACTTATCTATATGTATTTGTTTCAATCTTGTTTTTCATATTGAGTATTTATATATATAATTGTATATCTTGTATCTATGTGTATATATCTGCTGTAATATTGTATATAATCTGTATTGCATATAATCTGGCTCGGAAATTAAAAAAAAACAAAAAATACATCTGTGGCGCACATGGTCTACCTTCTGTGGCGCACTACACCTAAAGCGCACTATGGAAGTTTAGTGGAGCACTAGGTAGTGCGCCACAGAAGATCCCAGGGGTAGCGCACCATGCCAAACTTCTGTGGCGCACTAGGAGGTGCGCTACGTCTATCTCTACACAACCGTGGCGCACTAGGCAGTGCGCCACGGCTGAGAGATAGCCGTAGCGCAAGGCCCGTGGCGCACTGCTAGTGCGCCATGGATGGGCATTTCTGGTGCGTCACTAACGGCCTATTTCCTAGTAGTGACAACCGAGACTAGAGCTCGTCTAATTGATTTACACCAAGATCATTACAACAGATACTGTCATTTTGTGTCTATCCACGATTACACGAAGGTCTATCTACGTTGTACTCTCCTTTTGAGTTTATGACGTCCCTGAGCAAAAATCCTGACAACTCCTCTTGAATTGCTAGTAGGCGTTCATGTGGTAGGAGCTTATCCCGCATCGCATCCAACTATATATAAAGAAGTAGATCATTATGAATGAAACTCAACAAAAACTATGGTATTGAATAAATTGCGAATATATTGTTTACATACTTGAAGAAAGTCTGTGACCTGCTCCATACACCCATCAATAAACCCGCATACGTAATATCCAAATAAATTAGTCCCCTGTGGCTGCGTCGCACACTTTTTGATCGAGAATATAATTCAATCAGATAATAATCAAGCATGATAATTGTAAGAATGATAATTGTAATATCCACATAAATTAGTCCCCTAGCTCTCGTACTACTTACCGAGACCGTACGAAAAGTGAGCTCCTCACGCCATTCACCTTGAACCTCCTTCGTGAACCTTTTCCAAACCCTGTCCGGCAAAAAAGAAATGAATGAGTTATTAATTAGTTTACATCTCAGAGAATGAACGAAAGAGACATATATAGTGATTGAAATTACTTTTGAAGGCAATCAATTATGTTGCGGTAGTCTTCCATCGGCTTCTTTAACGAGTCCGAGATTTCAACTTTTGCACGGTCAACGTCAATGTTTAGAAGAATCTAGTGGAAGTTGCGCACGTTTATATACACTTAACATCGAGTAAACAAAAAATGAATGTGTACAAGACAGTAAGACTCTTACCCATAGTTGTAAGGAAATAGTATTTGTGTCTTGTAATGTTGCTCCATTAAAAACATTAGCAAGTTATCCTCCGTTTCCTCGAGGTTATTTATTAGCGTATGTCCATTAACTCTGTTTGGGTCAACGAACCCAATGCTGTAGATTGACTTTCTTCTACATTCTTGAATCTTCATTCTGCATATATAATAGCATACAAAAGGAGCTATAGTGAGGATAACGACAGGAAATGAATTGAACGATCTGAGTTAGTGACTTAATTACTTACAAACAATATATGCCGAGGAGGGACTTGTCGAGGGCGTCTAGGTTGAATAACTGAAATAGTTCACAAAGTTCAATGGAGATATCGTCTGGATGGAAGTAATCCTCTCCAACTTTACATAGGAGAAATTGTCTCCCTTCCTTTGTGATTTTCAAGTACCAGATATGCAACAGTCGCATATTTGTTGGCAGATCATCGAATACCTCATCGCTGACCAGAGGCTCCCCGTAGACAAATTTTCGTGCTATTGGTCCCTTGGCGACATTATCTCCGCCGGCTAGAAGTGCTTCGACCGGCACGTTACATTCCTTGGCTAATTTAATAGCTATGTACATATCTATTCCACCTTGTGTGGGCTGGGGTAACACCTTGAGCGGGGCAATGGATTGTTTTGCCTGTTTGCCGAGCTGGGCAACTTCTTTTGATTTTCTCCCACTTGCAGTACTGCTTGATGACTTCTCTTTTAGTGTCTTCGTAAGACAGCGTGTATAGTCATCTTTCCTATTTAACACATGTTGGGGTGGTTGATCAAGGAATGCCTTGAAGTGCTTCTTGACTTTTGGATCAACTAGCACCTGTGGCTCGGGTTGTTTTGGTGCAAAATGGGCCTTCGCTTCGTCCCGGGAGATCACCACGCTTTCCTCATCAGTCCGGTGATAAGCTAACTTGGGAGGAGACGGCGGTACTCTTGGGAGGGGATCTTGTCGTTTTCGGCGTCGGGTCTCCCTCGATGTAGCGATGTTATTCTTCCGCTTTCTTCCCTTTGATTCAGTGGGCGGAGGCGGAGGCGCCGGAGATGGAGATGCAGTCGCGCTGCGATCCCTCTCAGGAAGGGGTGGACTATATTTTCTTGGTGGAGACGGTGGACTCGGAGGTAATGGTGGCCTTGGAGGTGATGGATTGCTTCTCGGAGGAGAAGATTTCCTTGGCGCCCAGCCTGGAAACACGATGTGTTGTTTTTTCCAAAGAATGATCCCACCCTCCACTTCTCCAAGTGTTTTCTCCCCTTCGCCTGCAGGGATGTCAAGCTCAAGTGATCGATATGTCAGTTCAACTTCATCCACACCGACACGAGCATAGCCAGCTGGAATCTGACTTCCATGGTAGGTCGCTTCTGGTGGACAAGGTAAAGAAAAGACGAGCGCGACCTTCATAGAAATGTTCTTCACTGTGACATGTAGCTCACAACCTGTCCTTGCCTCGACTTCATCCACGGGGTAGTGAACCATCGTTGCACCGGCCGTATCATCTATCACCGGTGCATTATTGTCCATCAACATTGGATTATTAGCTTGTACCTCCATGGAAGCCACGCTGCTTCTCCGCTGAGATGGGCCCACCGGACTGTCAAACGCAGGATCTTGCTGTCGGGCCAGTACTCTAAGTTCATTAATCTGCTCCTGCTGCAGCTTGAACATGGCTTGAAATTCCTCGTTCCTTTTTTCAACCGCCTCCAACCGCGCTGCCTCCTCCGCCTTCTGCCAGTTCGTTTTTCTGGATCGGCTTCTATAAGTGTCGATGTCAGCGGTAAACCCTGTCTTCCATGGAACAGATGGGCCAAAGGCTCGTGTTCGTCCGACTTTTTCAGGATTCCCGAGGGCATATGTCAGCTCATCGTTCTCTCTGTCGGGAATGAACTTTCCATCTTTTCTCAGTTGTATCACTTTAACAAGTTCATCTTTGGGTTTAGTAATGGCCTCCTTTCTAACAATAATCTCCCCGGTTTCAGTGTCATACGATCCCCCATGCCCAAGGAGCCAATTTTTTGACCTCACGGGCCACTTATTTGTAGCTGGCGTGACCCCTTTTTTACGCATTTCTTCCTCGGTTTTTTCCCACTTCGGCGCGGCCGTCTTGTAGCCACTTGTCCCCATAGTATGGTGATATTTCTTTTTGGCCGCATTTATCTTATTCTTTTCTGACTTGGCCGTAGCTGCTTCTGATTCCTTGTATTTCACAAATGGGGTCCAATTATCCCGCTGCTTCTCCAGCGGGCCAGTGAATGGCGGAGTCAGCCCCTTCATGGCAAAGTTGTTGTACAATCTTTTCTTCCAGTCCTTGAACTGTCCGCCCATCTTCTTAAGGGCCCACTTTCTGACTTGCAACCTCAATGCCTCAGTGAGTTCAGGAGTGTCCAATTCAGGCAGAGAGAAGTGTGCCATGAGTGAATTCCAAAGACCGTCTTTGGCTCTGTCATCGACAACAGTTTCTCCAACTCGATCACTTTTCTTTCCTAGCTTATTCCACTTCTGAGTAGTGATCGGGATGGCGTCCCTGACTATCACTCCGCATTGGTATACAAATACACTTGCGGCCTCTTTCGGCTCCAAAGGTTCGCCGAACTCAGACACTAGATCAATGGTGAAACGCATACCATCGGCCAACTTTTTGGTCGGGCCTCGTTTCCTTGTAGAAGATTCGCCCGATGCGGAGGTCTAAGAGAAGAAACAGTCGTTAGTACATATATATATATATGAATCAACTAATGCATCTACTAGCTCGTGATCAGCAGAGGCTTTATATACCTCGCCGGTCTTTGCTATGGTGGTGTCTCCACCGTCAGTTCCACCATCGTCTCCACCAAAGAATTCGTCATAGTCGTCTCTTCCGTCGGCTTCATCCAAGTTGAGGTATTGGGAGCCATCATCATATCCATCATCGTCTGCTCCATCCTAATGGTAACCTCATGTACCCTCATCTATCATGTTGTACATTATGTGCTCTTCGTTGTCTCTACCGTCCATAATTTAACTAATACATAAGAAAGATAAAACCATTTTTCTTAATGCGATAAAATAAAGGAAGATAAAGTAATCCAGCTTAAACAATGTTATAAAGAAATATAAAGTACCAATTAAACAACAATACATCTCGAATAATCCAGCTAGTACAACAATATAGTACCAATTAAACAATAATACAACCCTATTACACATCTAGCTAGCTCAGAGAAGACGTCGAGCCCCGGCTACTGAGCCGCGGGAGGTGTGCACCCAAAGTGTAGGAACCACCACCGGAGAATATCTCGGGTAAGGTGCCTGAAGAAGCTAGCAGGTATTGGCGTCCCGGACTCCTAAAATGTGCATGTAGCGCCGGACGTGCTCGTCATCCTCCCTGACATGACGTTGTACCACCTCGTCGGGGGCTGGCTCCCTCTGGATCGCACCTGGACCACTCGGCCCCCACCACAGAAGATCCGGGTCGACGACGACACCCGGATTCCTCATGAGACGATGTCCCCCGGCTGGTAGCACCTCCTAGTGCCAGCCCGGCGGAGCCGAGCCCCGTGGATGCCCGGTGACACTGTCTAGTAGCGCTCCGGGGGTCACGCCGAGTGAACGAGGATGAGGAATCGGCATATTCCTAAACAGTAAATTAAACCTATATACTTTAAAATGATGAAAATAAATAGTATCAACTAAAATAAACTATATTAAACACTAACTAAATTCAACTAAAATAAACTATATTAAACACTAACTAAAATCCTAAAATTCACTAACTAAGAAAAATTCATTAACTAAAATAAACTATATCACACTAACTAAATTACACTAACAAAATAAAATATATTAAACACTAACTAAAATATCCCTAACTAATTAACCCTAAAATACACTAACAAAATTATATACACTAACTAATTAACACTAACAAAATTAACACGTACTACTAAACTAGAGCTTACCGCGGGGAGGGGCGGCTCCGGTGGTGGTGGACGGTGCGGGCGGCGCGGTGGGCTCCGGTGAGGACAGCGCGGGCGGTCGGCGACGTGCTGGGGAAGGGGCGGAGCGCCGGAGCGGGACGACACGGGGCGTGGTCGACACGGGCGCGGGCGGCACGGGCTCGAGCGGCGCGGTGGTTGGCGGCGCGGCGGCGAGAAGGCGCGGCGCGAGGAGGAAGACGGCGGCGCGGGGTCGATCTGTGCGCTCCGGTTCGGTGCACGAACCGGGGCGCACGGAGTGGGTATTTATACCCATCCCCCCTTTAGCCCCTGTTGGTAGCACAAACCGGGGCTAAAGGGTTTTCGGTGCGCCGCGTTTCGCGCGCAGCCCCACACCCCTTTATCCAGGGCTAAAGGTCGTTTTTTAAAAGCTTTTTCAAACCTCTTTAAAAACCTTTTTTAAATTAATTATTATATGCCTGTTTAAAACTTTTTTCAAAAACCTTTTTTAAAACCCTTTTTCAAAACCTTTTATAAAAACCTTTTTTTAAAAAAACCTTTTTTAAAACCTTTTTTTAAAACCTTTTTTAAAAACCTTTGTCAAAACCTTTTTAAAAACCTTTTTTGAATTTTTTGCCGTTTCGAACTTAGGTCAAAACGGTGTGCGTGAAGATAGGGGATGAGAATGTTAAAACTTGCATTGGATCTCTGAAAAAACGACATATTGTGAGTCTAAAAATGATTTTTTTCAAAAAATCACGGACGTTAGATCATGTACTTGTAGTTCAAACCGGACCCACTTCCTACCGATTCGGCAAACATTTGTCTTTTTCACCCGGGAAGGACAGAAAGGTTTGAGATCCCCCTGTTGGGATTCACGTAACATGGTCTACTATTTTAGAAAAATGGGATGGTAGCATTCTGTATCTGCATTTTGATGGCTGCTTCACAAAACGACATGTTTTTTTGCGCTCGGAAAATGGAAAATGGCTTTTCCAAGCGACGAAAAGGAAAACTTCCTCCTGCAACATTGTTCTACATCCCAATATACATATGCATGCACAATATAGGCACCGTATCACAAACTATGCCACGATTCAACACATAACATCTGTCTCTTGGACCGAAAGCCATGAAACCTCGAACATGATAGGTCATTTTGTGAAGGTTTTTTGGAGACATAATCTGTATTCCAAGTTTGATATTTTTCCTTGCAACTATGTCACATAATATCACACCACGCGAAGGATTTATATTGTTCAGACCTTTTTTGAATTTTTTATGCCCGTTTTGAATTTTTTGCCGTTTCGAACTTTGGTCAAAACGGCGTGCGTGAATATACGGGATGAGAATGTTAGAACTTGCATTGGATCTCTGAAAAAACGACATATTGTGAGTCTAAAAATGGTTTTTTTTTTAAATCACGGACGTTAGATCATGTACCTGTAGTTCAAACCGGACCCACTTCCTACCGAAACGGCAGACATTTGTCTTTTTCACTCGGGAAGGATAGAAAGGTTTGAGATCCCCCGGTTGGGATATAGTTCATGTAACATGGTCTACTATTTTAGAAAAATGGGATGGTAGCATTCTGTAATTGCATTTTGGTGGCTGCTTCACAAAACGACCTGTCTTTTTGCGCTCGGAAAATGGAAAATGGCTTTTCCGAGCGACGAAAAGGAAAACTTCCTCCTGCAACATTGTTCTACATCCCAATATAAACATGCATGCACAATATGGGCACTGTATCACAAACTATGCCGCAATTCAACACATAACATTGGTCTCTTGGACCGAAAGCCATGAAACCTCGAACATGATAGGTCATTTTGTGAAGGTTTTTTGGAGACATAATCAGTATACCAAGTCTGATATTTTTCTTTACAACTATGTCACATAATATCACACCACGCAAAGGATTTACATTGTTCGGACCTTTTTTGAATTTTTATGCCCGTTTTGAATTTTTCGCCATTTCGAACTTAGGTCAAAACGGCGTGCGTGAAGATAGGGGATGAGAATGTTAGAACTTGCATTGGATCTCTGAAAAAACGACATATTGTGAGTCTAAAAATGATTTTTTCAAAAAATCACGGACGTTAGATCATGTACCTGTAGTTCAAACCGGACTCACTTCCTACCGATTCGGCAGACATTTGCCTTTTTCACCCGGAAAGGACAGAAAGGTTTGAGATCCCCTGGTTTGGACATAGTTCACATAACATGGTCTGCTATTTTATAAAAATGGGATGGTAGCATTCTGTAACTGCATTTTGGTGGCTGCTTCACAAAACGACCCGTCTTTTTGCGCTCGGAAAATGGAAAATGGCTTTTTCGAGTGACGAAAAGGAAAACTTCCTCCCGCAACATTGTTCTACATCCCAATATACACATGCATGCACAATATGGGCATCGTATCACAAACTATGCCGCGATTCAACACATAACATCCGTCTGTTGGACCGAAAGCCATGAAACCTCGAACATGATAGGTGTCTTGGACCATCACTTCCCGCCCTTTCCCTCTGAACGGTGCTTTTAGTCCTGGTTGTAGCCACTAACCGGGACTAAAGATATTTCCCGCCATATCCCACCCCTTCCCGCCATGTTTTCCCGCCCTTTCCCTCTAAACGGTGTTTTTAGTCCCGGTTGTAGCCACTAACCGGGACTAAAGATATTTCCCGCCATAGCCCACCGTTTCCCGCCATGTTTTCCAGCACTTTCCATCTATATATAGGCCGACCACGCCATGGCTATCCATACATCCACACCTTCCTCTCTCACAACTATGGACAGTGCCTACTGGGCCATTCTGACCCTCGAGGAGACCCAGGCGTTGTGGGCCTCCAACTACCCTTGCCCGCCGGGCTACCGGTCGGCCGTCGGCTGGATGCTGAGAGCTGGAGGGGTTCCTGTCCCTCCTGTGCCTCAAGGCTCTGCCCGACAGGCGGCCATCACGAACCACTTCTACCACGAGCTCACGCCGGAGCAGCGGATGGATCCCCAGTGGGATCCCGACAACTATCACACCTGGAATGCCTTCTTTGCTAACCGACGAGAAAGGGAGCTCGCCAGGTACGAGGGTGATCGCCCTCCCCCGGTGAACCACAATGAAGCCGGTCGGCGTCTGTGGTGGGTGAACCGTACTATCATCGGCGTGATGCGCTACATCGCCGGGGGAGACCATCCTCGCCTGCGGTGCCTACAAGTCTACCCGCCATAGAGCCACAAGAAGTCCCCTCCCCCGCCCGGCAGTAGCGGCATCGTCTTCTAGGAGACTCCTCCCCCGCCCGCCGTGAATCCGAGGCCAGAGTGGCAGGTGCCCCCGGTATATGCCATGGCTAGGCTGAGGATCTCTGGAGTGGCAGGTGACGATGATGATGATGACGATGACGAAGAAGACCATGAAGCTGTGTACTATAGGAATAGGCATGATTATGCCTAAAGGGGGTGGATTTAGTCCTCAGTGTTAGCTAGTCCCGGTTTGTCCCGGTTTTTAATATTAATAAATGTCTAAGTGTTACCTAGTCTACAGTTTTGGTACCTGCCTACAGCAATCTCAGAAATTCCTTTATTAACCATGGAGCATCTTCCTTTAATAAAATGAAAAATAGGATTAATTCACAAAAGGTTTAATACATTACATCACCAACATCCACATCTAGTGTTTTGGTTCTCTTCTTGTCCGTAACCATGGAGCATCTTCCTTATTTAGTGATATGCTTGGGTCAATTTTCTGACATGTCTGTCTTGTCCTTAACTCCCACCATGTTTCTTTTTCCTGAAAGAACTATGTGGCGCTTTGGCTCATCGTATGATATTATATTCTTTTGCTTATCTTTCCTTTTTCTCGATCTAGTACACATGTCCTTCACATAGAAAACTTGAGCCACATCATTGTCAAGGACGAATGGTTCGTCTCCGTACGCAAGATTATTGAGATCCACTGTTGTCATTCCGTACAGCTGGTCTACCGTTACCCCACCTCATGTCATCTTGACCCATTTGCATCGAAATAATGGGACCTTGAAATTAGGACCATAGTCAAGTTCCCATATGTCCTCTATGTAACCATAATATGTGTCCTTTTCCCCATTCTTGTCCATTGCATCAAATCGGACACAACTGTTTTTCGCAGGTTGAACTAGGTATGCAAAGATACCGACGATCAAAACCTCAGATAAGTAAACTATCGTGAGACAAAGGGAAATTGGTGTCGTATGTAAGTGGTTCATTCGATCACAAAGTAATCGTAGAAATATGTGGGAGCCATATGAATTTCCAGATTCCTCTATTGGTTATTGATCGGAGAAGTGTCTCGGTCATGTCCGCATAATTCACGAACCGTAGGGAGACACACTTAAGGATTCAATGTTGTTGAGTAGTTATGGAATGATGAGTAAGAGACCGAATGTTGTTCGGAGTCTCGGATGGGATACAGGATATCACGAGGAGATCCGAAATGGTCTGGAGAATAATATTCATATAAGGAAAGTCCTATTTCGGAGTTGGGGAATGATTCCGGTGTTTTCACCGGGAATGTTCTAGAAGGGTCCAGAAGGTCCGGCACTCCGGAGGGGAAGGGTACATGAATGTGTCATAACAAGTTGGAATGGTTGCATCATGTACTAGGTGTCATCGCTGAGCAAAATGAAGGGATAAATCAAATCCTAGTTTGAAAAGTCAAACGCCAATTTGAAAAGTCAAACGGCAAGTTTGCTTGGTGGAGGGAGAGTAGGAAACCTACTTAGGGAGGAAGTCCTACTCCCTCCACCCGCCGGCCAAGGAGGAGGAGTTGGAGGAGGACTCCCTCCTCCCAACCGCGCCTCCCTCCCACCTATAAAAGGAGGGGCAGGGGTGCCCCTCTTCCCTACACCTCTCTCCTCTAAACCCTAGCCCTAGCCGCCGGCCTCCACCAAATCGCCGCCTCCCCTAGGGTTTGCCTAGCCGCCGAGTTGGGGCCCTCCACTTGCCCTAACCGCCGGCCTAGCACTCTCTCCTTGGTGCCTCTAAACCCTAGATCGCCAAGTCCTCTCTCATAGTCCACCATACTCGCTCCGGCTTAAGGCGAAGCCCTGCGAGATCTCCCCTCTACTTCCGGTACCACGCCGTCGTGCTGCCGGAATCGCGAGGAGAGTGCTACAACATCTGCTGCCTGCTAGAACAAGGGAGAGGAAGGTCTTCATCGAGTACCGAACGTGTGACCGACTGCGGGAGCGCTGCCGGAACGCGGCGCCGGAAGGATCGTCTACACGATCTTGAGATCGGCAAGTGTACGACTACATCACCCACGAGAATCTGCTCTCGTTAACCGCTTTGGATCTTCGAGGGTTAGTATTCCATAGATTCGTTGCTACAATCTAGTAGATAGATCTTGTCTTGATCATAGATTAGATCTTGATTGTGTGTTCATGCGGTAGAATTTTTTTTGTTTTTCATGCTACGAACCCCTACAGTGGTATCAGAGCCGTGTCTATATGTAGATCTGTTGCACGAGTAGAACACAATGGTCATTGTGGGCGTTGATGTTTTTGTTGTCGATTGCTTCTTGTGTACTTTGCATCTTGCGGGATGGTGGGATGAAGCGGCCCGGTCTAACCTTACATGACATCATTCATGAGACTTGCTCCACGCTTGACATGCAACCTGTATTGCATAAGTGGCTTTGCGGGTGCCTGTTTCTCCCAACATAGTTAAGATTCAGTTTACAACAGGTGATTGACAATACTAGTATCAATGTTGTGGTTCTTATTCGTAAGTTAGAACGACACTTATTGAAAGCCCCAAACCACGTAAAACATGCAAAGAAAATTAGAGGCGTCTAACTTTGTTTTGCAGGGGTGTGCTGTGATGTGATATGGCCATGATTGTGATTATATATGATGTATGCAATGTTCCTTATTGTAAGTTGGCAACCGGAAGGAGCCATATGGTTGTTTCCATTAAGTCCTTCGTGTCTATTATTCAAAGTAGTTGTAATAGTTGATGCTGATGGAAGACAACCATGAAGTGGCGCCATTGACCTTGACGCCACACCGGTGATGATGGAGATCATGTCCGTGCTTGAAGATGGAGATCGGAAGCACAAGAAGAAAGGCCATATCATATCACATATTATGAATTGCATGTGATGTTAATCCTTTTATGCATCTTGTATTGCTTAGTTCACGACGGTAGCATTATAAGATGATCCCTCAAGCACACAAATTTTAAGTTTTAAAGTGTTCATCCTTAGTAAGCACCGTTGCTAAAGCTCGTTGTTTCGAAGCATGTAACACCCTCAGAATCGGCCCTATGCAAGTTTCAAAGATCCCCGCCAAACCCGCATAGAAACGATTCGAAGGTGCCCACCAGGCACTTTCGTGCGGGTGGAAAACGAAGTAATACCATTACACAATAGTCCACGATGGAACCCACAGAACAGATATATACAACAACGACTCAAAGAGTCAAAAATACAGATATACAATACAAAGATCCAAATCACCTAGAAAACGATACAGCGTCCGAGTACGGACAAGATGCAAATTGAGCTAAGAGCCCTGAAGAATAACCAATGGCGTCCATAACCCTGCCCAGGCCAAGCCGGAAGGGTAACCCTGCTAACGACGTCGATCTCAAAACCTGCTAAGAAACAAAGGGGTGCCGACAAAGGGCAAAGGAAAAAGAGAGCGGTCAGTACTGAGGCCAGTACACGGCGAGGCTAGAATTCGGCGGTCCTCGCCTACATAGGTATGGTGGACTGAAGCGGCAGCGCAACATGCACTAAACACCCTATAGAGACTCGATATAGCTGTCGGCTATCAGAAAGGGATAAGAAAGACCTATTTGGAACCGACCTGATACTACCACCAAACATACCCATCCTGGTATTTCCCCCTCGAGACCAAACGAGGAAGTCAACCGAGGAACTCACACCGTTGGCAGTTTTATTTATTCAGTTATCGTTGCAGCAATTACTAGTCAGGTATAGATAGTCATCCTGATAGAATAAGCAGTGGGTACTTTTAGTTAACCATTCCGTTGTAGTTGCAACACTTACTAGTCAGATACAATTAGCATGAGATATCCCAAACCCAACAGTTGTTGGTACTTTTATTTAGCCATTCCGTTGTAGTGAAGCTGATTACTAGTCATATCGGATACAAGTCAAATTATAACAGTAAACTTTAGTTATAGTTGTCTATGATCGAGAACTGTGCTCCAAGTCGTCCATAACCGCGGACACGGCTTCTCGAAAAGATTTAACCCTGCAGGGGTGCACCAAAGTTTCCACACGCACCTACACCCTTGTTGTCAGATCAGGTAGGTACAAGATCACAAAACATACACCCAACGATATGTCGACGGGGTTTCGGACAGGACGTTTCCCAGACCCAAAGCAAGCACGGGGGGGCCACCCCACTAAGCTACCCGCAACGAAGTCGGCCGGTCTCCGAGATGGACTCAGGGTTTGTGTAGACGGCTGTAAACGACTGGGAACCCGAAAGTGTGACTGGGCTTGTCGATACAGCGAAAACGTGTCACGATCCTAAAAAGTACAGGTGCTCCTCGCACAATCGTAAATAAAGCAGTAAAGCATGGCATAAGTACAGGATAGTAATAAAGCCCCAAACTACTTTGTGGCCCCCAGTACAGTACTTGGAATCAGGTACTAAATCGATGGGGGTGCCCATACACCCCACCTGTGGTTAGCGCGCTCGATCTCGGAACAGCTGTCAAGAACTCGGGGTCCTACGGGACACAAGTGGACGGTTAACAACCAAATAACATCTATTGCCCACCTGTGCCTCTGCATTTACCTACTTCAATTTTAGTTATTAAACGATAATTGAATTAAACGATAATTAAAGCCATGATCATCTCCGACTTTGAACATGCGGCAATACTCCAACAACTGTGGTACTGGACGACACGCAACAGCACTTGAGCAAGCGACTACGACGCGCAAGTCCAACTATCTACCAAACAACAGGTAATAGGATGTGTCCAAGGCAATATAAGGCTGCAAGGGATATCACGGGTACGAAAACTAGAGCATCGCAACACAGATAGCAATAGATCAATAGGGGGAAGTAAATACTATAAAAGTAAGATAGGTATAAAGGGGGAGATGCTCGCCTGAAAACATTGTCGAAGGTTCATCCGAAGATCGGGTCGACACTCGCATCAACTCAACGGCCTTATCCACGAAGAAGCAAAAACACTAGCACAAAACCGGATGCACTATTTAATACTATGACAGAAGATCAGGCATGATGCATGTATGATGTATGGCATGGCAAAGGTGCGATGCGATTAGGCCATATTAAGCGGAACCAGGGTTCCGATAATTATTTACCAGGTTCATGTTGTTTAGATACCCCACATTTTAAATGTTGTCTTAACATGGCAAAAGATAGCACCGGTTCACTACACAAATTTAAATGGAGACAAACTAAGACTAGGATAGCCCGCATATGGATCCCATATTTAATTTAGGTGAATCGGCATAATGCCCCAACCCACATGATATGCATGCGAGATGAACAATTTAATATGCAACAATTAATATCATTTATAAAATATAGGTCACGGAAAATAGGGTCACACTTTGGGGTTCGGCGAACTTGGGGCTCGGAGGGGTCACACATAGGGGGGCTCGCCGATCTTGGTTCGGGGTCGACAGGGTTCGGTCTCGCCGGGATCGGTCTTCGGGGTTTGGGTCTTCGGGTCTCCGTGAAGGAGGTCATGATGTTCCATGACGGAGATCTTGAGATTTCATGTCGTCGACCTTGGGTACCATCTTGTCCGCCGGTGGCGAACTTGGGATCGGCGTCAGGGTCTTCGCTTTCCACCAAGTACATTCTTCTAATCCAACAGCATCGAGCCGATCTTGGCGTCCATGTAGAAGTGCTCGGTGATCCGTGTGAAGACCTTGGCGGCAGTTATTCTTGGTGATCCTTGTCTGATTTGTCGTTGCCCCCGAGGAAGATCATGTCGGCCTTGCAGCTCGGAAGGTTTTAGACTCATTTGGTACTGGTAGGGTTGGACACGTGGCCCCACACTTGGTATGTGCCAGGAGGGCATGTCTAGACGGTTATTTGGTCAAACACCCTGCATGCTCGGCTCACGGACGAGCGTCTCGAGGAGGACGGGACGAACGACGCCGGTCGGCACCACCTCGAGGCAGCGAGGAGGCCAAACCGGGGGGGGGGGCTCGACAACGAGCTCCTTCTGGCGATAGCATGTTGGGCGTGGTCGAGGCCGACAAGGAGGGGCTCGGTTGAAGGTCGCCCATGGCGGCGGCTGGAGCGGGAGCAGCGGCCGGGGCCGATCCTGGGCGTCCGCGGCCGAGGACAAGCAACGGCGGCGTGGCCTGCAAGGGCCCTGTCCACAGGCGGCGGCAGAAGGCGGCGACAGCGAGGTGCAGAGGAGGACGGGGCAACACGGAGGAGGAGAGGCGAGCCGGCCGGAGGAGAGGGCGGCGGCGGCCGAGCTTGCGGGAGATGCGGGCCGGGGTGGTGCTGCCGGTAAGGGGAAAAGGCGGCGACGCGGACGGCTTCTGGCGAGGAGAGGAGGGACCGACGGTGGCGGCGGCTTGCGGCCAGCAGACGCGAGGAGGAGGGCCGCAGCGGCGGGCATGGCGGCCGGGGAGGAGGAAGGAGGGGGCGCCGACGGTCAGGAGGTCGAGGAGAAGGCGGTGGGGCCGGGTCCAGGGGTGTCCAGGGGGTGTCGGCGGCAGAGGATTAGGTAGGGTGGGACCGGGCGCGGGACGTGGGGAGCTGTCCAGGGTGGGGCCCGGGGCGGGTCAGGTGGGGCGGGAGATGAAGTGGCACTGGGTGCTGACGTGGCGGCATGGGAGTGGAGGGAGTTGGGGGAGTGGTGATGTGGAGGGAGGGGATTGGCTGGGGTGAGGTGGAAGGCTGGGTAGGATAAGAGTGGTTAGAGTTTTTGGTAGAAAAAGGTTAGGGTAGATTCTGGGTAGGTAGAATTTTATCTGGAGGTGGCCGGCTAGGATTTCGGGCCTGGCGGGCTGCCTCCTAAAAATAAAATAAATATTTTAATATTTAAAACAGGGCTTTTGCAAACCGCTGGTAGACAAAACAAAATAATCCGGAGAACCGGGTTTGATTTTAATTTAAATTAAAGACGGGGCATTTTGAAAACAAAACCAGGCTTTTTTCGAAAATAGTTTTGTACAAACACGTGCAAGATGACATGACGATGCATAAATGCAATGTGGCATGATGACATGAGCATGGGGTCATGATGATGCAATGCACAAAAAATAACGCGATTTTCTAGTAGTGGTTTTAGCGGGATGCCACAATTCGACACCACTAACAATGGATCTCGCCCTCGAGATCCGCCTCATGGTACCGGGAAGAAGGGCGGTGATCTGAATCTTCTCGCATCGCGTAGATCCTCGCGACACCACTAACAAGAGGTCGTTGTCCGTGATCGTCGAGGGAACACTCCGGGAACAAAAGGTCGAAGGTAGAGGTATCAACAAATAAAGCCACCTCTAGCTGCAATGGAAAGAGGGAACCGATGCATTCTCATCCACTCCAATGTACACAAGCGAATAGAGTGAGTAGTCGGCATGGGGGCCAATCCATCACGCACCCAAACTATTACTCTGCACAATCAGTAGAAAAGCATGCAACCATTCTCGGAATCAGACTGAAGATCCCGACAATCGAGGTTCAGGAACAAAGGAGTGATGCAGACTCTGCATCGGATCTAGCGTAGATGATGTCGTCGCGTCGGAAAACACCGGACGGCACGAGAAGGAACAAAGAGAAGTCCACCAGACGAAGGGTTCCTCGGATAGCATGAAGACCAGATGTAGCAACACCGTTACCAAAGGAGGAAGCGAAACCCTGAAGGTACGATGGAACCCAACCACGAGAAATCCTGGACTCGAAGAGAGAGAAGAGAGCGGATTCAAAACAAGCAGAGGTGAGAGGAGAGGAGCAGAGGGGTAAGGAGTAAAATCAGACCTAATCAGAACTATCCAACCGATTTTGCAGAAATAGTTTTGACACTCTACTTCGGCCGTTAGCTAGGTTATCCTACAGGCTGGACTTGTGGGGTATCGCAACTGCTGAGCTCTGATACCACTTTGTAACACCCTCAGAATCGGCCCTATGCAAGTTTCAGCGATCCCCGCCAAACCCGCATAGAAACGATTCGAAGGTGCCCACCAGGCACTTTCGTGCGGGTGGAAAACGAAGTAATACCATTACACAATAGTCCACGATGGAACCCACAGAACAGATATATACAACAACGACTCAAAGAGTCAAGAATACAGATATACAATACAAAGATCCAAATCACCTGGAAAACGATATAGCGTCCGAGTACGGACAAGATGCAAATTGAGCTAAGAGCCCTGAAGAATAACCAATGGCGTCCATAACCCTGCCCAGGCCAAGCCGAAAGGATAACCCTGCTAACGACGTCGATCTCAAAACCTGCTAAGAAACAAAGGGGTGCCGACAAAGGGCAAAGGAAAAAGAGAGCGGTCAGTACTGAGGCCAGTACACGGCGAGGCTAGAATTCGGCGGTCCTCGCCTACATAGGTATGGTGGACTGAAGCGGTAGCGCAGCATGCACTAAACACCCTATAGAGACTCGATATAGCTGTCGGCTATCAGAAAGGGATAAGAAAGACCTATTCGGAACCGACCTGATACTACCATCAAACATACCCATCCTGGTATTTCCCCCTCGAGACCACACGAGGAAGTCAACCGAGGAACTCACACCGTTGGCAGTTTTATTTATTCAGTTATCGTTGCAGCAATTACTAGTCAGGTATAGATGGTCATCCTGATAGAATAAGCAGTGGGCACTTTTAGTTAACCATTCCTTTGTAGTTGCAACACTTACTAGTCAGATACAATTAGCATGAGATATCCCAAACCCAGCAGTTGTTGGTACTTTTATTTAGCCATTCCGTTGTAGTGAAGCTGATTACTAGTCATATCGGATACAAGTCAAATTATAACAGTAAACTTTAGTTATAGTTGTCTATGATCGAGAACTGTGCTCCAAGTCGTCCATAACCGCGGACACGGCTTCTCAAAAAGATTTAACCCTGCAGGGGTGCACCAAAGTTTCCACACGCACCTACACCCTTGTTGTCAGATCAGGTAGGTACAAGATCACAAAACATACACCCAACGGTATGTCGACGGGGTTTCGGACACGACGTTTCCCAGACCCAAAGCAAGCACGGGGGGGCCACCCCACTAAGCTACCCGCAACGAAGTCGACCGGTCTCCGAGACGGACTCAGGGTTTGTGTAGACGGCTGTAAACGACTGGGAACCCGAAAGTGTGACTGGGCTTGTCGATACAGCAAAAACGTGTCACGATCCTAAACAGTACAGGTGCTCCTCGCACAATCGTAAATAAAGCAGTAAAGCATGGCATAAGTACAGGATAGTAATAAAGCCCCAAACTACTTTGTGGCCCCCAGTACAGTTTTTGGAATCAGGTACTAAATCGATGGGGTGCCCATACACCCCACCTGTGGTTAGCGCGCTCGATCTCGGAACAGCTGTCAAGAACTCGGGGTCCTACAGGACACAAGTGGACGATTAACAACCAAATAACATCTATTGCCCACCTGTGCCTCTGCATTTACCTACTTCAATTTTAGTTATTAAACGATAATTGAATTAAACAATAATTAAAGCCATGATCATCTCCGACTTTGAACATGCGGCAATACTCCAACAACTGTGGTACTGGACGACAAGCAACAACACTTGAGCAAGCAACTACGACACGCAAGTTCAACTATCTACCAAACAACAGGTAATAGGATGTGTCCAAGGCAATATAAGGCTGCAAGGGATATCACGGGTACGAAAACTAGAGCATCGCAACACAGATAGCAATAGATCAACAGGGGGAAGTAAATACTATAAAATTAAGATAGGTAGAAAGGGGGAGATGCTCGCCTGAAAACATTGTCGAAGGTTCATCCGAAGATCGGGTCGACACTCGCATCAACTCAACGGCCTTATCCACGAAGAAGCAAAAACACTAGCACAAACACCGGATGCACTATTTAATACTATGACAGAAGATCGGGCATGATGCATGTATGATGTATGGCATGGCAAAGGTGCGATGCGATTAGGCCATATTAAGCGGAACCAGGTCCCGATAATTATTTACCAGGTTCATGTTGTTTAGATACCCCACATTTTAAATGTTGTCTTAACATGGCAAAAGATAGCACCGGTTCGCTACACAAATTTAAATGGAGACAAACTAAGACTAGGATAGCCCGCATATGGATCCCATATTTAATTTAGGTGAATCGGCATAATGCCCCAACCCACATGATATGCATGCGAGATGAACAATTTAATATGCAACAATTAATATCATTTATAAAATATAGGTCACGGAAAAGAGGGTCACACTTTGGGGTTCGGCGAACTTGGGGCTCGGAGGGGTCACACATAGGAGGGCTCGCCGATCTTGGTTCGGGGTCGACAGGGTTCGGTCTCGCCGGGATCGGTCTTCGGGGTTTGGGTCTTCGGGTCTCCGTGAAGGAGATCATGATGTTCCATGACGGAGATCTTGAGATTTCATGTCGTCGACCTTGGGTACCATCTTGTCCGCCGGTGGCGAACTTGGGATCGGCGTCAGGGTCTTCGCTTTCCACCAAGTACATTCTTCTAATCCAACAGCATTGTGCCGATCTTGGCGTCCATGTAGAAGTGCTCGGTGATCCGTGTGAAGACCTTGGCGGCAGTTATTCTTGGTGATCCTTGTCTGATTTGTCGTTGCCCCCGAGGAAGATCATGTCGGCCTTGCAGCTCGGAAGGTTTTAGACTCATTTGGTACTGGTAGGGTTGGACACGTGGCCCCACACTTGGTATGTGCCAGGAGGGCATGTCCAGACGGTTATTTGGTCAAACACCCTGCATGCTCGGCTCACGGACGAGCGTGTCGAGGAGGACGGGACGAACGACGCCGGTCGGCACCACCGCGAGGCAGCGAGGAGGCCAAACCGGGGGGGGCTCGACGACGAGCTCCTTCTGGCGGCAGCACGTTGGGCGTGGTCGAGGCCGGCAAGGAGGGGCTCGGTTGAAGGTCGCCCATGGCGGCGGCTGGAGCGGGAGCAGCGGACGGGGGCGATGCTGGGCGTCCGCGGCCGAGGACAAGCAACGGCGGCGTGGCTTGCAAGGGCCCTGTCCACAGGCGGCGGCAGAAGGCGGCGACAGCGAGGTGCAGAGGAGGACGGGGCGACACGGAGGAGGAGAGGCGAGCCGTCCGGAGGAGAGGGCGGTGGCGGCCGAGCTTGCGGGAGATGCGGGCCGGGGTGGCGCTACCGATAAGGGGAAAAGGCGGCGACGCGGACGGCTTCCGGCGAGGAGAGGAGGGACCGACGGTGGCGGCGGCTTGCGGCCAGCAGACGCGAGGAGGAGGGCCGCAGCGGCGGGCATGGCGGCCGGGGAGGAGGAAGGAGGGGGCGCCGACGGTCAGGAGGTCGAGGAGAAGGCGGTGGGGCCGGCGTCGCGGGCGGCTCGAGGCGAGGCGACGAGCTCGGGGTCGGGGACGGGCGCTGCAGAGGCTCTTCGGGCGGAGATCGAAGAAGGCGGCCGGTGTCCGTCGAGAGGGCGGTGAGGAGAGGTGGCAGCGGTGGCGGCCCGCGCTTGGGGAGGCGGCGGCGGAAGGGCCGGGGCCGAGCGGGGTTGGGGCATCGCGAGCGGGAGGTGGGGATGGGCGAGAGCAGAGGAGGGCGGTGGGGCCGGGTCCAGGGGTGTCCAGGGGGTGTCGGCGGCAGAGGATTAGGTAGGGTGGGATCGGGCGCGGGACGTGGGGAGCTGTGCAGGGTGGGGCCCGGGGCGGGTCATGTGGGGCGGGAGATGAAGTGGCACTGGGTGCTGACGTGGCGGCATGGGAGTGGAGGGAGTTGGGGGAGTGGTGATGTGGAGGGAGGGGATTGGCTGGGGTGAGGTGGAAGGCTGGGTAGGATAAGAGTGGTTAGAGTTTTTGGTAGAAAAAGGTTAGGGTAGATTCTGGGTAGGTAGAATTTTATCTGGAGGTGGCCGGCTAGGATTTCGGGCCTGGCGGGCTGCCTCCTAAAAATAAAATAAATATTTTAATATTTAAAACGGGGCTTTTGCAAACCGCTGGTAGACAAAACAAAATAATCCGGAGAATCGGGTTTGATTTTAATTTGAATTAAAGACGGGGCATTTTGAAAACAAAACCATGCTTTTTTCGAAAATAGTTTTGTACAAACACGTGCAAGATGACATGACGATGCATAAATGCAATGTGGCATGATGACATGAGCATGGGGTCATGATGATGCAATGCACACAAAATAACGCGATTTTCTAGTAGTGGTTTTAGCGGGATGCCACAAAGCACCACGTGATGATCGGGTGTGTTAGATTCTGCAAGTGTATACAACGTGAGCAAGCCAGATTTGCTCATGCAGAAGCTAAGGTTTGATCTTGACGAGCCTAGCATGTACAAACATGGTCTCGGAACACGGATCACCGAAAGGTAAAGCATGAGTCATATAGTAGATATGATGAACATGATGATTGTTCGCCATTGAAGCTACATCAACTCTCGTGATGATCGGTTTTGATGTGGTGGATTTGGTTCGTGTGATCACTAAAACAATGTGAGGGATATTGTTTTGAGTGGGAGTTCAACGACAATGTAATTAAAAGTTGAACACTATTTATCATAAATTAAATCAAGTGAATTTGCATAATTGTTGTAGTCATTGGCATCCGTTTACCACCTTGCGCTTAGTTATAATTGAGATGATAGAACTATAGAATTCTGGTTAGTTACTTTACGAACTGGTATCGTATTGTTTTGAAGTGTTAATCTAAAGTTTAAAAGTCCTATTGCAAACTTTCAGTAAGTTCCGGTTACTCCATGAAGTTTAATAATTGGTATTAAATCAAGAGTGACAATTCCAAGTGTTAGTGTATGAGTATCATGTTTGTCTCCATGATTCTTGATATTCAAAAGATTGTCTTAATATCAAGGTTATCTAGGATCTGAAAGAGTTGTTTCAGAAACCATGATGTGTGGAAGATATTATGATATCTGAAACGAAGTTTTGGTTGCAACATGATAGAGTATAATATGGCAAAAGTCATGTTCTCATATTTGATGAGAATTTGCAAAAGGTTGGAGACACTAGTTGTCCTAATCCTCCAAAAGGATTTGGAGAGCAACATTATACTCGCGATTAACCATTATAACCTAAAAGTAGCTTGATCATGGATAAATCCATGATAAGGGTGAATATTTGATGTAGGTAAAATGTTTACTACACCAAGAGATTACTAAAGAAAGGAATTTGAAAGAACACCAAACATTTGATGATGGTGATCTACTTCAAAGTGCAAGTCCAAAGACATTGGTATTTAACTATACATGCTTGGACTATGTGTCATGTATGTGGCTCCACTATTGATGTTGATAGATTCTTTCAAATAGAAAAGGAAATATTGAAAGAGAATCTCATAAATATATGGCAGAAAAGAAAAGACTAGAATTGTTCAGCTTAAGTATATAGATGATATACATGTTATGGCTATATTCTTTGCTTATTAAACAATGTGGTTCTTAAATATTTGATACTGAATTTTTTGGTGTGAATCGTCATACGAAACAACACAATTCATGAACTACAATGGCCTAAGTAACTAGCAAAAGAATATGTGATGATGTTCATTGAGAACAAATAAAGGGTTATTGTGCTGCTTGTTAAACATCAAAGCTTGCCTTCAATTTTTGTTTTATTAGGTATTATGAGAACAAAAGGGTTGTTCAAATAATTGCCGTAATCCATAAAAGATGGATGATTCACAAATCTCATTGGAGAAATCACATCCATAAAACTAGTGCTAAAAATGTCGAAAGACAAATTGATTGAAAGATCACTTAGGAAGTGACATTGCCGTTTGAATTATGTTGGAAAGAAAACATGAAGAAACTCTATGTGGATGGAACTTTGGAGTCTTTTGATTTTTATCAAATGACGCTTGTGAAACTTTCCTAGAGATAATTAAAACTTCGTTCATAGGCCAAAAAGGGAACGAATGACTAGCTTATTGGAACTTGTACATATTGTTGTACGAAGTCCATTATGTGTAGTCAAGAGCGATGGATTTCAACTTCATATGCTTTTTCCGAAAATTTGAGTGAATATATGAATATTTACTTAATAAGGATGAAGTATGAAACATTTGAAAAGTTCAAAGGCTTTCAAGATGAAGTGCAAAATCATTGTAACAAGAATATAAATAGTTTATGATAAGATCATAAAGGAAGATATTTGAGTTACAAGTTTAGCATAATACCTAAGATTTAAGGAATCGTTCCGTGGATTTGCATGTCCCGAAACACCATAAGAGTATGGAGCGTTCGAGATATGTAATTAAACCTTGTTTGACATGGTAAGATCGAAGGTGTAATTCATAAAACTGCCATTATATTTTAAAGATTAAAAGCTTTAGAGACTACCGTTTTTCCACTGAAAAGAGCTCCATCATAATCCGTTGAAATGACACCATATAAAGTTATGGTTTGGGATAAAACCCAAGTTGTCCTTTCTTAAATATTGGTATGCTATGCATAAGAAAGATGTTTGCAACCAAAGTCGGATGAAACTGTCTTTGTGTGTTATTTCGAATAATTGTTCCTCCATAAACATCGGAGACAAAAGTGTTTGTCGCTTAGAACGTTAGGTTTCTTTGAGAAGGAATTTTCCGTGAAAATTTAAGTGGGAGGACAATAGAACTTTGATGAGGTTAAAAGAACCTTAGCTATATGTGCAAGGTTGCGCAGCGCCGAAGAGTGTTCCGGAGGCAGCAACAATGCTCATGGCTCACGTGCCTCAAAGGTTGTGGTCACGGAGGTCTAAGTTCCTATTGAAACAAGTAGGTCGGGTAAACAATCAAATACCAAGATTTGAGAGTTAAATCATTATTTGACAATAATGATCCGACTACATGCAAAGAAGCGATGATGAGCCCTGACTCCGTCAAATGGCTTGAAGCCATAAAATCCGTGATAGTTCCATACACGAGAAATCAAGTTTTGAACTTGAAGGACCCTCGAGAATGGTGTAAGACCTTACAGTTGTGTTTGGATCTGTAAAATATACATGGATGTTTCACTTCTATGAAATAGTCGACATGTTGGGAAAGAGTTCACAACAATGTTCAAAGGTTGACTATGACAAGATTTGATCTTTCATAGCGATATTTAGTCCAGACGGATTAATGTAGCAACCACTACATATAATTGTTATGTGGTAGTTGAATAAACAAAACGATATTTAGTCCAGACGGATTAATGTAGCAACCACTACACATAATTGTTATGTGGTAGTTGAATAAACAAAACAAGTTCTTCTAATAGAATTATTACCTAGGACATGTGCATAACACGGTCCATAGGGTTTTGTTAATTCAAAGGATGCTAAAAGCATATGCAGACTTCAATGGTTGAAGTGAGCATCACGGAGTTGGAATCTTCTCTATGATGAAACTATTAAAAGAGTTTAATTTCATCAAAGACAATGAAGATGCTTGCATTTGCAAGAAATTAAGTGGGAGCGCTAAGACATGTTTCTAATACATTATGTGGAAGACATATTGTTGATTAGAAATGATGTACCTTTTTATTAACACAAGATAAGAATTTCATCTCGATGAAAAGCTTAGGCAGAACCCGAATATTTGGCATCAATGTCTATATGGATAAATTGTGACGCCAATATGGTTGTGCCAGAAGTTCATAGATGAGATATTGAATGAGTTAAATATAGAAACTACAAGAAAAGTTCTTGTTGCACAGGAAGGATTGAATAAATATTTAAGTATTTTGATACTTGATAGATAAAATCACAAAGAGTATTTTATCAATCTTGATGTGATGTGTACAAATCCAGATATGTCCTATGCTATCAATGTTATGAGCGTATACCAGAATGATTCATAAGATGATTATTGGACAATAGTAAAGATGTTCTTATGATCTTGTAAAAGAACTAAGAATATATTATTTTGTAGAAGTGACAAATAGATGGTTAGTTCATTGTAAAAGGATTGCATTGATACTAGTTTTGTCACAAAGTACAAATTAAGTTTATCTCAATCTAAACTAAGGGTGGCACAATGTGATGGAAAGTAAGTTCCATAATGGATTTGGATGAGTTCCAAAGTTAAGACATTGTGACAGATACTTCAACAAAAGGCTAAGTATATGACTGCTATTATAGCAGCTAAAGAGGGCATTTGTGTCAAGTAGTTTGTTATCAAACTAGGTGTAGTTCACAGCGGGATAATACTATGAAGATATATTGTACGACAATACTATCAACATGTTTTAACCCCAAAGAACTAAAGGTCTCACTAAAGGACCAAATTTATACAAAGCCATCTCATTAGAGAATGAGTGATGCGTAGAGACGCAAAGACATGCAATTACACACGGACCTGGAAGTGTCGGATCCGTAGATCAGTTGACCACTAGCAATCGTGTGCATACAACACCAGAAAACCATAGGTGTTGAATACACAAAGGTTTGAAACTAGATTATCGACTCTAGTGCAAGTGGGAGACTGTTGGAGATATGCCCAAGAGACAATAATAAAGTGGTTATTATCATATCTTCATACTTATGATAAATGTTTACATACCATGCTATAATTGTATTAACCGGAAACATTAATACTTGTGTGATTTGTAAACATAAAAGAGTCCCTAGTAAAGCCGCTTGTTAAACTAGCTTGTTAATTAATATATGATCATGGTTTCATGATCATGAACATAGAGATGTTATTAACAACAGGGTCATATCATTAGGAGAATGATGTGATGGACATACTCCTATAGTTAATCGTAGCATAAAGATCAAGTCATTTAATATAGTTCATTTGCTATAAGCTTTCTCATACATAGTAACCTAATTCCTTCGACCATGATATCATGCTTATCACCATCACCGGAAGGATGCTTTGATGACATCAAACACCACACCGTAACTAGGTGGCTATAAAGGTGGCATTGAGTGTTCGGAAAGTATGGGTTGAGACACATGGATCAAGAGTGGGATTTGTCCATCCATATCACGGATAGATATACTCTGGCCCTCTCGGTGGAATGTCATCCAATTAGCTTGCAAGCATGTGACTGGCTCACAAGGGATCACATATCACGGGAACGAGAAAAGAGTACTTATCGGTAACGAGGTTGAACTAGGTATGCAGAGATACCGACGATCAAAACCTCGGATAAGTAAACTATCGTGAGACAAAGGGAAATTGGTATCGTATGTAAGTGGTTCATTCGATCGCAAAGTAATCGTAAAAATATGTGTGAGCCATATGAATTTCCAGATTCCTCTATTGGTTATTGATCGGAGAAGTGTCTCGGTCATGTCCGCATAATTCACGAACCGTAGGGAGACACACTTAAGGATTCGATGTTGTTGAGTAGTTATGGAATGATGAGTAAGAGACCGAATGTTGTTCGGAGTCTCGGATGGGATACAGGATATCACGAGGAGATCCGAAATGGTCCGGAGAATAATATTCATATAAGGAAAGTCCTATTTCGGAGTTGGGGAATGATTCCGGTGTTTTCACCGGGAATGTTCTAGAAGGGTCCGGAAGGTCCGGCACTCCGGAGGGGAAGGGTACATGAATGTTTCATAACAAGTTGGAATGGTTGCATCATGTACTAGGTGTCATCTCTGAGCAAAATGAAGGGATAAATCAAATCCTAGTTTGAAAAGCCAAACGCCAATTTGAAAAGTCAAACGGCAAGTTTGCTTGGTGGAGGGAGAGTAGGAAACCTACTTAGGGAGGAAGTCCTACTCCCTCCACCCGCCGGCCAAGGAGGAGGAGTTGGAGGAGGACTCCCTCCTCCCAACCGCGCCTTCCTCCCACCTATAAAAGGAGGGGCAGGGGTGCCCCTCTTCCCTACACCGAATAATGGGATGGCGAATAATGTTGCAGGGAAAGTTTTCTTTTTTGTCGCACCAAAAAGCCATTTTCCATTTTCCGAGCATAAAAAACGGACGGTTTTGTGAAGCAACCACCAAATAGCTAATTCAAAATACTAGCATCACATTTTACAAAAATACCAGACCACCTTATATGGACAATATCCCAATAGGGGGATCTGAAACATTTTCGTCCACCTCTAGTGAAAAAGACAAATTCATGCCGAATCGGTAGGAAGTGGGTCAGATATGAACTACAGGTATATGATCTGATGCCCATGTTTTTATACAAAAATAATTTTTAGGTTCATAATATGCTATTTTATCAAAGATCCAATGCAAGTTTAGCGAGGCTCGGCCGCGAGCTAAGAATCTTCATGCCGTCGTTCGACAAAGTTTGACGATAGTTTAAAACGGGCATAAAAAGTTCAAAAAAGATCGAAACAATGCGAAACCTTCACGTGGTGTCATATTATGTGACATAGTTAGAAGGAAAAATATCAAGCTTTGTATATTGATTATGTCTCAAAAAAACCTTCACAAAATGACCTATCGCATTCGAGGTTTCGTGGCTTTCGGGTCAAATGACCAATTTTATAGCTAGAATCAAGATATATTTTGTGATAATGTTCCCATATTGTGCATACACGTGCATCATGGGATGACGAACAATGTTGCAGGAGGAAGTTTTCCTTTTCGTCGCACCAAAAAGCCATTTTCCATTTTCCGAGCATAAAAACGGACGGTTTTGTGAAGCAACCACCAAATTTCTAATTCAAAATACTACCACCACATTTTACAAAAATACTAAACCACCTTATATGTACAATGTCCCAACAAGAGGATTTGAAACCTTTCCGTCTACCTCCGGTGAAAAAGACAAATTTCTACCGATCGGTAGGAAGTGGGTCAGATATGAACTACAGGTACATGATCTGATGCTTATGTTTTTTATAAAAATCATTTTTAGGTTCAAACTATGCTATTTTATCAAAGATCCAATGCAATTTTTTCCTTTTCATCGCACACAAAAGACATTTTTTATTTTCCGAGCGCAAAAAGGGGGATTTTCTAAAGCAATCACCAAATAGCTAATTCAAAAACGGTGGGTTTGTGATTAGTTTATATGGATCAAATATTTGGATTCCTCTCATTTTTCTGATCAATTTAGACATATTATTTGTCGAATTCTGATTTACGGATTTAAAGATATTAATTATTCCATATTAAATATAAAAATATAAAAAAGTAAAATTATTATATTTTTATTTGAATTCAATAATATTTTACCTTATTCATTAATGTTTACTTAAATAATTGTTTGTAATTTCAAAAAATATAAACATATGACATGATAATATAAGAGTTAATAGGATTGATATCATAGTATTGACAACAATGTATGAATTACTTTGCGAAATAGATTCTAAAGGAACGAGGAAGTTAAGCGTGCTGGATCTGGAGTAGTATTAGGATGGGTGACCGACCGGGAAGTTCGACCAAGACTGAAATTTAATTAAATATTAAGTGTAATTAGTGTTAAAAATGTTCAAAGTGAGAGATTAACGAGTCAAACAATTCAAAGATTCAAAAATTGAGAAAAAAAATTTAAAAAAAGTTTTTGCAACCTATCGAAAAGCTCTGCCGACGGCCGCTACGCCAAGGGCAATGCCCTCGGCATAGCATACGCCGACAACCTCTATGTGCTCCGCCGAGGGAGTCCTTTGCCGAGGAGGCTACGCCGAGGGCAGCCGTCGGCGTACCATACGCCGAGGGCATTTTGGCCTACGCCGACGGCTTTTTGCCCTCGGCGTAGCGCGCACGTCCTATAGTGCGGTAGTTTACTTGAACATTGATAGAACCAGTATAAGCTAGGGGAACCGCACACAATGAATAGATAGTAAGAGGATAAACAAACACAAAAGACAACAAAAGGTACACGTTTAGTGCTTCCAAATGCTGTACCGGGCGCCAACCGAAAACTGTAGTATTGTTCAACATATTTAGCTCAAGGTCGTTATCCATAACGAAATTGAAGTCGCTATTTTTCACAAAGCATATTCTTGACAAGGACTTGTCGACTACATGGCTGCAGTCCGACGGGAAGCTCAACTGGTCCATCTACGCAATCTGTTAAAGACAAGGGAACAACAAACTAGTAAGGCACATAAACCAGAAGCCAAATGAATCATAAACCAAACTAAACATTAGCAAGGTATGTAGAGGGATAACATACACCATGGAAGGAAAATGAGCCAGTGAACCAGAACTCAAATTCTATCTCTCCCTTGGCGAGCTTGAGTGGCATCGAATTTTGCTTCCGAATGTTCCACCTATGCCATAGCTAAATCTAGAAGGAGTTCATCCCAAGCATACTGGTCGGTCTTGGTGGGGTCGACCATGGAGGCAAGATATTCAATGCTAATGTTATCGGAGCTTTTGGGAGCAACCACGAGGGCCAAGCAAAGGAGATCCCATGTCTGTATTATCGTTACCTCATTTGTGTTGGCACAGGACTTGAGCAAAGCTATTGCATAGCTATCTCAGCCCTATTGCTGCCAGCTTTATACACATCTCGACGCTCGCAGTGGTCACTTTTATTCAACAAATCTACAGGCTTGTTGCCGCAGCGACTTCCGAACACCGTCTTCACCATATCTCTTGTGAAAACCATCATGTTCTTGCATGTTTTATACTCCCGCGGATGGGGATTGGTGTTCAGTGCAATGTAATCAATTAGCCTACTAGGAATCCCGAATGGCGACACATATAAATAGGCTCTGAACGCACTCTTCCTAGCAATAACCGCTCTCTTTTTAGGATTAAGACCGTTAGACAGGGTTCGCAAACGCTTCATAGATAGAAGGTTTTTGCCATTCAAGTCTTCGCCCTATCCTCCTGCACAACATCAAACACGGCAACAAACTCACAAAAGTATACAATGTACCAGCTGCATTGAAGCAAAAAATCTAATTAGATAGATGCATTGTAGGAAAAACAAAAACTTTGGACAAATCTACCTTGAAAAACTACTAAAACAATTTAAAGGGGATGGCACATGCATAATGTAGCAAAACTAATTCAACAAGGCACCATATCAATCAACATTGTAGCAAAATCACAATTCAAAAGTAGATAATATCAACCAATATTGTAGCAAAACTACCAAAACTAGTTATGTTGATGTTACTATTGTTGCTTATAGATATTTGTTTTGAAAGTAGTGTTGCTTGTAGATTTTTTACTGCAGGAGCAAAATCTAGCAAATTAACCTACTCAGCACAAAGACTAGGACAACAATCCTACTGAGCACAATATACAGGCACATCAGGTAGGGAAACGCAACAAAAATGGAAAAATGGAAAAAGCCCTAACAACCGGTGAAGGATATCAACTCACCGCCATGGCTAAGGCGGTGCCTGTGCTCTTCCCCTTCCTAGAGGTCTTCTTCATCGTACAGTGGGGTTAGAGAATCAGGGAGAAAATCGACACGCGCGGCTAGGAGATAAGAACGGAGGTCAGAGGAGAGCGAGAGGATGAACCGTAAAACATGTGCACGGGCGGCGCCGTCCTCGGAAGCAGCACTCGCTATTGTCGAGTGGACTCTCTTCGCGGTCGCCATCTCTGCTGCCAGTAACCGGCACCAAGAGGCGCGGTAACTGAGCATGTGCAGCAAACCCGGGGGAAGGTTCAGGGGGAGGGGGGACGTGCGCGCCAGGGATGTTTGGATCGCGTCCGATCCAATGGCGCGCGACCAGGACGACAGGAGGACATGGTCGTCCAAGGGAATAGGATCATTTTCCTTTCATGTATTGCATCTAATTTTTTATTGTACTCCCTCCATCCAGAAACAAGTGACTTGACTTTGTACATATTCGAATGCAGGGGCAGAGCCAAGCCCCAAACAACTAGGGCCACGACTCGGGGCGTAGGAATTCGTCTGTCCTCTTATCTATATAGATTTTTGATTTGGCCCAGGCTGCAGCGCCCCTTGTTTCTGGTCCAATTATGCCTAATACGCTTATACGCCCAAAACAACTAGCGTCCCTTGTTTTCTTAGCTCCTTTCCCTGGTCAGTGGCAGGAACATGCGCGCCGCCAAACTATTCTGTCATCTGCAGTTAGTACAACTCCAATGGACCCCCGCATTTTGGATAGGCCCTTTGACCAATTCGGTCCGTTTGCACGGCGGGGTGGACAAGCCTCGGGACGACGTCCGACCTGGAATGGCATGTGCACCCAACAGTGTCACCTCCCCATTTTTCCGGCCCTTTCTTCACAGGGACCAACTGAACCAAATTCAAAAAGAGGGCTAGTAGAGTACGAAACTGAAGCAAATTTGAAGGACCGGTGGATTACGACATCAGGACACATTTTTCATACATGCACGCAAACATAGATAGAGGATAAATCTATGCATCTCGCTCATAGATCATATTTCATCTTCTCGAACCAATTCCGTTGAATTGGGTCCATCTTAGAGAGATCTAGAGTCATGATGCAGTTTTCTTCGGCAAGTCGTTGGAGCTCTACCTTCTCCTTTCTTGCATGGGCGTTGATCACTTCTATCTCCAGACGCTTCGATTGGATGTCGCAGTAGTTCTTCGCCGCATCTTATCTATCCTTGCGTTTCCTCTCATCCCTCTTGTCGATGGACACCTCCTTGTCGGCGATCAACTCTTTCAACGTCTCCTGGATGGCAACTGACGAAGATTCACGCCTGAGCTCTAGCTTGGAGCTGTTCCTCCCTCTCAGCCTCTTGGTTGTCGGCCCTTCCTTGTCGATGATGATTCTGGCGCCTCCTCCCTTTGCACTTCCCGCATATAGCTCTTTCCACTTCTCGCAATCTTTGAGCTTCCTCCAACAAGGGCTCAACGTCAAAGCTTTCTTCTCATGGCAAGTCTCAAAGTGCCCCAATGCTTTCCACACCTAAACCAACAAGTTTAAGCTCATGTTTGAATGCAAAACTCGTATGAATAAGAACATATAGATATGATATGTATAGGAACATACCATGTCTCCAACTCCAATGTCGCTCACGGGCCTTGACTTAACATGGTCATAGGAGGCACAAAACTTCGTGCATTGTTCAGAGATGAATGCCCACCTATTCGTAAGTGAGTTCTTGTTGCGATCGCTTGCAAACAGATGGTCACTGAAATGTTTTTTCTCATGAAAGTATATCCATACTCGGTTCCAAAATACACCCCCTTTTGTTCTGCACCAGTTATTAGATCCTGGCTAATTTCCATCCATGCCTCGCAAATCATCTCGTCCTCGAGGGTTGAGTACGATCCGCTCCTTTGGCTACCTCCTTGTGTTTGAGTTTGCCAGACTAGTTCGTACACAAACAAAGGCCCGTGGTTGATAGAGATACCATCTTCTGGGGTACCAAGGCCAGGATCCTGCAAGGGTGTGGCATCCCGCAAAACCACTACTAGAAAACCGCGTTGTTTTTGTGCATTGCATCATCATGACCGCATGCTCATGCCATCATGCCACATTGCATTTGAGCATCGTCATCATCTTGCATTTGTTCGCATAAAAATATTTGCGGAAAACCTGTTTTTGTCTTCTAAACGCCCCGTCTTTGTCAAACGCAAAACCCGGGACACCGGATTATTTTGTTTTGTTTGCTATCGGTTTGCAAAAGTCTGTTTGGAATAAATAAATTATTTAATTATTTTAGTGGGGGCAGTCGAACGGGCCGATTCGACCCAGTCGACCACCCCCGTACAAAAACAATCGGTCCACCAAAATCCTAAAACTACCCAACCTAGTCTACCCACCCCTCCAGCCACCTCACCCCACCCAATCCTCTCTCGCCACCTCACCTCTCTCCCTCCTCCCCACCACTCATCTGCTGCCACCTCGCCTCCCACATGCCAGCCCCCCCACTCCTCTCTCCCTCTTTCACCCCAGTCCCTCCTACCCCCTCTCTCTCTTCCTCACCGACAGCCCGGCCCCACCGGCGCACCCGTCCCCACTCCCTGGCCTCAGCTCTCCCTCACCCCCCACCTGGCCCACCCCCTGGCCCACGACCCCACCTCCCTAGCCAACCCCCTCTCCCCACCCGCGTCCCCACACCGAATCCCCACCAGCCCCGCCGCCTGGTCCCACTCGTCAGCCACTCCCTCCACCCCAACCGTTCAACCCCACTCTCCAGCCCTGGCCCACCCCGGTCCCACCACCCACCAACCTTCCCGTCCCCTTCCTCTCTCTCTCCCACCTCCCGCCTCGCTCCCCATCCCCCCACGGCGCCGGCCTCAGCCTCCTCCCCGCCTCCGGCCAGTTCCGCGCCACCGCCTCCTCCCGCCGCTCCGCCCCTCCCCTCCGCGCTCGCCGCCTCCACCTTCCTCCCCTCTCTGGCCACCGCGCGCCCCGCTCCCTCCTTCTCTCTCTCTCGCCGGCGACCCGCCCCCGTCCCTCCTCGGCCCTCACCTCGCCGCGCTCGCCGACGACCCCCTCCCCTCTACCGCCTCCCCGCATCCTCCCCCTTCGGCTTCTCCGGCCACCGCCACCAGCTCGCCCCCTCCCCCACCTACCGCCTGCTCCGGCAGCCGCGGCCGCCTCCTCCATCGCCACCGCCGCCCTCGCTCCCTCCCGCAGCACCCGCTCCCCGCCGCTGCTCGCCCCTCTTCCCCGCGCCGCCGGACGCCATCCTCGCCGCGGGCCTCCGCCTCTGCGAGCCCGGCCTCTCTCTGCTCCAGCGACTGCCGCCAACCCCGGCGTCGGCCCCGCCTCCGAGCCGCGCCCCGCCTCCTTCCTCCGGCAGCCGCCGTCTTATCCCGGTCCGCCCTTCCCCAACCCCCTCTAGTGCCCGGGCCCCTCGGAACACGGCCGCGTGCGGCCCCTGCTGCCGCCTTCCCGTCTCCCTCGCCGCACGTCGCTGCGGCCGCTGCCCGTTTGTGACCCAGCATGGACCTTGTTGTTTGCCAACAGTGCCGTGAGGTGGGCGCTCCTCGAAGCTCTTCGTTCCGGAATCGACCACACGGAGAACCCCAAGACCTTCAAAGTGGAGTCAATGAGTACCCTATCATGGATCCGATGGCCGCCGAGCTCTCCCTCCCGGACCCCGAAGGCCGGACCCGGCCCGACAAGTTCTTCCTCTCGGATCCGAGGACACCGAGACGCTGGGCCCTCAAGTTCTCCTTCACGGACGCCAAGTACTTCCTCGGACGCCAAAACCGAACCGAAAGGACGCCAAGACCGCCACAAGGATGCCAAGCTCTATTTTTTTCCGAACGCCAAGACCGTCCCGATTCACGGACCCGACAAGATCTTCGCGATGACAAGATCCACACCGACCAGGGCGAATCCAATGCGCCCCCGACACCAAACCGAGTCCTGCTTCCCGGATGCGACAAGATCTACCTCAGTGGTCCGAGACCGATTCCGTCGAATCGTTTCCTGTCGAACCCCGAACCCCAGATCCGGACCCCGAGACCCGACCCCGAACCCCGTCGAACCCTAACCAAGATCGTCGAACCCTAATGTGTGAACCTTTTTCCGAGCCCCTATTTTATAAATGTTAAATATAAAACCTGTTGCATATTAATCATTCATCTCGCATGCATATTTGTGTGGTTTGGGGGCCTTATGCCGATTCACCATATAATTAAATATGGGGCCCATATGCGGACAAATCTAGTCTCATATTGGCCTCATTTAAATTTGTGTAGCGAACCGGTGCTATCTTTTGCCATGCTAAGACAACATTTAAATTGGGGGCATCTAAACAACATGAACAATATAATTAATTGTCGGGACCCCGGTTCCGCGTAATATGGCCTAATTGCATCGCAACTTGCCATGTCATACATCATACATGCATCATGCCCGATCTTTTGCAATAGTATTAAATGGTGCATCCGGTGTTTATTCTAGTGTTTTGCTTCTTCGCGGATAAGGCCGTTGAGTTGATGTGAGCTTCGCCCCGATCTTCGGATGAACCTTCGACAATGTTTTCAGGCGAGCATCTCCCCCTTTCTACCTATCTTATTTTTTATAGTCTTTATTCCCTCCTATTGATCTATTGCTATCTGTGTTGCAATGCTCTAGCTTTCGTACCCGTGATATTCCTTGTAGCCTTATACTGCCTTGGACACCTCCTATTACCTGTTGTTTGGTAGATAGTTGGACCCGCGCGCCGTAGTCGCTCGCTCAAGTGCTGTTGCGTGTCGTCTAGTACCACAGTTGTTGGAGTATTGCCGCATGTTGATGTTGGAGATGATCATGGCTTTACTTATTGTTCACTTTAATTGCTGTTTAACAACTAAAATTGAAGTAGGTAAGCAGAGGCACCGGTGGGTGATAGATAATATCTGGTTTCCGACCGCCCACTTGTGTCCCGTAGGACCCCGAGTTCTTGACACCTGTTCCGAGATCGAGCGCGCTAACCACAGGTGGGGAGATATGGGCCCCCCATCGATTAGTACCTGATTTCAAAGTATTGTACTGGGGGCCACAACTAGTTTGAGGTTTTATTTACTATCCTGTACCTGTGCCATGCTTTACTGCTTTATTTACGATTGTGTGAGGAGCACACTGTACTGTTTTGGAAGCGGAGTGTTTTCGCGGTATCGACAGGCCCAGTTTTGGGGTTTCCTGTCGTTTACAGCCACTGACGCAAACCCTGAGTCCGTCTCGGAGACCGGCCGACTTCGTTGCGGGTGTACTTAGTGGGGTGGCCCCCCGTGCTTGCTTTGGCTCTGGAAACGTCGTGACTTAGGCCCCGCCGACATACCGATGGGTGTATGTTAATTGATCTGGCAAAAAGGGTCGAAGTGCTTGTGGATACTTTGGTGCACCCCTGCAGGGTTTAATCTTTTCGAGAAGCCGTGTCCGCGGTTATGGACGACTTGGAGCATAGGTCTCGATCATAGACAACCATAACTAAAGTTTACTGTTATAAATTGACTTGTATCCGATATGACTAGTAATCAGCTTCACCACAACGGAATGGCTAAATAAAAGTACCAACAACTGCTGGGTTTGGGTTATCTCATGCTAATTGTATCTGACTAGTAAGTGTTGCAACTACAACGGAATGGTTAACTAAAAGTGCCCACCGCTTATTTTATCAGGATGGCTATCTAAACCTGACTAGTAATTGCTGCAACGACAACTGAATAAGTAAAACTGCCAACTGTGTGAGTTCCTCGGTTGACTCTCTCGGTTGGTATCGAGGGGGAATACCAGGATGGGTTTGTTTGGTGTTAGTATCAGGTTGGTTCCGAATAGGTCTTTCTTACCCCTCTCTGATATCCGCCAGATGTATCGAGTCTCTATAGGTTGTTTAGTGCATGCTGCCGCTGCTGCTCAGCCCACCATACCTATGTAGGCGAGGACCGCCGAATTCTAGCCTCGCCGTGTACTGGCCTCAGTACTGACCGCTCTCTCTTTTTCCTTTGCCTTTGTCGGCACCCCTTTTGTTTGAGCAGGTTTGAGATCGACGTCGTTAGCAGGGTTACCCTTCCGGATTGGCCTGGGCAGGGTTATGGACGCCATTGGTTATTCTTCAGGGCTCTTAGCCCCATTTGCATCTTGTCCGTAGTCGGACGCTCTATTGTTTTCGAGCTGATTTGGATCTTTGCCCTGTATATCTGTATTCTTGACTCATGGAGTCGTGCTGTATATATATATCTGTTCTGTGGGTCCCATCGAGGACTGTTGTGTAATGTTATTACTTCGTTTTCCACCCGCACGAAAGTGCCTGGTGGGCACCTTTGAATCGCTTCTACGCGGGTTTGGCGGGTTTCGCTAAAACTTGCATAAGGCTGATTCTGAGGGTGTTACAGAGTGGTATCAGAGCACAGCAGTTGCGATACCCCACAAGTCCAGCCTGTAGGATAACCTAGCTAACGGCCGAAGTAGAGTGTCAAAACTATTTTTGAAAAATCGGTTGGATAGTTCTGATTAGGTCTGATTTTACTCCTTACCCCTCTGCTATTCTCCTCTTACCTCCGCGTGTTTTGGATCTGTTCCCTTTCCTTCTGCTAGTCCAGGAATTCTCGTGGTTGGGTTTCCGTCGTACCTTCAGGGTTTCACTTCCTCCTTTGATAACGGTGTTCTACCATCCGGTGTTCATGCTGTCTGAGGAATCCGTCCACTGTGGTACCATTCTTTGTTCCTTGTTTGTGCCTTCCGGTGTTTTCCGACGCGACGATATCATCTACGCTAGATCCGATGCAGAGTCTGCATCACTCCTTTGTTCCTGAACCTTGTTTGTCGAGATCTTCAGTCTAAATTCTAAGGGTTGGTTGCATAATCTATCTGTTCGTGTACAGAGTAATGCTTGGAGTGCGGGATGGAGTCGCGACCATACCACTACTCTTATCATTCGCTTTTGTATATTGAATGGTGGATCGATGCAATTCTTACTCCTTCCGTAGAACTTAGAGGTGGCCTTACCTTTAACTTCGTTTGTTGTTATCCGGAGTGTTCTCTTGACGAATAGGATCAACGACATCTTGTTGGTGGTGTCGCCGATTTCAAGATGGAGAAAGAACCATTGTTAGTGGTGTCGCGAGGATCTACACAAAGCGAGAAGACGCAGATCGCCGACCTTCCTTCCGGTACCATGAGGCGGATCTCGAGGGCGAGATCCATTGTTAGTGGTATCGAATTGTGGCATCCCGCAAAACCACTACTAGAAAACCGCGTTGTTTTTGTGCATTGCATCATCATGACCGCATGCTCATGCCATCATGCCACATTGCATTTGAGCATCGTCATCATCTTGCATTTGTTCGCATAAAAATATTTGCGGAAAACCTGTTTTTGTCTTCTAAACGCCCCGTATTTGTCAAACGCAAAACCCGGGACACCGGATTATTTTGTTTTGTTTGCTATCGGTTTGCAAAAGTCTGTTTGGAATAAATAAATTATTTAATTATTTTAGTGGGGGCAGTCGAACGGGCCGATTCGACCCAGTCGACCACCCCCGTACAAAAACAATCGGTCCACCAAAATCCTAAAACTACCCAACCTAGTCTACCCACCCCTCCAGCCACCTCACCCCACCCAATCCTCTCTCGCCACCTCACCTCTCTCCCTCCTCCCCACCACTCATCTGCTGCAACCTCGCCTCCCACATGCCAGCCCCCCCACTCCTCTCTCCCTCTCTCACCCCAGTCCCTCCTACCCCCTCTCTCTCTTCCTCACCGACAGCCCGACCCCACCGGCGCACCCGTCCCCACTCCCTGGCCTCAGCTCTCCCTCACCCCCCACCTGGCCCACCCCTGGCCCACGACCCCACCTCCCTGGCCAACCCCCTCTCCCCACCCGCGTCCCCACACCGAATCCCCACCAGCCCCGCCGCCTGGTCCCACTCGTCAGCCACTCCCTCCACCCCAACCGGTCAACCCCACTCTCCAGCCCTGGCCCACCCCGGTCCCACCACCCACCAACCTTCCCGTCCCCTTCCTCTCTCTCTCCCACCTCCCGCCTCGCTCCCCATCCCCCCCACGGCGCCGGCCACATCCTCCTCCCCGCCTCCGGCCGGTTCCGCGCCACCGCCTCCTCCCGCCGCTCCGCCCCTCCCCGCCGCGCTCGCCGCCTCCACCTTCCTCCCCTCTCCGGCCACCGCGCGCCACGCTCCCTCCTTCTCTCTCTCTCGCTGCCGGCGACCCGCCCCCGTCCCTCCTCGGCCCTCACCTCGCCGCGCTCGCCGACGACCCCCTCCCCTCTACCGCCTCCCCACATCCTCCCCCTTCGGCCTCTCCGGCCACCGCCACCAGCTCGCCCCCTCCCCCACCTACCGCCTGCTCCGGCAGCCGCGGCCGTCCCCTCCATCGCCACCGCCGCCCTCGCTCCCTCCCGCAGCACCCGCTCCCCGCCGCTGCTCGCCCCTCTTCCCCGCGCGTCGTACGCCATCCTCGCCGCCGGCCTCCGCCTCTGCGAGCCCGGCCTCTCTCCGCTCCAGCGACTGCCGCCAACCCCGGCGTCGGCCCCGCCTCCGAGCCGCGCCCCGCCTCCTTCCTCCGGCAGCCGCCGTCTTATTCCGGTCCGCCCTTCCCCAACCCCCTCTAGTGCCCGGGCCCCTCGGAACACGGCCGCGTGCGGCCCCTGCTGCCGCCTTCCCGTCTCCCTCGCCGCACGTCGCTGCGGCCGCTGCCCGTTTGTGACCCAGCATGGACCTTGCTGTTTGCCAACAGTGCCGTGAGGTGGGCGCTCCTCGAAGCTCTTCGTTCCGGAATCGACCACACGGAGAACCCCAAGACCTTCAAAGTGGAGTCAATGAGTACCCTATCATGGATCTGATGGCCGCCGAGCTCTCCCTCCCGGACCCCGAAGGCCGGACCCGGCCCGACAAGTTCTTCCTCTCGGATCCGAGGACACCGAGACGCTGGGCCCTCAAGTTCTCCTTCACGGACGCCAAGTACTTCCTCGGACGCCAAAACCGAACCGAAAGGACGCCAAGACCGCCACAAGGATGCCAAGCTCTATTTTTTTCCCGAACGCCAAGACCGTCCCGATTCACGGACCCGACAAGATCTTCGCGACGACAAGATCCACACCGACCAGGGCGAATCCAATGCGCCCCCGACACCAAACCGAGTCCTGCTTCCCGGATGCGACAAGATCTACCTCAGTGGTCCGAGACCGATTCCGTCGAATCGTTTCCCGTCGAACCCCGAACCCCAGATCCGGACCCCGAGACCCGACCCCGAACCCCGTCGAACCCTAACCAAGATCGTCGAACCCTAATGTGTGAACCTTTTTCCGAGCCCCTATTTTATAAATGTTAAATATAAAACCTGTTGCATATTAATCATTCATCTCGCATGCATATTTGTGTGGTTTGGGGGCCTTATGCCGATTCACCATATAATTAAATATGGGGCCCATATGCGGACAAATCTAGTCTCATATTGGCCTCATTTAAATTTGTGTAGCGAACCGGTGCTATCTTTTGCCATGCTAAGACAACATTTAAATTGGGGGCATCTAAACAACATGAACAATATAATTAATTGTCGGGACCCCGGTTCCGCGTAATATGGCCTAATTGCATCGCACCTTGCCATGTCATACATCATACATGCATCATGCCCGATCTTTTGCCATAGTATTAAATGGTGCATCCGGTGTTTATTCTAGTGTTTTGCTTCTTCGCGGATAAGGCCGTTGAGTTGATGTGAGCTTCGCCCTGATCTTCGGATGAACCTTCGACAATGTTTTCAGGCGAGCATCTCCCCCTTTCTACCTATCTTATTTTTTATAGTCTTTATTCCCTCCTGTTGATCTATTGCTATCTGTGTTGCGATGCTCTAGCTTTCGTACCCGTGATATTCCTTGTAGCCTTATACTGCCTTGAACACCTCCTATTACCTGTTGTTTGGTAGATAATTGGACCCGCGTGCCGTAGTCGCTCGCTCAAGTGCTGTTGCGTGTCGTCTAGTACCACAGTTGTTGGAGTATTGTCGCATGTTGATGTTGGAGATGATCATGGCTTTACTTATTGTTCACTTTAATTGCTGTTTAACAACTAAAATTGAAGTAGGTAAGCAGAGGCACCGGTGGGTGATAGATAATATCTGGTTTCCGACCGCCCACTTGTGTCCCGTAGGACCCCGAGTTCTTGACACCTGTTCCGAGATCGAGCGCGCTAACCACAGGTGGGGAGATATGGGCCCCCCATCGATTAGTACCTGATTTCAAAGTATTGTACTGGGGGCCACAACTAGTTTGAGGTTTTATTTACTATCCTGTACCTATGCCATGCTTTACTGCTTTATTTACGATTGTGTGAGGAGCACGCTGTACTGTTTTGGAAGCGGAGTGTTTTCGCGGTATCGACAGGCCCAGTTTTGGGGTTTCCTGTCGTTTACAGCCACTGACGCAAACCCTGAGTCCGTCTCGGAGACCGGCCGACTTTGTTGCGGGTGTACTTAGTGGGGTGGCCCCCCGTGCTTGCTTTGGGTCTGGAAACATCGTGACTTAGGCCCCGCCGACATACCGATGGGTGTATGTTAATTGATCTGGCAAAAAGGGTCGAAGTGCTTGTGGATACTTTGGTGCACCCCTGCAGGGTTTAATCTTTTCGAGAAGCCGTGTCCGTGGTTATGGACGACTTGGAGCATAGGTCTCGATCATAGACAACCATAACTAAAGTTTACTGTTATAAATTGACTTGTATCCGATATGACTAGTAATCAGCTTCACCACAATGGAATGGCTAAATAAAAGTACCAACAACTGCTGGGTTTGGATTATCTCATGCTAATTGTATCTGACTAGTAAGTGTTGCAACTACAACGGAATGGTTAACTAAAAGTGCCCACCGCTTATTTTATCAGGATGGCTATCTAAACCTAACTAGTAATTGCTGCAACGACAACTGAATAAGTAAAACTGCCAACTGTGTGAGTTCCTCGGTTGACTCTCTCGGTTGGTATCGAGGGGGAATACCAGGATGGGTTTGTTTGGTGTTAGTATCAGGTTGGTTCCGAATAGGTCTTTCTTACCCCTCTCTGATAGCCGCCAGATGTATCGAGTCTCTATAGGTTGTTTAGTGCATGCTGCCGCTGCCGCTCAGCCCACCATACCTATGTAGGCGAGGACCGCCGAATTCTAGCCTCGTCGTGTACTGGCCTCAGTACTGATCGCTCTCTCTTTTTCCTTTGCCTTTGTCGGCACCCCTTTTGTTTGAGCAGGTTTGAGATCGACGTCGTTAGCAGGGTTACCCTTCCGGCTTGGCCTGGGCAGGGTTATGGACGCCATTGGTTATTCTTCAGGGCTCTTAGCCCCATTTGCATCTTGTCCATAGTCGGACGCTCTATTGTTTTCGAGGTGATTTGGATCTTTGCCCTGTATATCTGTATTCTTGACTCATGGAGTCGTGCTGTATATATATATGTTCTGTGGGTCCCATCGAGGACTGTTGTGTAATGTTATTACTTCGTTTTCCACCCGCACGAAAGTGCCTGGTGGGCACCTTTGAATCGCTTCTACGCGGGTTTGGCGGGTTTCGCTAAAACTTGCATAGGGCCGATTCTGAGGGTGTTACAAAGGGCCTATGGTTGGATCATGTACACCGGGAGATCCAGAACAAGGGACAAGTTACCTGTGTTGGAGTTGGGGTCAGAGTTGGCGACGACATTTCATCAAACAGCTTGGGGGGAGCGGGCATGCAACCGGTGGTGATGCTCCTCCCGGTCTTGCTGCTACATGATCAGCTTCCGTCGACAGGTGTCGCATTCATGTCAAGGCCAAGCGCTGGCAACGAGTCGCCGAGGATATCCATCCCCCTGGCCACCACTTCGACAGCAGCTGGTTTGTTCGTGGACGCGGACGAGGTTGCAGTGCCCGTGACGGCAGCTAGTTGTTGCTCCTTTATCAGGAGCAAGGTGGCAGCCTACGCAGTGATGGCCTCAGCGGTGAACTTGGCCTGGATGGCCACGACGTGCTCAAGGAGGCGGCCCTATCGCAGGCGGCTTGGGCATCGGCAAGGCGCTGCCGGGCAACGTATCTATAATTTTTGATGCTCCATGCTTGTTTTGTATCAACTTTGTTATATTTTGTCTACACTTTGAGGTTTTTTTACATTTTCTGAAACTAACCTATTAACAAGATGTCGCGGTGCCACTTGCCTGTTTTCTGCTGTTTTTGGTTTGAGAAAAGCTAGTAAAGAAATATTCTCGGAATTGGAATGCACAAAAGCCAAAGTCAATATTTTACCGGAGCAAAGACAGAGTCAAAATGGCAGCCGAAGGGGGGCCACAAGGTGGCCACACCCTAGGGCGACACGGCCTAGGGGGAGGGGCGTGCCGCCACCAGGTATTGTCCCCTCGGTCGCCCACCGACCTTGCCATTTCGTCTATAAAAGCACCTCGATGCAGAAATCCTAAACACCTAATCAAATCTCCACGAAACAGTCTGCAGCCGCCGCCACCATTGTCCCTAGATCGGGGGGATCTGATGCTCTTCCCGGCACCCTGCCAGAGGGGAGAGATCATCCCGGAGTCCTTCATCACCAGCCAGCCTCCAGAGTGATGCATGAGTAGTTCACCCTTGGACTATGGGTCCATTGTAACATCCCAAAATTGATGAATTACAAAAGCATGCATTGCATTCATATTGTCATATCATATTTGTCTTGCAAATAAAGTTTCAAACCAAAAATCCAAATAAAACCATAAATATGCCCATTTTATAAAATCATATGTGGCATGGTTTTATTTTATTTTTCAAAGCGCCAAAGTGAATTTGAGTGTACAAGTGTGTTTGTCACACTTTAGAGTGCAAAGTTCACTTATAAAATCTAGAGAAAATTTGAAATAAAACTTGTTTGAATTAGAGTTTGAAATTCATTCCTGGAAAATCAAACAGAAAAAGAAAAATCTAAAAGGAAAAAAATAAACACTGCGCCAGCCAATTGGCCCAACACCAGACCCAGCCCACAATCCCACAAGCCCACCCGGGAAACCCCCTCACCCCATCGGTTTCCTACCCCGCGCGCGCACCCACCCACTGACGTGTGGACCCCACAACCAGGTCATCTCTTCATCCTCAATTAGCGCCCGACGACCACCTCGCCGCTGTCGTTCACTGCCATTGATTTCACGGCTTAATTGCCATTGATTCGGCGAGTAATTCCCACACCTGACCCTGCCTACTTAACCCCCTCCTCCTTCCGCTCTTTTCCCCTCACTCACCACCCTCTAAGCGTCGCTAGGCTGTCCACACGCGAGCTCGCACCGCCGCTGTCCCGAGCGTCTCCGGTGAGCAAATACGTAACCCTAGCCTACCCCCTTCTCTCTGGTTGACGCTCGTGCACTCCCCATCCTATTGCGCATATAACGCCACCCTTTGCTTGTCTTCCCGTGCCCTGTAGCGCCGTCAACGATGACACCCGAGAGCACCCGGCGCTGACCTCACCTCCGGCGAGGAATCCACAACGACTCCACACGCCCGCGCCTCCATTTCATCGACCATCATCATCACCTCATCCCCACGCTTCGGTAACGACCCGTGCCTTCCCCTCTCACCCCCTTGCACCACTAGTACACCGCCGGCGGGAGCGTCGCCGCTGCTCTGGCCATTCGCGCCGCTCCACTATGGTCAAAGCGACCAGCACCGTTAGATCTAGATCTAGTGGATCTGATTATATCACTTAACGAAGAGGTATCGGTAGATCTGGCCCATGCGATTTCATTTAAATCCCGCGGCTCTTGTTGATCGATCCAGCCGAATCTGTACGGCCAATCAGTCACGGCCACGTGTCTGTGAATTTGTTTTAAAATCTGTTTTTATATCTATTGAAGATTTAAACATGTAAAATTCATATATTGAGTTCTGTTTATCCAAAAAATGCAAATAATATATCAATAGATTCAAAAAAAATAAATCCTACACTACTATGGGATTGAATTTGGATTTTTCTTCTGTAAAACTAGATTTATTTGCATACTCAAATATAGGCTTATTTTGACTATATAAATTATTTATAAAATGATTTTAAAGCAAATTTGAGTTTGTTTAGACTTTAAATAGATGGTTCTATCATCGGTACTGTTTGTTTGACTTTCTTAGTATAGGAAAATCATTTCATTGCATTTGGATGCATTCATATATATTTTTTCTTGAATATTGGAATGTAAATTTGGTGCTATTATTTTATGTGTAGATTTTGGTGCCAGTGGTGATTGTGAGTGTGAGGATTGTTGCTACTACCCCAACTACCAAGGCAAGTTGGTGCTTCATGTATTTTTGTCCTATTATTTTGACTATGCACTAGTGATATTTTGAGTAGGGCTTGCATGGAATTTTTTCTAAGTATATATATATATATATATGTTATGCCTTGGGAAATCCTAGTATTTGTAGTCTTGGTGGAATTTTCTCCAAGTTAAGATACTTGTTGTGTTATCATGCTTAGTGATGGTGTTGGTTAACACTTTGTTGGGAACCCCAAGAGGAAGGTGTGAAGCAGCACAGCAGCAGTTTTCCCTCAGTAAGAAACTAAGGTTATCGAACCAGTAGGAGGAAGAAAATGTCACGCAGGTGTTGCAAGCAACACGGATACCTGCACAACACAAACTCAAGACATTGCCCCAACTAGACAGTGAGGTTGTCAAGCTCAGCGGTTTGCTGTAACAAAGGATTAAACATACGGTGTGGAAGGTAATGGTGGTTTGCAGCAAGTAAACAGGTAACGGTGGAAGATGTATCAATGGTAAAGATTGGACCGGGGTTTATAGTTCACTAGAGGTGCTCTCCTTAGATAAAAAACATGGCATGAAGGGTAAAAAAATTACAACAGGGCAATTGACAGGAACTGAGCAAGGCATAACAATGCAATACTAGTCAATAAGATCCTATGAGATTCGATTGGGCAATACAACAGGATACATAGACCGCCATCCAACTACATCTATGGCTAGAAGTCCGCCTTCAGGTTATCATCCGAACCCCTCCAGTATTAAGTTGCAAGCAACATATAACTGCTTTAAGCAAAGTGTGTAAGGTAAACAGTCTACATGTTCCATGAACAAGAGACCGTTGTTTTCTCCCTAGTGGCAACATCACATCTACAACCGAAGAGATTTTTGTCACTTCCCTTGGAAACTAGAGGCATGAAACCAGTATCGAGCATAAATACCCCCTCTTGGAGTCACTAGCAACTACTTGGCCAAGATATCTAGAACAACGAAGAGCATGCAAGATCACAAACAACACAAACATGATAGAATCATAAAGACAAAATCATTAATCAATCCAACATAATAATCTCAATATCCATCGGATCCCCACAAACACAACATGCATGAGTACAAATAGATTAGATCTTGATCATGAACGGAGCTCACAAGATCTATATGTTGGAATTATGCCCTAGAGGCAATAATAAAGATGTTATTATTATAATTCTTGTTCATGATAAAGTTTATATTCCATGCTAGAATTGTATTAAGCGGAAACTTTAATACTTGTGTGGTTTATGAACAACACCGTGTCCCTAGTACGCCTCTATGGACTAGCTCATTGATTAATGATGGTTAAGGTTTCCTAACCATAGACATGGGTTGTCGATTAATAATGAGATCACATCATTGGGAGAATGGTATGATGGACAGACCCAAATCAAGCAGAGCAATTAGATCGTGTCATCGTGTTCATCTTTGCGAAGCTTTTCTTATGTCAAATATTGTATTCCTTAGACCATGAGATAATGCAACTCCCTGGTATCGTAAGAAAGCTTTCAGGTCATCAAACGTCATCCTATGAGAGGGTGATCATAAAGGTGTCTCTCAGGTGATCGGAAAGTACTTGTTGGGTTGTATGTATCGAGATGGGATTTGTCCCTCCCAAGTCGGAGAGATATACTTCGGGCCCACTCGGTAATCGGTATCAACACCGCTTGCAAGAACATGGTTAAGGAGTTAATCACAAAGTGATATCGGATTACGGAACGAGTAAAGTACTTGTTGTGAACGAGATTGAACTAGGTATGCCGATGCCGACGATCGAATCTCAGGCAAGTAAAATATCGCGTGACGAAGGGAATATGTATATGGGATTAATTGAATCCTGGCATCGTGGTTGATCATCTATGAGTATGTGGGAGTCAATATGGGTTTCCAGACCCCGCTGTTGATTATTGATAGAAGATCATGTCTGCATATTCTCGAACCCGCAGGGTCACACACTTCACGTGTCTCGACGCTAGGATAGAATGGATGATTGGTTTATGAGTTTTTGTTCGGAGTCTCGGATGGGATCCGGGACATAACGAGAGTTTCCGGAATGGTCCGGAGAATAAGATTCATATGAGGCAAAGCAGTTTTTGGAGTTCGGAAGTGTTTCAGATTGTTCGGTATTGTACCGGAAGCTTCTAGAACCTTCCGGAGTGGGACCAATGTGGACCCACTTGTCGGGAGGGGCGTGGGCCTACGAGGGAGTGCCTTGGCCGCATTGGGCCAGGGGCACAAGGCCCCATAGGCCCAGCCGGCCAAGCCCTAGGGGAAACCCTAGGGAGAGCTTCTAGAAGGGGGGGAACTTGCCCCCCACTCCTCCCTCCTTGGCCGCCGGCCCTAGGCTTGGAGGAGGGGCAAGGGGCAGCCACCCACCCTTCTATATAAAGAGGGCTGGGGGCGCACCCTCCCCCCACACCTCCTCAAGCCCTAGCCGCCCTGCTGCCCTCCTCTCTCTCTCCCTCCCGACTGCGCGTAGGCGAAGCCCTGCCGCAGAAACTCTCCACCCTTTTCACCACGCCGTCGTGTTGTAGATACAACTTATCTCTCCACCCCACTTGATGGACCAAGGAAGGAGGAGACGTCGAGGTGCCGTACGTGTGCATCTCTCGGAGGCATCGCCACTTGCGGTGTTGGATCGGATCGGATCGCGAGGAGGAGAAGCGAGTACGACTAGATCAACCACGTTCCATCGAACGTTCTGTTGTGCGAATCTTCAAGGGTATGAAGATCTAATCTATTCCCCCTCGTTGTTTGCATCTCCTAGATTAGATCTTGGCTTCCCCGTTCGCATCCGTAGAATTTTTTTGATTTACTATGCTGCGAAATCCTTCAGTGGTATCAGAGCTAGATCTATGCGTAGATGTGTTTCACGAGTAGAACGCAACATGCTTGTTGCGGGCGTTGATGTTTTCTGTTGCAAGACTCTTGTTTGTGTACTTCTTATGACGCGGGATAGTGAGATCGAAGCGGTCCAGGCCAATTTTACGCGACCTCGTTCGCGAGACCGGCTCCGCACTTGACGTGTGGCTTGTTCCACACATGCGGCTGGTGGATGCCAGTTTCTATCACTATAGTTGTCATGGGATTTACACCGGAGTTTGGCAACCATAATATCACCATTGTGGCTTTCCGTAGGTAAGAATCGTTCTTATCTTGTTACTCCCATAAGCCACGTAAAACATGCAACAACAAAGTAGAGGCGTCTAACTTGTTTTTGCAGGGAGTGTTTCTGTGATATGGTATGGCCCAAGATGTGATGTGTATGTTGTATGCAATGATCATGTTTTGTAATGTTTCATGACTTGCATGTCGATGAGTACACAACCGGCAGGAGCCATATGGTTGTCTTTATAATTGTGTATGACATGTGTGTCAACTTCTTATACACCATGTAATAGCTTTACTTTATCGCTAAGTAGTTAGCAATAGTTGTAGTTGCTATTCGTGGTGGAGGCAATCATGGTGGAGTGATGGAGATCATGCTGGCACGCACAAGATGGAGATCATTGCGCAGAGATTAGCTATACCATGTCACATAAAATTATATGCATGTGATGTGGCGGAGATTCTTCATCACGTGCATCATGTCGATTGAAGAGCGGACACGCAGGACTTTCCAATATGGCAGCTCCCAAAATATAGATTTCTTCTTCCACATGGGTGCGTGTCCTGTAGCGACGTCGTTCGCAACTGATTGACCGCCGGGACCCTTTCCAAAGATTACTTCTATGTCCTTGACCATACCAAATACATTATCACCAGCAGGGATTTCAGGCTTCTTCCGGTGATCTGCGTCACCTTTGAAATGCTTGCCTTTCTTTCTTACGGGATGATTGGTCGGAAGAAATCGTCGATTCGCCAGGTACACAACCTTCTTGCATTTATGCAAATATGTACCTTCAGTCTTATCTAAACAGTGTGTGCATGCCTTATATCCCTTGTTTGTCTGTCCTGAAAGGTTACTAAGAGCAGGCCAATCATTGATGTTACGAATAGCAATCCTCGTAGATCAAATGGCTCATGTTTGTTCTCATCCCACGCACGTACACCTGGTTTGCCCCACAACTGTAAGAGTTCTTCAACTAATGGCCTAAGGTACACATCAATGTCGTTGCCCGGTTGCTTCGGGCCTTGGATGAGCACTGGCATCATAATGAACTTACGCTTCATGCACAACCAAGGAGGCAGGTTGTAGATACATAGAGTCACGGGCCAGGTGCTGTGACTGCAGCTCTGCTCCCCAAAGTGATTCATGCCATCCGTACTTAGACCAAACTGTAGGTTTCGCAGCATAGAAAACAAAAAAATTCCAACGATGGGAACAACTATGTACCAAGATCTATCTACTAGATACAAACAACGGGCGGATGTATATCCGTAGAGAACATACCCTTGAAGACCGACAAAGCTTAACGAGTCCAAACTCGTGGTTGATGTAGACGATCTCTTGCCGATCTCAAGATCGAGAGGAAGCCCTAGCGCCGCAAAACAACAGCACATCCGTGCTCGGCACACGTTCGAGGCACCGAGCAACCTCCGCCTCCTCGCTCCAGCGATGCAGCGGAAGCACAACTCTTTCTTGCCGAATAGCCATCGGGAACATGTATCTCGCTAGTCCGAGACCATGGGGGATAAATTCTAGAGGGGGAGAGAGATCCTTCACGAGGAGGTGTGAGTGAGAGAGAGGGAGGGGGGCTCCTTTTATAGGAAGAGGGGGTACCCAAGGGGCCATGCGCCCAGCCATGGGGCTGCCCCCACCTCTTCCACATTCATGTGGGTGGACACTCCACTCACTCAAATGCCTTTCAATTCCCTCCACTCAAAAACCCACTCAAATTCCCATTAAATTTCCACCAAATTTAATGCAAACTCTCATTAAATAAAACTCCTTTTATTTATTCAGAATTTTGTCAATTACTTTAATGACAAACATTCACATATAACCCCTTGCTAGTATTTCATTTCACATGCATAAACACTTTCTACAATTTCACCCGAAAACCCGTTTCGGTATCTAGTGAAATAAATTCCTGCGCTTGTTATTCTTTTCGGCATGAAACTTTTGCTCCAAATGGATGTCGGTGTCTCTTAAGTGTGTCACCCTACGGTTCGCGAATAATGCGGACATGATCGAGACCCCTCTCGGATCAATAATCAGAAGCGGGATCTGGAGACCCATATGTTGGAATTATGCCCTAGAGGCAATAATAAAGATGTTATTATTATATTTCTTGTTCATGATAATGTTTATATTCCATGCTAGAATTGTATTAAGCGGAAACTTTAATACTTCTGTGGTTTGTGAACAACACCGTGTCCCTAGTACGCCTCTATGGACTAGCTCATTGATTAATGATGGTTAAGGTTTCCTAACCATGGACATGAGTTGTCGATTGATAATGAGATCATATCATTGGGGAATGATATGATGGACAGACCCAAACTCAGCGAAGCAATTAGATCGTGTCATCGTGTTCGTCTTTGCGAAGCTTTTCTTATGTCAAATATTGTATTCCTTAGACCATGAGATAATACAACTCCCTGGTATCGGAAGAAAGCTTTGAGGTCATCAAACGTCATCCTATGAGAGGGTGATCATAAAGGTGTCTCTCAGGTGATCGGAAAGTATCTGTTGGGTTGTATGTATCGAGATGGGATTTGTCCCTCCCAAGTCGGAGAGATATACTTCGGGCCCACTCGGTAATCGATATCAACACCGACAAAGTGATATCGGATTACGGAACGAGTAAAGTACTTGCTGTGAACGAGATTGAACTAGGTATGACGGTACCGACGATCAAATCTCGGGCAAGTAAAATATCGCGAGACGAAGGGAATATATATATGGGATTGATTGAATCCTGGCATCGTGGTTCATCCGATATGATCATCGATGAATGTGTGGGAGTCAATATGGGTTTCCAGACCCCGCTGTTGATTATTGATAGAAGATCATGTCTGCATATTCTCGAACCCGCAGGGTCACACACTTAACGTGTCTCGACGCTAGGATAGATTGGATAATTGGTTTATGAGTTTTTGTTCGGAGTCTCGAATGGGATCCGTTACATCACGAGAGGTTCCGGAGTGGTCCGGAGAATAAGATTCATATAAGGCAGTGCAGTTTTTGGAGTTCAGAATTGTTCCGGGTTAATCGGTATTGTACCGGAAGCTTCTAGAACCTTCCGGAAGGGTACCAACGTGGCCCCACCTTCCGGGAGGGGGAATGTGCCTATGAGGGAGTGCCCTGGCCGCATTGGGCCAGGGGCACAAGGCCCCATAGGGCCCAGCCGGCCAAGAGAGGTTTAAACTCGAGATAGACCTTCTAGAAGGAGGGATTTCCTTGCCCCCCACTCCTTATCCTTTGGGGCCGCCGGTTTGGGCTTGGGGGAGGGGCTAGGGCTGCGCACCCCCCTCTATATAAAGAGGGGTGGGGGCGCACCAACCCCCCACACCTTCCCCTCCAACCCTAGCCGCCCTGCTGCCCTCCTCTCTCCCTCCCGACTGCTTGTAGGCGAAGCCCTGCTGTAGAAATTCTCCACCAATTGCACCGCGCCGTCGCGTTGTAGATCCAAACCATCTCTCCACCATACTTGCTGGACCAAGGAAGGAGGAGACGTCGAGGTGCTGCACGTGTGCATCTCACGGAGGCACCGCCACTTGTGGTGCTAGATCGGATCGGATCGCGAGGAGGAGAAGCGAGTACGACTACATCACCCACGTTCCGACGAACGTTCCGCTGTGCGAATCTTCAAGGGTATGAAGATCTAATCCAATCTCTCTCGTTGTTTGCATCTCCTAGATTAGATCTTGGCTTTCCCTCTGTTCGCATCCGTAGAAAATTTTGATTTACTATGCCGCGAAACCCATCACCATACTGACTCCCACACATTCAATGATGACTTTCTTGTGATCGTCGGAACCTTTTACGCTAGTATATTAATCCCTTTGTTTCACGATATATTACATGTCCGAGATTCGATCATCGGTATCTCCATACCTAGTTTGATCTCGTTACTGACATGCACTCTTTTCTCGTTCCCGTGATATAACATTCTAGTGATCAAATCACTTTCTTGCAAGCTAATCAATGTGATATCACCGAGAGGGCCCAGAGCATATCTATCCGTCATCGGGATGAACAAATTCCACTCTCGATCCATGGGCCTCAACATAACACTTTATTAGTTCTGAATCCATCTTTATAATCACCCTGTTACGGTGTGACGTTTGATGTTATCAAGAAACTCTTCTGGTGTTAGTGATTGACATGATCTCACGGTCTAAGGATTAGGATCACTTCGTAAGTTGTTATAGCAATATAAATGTAACACCCTCAGAATCGGACCTATGCAAGTTTGAGCAAAATTCGTCAAACCCGCATAGAAACGATTCAAAGGTGCCCACCAGGCACTTTTGTGCGGGTGGAAAACGAAGTAATAACATTACACAACAGTCCTCGATGGGACCCACAGAACAGATATATATAACGGCGACTCCATGAGTCAAGAATACAAATATAATGTACAAGATCCAAATCACCTTGAAAATGATCGAGCGTCCAGCTACGGACAAGATACAAATGGGGCTAAGAGCCCTGAAGAATAACCAATGGCGTCCATAACCCTGCCCAGGCCAAGCCGGAAGGGTAACCCTGCTAACGACGTCGATCTCAAAACCTGCTTAAACAAAAGGGGTGCCGACAAAGGGCAAAGGGAAAAGAAGGAGCGTCAGTACTGAGGCCAGTACACGGCGAGGCTAGAATTCGGCGGTCCTCGCCTACATAGATATGGTGGGCTGAGCGGCAGCGGCAGCATGCACTAAACAACCTATAGAGACTCGATACAACTGGCGGCTATCCGAGAGGGGTGAGAAAGACCTATTCGGATCCAACCTGATACTAGCGTCAACCAAACCCATCCTGACGTTTCCCCCTCGACACCGGTCGAGGAAGTCAACCGAGGAACTCACACAGTTGGCAGTTTTATTTATTCGGTTATCGTTGCAGCAATTTCTAGTCAGGTTAAAGATAGTCGTCCTGATAAAATAAGCAGTGGGCACTTTTAGCTAACCATTCCGTTGTAGTTGCAACAATTACTAATCAGATACAGATAGCATGAGATAAACCCAAACCCAGCAGTTGTTGGTACTTTTATTCAGCCATTCCGTTGTAGTTGCAATACTTACTAGTCAGATACAATTGTCGCAAGCGACAAAGCAAACAAGCAATTGTGGGTAGTATTATTTAATCATTCCGTTGTAGTGAAGCTGATTAATAGTCATTATAAAGTCAAATTTATAGCAATAAACTTTAGTTATGCTTGTCTATGATCGAGATACTGTGCTCCAAGTCGTCCATAACCGCGGACACGGCTTTCAGAAAGTTTTAACCCGGCCGGGGTGCACAAATAGCAACACACACACGATCAACCTCGGAAAAACCAAATCAAAACCCAACGAGGTCTTCACGACAGAGCAATCACAAGATTCAGAAATATTTCAGGGGGCCACCCCTTTGAGTAGAACCCGCAACGAAGTAAGCTAGCTTCGAGACGGACTCAAGGTTAGCGCCAATGGCTGTAAGCGACTGGGAACCCGAAAACTCGGGGTGTCGATACCGCGTAATCACTCCGCCTTCCTAAACAGTACAGGTGATATCTGTCGCACAATAGTAAATAAAGCAGTAAAGCATGGCATAAGTACAGGATCGTAAATAAAACCTCAAACTAGTTTGTGGCCCCAAGAAATAAGACGGAATCAAGTTCTGGCTAAGGGGGGCCCATACTCCCCATATGTGGATAGCGCGATAAATCAAGGAACAGGTATCAAGTACTCGGGGTCCTACGGGACACAAGTGGGCGTTCGGAAACCAAATATTATCTATCACCCACCGATGCCTCTGCTTATTTCAATTTTAGTTGTTAAACATGAATTAAAGTGAACAATAAGTAAAACTAAGATCATCTCCAACAACAACATGCGGCAAGGCTCCAGCAACTGTGGCATTTGACGACACGCAACAGCACTTGAGCAAGCGACTACGACGCGCAAGTCCAACTAGCTACCAAACAACAGGTAATAGGATGTGTCCAAGGCAATATAGGGCTGCACGGTAGATCACGGGTACGGAAACTAAAGCATCGCAACACAGATAGCAATAGATCAACAGGAGGGAATAAAGACTATAAAAGTAAGATAGGTAGAAAGGGGGAGATGCTCGCCTGAAAAACATTGTCGAAGGTTCAACCGAAGATCGGGGCGAAGCTCACATCAACTCAACAGCCTTATCCGCGAAGAACCAAAACACTAGAAGAAACACCGGATGCAATATTTAATACAACGGCAGAAGATCGGCATGATGCATGTATGATGTATGGCATGGCAAAGGTGCGATGCAATTAGGTCATATTAAGCGGAACCGGGGTCCCGGCAATTAATTAATAGGTTCATGTTGTTTAGATCCCCCGCAAATAAAATGTTGTTTGAACATGGCAAAAGATAGCACCGGTTCGCTACACAAGTTTAAATGAGGCCAATATGAGACTAGATTTGCCCGCATATGGGCCCCATATTTAATTATTAGGTGAATCGGCATAAGGCCCCCAAACCACAGATATGCATGCGAGAATGACAATTAATATGCAACAAGTTGTTATTATATTATAAAATAGGGTTTTTGGGAAGGGGTTCACACATTAGGGTTCGACGAGCTTGGGGTTCCGGGGTTCGGGGTCGGTCTCAGGGTCCAGGGTTCGACGGGTTCGGCCTCGGCGGGATCGTTCTCGGATATCGGGGGTAGATCTTGTCGCACGGTGCCCGCGAAGTAGATCTTGTTGTTCCGGGGGAAAGTTCTCGGTGTTCCGGGGATGATCCTGTCGCATCCGCGGTCGTCGGGTCGTGTCGATGGTCATGGCGTCCGGGAAGCGATGCTAGACGTTCCTCGGTTCCATGTCGACGGCCTTGGTGTCCTCGATGGAGAACTCAGCGTATCCGGGTAGGAGAACTCGAGGTCGATGGCGAACTTGTCCGGTACCGGGGTGTTCGGAGTTCATGGCGCGGTACCGGGTACGGGATCGGTCTTCGGATCAGGCTCCGTGAAGGAGAGCATGAAGTCGATACCGGGGTTCGCACTTTGGTTCCGGGTTGGCGAACTTGGTTACCGAGGAAAACGCGTTCGGCTCCGGGAAGATCTTGTGGTTGACATGACCACCTTCGATACGACGTCCCCACAACAAGACGGCTCGAGGCAGAGGCGCCGGAGGCTAACGGGTCTGCAGGGAGGGGAAGAGGGCGCCAGCGGCGCTGGGCGAGGACGCGCGCGCTGGCGGCGCGGCGAGCCCGGCGGAGCCGGAGGCGAGCGGACGCGGGTTGGGCGACGCAGCGTTTGGGGCGGCCGGTGGCGGCGACGGCGTCCGTGTGACGAGCGGGGCCGGAGGCGAGGTCGTGCGCGCGCGGGGGGGAAGGCAGAGCGGCGGTTGCAGGGGGCGTCGCTGGAGGTGGCGAGGCGAGGCGGGGCGGGGCCGGCGGGGAGGCTCGCCGGAGGCGACGGCGGGCGCAGGAGAGGCCACAGAGGAGGGCCATGGCGGCGGCCGGCGAAGGGCGCGGCCGACGCGAGGTCCCTGCGGGGCCGGCGGGGTCGGGCCGGGGCCGAGGAGGCGGACGGCGAAGCGGGGTGAGGGGGAGGAGCTCCGGTGGCGGGGCGCGGAGGTACTGGCGGCGGCGGTGGAGCCTGGGAGTGGCGGCCGGAGCGGTGGCGCTCAGGGGAAGGGTGAGCGGAGGAGGAGGCCGGCGGACGCGGCGAGATGCTGCGGAGGCTGGAGCGCTGGTGGGGAGCTTGTGGCGGCCGGCGGCGCGGCGCGCTTGCGGGGCCGCTCAGGGGAGGGACGAGCGGTGCGGGGGCGGTGGTCGCTGGGGGAGGAGCGGCAGGGGAGAGGAGAGGAAGGAGCCGGGGCGACGGGCGCCAGGAGGAGGCGGGGAGGCGCGCCCGGGGACGCGGCCGGCGAGGTGGAGCCGCGGGACGGGGGTCGCGGGGCTCGGGGCGCTCGGTGGAGAAGAAGATAGAGGAAGAGGGAGGCACGGGGCAGGGGGCCAGGGGTGGGACCGCGGGCCAGGGGACAGGGTGGGGTCTGCGGGGCCAGGACATGCGAGTGGGGTGCGTTGCGTGTCGGTCGGGTCAGGGGGGGGCCGGCAGGCGCGCGCATGAGTGCGCCGGGTGAGTGCGTGTGTGGGGCCCAGGGCGGGGCCCAGGGCAGCGGCAGGTGGGGGGTTGGCTGGGTGAGAGGAGGAGGCCAAGTGGCAGGCTAGGAGTGGCTAGGAAAGAGGGGAGAGATGAGGTGGCGTATGGGGATTGGTGGGGGTGATGTGGAGGCTGGGGCTGGGTAGTTTAGTTGGTAGCTGTAGGATATAGGTTGGACCGATTTAAATCCTGGGGCGGTCGTTCGGGTCATTCGGCCCGTTCGACTGCCCCGCTCAAAATAATAAATATTTTTATTTACTTTAATTGGACCGTTTGCAAACCGATAGCAACAAAACAAAATAATCCGGAGACCCGGGTTTGGCGTTTTTTTTAGAAAACAATTTGGGTTTTCCCGAAATAGTTTTATGCGAACAGATGCAAGACGATGACGATGCTCAAATGCAATGTGGCATGATGACATGAGCATGCGGTCATGATGATGCAATGCACGAAATCAACGCGATTTTCTAGTAGTGGTTTTTTTTTTGCGGGGCGCCACAATTCGACACCACTAACAAGGGATCTCGCCCTCGAGATCCGCCTCATGGTACCGGAAGGAAGGTCGGCGAACTGCGTCTCCTCGCTTCGTGTAGATCCTCGCGACACCACTAACAAGAGGTCGTTGATCCCGTGATCGTCGAGGGAACACTCCGGGGGCAAAAGGTCGAAGGTAGAGGTATCAACAAATACAGCCACCTCTAACTCCGGTGGAAAGGGGGAACCGATGCATTCTCATCCACTTCAATGTACAAAAGCGAATAGAAAGGGTAGTCGGCATGGGGGCCAATCCATCACGCACCCAAACTATTACTCCGCACAATCAGTGGAAAAGCGTGCAACCATTCTCGGAAACAGACTGAAGATCTCGACAGGCGAGGTTCGGAAACAAAGGAGTGATGCAGACTCTGCACCGGATTTGGCATAGATGATGTCGTCGCGTCGGAAAACTCCGGAAGGCACAAACAAGGAATTAAAGAAGGGCACCACAGACGAAGGATTCCTCGGGCAGCTAGAACACCGGATGATAGATCACCGTCATCAAAGAGGAAGCGAAACCCTGAAGGTGCGACGGAACCCAACCACGAGAAATCCTGGACTCGAGTAAAAGATAAGAGGTGGATTCGAAACGCGTAGAGGTAAGAGGAGAATAGCAGAGGGTAAGGAGTAAAATCAGACCTAATCAGAACTATCCAACCGATTTTCAAAAATAGTTTTGACACTCTACTTCGGCCGTTAGCTAGGTTATCCTACAGGCTGGACTTGTGGGGTATCGCAACTGCTGAGCTCTGATACCACTCTGTAACACCCTCAGAATCGGACCTATGCAAGTTTGAGCAAAATTCGTCAAACCCGCATAGAAACGATTCAAAGGTGCCCACCAGGCACTTTTGTGCGGGTGGAAAACGAAGTAATAACATTACATAACAGTCCTCGATGGGACCCACAGAACAGATATATATAACGGCGACTCCATGAGTCAAGAATACAAATATAATGTACAAGATCCAAATCACCTTGAAAATGATCGAGCGTCCAGCTACGGACAAGATACAAATGGGGCTAAGAGCCCTGAAGAATAACCAATGGCGTCCATAACCCTGCCCAGGCCAAGCCGGAAGGGTAACCCTGCTAACGACGTCGATCTCAAAACCTGCTTAAACAAAAGGGGTGCCGACAAAGGGCAAAGGGAAAAGAAGGAGCGTCAGTACTGAGGCCAGTACACGGCGAGGCTAGAATTCGGCGGTCCTCGCCTACATAGATATGGTGGGCTGAGCGGCAGCGGCAGCATGCACTAAACAACCTATAGAGACTCGATACAACTGGCGGCTATCAGAGAGGGGTGAGAAAGACCTATTCGGATCCAACCTGATACTAGCGTCAACCAAACCCATCCTGACGTTTCCCCCTCGACACCGGTCGAGGAAGTCAACCGAGGAACTCACACAGTTGGCAGTTTTATTTATTCGGTTATCATTGCAGCAATTTCTAGTCAGGTTAAAGATAGTCGTCCTGATAAAATAAGCAGTGGGAACTTTTAGCTAACCATTCCGTTGTAGTTGCAACAATTACTAATCAGATACAGATAGCATGAGATAAACCCAAACCCAGCAGTTGTTGGTACTTTTATTCAGCCATTCCGTTGTAGTTGCAATACTTACTAGTCAGATACAATTGTCGCAAGCGACAAAGCAAACAAGCAATTGTGGGCAGTATTATTTAATCATTCCGTTGTAGTGAAGCTGATTACTAGTCATTATAAAGTCAAATTTATAGCAATAAACTTTAGTTATGCTTGTCTATGATCGAGATACTGTGCTCCAAGTCGTCCATAACCGCGGACATGGCTTTCAGAAAGTTTTAACCCGGCCGGGGTGCACAAATAGCAACACACACACGATCAACCTCGGAAAAACCAAATCAAAACCCAACGAGGTCTTCACGACAGAGCAATCACAAGATTCAGAAATATTTCAGGGGGCCACCCCTTTGAGTAGAACCCGCAACGAAGTAAGCTAGCTTCGAGACGGACTCAAGGTTAGCGCCAATGGCTGTAAGCGACTGGGAACCCGAAAACTCGGGGTGTCGATACCGCGTAATCACTCCGCCTTCCTAAACAGTACAGGTGCTATCTGTCGCACAATAGTAAATAAAGCAGTAAAGCATGGCATAAGTACAGGATCGTAAATAAAACCTCAAACTAGTTTGTGGCCCCAAGAAATAAGACGGAATCAAGTTCTGGCTAAGGGGGGCCCATACTCCCCATATGTGGATAGCGCGATAAATCAAGGAACAGGTATCAAGTACTCGGGGTCCTACGGGACACAAGTGGGCGTTCGGAAACCAAATATTATCTATCACCTACCGATGCCTCTGCTTATTTCAATTTTAGTTGTTAAACATGAATTAAAGTGAACAATAAGTAAAACTAAGATCATCTCCAACAACAACATGCGGCAAGGCTCCAGCAACTGTGGCATTTGACGACACGCAACAGCACTTGAGCAAGCGACTACGACGCGCAAGTCCAACTAGCTACCAAACAACAGGTAATAGGATGTGTCCAAGGCAATATAGGGCTGCACGGTAGATCACGGGTACGGAAACTAAAGCATCGCAACACAGATAGCAATAGATCAACAGGAGGGAATAAAGACTATAAAAGTAAGATAGGTAGAAAGGGGGAGATGCTCGCCTGAAAAACATTGTCGAAGGTTCAACCGAATATCGGGGCGAAGCTCACATCAACTCAACGGCCTTATCCGCGAAGAACCAAAACACTAGAAGAAACACCGGATGCAATATTTAATACAACGGCAGAAGATCGGCATGATGCATGTATGATGTATGGCATGGCAAAGGTGCGATGCAATTAGGTCATATTAAGCGGAACCGGGGTCCCGGCAATTAATTAATAGGTTCATGTTGTTTAGATCCCCCGCAAATAAAATGTTGTTTGAACATGGCAAAAGATAGCACCGGTTCGCTACACAAGTTTAAATGAGGCCAATATGAGACTAGATTTGCCCGCATATGGGCCCCATATTTAATTATTAGGTGAATCGGCATAAGGCCCCCAAACCACAGATATGCATGCGAGAATGACAATTAATATGCAACAAGTTGTTATTATATTATAAAATAGGGTTTTTGGGAAGGGGTTCACACATTAGGGTTCGACGAGCTTGGGGTTCCGGGGTTCGGGGTCGGTCTCAGGGTCCAGGGTTCGACGGGTTCGGCCTCGGCGGGATCGTTCTCGGATATCGGGGGTAGATCTTGTCGCACGGTGCCCGCGAAGTAGATCTTGTTGTTCCGGGGGAAAGTTCTCGGTGTTCCGGGGATGATCCTGTCGCATCCGCGGTCGTCGGGTCGTGTCGATGGTCATGGCGTCCGGGAAGCGATGCTAGACGTTCCTCGGTTCCATGTCGACGGCCTTGGTGTCCTCGATGGAGAACTCAGCGTATCCGGGTAGGAGAACTCGAGGTCGATGGCGAACTTGTCCGGTACCGGGGTGTTCGGAGTTCATGGCGCGGTACCGGGTACGGGATCGGTCTTCGGATCGGGCTCCGTGAAGGAGAGCATGAAGTCGATACCGGGGTTCGCACTTTGGTTCCGGGTTGGCGAACTTGGTTACCGAGGAAAACGCGTTCGGCTCCGGGAAGATCTTGTGGTTGACATGACCACCTTCGATACGACGTCCCCACAACAAGACGGCTCGAGGCAGAGGCGCCGGAGGCTAACGGGTCTGCAGGGAGGGGAAGAGGGCGCCAGCGGCGCTGGGCGAGGACGCGCGCGCTGGCGGCGCGGCGAGCCCGGCGGAGCCGGAGGCGAGCGGACGCGGGTTGGGCGACGCAGCGTTTGGGGCGGCCGGTGGCGGCGACGGCGTCCGTGTGACGAGCGGGGCCGGAGGCGAGGTCGTGCGCGTGCGGGGGGAAGGCAGAGCGGCGGTTGCAGGGGGCGTCGCTGGAGGTGGCGAGGCGAGGCGGGGCGGGGCCGGCGGGGAGGCTCGCCGGAGGCGACGGCGGGCGCAGGAGAGGCCACAGAGGAGGGCCATGGCGGCGGCCGGCGAAGGGCGCGGCCGACGCGAGGTCCCTGCGGGGCCGGCGGGGTCGGGCCGGGGCCGAGGAGGCGGACGGCGAAGCGGGGTGAGGGGGAGGAGCTCCGGTGGCGGGGCGCGGAGGTACTGGCGGCGGCGGTGGAGCCTGGGAGTGGCGGCCGGAGCGGTGGCGCTCAGGGGAAGGGTGAGCGGAGGAGGAGGCCGGCGGACGCGGCGAGATGCTGCGGAGGCTGGAGCGCTGGTGGGGAGCTTGTGGCGGCCGGCGGCGCGGCGCGCTTGCGGGGGCCGCTCAGGGGAGGGACGAGCGGTGCGGGGGCGGTGGTCGCTGGGGGAGGAGCGGCAGGGGAGAGGAGAGGAAGGAGCCGGGGCGACGGGCGCCAGGAGGAGGCGGGGAGGCGCGCCCGGGGACGCGGCCGGCGAGGTGGAGCCGCGGGACGGGGGTCGCGGGGCTCGGGGCGCTCGGTGGAGAAGAAGATAGAGGAAGAGGGAGGCACGGGGCAGGGGGCCAGGGGTGGGACCGCGGGCCAGGGGACAGGGTGGGGTCTGCGGGGCCAGGACAGGCGAGTGGGGTGCGTTGTGTGTCGGTCGGGTCAGGAGGGGGCGGCAGGCGCGCGCGTGAGTGCGCCGGGTGAGTGCGTGTGTGGGGCCCAGGGCGGGGCCCAGGGCAGCGGCAGGTGGGGGGGTTGGCTGGGTGAGAGGAGGAGGCCAAGTGGCAGGCTAGGAGTGGCTAGGAAAGAGGGGAGAGATGAGGTGGCGTATGGGGATTGGTGGGGGTGATGTGGAGGTTGGGGCTGGGTAGTTTAGTTGGTAGCTGTAGGATATAGGTTGGACCGATTTAAATCCTGGGGCGGTCGTTCGGGTCATTCGGCCCGTTCGACTGCCCCGCTCAAAATAATAAATATTTTTATTTACTTTAATTGGACCGTTTGCAAACCGATAGCAACAAAACAAAATAATCCGGAGACCCGGGTTTGGCGTTTTTTTTAGAAAACAATTTGGGTTTTCCCGAAATAGTTTTATGCGAACAGATGCAAGACGATGACGATGCTCAAATGCAATGTGGCATGATGACATGAGCATGCGGTCATGATGATGCAATGCACGAAATCAACGCGATTTTCTAGTAGTGGTTTTTTTTTGCGGGGCGCCACAATAAACTCAATGAATTTGATCGTAATGCTATACTTCGGATGAATGTTCATCACACCATTACACTAATGTTGTGACCTCCTTATTAACAACATCCAATGTCCATGATCAGAAAACCTATGATCATCTTGTTAATCAACGAGCTAGTTTATAAGAGAGGCATAACTAGGAACTTTCTTTTTGTTTATTAAACACACATGTATTAACGTTTCCATATTAATACAATTATAGCATGTAAAACAAACATTTATCATAAATAAGGAATACGTTAATAACCACTTTATTATTGCCTCTCGGGCATATTCCCTTTAGTCTCCTACTTGCACTAGAGACAATAATCTAGTTTGAGAACTTTGCGTATTGAACACCTATGGCTTTCCGGTGTTCCATATACGCAATTGCAAGTGGTTAACATAATCTACGGATCTGACACTTCAGGTCCGTGTGTATTTGCATGTCTTTGCGTCTTCACGCATCACTCATTCTCCAATGAGATGGCATTGTATAAATTTGGTCTTTCGGTGAGACCTTTAGTTCCTTGGGGTTAAATCATGTCGATACTATTTTCATACAATATATCTTTAGTGTTAGCCCATTGCGAACCACACCTTAGTTTGGTAACAAACTACTTGACACAAATTCCCTCCTTTGCTGCTACTATAGCAGTCATATACTTAGCCATTTTTGTTGTAGTATTCGTCACAATGTCTTAACTTTGGAACTCTTCCAAATCCATCATAGAATCTCCTTTCCATTACATTGTGCCACCCATAGTTTAAATTGAGATAAACTTAATTTGTATCTTGTGACAAAACTAGTATCAATGTAACACTTTACAATGAACTATTTGTAATTATTATCACCTCTACACAAATATATTCTTAGTTCTTCCAAAAGATCATAAGAATTTTCTCACTATCGTCCAATGATCATTTTATGATTCATTCTGGTATATGCTCATAACACTTAGAGCATAGGACATATCTGGATGTGTACATATCATGGTATGATTGATCAAAACATTCTCGTGATTTCATTCATCAAGTGTCAAAGCACTTGAATCTTGTTTCACTTATCAAGTGTCGATACACTTGAATCTTGATTCAATTCCTCTCCATGCAACAAGAACTATTTCTTGTCGTTTCTATATTGAACTCCTTCAATATCTCATATATGTACGTTTGGCACAACCATATTGGCGTCACAGTCTATCCACTATAGACATTCACGCTAAATATTCGGGTTTTGCCTAAGTCTTTCATCGAAATGAAATTCTTAACCTTTGTCAATAAAAGATACATCATTTCTAATCAACAAAATGTCCTCCACATAATGTATTAGAAATATGTCCCAGTGCTCCCACTTAATTTCTTGCAAATGCAAGCATCTTCATCGTCCCCAGCTGAAAAACTCATTTTTCATCATGGTGAAGATTCCAACTCCGCGATGCTTACTTCAACCATTGAAGTTTGCATGCCCTTTTAGCATCCTTTGAATTTAACAAAACCCTTTGGACCGTGTCATGTACACGTCCTAGGTAACCATTCTATTAGAAGAACTTTGTTTTGTTTATTCATCTACCATATACCAAATTATATGTAGTGGTTGCTACTTTAATCCGTTCAGACTAAATATCGCTATGAAAGATCAAATCTTGTCATAGTCAACTTCTTGAACATTGTCGTAAAATACTTTACCGACATGTCGACTATTTCTTTATAGATTCAAATACATCCAATAGGTTTTTACACCTTTTCGGAGGGTCTTTCAAGTTCAAAAACTTGATTTCTCATGTATGGAGCTATCACGGATTTTATGGCTTCAAGCCATTTGACGGAGTTAGGGCCCATCATCGCTTCTTTGCATGTAGTCGGTTCATAATTGTCAAACAATAATGATTTACTCTCAAATCTTAGCATTTGATTGTTTATTCGACCGACTTGGTTTAATAAGAACTTAGATCTCCATGACCACAACCTTTGAGGCACATAAGCTATGAGCATTATGGCATCCTCCGGAACGATTCCGGCACTGCGCAACTTAGCACATTTAGCTAAGGTTCGTTAACCTGATCAAAGTTCTATTGTCCTCCCACTTAACTTTTGTGAAAAATTCCTTCTTCAAGAAACTTCACATTTCAAGCGACAAACCCATTTGTCCTTGGTGTTATGGAGGAATACCCAATTGTTATTCGAAATAACCTACAAAGACATGCTCATCTGACTTTGGTTGTAAACATCTTACTTATGTTTAGCATACCAAAATTTAAGAAATGACAACTTGGGTTTTACCCCAAACCATAACTTCCATGGTGTCATTTCAACGGATCAAGATGGAGCTCTTTTCAGTGTAAAAGCGGTAGTCTCTAAAGCTTTAATCTTTTAAAACATAATGGCAGTTTTATAAATAACACCTTTGATCCAACCATGTCAAACAATGTTTCATTACAAATCTCAAACACTCCATACTCCTATGGTGTTTCGGGAGATGTAAATCTAGGTGTTTTGCTAAACTTGCAACTCAAATAAATCCCTTTATGATAAAATCACAATTCATTTATTTTCTTGTTACACTTGTAACTCAAACAAATCCCTTATGATAAAATCATAAACCATTTATTTTCTTGTTACAATGATTTTGCACTTCATCTTGAAAGTCTTTGAAACATTTTCAAATATTTCATACTTCTTTCTCATTAAGTGAACTTTCACTCAAATTTCCGGAGAAAGCATATGAAGTTGAAATCCATCGCTTACGACTATACATAATGGACTACATACATCGATATGTATAAATTCCAATAATTTAGTCGTTCGTTCTTCTTTGGCCTTTGAACGAAGTTTTAATTATCACGTGGAAAGTCTCACAAGCGTCACTTGATCAAATCAAAGACTCCAAACATTCATGAATATGGAGATTCTTCATGTTTTCTTTCCAATATAATTTAAACAGCGATGTCACTTCGTAAGTGATCTTTCAATCATTTGTCTTGAGACATTTTAGCATTAGGTTTTATGGATGTGATTTCTCCAACTAGATTTGTAAATCATCCATCTTATATGGAATACGGTAATTATTTGAACAACCTTTGTTCTCATAATACCAGATTTAAATAACAATTATTAAAACAAATCTTGAAGTCAAGCTTTGATGTCAACGAGAAATACAAACAACGGTTTGTTTGTTTTCGATGAACATCATCACATATTCTCTTGCTAGTTACTTAGGCCATTGTGGTTCATGAATTGCGTCGTTCTGTATGAAATTTCATACCAACCAATTCGGTATGCAATACCCAAGAACCACATTGTTTAACAAGCAAAGAATACAACCATAACATGTATATCATATATATACCTAAATTGGATATTTCCAATCTTTTATTTTCTGCCAAATATATTTTATAGATTCTCTTTCAGCATTTACTTTTCCCTTTTAAAAGAATCTATCAACATCAAAAGTGGCGCCATATACATGACACATAGTCCAAAGCGTGTGTATTCAAATAATAATACCTTTGGACTTGCACTTTCAAGTAGATCACCATCATCAAAATGATCGGTATTCTTTCAAAATCCATTCTTGAGTAATCTTTTAGTGTAGTAAAGACTTTACATACATCTTCTATTCATCCTTATCATGACGACTTTCATGATCAAGCTACTGTACCTTATAAAGTTGAATCGTGAGTATAACATTACTTTCCAAAACCCTTTTGGATGATTAGGATGTCTAGCATCTCCAACCTTCGTAAATTCTCATCCAATATGAGAACATATATTATACTCAATCATAGCGCAACCAAAACATTGTTTCAGATATCGTTATATCTGCCACACATGATGGTTTCTGAAACAATTCTTTCAGCTCCTAGATAAACTTGATATTAAAACAATCAAGAATCATGGAGGCAAACATGATACTTAAGATACTAACACTGGAATTGTTACTCTCGATTTAATACCAATTATTAAATTTCACGGAGTAAACAGACTTTGCTGAAAGTTTGCAATAGGACTTTAAACTTTAGATTGACACTCAACACAATACGATACTAGTTCGTAAAGTATATATCCAGAATTCTATAGTTCTATTATCTCAATTACAACTATGCATAAGGTGGTGAACGAATGCCAATGGCTACAACAAATTATGCAAATTCACTTTGATTTAATTTATGATAAATTGAGTTCTACTAATCCAAATTAGAAATGAACTCCCACTCAAAAACGACATCCCTCATGTCTTTTTGGTGATTACATGAACCAAATCCACTACAGCAAGTCCGATCATCACGTGAGTCGGTATAGCTTCAAAGGCGAGCATCCATATGGTCATCATATCAAAACATATGACTCATGCTTAACCTTTCGATCCGTGTTCCGAGGCCATGTCTGTACATGATAGGCTCGTCAAGTAAGAACCTTAGTATTCGCGTGTGTAACTGTCTTACACCCGAGATATGCTCGTGGATTCAAGTACACCCGATCATCACGTGATGTCTTGAAGCGACGAAACATTGTCGGTGCATACTTAAGGAAGAACACATTCTTATCTTGATATCTAAATGATGGATCATCTTATGATGCTAATAAAACGCCAAACAAGCAATATAAGATGCAATCAAACATCACATGTTAATAAGTGAAATGATATGGTTCCTACATATGATCTCCATCATGTGCACCGTGGTATGATCTCTATCATACCTTTATGTGTAAGGCCAAGGTCTATGAAACTTACACGCTATGTGTGTTGTAAGAGTATCATCTCATACTTCTACTTACAACATCACCATATCATAACACTAGCCCAGCAACAATCTAAACTAGACGCCTCTAATTTATCCATTGCAAGTTTTACGTGGCTTAGGGCTTTCGAAGATAGAACCGTTCTTACCTACGAACATGAACCACAACGAGGATAACCAAATTGTTGACAACTCGTTGCAAATTAGATATTGACTATAGTAGGAGAGACAGACACCCGCTAGCCACTTATGCAAAACTAGTTGCATGTCAAGCGTGGAACAGGTCTCATGTGCGAGGACATGTAAAGTTTGTCCGGGCCGCTTCATCCCACTATGCCACCAATATCCAAAGTACAACTAAGAAGCAATAAAATTATCATCATCGCCCACATACTCATATGTGTACTACCCGTGCAAAGTATCTACGCATAGATCCGGCTCTGATACCACTGTAGGGTTCGCAACATAGAAAACAAAATTTTTCCTACGATCGGAACAACTATGTACCAAGATCTATCTACTAGATACAAACAACAGGCGGATGTATATCCGTAGAGAACATACCCTTGAAGACCGACAAAGCTTAACGAGTCCAAACTCGTGGTTGATGTAGACGATCTCTTGCCGATCTCAAGATCGAGAGGAAGTCCTAGCGCCGCAAAACAGCAGCGCATCCGTGCTCGCACACACGTTCGAGGCACCGAGCAACCTCCGCCTCCTCGCTCCAGCGATGCAGCGGAAGCACAACTCTTTCTTGCCGAATAGCCACCGGGAACATGTATCTCGCTAGTCCGAGACCATGGGGGATCAATTCTAGAGGGGGAGAGAGATCCTTCACGAGGAGGTGTGAGTGAGAGAGAGGGAGGGGGGATCCTTTTATAGGGAGAGGGGGGCACCCAAGGGGCCATGCGCCCAGCCATGGGGCTGCCCCCACCTCTTCCACATTCATGTGGGTGGACACTCCACTCACTCAAATGCCTTTCAATTCCCTCCACTAAAAAACCCACTCAAATTCCCATTAAGTTTCCACCAAATTTAATGCAAGCTCTCATTAAATAAAACTCTTTTATTTTATTCAGAATTTTGTCAATTACTTTAATGACAAACATTCACAAATAACCCCTTTCTAGAATTCTATTTCACATGCATAACCACTTTATGCAATTTCACCCGAAAACCTGTTTCGGTATCTAGTGAAATAAATTCCTGCGCTTGTTCATTCTTTCGGCATGAAACTTTTGCTCCAATTGTATGTCGGTGTCTCTTAAGTGTGTCACCTTACGGTTCGTGAATAATGCGGAATTGATCGAGACCCCTCTCGGATCAATAATCAGAAGCGGGATCTGGAGACCCTACTGACTCTCACACATTCAACGATGACTTTCTTGTGATCGTCGGAACCTTTTACGCTAGTATCTTAATCCTTTTGTTTCGCGATACATTACATGTCCGAGATTCGATCATCGGTATCTCCATACCTAGTTTGATCTCGTTACTGACATGCACTCTTTTCTCGTTCCCGTGATATAACATTCTAGTGATCAAATCACTTGCTTGCAAGCTAATCAATGTGATATCACCGAGAGGCCCAGAGCATATCTATCCGTCATCGGGATGAAAAAATTCCACTCTCGATCCATGGGCCTCAACATAACACTTTATTAGTTCTGAATCCATCTTTATAATCACCCTGTTACGGTGTGACGTTTGATATTATCAAGAAACTCTTCCGGTGTTAGTGATTGACATGATCTCATGGTCTAAGGATTAGGATCACTTCGTAAGTTGTTATAGAAATATAAAATCAATGACTTTGATCGTAATGCTATACTTCGGATGAATGTTCATCACACCATTATACTAATGTTGTGACCTCGTTATTAACAACATCCAATGTCCATGATCAGGAAACCTATGATCATCTTGTTAATCAACGAGCTAGTTTATAAGAGAGGCATAATTAGGAACTTCCTTTTTGTTTATTAAACACACATGTATTAACGTTTCCGTATTAATACAATTATAGCATGTAAAATAAACATTTATCATAAATAAGAAATACGTTAATAACCACTTTATTATTGTCTCTCGGGCATATTCTCTTCAGGTGGTACGTATATACATGGAACGACCTGCGTGTATTTCTCGTCATGTTCGTACTTCATATGCATAATATTTATTTTGGCGATGCAGGTGGCCGAGGCACAACCCGAGGAGGTGATTCATGACGTCGTCGTCTATGAGATGATGCGTCGAAAGAAGCCCAATTACTCGGAGCCTAAACCCTCATTGCCCGTGTACTTCGGCACTGCCCAGAACGACTTGGGGAACTACAGCACGATGGTGAAGGCTCGTCACCCCCATGTGGATGACCCCATTCACGCGGAGATCGACGAGGATTCGTTGGTCCTGTCGGGGCACGGATTGCAGCATGGACGCCTCAAGATTCTGAATAAGAAGGTCAAGCCTACCCTCAGCACGAGCTTCAGCCGTCTCAAGGCTACCTACCTCGCCGACGGCCCCCTTATCCCGCCTCGTGGCCATCGATCCAGAGATGATGTAAGTTTTTCTCGTTTTCATCATCTTTATGACTTTTGTTCCTGCATGGCTAACCGCTGACGAGATTCCTTGTATTTGAAATTGTAACCTGAGTTAGACGCGGCCTATGATGCCGCTCATGAGGAATATCAGGTGGCCTTTCGGCAGCATCAGGAGGCGAATGCGATCTACATGCAATACATAAATGTAAGTCCGAACCTTTATTTTTGCAAAAGATACAAGTCCCACTTCCTCCCGTTTGTTGTACTATGACCTGACATCTAAACTATCTTGCAGGCCATGTTGGTGAATATTCAAACTGGAAAAAAATAGAGATTTAGGGCCCGTGCCTCCTATGCTAGGGCCGGCGCCATTTTTGCCATTGAAGGACAGCTTCGCTAGGACATACTACGCATCGACACCGGTAAGTTCTTTGCTAACCCACTGGTTATCGCTTTACTTTGCCTCGCAAGTTGCTAACATGTAGGCAACATGTAGGGAACAGGAGCTTCTGGGAACCGGCACTTTGGCCACGCCTCGCCGGATCGGCGTCATATCACACCGCTTCATGATAATGGTCCATTTCCTGGCCATTCTGCAGGTGGTTCTCCCGATCTTGGCACTTCTACTCCCTCGCCAGGTGGCTCTTCTGCTGCTTCTACTGGACGCAACCCTCGCCAGAGGTCGCCACTTTTCACCAGGGGAGATTACACCCCGTCTCCTCCAGAGTTGTAGGCATGTGTGATGATGTATGAACGATGTATGGATGATGTATGAACAACGTGTGATATGAACAATGTGTGATATGAGCATGTGTGATATGAACAATGTGTGATATGAGCATGTGTGAAATAAAGGTGGGCATTGCTATGACCATTGCTGTGATATGAGCATTGCTGTGAGCTAAAAAAATCTGGCTACGTCGAGGCAAGGCCGTCGGCGTAGGACCAGCCCGCTGTTGCCAGGCCGCCCCGCTGCTTCCATGTGGCGAACCTACGCCGAGGGGGAGTCCCTCGGCGTAACAGCTTCGCCAGGGCGCCCCGCTGCCTCCACGTGGCGAGCGTACGTCGAGGGGGAGGCCGTCGGCGTAGCAGCTGCGCCAGGCCGCCCCGCTGCCTCCACGTGGCTAACGTACGCCGAGGGCCTGGCCGTCGGCGTAGCGGACGCGCTGTTAGCTGGCCGTGTGACGGCGCTGTCGACGTTCGCCGGCGGTCCCTACGCCGACGAGCGCCGTCAGGCCGTCGGCGTTGACCTACGCCGACGGTCTTTTCCTACGCCGACGGCCACGGCTGCTCCACCGAGGAAGTGCTCCGCCGAGGACTGTACGCCGAGGGCAGCCATCGGCGTAGCGTACGCCGAGGGTTTTCCTGGCTACGCCGACGGCAATAAGCCCTCGGCATACCAAGCGTTTCCTGTAGTGTGCAGACAATGCCAATTTATATGCAACTACCCATGCTTTCTTCACGATCTTGTAGGGTCCGTAGAATTTAAACCACAAGTTGTGGTTTTCCCTGTTAGCAATTGAACTTTGGACATATAAGGTTGCAGCTTCAAAAACACTTCATCAACTGAAAACGAGGCGTTCAAAACATTCTTACCTCCCTGTCATTTCGTGCACTCAGCTGCCATGTGCAAGTGTTGTTGCAATAATTCATTCATTAGTGCTCTTTCCTGAAGCCATTTGCCCTGATGTATGGCCCAGGTTCATGTCCATATAGAACTGCAAAAGGAGATCTCCCCAGTGAAGTATGGAACACCGTGTTATACTAATATATATTCCGCTGGTGGTGCCCATTAACTCCACTTCTTCGGGGAAAGCATGAACGACATACCGTAAATACGTACTCTCTCCGTTTAAAAAAATAAGATGTTTTAGTTTTATGAAAAAATATATCTAGTTAGTGTGTAGGTTTATAAAGATTCACTCCGAACCTACACACTAAAAAGAGTATAGTATTTATTTCACAAAGCTAAAACATATTATCTATATCTATATCTATACCTAATCTTTACTATTATTTCCAAAGCTGCGAGTGCCTGGTGTCACACTTCAATAAATTACACACAAAATGCCATCGCTAACATATTTTCAAATAAAATAGATAAGAAATCTTAGCTTATATCGACTCGCCTTGACAATCCAAATCGTCCCACTCCTAAAATCTTTCCATGCGATCCAAAAATATCTCGAGTACAGTTAGCTTGGCACGCCGTGTTATTAGAGAAATACGATCCAAAAAAATCGCATGTACAGTTGAAAGGTAGCTCTTTTTTTGAGATGCTAGGAAATAAGAATTGCATGCAGGCTCGCAGCTTATATACTCCTTTTACTATTATTTTCAAAGCTGCGAGTGCCTGGTGTCACACTTCAATAAATTACACACAAAATGTCACCGCTAACATATTTTCAAATAAAATAGATAAGAAATCTTAGCTTATATCGACTCGCCTTGACTATCCAAATCGTCCCACTCCTAAAATCTTTCCATGCGATCCAAAAATATCTCGAGTACAGTTAGCTTGGCACGCCGTGTTATTAGAGAAATACGATCCAAAAAAATCGCATGTACAGTTGAAAGGTAGCTCTTTTTTTGAGATGCTAGGAAATAAGAATTGCATGCAGGCTCGCAGCTTATATACTCCAGTAGTCAATGTATCATGCATGCACCGCTTGTGCCGGGCACCATGGCGAGCGGCGTTGCCGGCGATCAAGTGCTGCGCTAAAGGTGACGCTGCCTCGAGCAGTTCATGTGAGAAGCAAGCATGTTGCCTCGCCGTCGGTCTTCGCGGCCGCGTGTGCAGGTATTCATCGCTGACGAGCTCCTCCAGCCACTCCCTGGTATACTTAATACTCTCCATGGGCATGGTCAACTTCGTGCTCACCGAAGAACGAGATGGTCACGCTCTCCACCACGTGGAAAAGAATCATATCATCTGCACCACAGATGCCAAGAGACGAGGGTGTCTACAAGCAGAGGAATTGCGCCACCAGCGAGGACGGCATGTCATGTTCTTTCCAATCATCCACTGTGGCTCCATGGTGATCATGACGGCAAAGGTGCTTCGGCCGGGCTGTCGGCGTCAATTTGAGTTGTGGCGTCAATTTGAGCTGTGGCACGGCTGTCGAGCTGAAGCGGCACCGGTCGTGGTGCCCTAACGTGGTGGTCTTATGGGTCAGGCAACTAGCTATCTTGAGGTGGCCCTGACTGTAGCTCCTTTTTATATTTATATTACTTTTCCTTACCGTAATTTAGATACAGTTTCTATTTCTTTGTCCCGTGTCAAATAGACATACATGTTCTCATAAGAAACGAGTATACAATGAAAAAGAACCATGAAAAATTCAATATTCTTTGTAGGCCGATCTTGCACACATAAATATTCAATGTGACATTGGTTTCGTTTCTAAATGACACGCAATATTTTACCGTAAATGAGTTTTGTGCAATACATCTATAAAATTTGTTAAAACTAAAATCGCAACAGATCGATAACCAGATGCGTAGCAGATCGATGCTGTAAGGTGGCAAACATGAGGTTTCCAATCTGATCCTTTATATGGTCTATACCAAGCATGCATTAAATATATAGTTGAAGTGAGAGGAAAAGTAGTGAGATTATGACGGGTACTGCTGTGCAGACGACACCTGATGTACGATCACATCCGGTAGTCCGCTAGGTTATGCTTCCACCCAGGAATGATTGGATCGCTGGTGTCGTGCGGTTATCATAGGCAAAGTGTCGTATGTACTCCCTCCGACCAAAGCTTAAGTCTTTCATGGTAATATTGTGAAAAGTACGGTAGACTATGTTAGGCCTTCATATCTGAGCAATATCGATGAATGATAATAATTGTAAAAAGAAATATTTATATTCATTAAACCGAAATTCTCCATTGACAATGTCATGATCTACTTATGTTGATGCCCCTTCATAAGGAAGATTTTGCAAGTACTTGAAATGCCACTTCTAACAGTTAAAAAATTACATACAAATTGCACGTTTGTAATCCTCCTCCCTCTTCTCGCGCGACTTAGAAGAAAATTATGGGCGGCTAGCGATATATTGTTGTTTTTGCGAAGCTTGGTTGTTATTATCTTATAAGTTCTTATGTTAGTTTGTTTCTAACCACATGGGATGAGCTTGCGTCTCACAAGATTGCCAACCAATCAACCAATATAATGTATCAGAAACGTGGAGCAAGCCATCATCACCAACTTCAAGCTCAGACCAAGTGCCAGTTGACGCGACGAGTGGCAAAAGGCCACGATTTTGGTCAACACGCGGGAGAAGCGGTGAGGAGATGGTCGTGGTCGAGTCAGACGTGGCACATGCCGACATATACAATCTCAGACTGGTAGGTGTTGGTTGAGAGCCAACATGCATATCATTACTCAAATAAAGTTATGGCGGAGAACAAAATGAGTAGCTAGGAAAAATGAAATACTATAATCAAATTTGGAAAAAATGATTTAAAAAATGAAAGCAGCGAAAAAACTTATTGATTTTTTATGTGAGTAACTATATCAGACAAGACTCATATTGTTGCACAGGTAGTTTACATTTTTTGTTTTGAATTTTATTATGGTTGTCGGATGAGCAAAACTGCTACTATCGAATTAGTTTTGATTTGCACTTATAAAAGAAACATGTACACATAGAGTTTTTATCTTCGCTTCATTTTGTGGTTACAGTACCATATCTTTTCACGTTGATATTGGAGCAGGTTAGATTTTCCAAATATTATTCCATGTCAAGGAGCCTTGTCCTTGTCACATCGGCTTTGCCAGCGGCAATCAAATGAATCCTCAATTTACATAGACCATTGTTGAGGTAGGGCTCGACATGACATAACATGGTCGAATGAGTCCTCGACGTATAGACCGCTGGTTAGGTAGGGAACGACATGAGCCAACGTGTCTCTCTCAAGGTCGGCCTCGATGTTGAGCAAGGACGTCTCACTTTCCAGGATGTGGTCGACGTGGGAAAACATAGGTCAAGGTCAAGATGCTTTCTTCCAAGACCGCATTTAGGAAGGAAGAGACTGAACCAACCATGGGGAAATAAAGTAGAGAGAGTTTATTTAGACAGAATTGAGAGAGGCAGAAATAGAGTTGTGGTCGGTAGACAAAGAGCGGCCAGAGAGAGGGGGTTGCATGCAATTAAGGAGTGGCATGTGATCCGCGGAGCATGGCCTATGGGCAGGGAGTGAGTGGCATGAGATAATGGCTGGTGGCTCTCGTGAGAGGGCATCGTGGATGCGGCATGATGGTGTGAGCGAACTTGTCGAAAATCGAGTGTTCTGTTGAGGGAAAGAAAATGAAGGATGTTATAGCGACAGTCTCTTTCAATATACGGATTTTCAGTGAAATCACATGTATGCGAGCAACAAGGACCGAACCAAACAGAGGAGAAAGGGGGATAAGATGATGATGTAGTATATCTAAGCTCCGTTGCGAAGCACGGGTTTTTAACTAGTAATAATAAAGCACGAAGTGTTTCTCCCGGTTCAACACTTTTTTAGACGACTTTACCCTCCCACCGTACCGTATATTACAACCAACATCACCGATAAGTCGAAAAAAACCTATTACAACCAACGTCACCCGTAAGTCGGAAAAAACTGTCCGAAAGAACTACCCGAATCGATTCCTATACTCGTCCGGCATAGGCCCTGTACCGTGCCTGATCGCTTGTGGTACTCACGCCCGCTACAACTCGGTTGGGCTTCTTGATTTTCTGTTTCGGCCTCACCCATCGGTCCCGTTTCTCTTAGGCTCACCAATTTGTCGAGAAGTTTCAATTCCCTTTAATTTATATACTCTACATATTGCCTAAAAATCAACAAGCTGCCTCGAAAATCAACAAGCTGCTCCGAAATTTGGTGATGCCTAGGACAACGAGAGAGAGATAGCAGCCAGACACAGACCGGAACGGCCATGGGGACGCCAGGAATATTGATGTGCGGCATGGCCGGCAGGCAGGACGGGGAAGATTGCAGCAGAGACCATGCGTGGGGGACATCCTCAATAGAGGAAGGAGCGACACGAGGCTGAGACGGCGAGAATCGGGGGGAAATAAGTATCCAGCCGGGATGCAGAGAAGGCTAGGCACGCAGAAGCGGCGGTCGCGACTGCTTGCGGGTGGCGGTGGCAGGAGCGGCGTGCACGTTACAGGAGAGGGGCGGTGACTCAGAGCTGAGAGACGAGCACGTGAGGACGGCGAGGCACAGGCACCGGTTTCAGGGAGCCAAGTTTGGTGGCTGGTATGTCTTCGCCGACCAGTCTTAGGGTCCTTTTCTTTCTTGTTTAAACCTGTATTGTATATTTGTATTTGAGAACAGAAGAGTGGGTGAGGGGCTGGTGAAGAGAAATTGAAAATACGACAGTTAATTTGTTCTATCGATACTATTTTGTGCGCATTATAGCCGCTTCTTATTGCGCATTTTGTTTCTGATGATTAACTGCTACTAGCTTTGCATGCTTTTGCTCTATTGTTGATTGCTACTCCCTTCGTTTCAAAATAGAAGATGTTTTAGGTTTGTGAAGAAAATATACATAATAATAAAGCATGAAGTGTTTCTCCCTGTCCAACACTTTTTTAGACCGTTTTGTCCTTCCACCAAAATATGTAATATCACCAACGCCACTGTTTTAAAAAAACGATTTGTATCTCCCTAGCTGTGGCCTTCCGCAACGTTCGCACAAGCAAGGAAAAAAACGATTCGTATTTTTCTAGATGTGGCCTTCCGCAGCAGCGTGTGCACCAGAGAGCGATCGCTCCTGATGAATTTTTTGGGCTGGTCTAGCTGGGCTTGTTCGGGAGTCATGGCATGGGCTGCTGAGTCCAGGGTCAATTGCACTTAGAAGTACAAACCTAAGACGTATCGATTTTTGGGTTCAAAAATAGCCCCACCAGAGGAGTCGCCTCCACAGCTCCAAGGCCGGACGTGCGGTAGTCGCGGTGGTCTCCAAGCCCCTGTAAAAACTTCACACACAACAACTCCACCCATTAAGTTCAAATGCATATATTTTCTTCATGTAAAAACTTCACACACAACTCCACCCATTAAGTTCAATGCATTTTTTTTTTCAATTGGTTGGAGAAACATATCCAGAGACATGACCAACGTGGTGAGGGAGCCAGCCAGGACTGACTACTTCCATTAGATCTCTGAAGTTTGTAAAAGAAATTTGTGGACAAGGTGTTTTGGGAATTTAAAAAAGAGGTTCAGGAACATCGGGATCTATATGTTCATTGTGGATGATTTATAGAGCCATAGTCGTACACCGTGAAAATTCCAGTCAGGCCTTTTGCTTCGATAAGTGCCCGATAGCAATTTGCTTGGATTCCGAATATTGTTCTCGGGTATGCAATTTTTAACCATGTACCATCTTTTTGTCAATGGCTATGCACAATTTGCCACCATTTACTGAAAATAAGTCAAGCTAACCACGAACAAGACCTTAGCGGTTCACATTCTTATTGGACGCCAGGTACCATACCTCAATCTGACAATGAGTGAGTGGTATAGTTAGATAGGTATTATAAGTAAGTAAAGTTTTTTTTTTTTTTGAGAACCCGCAGGAGATCTCACGGTACTCTAAAATTTTCAAATATCCATCTAAATTCTTTCACCGCAACGCGCGGGCATTTTGCTAGTATTATAAAACGGAGAGAGTAGGTTTCTAGACTAGTTCACCCGCTCTGTTTGCGGGTGATACACTATGCTCATCATTAGCACTGTTCCAGTTTCTTTCAACATTTCTTTCCGAAATTCACTTACAAAAATCTTGTCAGAGTAAGTAAGTATCACCTTTGGCAAGCCATGCAACTTGTTGGCTGAATTCATGAACCTGTCAACTACTTAAATAACTATAAAGGGGTGTGACAGAGGTAGGAAGTGGGCATAATTAGTGAGTTTATCCACAACAACTAAGATGAAATTTGCTCTGTTAGAGGATGGCAAACCTTCAATAAAATCCATGGCGATGAATTCCCAAGCTTTGCTTTGGTAGTGGCAATGGTTCTAAGAGGCCATGATATTTATTTTTGTCTGGTATGCACACGCTTCGATCGATTGGTCACTAGCTCGCTTGCAGTAGCTGCTCTCGCACGAAATTATTCTCATGTAAACCTAGATATAAAAAACCTGGCCCGGCCCGCCCAGACTGAAAAATCCCAACCAGGCCGAGCCAATGTGTGCCGTCAGATTTGGCTCGGGTGCCTAGCATACAGGCAATTTAAGGCGCTGTCAGGCCGTCTCAGAATTTTTTGGCCTTTTAGGTTTTAGATGAGGCTCGAGCCGTAATATGTGGCCTGATGGTCAAGCCAGGATATTTAGGGTCAGTTTTTTTGCCTGTCCCGGCCTGAGAAATGGTCAGCTTATTAGCGTTCACTTGGCCAACCCAGCACTCAGCCTACGTTTTGGACGTTCATGCGCTCACATCTTATAACAATAAGAAGAAAGTCTACTTCATCCCAAAAGTTCGGAATGAAAGAAAGAAGAAATCTCTTTCTTATAAGCTAGATGTGGCTTCCTCCCGTAAGCGAGGTCTCCCGTAAGCGAGGTGGGACAAAGCTATACTCTCGTGGAAATGGAAATATCCGTTAGAGACAGGGACGTGGTAACTAACTTATGGAGATGGCCATGGCTGGTCATTTTCGCTGAGTACCTCTGCATCTTCTTCTTCTTCTGCGGATAAGTACCTCTGCATCTTCGGAACATGTCGACATGTCCGATTCGTTCGCTCGCAATCGAGAGCATGATCAAGTTGAAAGTTTGATTGTTCTTCAGGACACACTAGAAAGCAGTGGCACCTACTACTACTACCTCACGGCTGACGTCATCAGACAGCGCATTCATTGACCGCAGGGCTCATCGGTGACCTCACGATGGTCTCCTCCTCCTTTTCCATGTTCGAGAGGAAGCCACGGATCACGTCCACACTTTCTACCCACCAACCACTAGCTGAAATGGAAAGATCTCGATCCTATAAAATACGACCGTGCTAATATCATGTCTCACGCAAACGCACACGCCCAGATCTATCCATCTCCAGACTCCCACCTTCAGCAATCAGCTACTAGCACAGAGAGAGAGAGAGAGAGATGGCGCCGGTGAAGGTGTTCGGGCCGGCGATGTCGACGAACGTGGCGCGGGTGCTGGTGTGCCTGGAGGAGGTCGGCGCCGAGTACGAGGTGGTCGACATCGACTTCAAGGTCCTGGAGCACAAGAGCCCCGAGCACCTCGCCAGGAACGTACGTACAATACAACCTCCTCGCCATGGCTAAACCCCATGCATCCTCTGCTTCGTTTCTTTTCTTCAGATTTCCACGACCATTAACTGATTTTTGTGCCTATGTATATTGTTCTTTTTCTCGCAGCCGTTCGGCCAGATCCCAGCTTTCCAGGACGGGGATCTGCTTCTCTTCGGTAATGATCCGCCTCTGCCATATATATTTGACGTTCTAACAACCAATTTGCTTCATTTTTCCTCACACTGTATTTGACGTTCTCAGAGTCACGCGCGATCTCCAAGTACGTGCTCCGCAAGTACAAGACTGACGAGGTCGACCTGCTGAGGGAAGGCGACCTGAAGGAAGCCGCCATGGTGGACGTGTGGACGGAGGTGGACGCGCACACCTACAACCCGGCGATCTCGCCCATCGTCTACGAGTGCCTCATCAACCCGATGATGCGCGGGATCCCCACCAACGAGAAGGTCGTCGCCGAGAACCTCGAGAAGCTCAAGAAGGTTCTGGAGGTCTACGAGGCGCGTCTGTCGAAGAACAAGTACCTCGCCGGGGACTTCTTCAGCTTCGCGGACCTCAACCACTTCCCCTACACCTTCTACTTCATGGGGACGCCCCACGCCGCGCTCTTCGACTCGTACCCGCACGTCAAGGCATGGTGGGGGAGCATCATGGCCAGGCCGGCCGTGCAGAAGATGGCCGCGATCATGGCTCCGTCCAAGGCTTGATGATCTGTATGCAGGCAGGGGAGATGGTGTCTCACGTCCTGCAGGGAGGGATAGCATCCCTGATATGTATTGTGTTTTTTTGCTGGCATCGCTTGTAGGAAGGCAATAAATAAGGTTTTGTAATTCACTCTAGAATTGCACGAGCGTGCAAATTTGGTGGATGCGTGTGTGCAGTTTGAGCGTGGAACTCTTCAAAATTTTACAGCTTGATTTCAGTTTCAGTGCATTGCTTGTACTAGGAGTATATTAGTTAAAAATACAGATGTCGCTTTCAGTTTCAGTGATTGCATACTCGAATTTCGTTCGCTCGGCTAATATTTGGTGCAAATACGCACGCATGTCCTGTAAAACGGTCAACCCTTAAAAAATGAGACGTTTACAGTTTTGATCAAGAAAACGATGCCTAGCGGATCCCGTAAAACTAGTTTGACCCGTAAATAAATATTTTTAAGTGCACTGAAAATCCATCCACGAGAACGTTACATGTCTAGTTCCGGAGGCGATTTTTTTACCCTTCAAACCGGTCAAACCTTGTTGGACCTTGTTGGAGATCCCAACTGTCGCTGGAACAGTGCCAGGCTCCCCAAATCTGCCGAAATCCCGTTGCCGAGCTCCGATTACCGTTAAATCTTTAGCAATTTCCGGTAAGTCGCCTTGATACGGACCTATTCCGACGGACGTGGTGTCAAGGACGATGCAGGAAGTGTCAAGTGGGATCTCACCTAAATTCCACTTTTAGTTCATTTGTCAAGATCTAGTGTAATTTTTTTTTAAAATTTACACTAGATTTTGACAAATGAACTAATTACACTAGATTTTGACAAATGAACTAAAAGTGGGATTTAGATGAGATCCCACTTGACACCCTAACCCATGGCATGGCTCGTGTCCGGTGGCGCGGTGGTGCGCGATGCCGAGGCGAGCAGGCGCCGACGCGTGGGGCCCCTGGCAGCAGAGCGGGACGGTGCGGCGAGGATGCTTAGGAGATCCAGAAAAAAAGTGGGCCACTGGTGGGGCCTATATATAGAATACAGTTGCTGTTTACAATATCTTTTCTGGCCGAGTTTATTTCATACCGTAGCAATAGTTTTTTTTTTAGATCGAAAGGGACTCTGTCCCCTGTTCCATTATGAAAATAATGAAACAACCAGTTCCAAAAGTAACAGGGAAGGAAAACGACAGTAAGGAGCTTTTAAACGCTCAAAACCTAACAGATTGAAGAAAGTTTCGGCTCAGAAACAAAGCCAGCTGCTCTACAACTACCTCTAAACACGCAGCCAAAAGACTCATGGAAACAATCGAAAGATAGACTAGAACACCACGTGAACATTCTCCTCCTCATCAGGATGATCTTGGAGGTGTTTCAGCGATGCTCTCCCTCCATAGCTTGATGACGCAGTAGTCTTCCAAGTGGAAATCCACTCGAAGCCGGCACAGATCATCTCGCCATGAGCGTCAGAGGGTTTCTCAGTCTGTCGGTCATCTTCTCCATGAAAAGGGCGATCTTCCCCCCTCCAGGTCCTTGAATGGTTTTTGCCATGTATTTAGGAAGGAAAGGACCAGACGCCAAACCTGTTTCATATTAATCCAAGATGTCTTGTTAAAGACAAGGCTATTTCTATTGTTCCAAATACTCCAAAGAACAGCAGAAGAAACCACATTCAAATGAAGATGTTTCTTATTAGCAATCCATTTCGAAATAAGGGATTCAAAGTCTATAATACTAACACCAAAAATATCATGAACATCCCTCCAAAGTAAGCTAGAGACCAAGCATTCAAAAAATAAATGATGCACAGATTCTATTTCTTTGCAAAGATTACATTCTAAAGGTTTTGGAATTCCCCTGGCTCTAAGATTATCTCTAGTCAGAATCTTATTTTGAGAAAATAACCAAAGGAAAATCTGGATCCTAGGTGGAATAAGTAATTTCCAAACAGCAGGAAGATAAACCTGAGTGATACCTCTAAAATTGACCAGTGAATACATAGAACTTGAGGAATATTTACCCTTAGATTCATACTGCCAAATTAGCTGATCATCTTCTTCAAAGAATCTAATTGACTGAACAATGCCAAGAAGCTCATGCCATTGCAGCATTAAATCCTCAGTAAAGGTTCTTCTAAAGTCACATCTAAGATGTGTACCATCCCATAACTCAGCTAACGTTTTAGTTTGCTGATTAGAAATCAAATAAATTTCCCATAATTGGGTAGCTAAGTTAGAATTTCCAAACCAGATATCTTCCCAAAATCTAATAGTTTTACCATTCCCCACATGCCATTTATATCCAATCTCAACCGCCCTAGATGCCCACATTACCCCTTTCCAGAAGGTAGATGGATGGACATCATGACAACAGAGGATATTAGACGACTTAGTCCTATATTTAGCATCTATCACTTTTTTCCACAGAGCCCCCTCTCCCTGAATATACCTTTTAATCCAGGAGCCAAGGAGGCAAAGGTTCAAATCATGCAGGTTTGGAATACCCAAACCTCCAAACTCTTTCTTCATGCATACTGAGGACCAATTAGCTAAATGCAACCTATGATTACCTTCCTCATCATTCCAGAAGAAGTTAGCTAAATGTGAATCTAGGAGTTTCAAAGCCCATTTGGGAAACTTAAAGAAAGAAAGCAAATAGATAGGAATGCTAGAGAGACAGGCTTGAATAAGCACCCTCTTAGCAGCATAAGATAGAAGTTTGCCCCTCCAACCTGTGGTTCTATTCAACAGGTTTTCTATCAGAGGCTGCAAATCTTCTCTCTTTAGCTTCTCAAAGTGAAGAGGAATCCCCAAATATTTAACAGGGAAGTTACCCATAATACATTCAAAAATGTCTAGGAAAGGTTTAGTATCAGACTCTGACATGTTAATAGGAATGAGTTCACTTTTATGGTAATTAATACGCATCCCAGAAATCTGCTCAAAGCAAGTGAGGATCCATTTAAGATTAACAGCTATTTATTCACTAGGCTCCAAAAAGAGGAGTGTGTCATCTGCATATTGCAAACGGACAATCCCTCCTGGAAAGAAATTAGGAAAGAGACCTTTAATGGCTCCACAACTAACCCCCTTAATTAACATCCTAGAAAAAACATCAATCATCAGATTAAACAACAGAGGGGAAATGGGATCACCTTGTCTAAGGCCTTTACCAGTCAAGAAAAAATCACTCTCAAAATCATTGACTTTAACCCCCACAGACCCCCCTAAGGTAATCTGCTTAATAAATCTAATAAAGATAGGACAAAAGCCTCTTAGCTCTAAAATCTCAAACAAAACGTCCAAATTAACTCTATCATAAGCTTTCTCATAATCTATTTTGAGCACTAGGCCCTGCTTCTTATTCCTATGCACCTCATGCACAACCTCATGTGCAGTAACCACACTCTCCAAAATAAACCTACCCCTAATAAATGCAGACTGACTAGGAGAGATTAATCTACCAATCACAGTAGCAAGTCTGTTAGTCAGAACCTTGGTAAAGATTTTGAAAGAACAGTTCAAAAGACTAATTGGCCTGAATTTTTCATTGTCCTAGCTTCATTTTCTTTAGGAATCAAAGTAATCATAGCAAAATTAAGCCTAAAGATATTAAACTGATCTTCATGCCAGGACTAGAACATAGCAATATGATCATGCTTCAAGATATCCCAAAAAGATTGATAAAACATAAATGAAAGACCATCAGGGCTAGGGTACCCATCAGCATAAGAAGTAAAGACAGCTACTCTAATTTCTTCCTCAGAGAAACTTGCACCTAGGTTCAAATTTTCAGTCTCATTGACCTTCTCTTCCTCAGAGAAAAAGTCCTGTTTCAGCTGAATATTGGGCCTAGGTTCCCAAGCAAAAAGCTCTCTATAGTAGTCAGCTGCCACCTTAATCATATCTTTAATGTCAGTAACAGGCCCATCAGGACCATCAAGAACGTTAATTAATTTCTTTCTCCTACGCTGGTTGGCCACTGCATGAAAATAAGCAGTGTTTCTATCTCCTTCCAGCACATTTCTATCTCTAGACCTTTGTCTAGCCTTAGTCTCCTCTAAAATCCAATATTTATGGAGCTCAGAAAAGATAAAATCTAGTCTACTTCGCTCCTCCTCAGACAGGGGTTGAGTCTCAGCCTTAATGTCTAAAGTATCATATTCCTCCATCATTTCTCTTCTATTTTTCCTAACAGCAGCCTCTATATTGATGTTCCAACCTTTGGCCAATTTCCTAAAGAATCTCATTCTTTTTTGCCAAACCTCTATTGGATCATCACTTTCTACTTTTAGAGACCAAGCTTTGATGACAATCTGTCTAAAGTCAGGCCTACTAAGCCACCATTTTTCAAACTTAAATCTATTAGGCTTCAGTAAAACTTTTTCCCCTGAATCCCAAACAATAAGAGTATGGTCACTCCCAATTCTAGTCAAAGCTCTAGCACTAGCTAAAGGAAATTGATTATCAAAACCAGTAGTGCAGAAAATCCTATCTAGCTTACACATAATAGGCTCAACTTGGTTATTACCCCAAGTATAAGATCTACCAGCTAGACCAATCTCCATAAGGGCCCACAAGTCAACCCAAATATTAAACTTGTCCACCCACTTATAATCTACATTCCTAGAGGATTTATCTTCAGGGGATCTAATAAGGTTGAAATCACCCCCAATCATAGCAGGGCCATCCCAACATATAAAGAGATCATGAAGTTCAGAAATAAAATCTTGTTTCTTTTCCTCATAAGCAGACCCATAGACAGTAGTAATTCTACAAGTGAAAGCAGTAACTTTGTTCTTAAGCACTACACTAACAAAGAAGGATCTAATATCCCAAGACACAACATCAAAAAGATCTAAATTTACCCCAACTAATATGCCACCAGCAGTTCCCTGAGAAGGGAGAAAATTCCAGGCAAAATTTCTATTCCCTAACAGATTCTTCAAAAATGAATTGCTAAAACTATCTTTCTTGGTTTCCTGAAAACCAATGTAATCTACTTTAAGAGGTGAGATATTCTCTGAAATAAATTTTTGTCTACCAGGAGCACTAAGGCTCCTACTATTCCAAAAGAGACTAATCATAGCTTTTTTTTCCTGGGGTGCTTGCCCCGAGATTTATTCAAGACTTCTATCCAACCCTCTGCCACATCCTCTTCAGTAGAAGAGTTTGTACCTAGAGGTGAACTATGTAAAACACCACTAGAGCCATCAAAGTCATCAGCAGGAATATCAACTCCTATACTATCAGCTAAATTTTCTAAAATAGTGACAGAGAGCACAGAGAAAGGATTTGTAGACATTATACCTTTCATGTTCTTAGGGATTTCCAAATTAGTGACTTTCTTCAGATTCATGGCCTTCTCAAGTATGGTTTTGGATCTATCCACCCTGGAGCTCTGCCTTGTTGGTTGCACAGGCCCCCACTGTTTCTGTTTCTTGGCAGCTTTCTGGAAAACAGACAAGTCCTCTTTTTCCCTCGCAACCATCTCCTTGAAGCTAGGCATGATGTCATCAGGGAGAGCACCCACTTGATCAAGCACCACCTGTGGTGACCCCCTAGCTACCTCCTGAGAGAACTCCAACTCTTCAGACTGACCATCTAGCCAGAATCTCTGGGCTTCTTCTTCAGCTCCAGGAGCCAGAGGAGATCTATCCCAGATGAAATTGCCTTCAGCATCCACTAGACCTCTTTGCACAAGCAGTTGGAACACAGCACTAGAGTTGTTAGGAGAGTCAGTAGCCATTCTGACCCTGTTAGAAGACTGACTACCCTCTCTAACAGAAAGGTTACCACTTGTAGATGAATTAGCACCAGTTCCAGACAGCCCCACATTACCACCACTACCAGTCTGTCCAGAAGGTTCATCCTCATTGTTTTTATCTTGCCCACCTTGATCATCAACTCCTAGATTCCCAATCTCCTCAACCAATGGAGCAACAACATCTAAAGTGAATCCTAACTGAAAAAGTTGATCCTGGAAATTGAAGAGCCTACTAGCAGGGAGCTTAGATGGGTCTTTGCACTTGATACATACTCTAACTTCCTTGGCATTGTTCCTGAAAATACTGAGCCAGTCAACTTCCTCTAAAATGCCACATGTGGAAACAGCTTGATCCAAAGTATTCCATTCACACCACTTAGTCTGTCAGCCAGTGATTATCACCCAAGCCTTCTTCAAGACCTCAACAGGTTCAGGATCATCACACCAAGCTTCCACCTTGACCCACACCCCTGGTTTAGAAACTCCAAACTTTGGGTACCCAATCACTTGTTCCACCACAATGTGTGGGGGGAATTTGACCAGAAAAGTGTTCTCTGAGCCTAGTTCCCTAATTTGCTAGGGCCAGTTGGTCTTGTAAATCTTGGAAAACTCAGTAGCTAACTCTTGTTCAGACAAAGATCCTTCTTCCACCAGAACAATCCCACAGTTCTTAGTAGAGGCAAAGGGGTTCACCACATTTTCAGGCATTTCAATGTGATAGAATCCCAGGACAGGAGCACCACTGCCTACATACTTAGCCACCTGATGTGGCCTCTTCCTCACTGGGCACTTATCCACGGGATGGGCAGCACTTTTGCAAATGAAACAAACCAGAGTCTTCTCACAGCTAGTTTGCACATGTCCAGGCTCTCCACAACACAAGCAAATAGCATTAACATAATTCCACTGAGCATTAGCATTTTGGCCTGAAAATTTTTCCTTCTGGGCAACATGCAGTTTCTTCTTGCTTTTCTGCTGACCCAGATTCTTAGGTTTCTCACCCTGCTCATTACTCAGAGGGTTTTGCTGTTGAGGGGAGGCAATCCATTGATTTGACTGCACCCCAAATTGCTGCTGAGGTGGGAAAGGAGGAAAAGGGTTGGAGAATCCCCAAGGAGGTGGCATATTACCTGGTGGAAAGCCAAAAGGAGCCTGGTGGGGAAAGAACTGTGGATTGAAATTCTCAAACTCATAAGGATTCTGCACAGAATGTTGCTGCTGCTGCATCTGAGGCTGTCTAGCTTGCTGCATCTGCCAGTTGTCTTGGCCATTGTTTCCTCCCCTCCCTTTTCCTTTGCCTCCTCTACCTCTATCTCCCATCTCCAAAAACCCTGAAGCTTCAACAGCAGTAGGATCTACAAATCCTAAACACTGCAGTCCAGAGGTGAGCTCAACCACCACCGCCACAGAGAGGGGAGGGGAATGAGCTCTAGGGTTTGCACTCCCCAGGTTCTTATAAGCAGGGACAGGTGGCTTTTTTGGGTGAGTGGCTGCTGTTGCTTCTGGTGGCACATGGGCTGCAAAGGGGGATTCCACAGCTGGGAAAAGAAGCCCCCCATGCTTCCTTCAGTACAGCAATCCCCCAGCCCATCCACCTCAACCACCTTACTTTTCCATAAACTGAATTTTCTCCCCTGTCTTTTCCTAACCCTGGGAATTTTCAGCTCCTGCCAACCTTCAGACTCCATTAACTGCACTGAGCTTGCTGCAACGATTCTAGAACCTGACTGAAGAGGGTTAGCTGCAGATTTAGATCCAGCAAACCCACTGCCGCCCCTAGTTCCTTCCTCGAAAAATCCTGCACCATAGAGACTGGGTTGCAAAGCTTCAGGAGAGGACTGCGAAGTTTTTGCTCTCGCCTCATCCCCATCCTCACCACCCTCTTCGACCGCATAAACTGTACTGGTGTTGCATCGAAGTTCAGACCGAGCTCGCTCAGAGATTTGGACTTCCGCTTCACCCTGCCCCTCCTCTTCACAGCCGACTCCCCTTCCCCTTTCAATGGTGATAGGAGCAAAGGAGCCAATACAGAGGTCGAAGCGACTGGAATTTGATGGCCACGGGGATTCCTTACCAAGCGCCGTTGTCGAGTTCCCCAAGCAGGGCCGAGAACCCTGCTCCCCGAACATCTCCTCTGCTCCTCGTTCAATCTCACTTCTCGTCGGTTCCGCACCCTGATTCGTTCCGCCGCCCTTCTCATCGGAGCATCCATCCACGGAGATCGCCAGTGTCAAACGCCGAGCGACCCCAGCACGGATTCCGAGGTGATGGGTTATCGGCGGGGTATTCGGGAGCTCACCGGAGACACGAGCAGGCGAGGTGGGTGGAGTGGGGAAGGGTGGTCGACCATCCGGCACGTGCTCCATGGGTAAGGGCTCTCGGGGCCCGCCATGAGGGGGAGGGAGACCCCGCCATGAACAGGACCTTCACGCGCCGCGAGAGGGAACGTGTCGGAACGCGTCATCCACATTCGGTGAATTTCGCCCGAAAAGATACAGGTTCAGTGATGCGTGTGATTAAAAAACTGAAATCAGCATCAAGTGTCAAAAAAACCGTAGCAACAGTTTTGGGTGACCTATATACACGTTTTTAAGGACCAACTTTTACTGGATCCCGTTAGAGCCTTAGAGGTGCTGTTACATCACACGCTCCGAATTCCGATCGGTCACGCTAGCTGCTATCGCACGGCATGAGTCGCTCTCTTGGAAATGGCTGCTGGAAGAAGCAGATGGCTCCATATAGGCCGGGACCCGGATGGAGTCATGGCCAGCGTCGAGATGGTCCGGGCGATCTGTCGGCACGTCCAGTTCGTTACCTGCCAATCCAGTAGGCCCCAAGAAGTGGAAAGATGGATTGTTGTAGGGACACGGAGAGCAGTGGCACACATCCATTGACAGCGGGGCTTCATCCTGACCGTATGCTCCCTCGGTCTGCAAATAAGTGTACTTTTAATTTTTGCTTAAGTCAAACATTATCAAATTTGACCAACTTTATAGATAAATATAGTAATATGTATTATATCAAATTGACATATTATGAAAGTAAATTTAAAAACATATCTACTAACATCAATTTAGAGTCATAAATATTGCTACGTTTTCCTATAAAGTTAGTCAAACTTTACTAACTTTGACTTAGACAAGGCTAAAAGTACACTTATTTGCGGACAGAGGGAATACCCACCAAGAATAAATACTTCCCCTGTCCCAAAATAGATGTCTTGAATTTCTAAAAATTTAAATAAATCTAGACACTATTTAGTATATAAATTCATCCAAATACATTTATTTTGGTACGGAGTGAGTACTATAAATAGCAACTGTATTCCGGTGATCTCATACCGTAAAAACAGTTTTCGGTGATATCCTCCTCTTCCACCTTGAAGAGAAAACTCGTACCAGAGTCATGCATGTCCACACTTCCTACCTACCAAGAGCAGAAACTTGAGAGATCTCCTCCTATAAAATGGGATCATGTTCACATCAAGCTGCACACTTAGATACACCGACACATACACACTGACTCCCATCTTCAGCCTCAAGCACACACAAGAAAATGGCGCCGGTGAAGGTGTTCGGGCCGGCATTTTCCGCGAACGTGGCGCGGGTGCTGGTGTGCCTAGAGGAGGTGGGCGCCGAGTACGAGGTGGTCAACATCGACTTCAAGGTCCAGGAGCACAAGAGCCCCGAGCACCTCGCCAGAAACGTATGTGACCTACGCCTCCGTGGTTAAATCCATCCTTTCTGTTTTCAAATTTCGTGCATGCCAATTTTGCAGTTACAACCTGTACCTAATACAAAACCGCCCATCTATAGAGCTGAAGGTGTAGATATACAGTCTGATTTTGTTCCTTCCCCAACCATGACGCTGTGCACCAACGGCGGAGCTACATGTAGTTCAAGGGCCCACTGCCCCTAGGCTAAGATTTTTTTTTGCCTAATACCCCTTTATATTTGGCAGAATTTAACTAAAAATACCATCTATTTTGACTCGTTTGCCTGCCCAGTGCTGGCCCCAAATGCTCCCTTAGCTCATTTGCCCCTCCACTTGGCCCGCCTCCGCCGCTACCGCAAACGTCCAAGCCCATGACCAATATGAGGCAAGAAAGCCTAATTAGCAATTTTTCGTTGATCGCCAAAAGAAAACATAATCTCAAATGGTGATCCAGGTAAGGTAATGCGAACATATTTTATTATAAAATATCTATTAATTCTTACATACAATTACATTAACATATTATGGTGGAATGTGGAATCAGCTGGTGCAAAATGTGATAAAGTAGAAGCACATGTCATATCGTGCATAATAGGAGGGACCGGCGGATTTGAAATAACAGTAACTGAGGGGGACTTTTTGCAATGTCTCGTAATCTTTTCACCAATCTTAAAGCAATGTTTCACAATCCTAGATAAGTTATAGACCCAAACCGTGCGTGAAGTTGGTTTTTCGGATTTCCATGACCATTATATTCTAGGAAAAGTGATTTTGGTGCTGACGTCTTCTAAACTTGCAGCCATTCGGGCAAATCCCCGCTTTCCAGGATGGGGATCTTCTTCTCTTCGGTACGACCAATCTTCACTTTTCTTTCGGTTACTCCAACATTCTCTCACAAGCAATGTGGACGCTCTGCTTAATTACGTTCTACTTCTTGTGTTTCTCAGAGTCACGGGCGATTTCGAAATACGTGCTCCGCAAGTACAAGACGGACGAGGTGGACCTATTGAGGGGAGGAAACCTCGTGGAAGCCGCCATGGTGGACGTTTGGGCAGAAGTCGACGCTCACACCTACAACCCGGCCCTATCCCCCATCGTGCACCAGTGCCTCATTAACCCGCTAGTGCGCGGCATCCCCACCGACGAGAAGGTCGTGGCCGAAAGTCTCGAGAAGCTGAAGAAGGTGCTGCAGGTGTACGAAGTGCGTTTGTCCAAGCACAACTACCTAGCGGGGGACTTTGTGAGCTTCGCGGATCTCAACCACTTTCCATACACCTTCTACTTCATGGCAACGCCGCATGCGACGCTCTTCGACTCGTACCCGCATGTCAAAGCCTGGTGGGAGAGGATCCTGGCAAGGCCGTCTGTCAAGAAGATCAGTGTTGGCATGGTTCCCCCGAGGGCGTGATGAGATCTAACATTCTCGTGTTACATTCCAAATTCATATCTTGCTTTTTTTTTCTGTTTGTGTCACCAATAGGGCAATGAACCTGTTGTATCTCTAGAATTAGAAGATACCCAATGCATTGCTATGGGCCGTTGGGCACTACTCCTAAAAGACAATATTTTGACTCTGCATAATCAGATCTATGTAAAAAAAAAGGGCGCAGATGTTATTTTACTTTATCTCTGCATGAAATTCCAACAATCTTTGTAGATTTCTTGTTACATAATTGTTGTAACATGCTTGATTAATGCACAACAAGATTAGCGCACATTACGTTTGTACATGTATTTGCTACGAGTCGGGACACAAATAATAAATGTGAACACCAAAAGGGGCTACGCTATTTTACTGAACATATATTGATGGGTGAGTAGCATAAGAAATTCTCGTTTAAATTTGTTACATGAGACACTTTTTTTTTTGACGGAAACGGCAGGAGCACTGTCTTTATGCATTATAGAAAGAGGGGAACAGAGTACAGTTTTTTTTACAGACAGGACAACGCCATAGAGAGGCAGGGTAGACAGAAAAAACACTCAAAACTCAGCCTCTGAAAGCAAGCTTGAACTGAGCAGCATCGGCTCTGGCCCTCTCGGCGACGGCGGTCGGAGGTAAGTTTTTGTGCTGAAAAAATGCGCTGGTTCAGCTCGTTCCAAATGCTCCACAAAGCTACAGCAGGCGTGGAAGATTAAGGCCGAAGGGGAGGTTAAATTTTTTGTATGGCTGCTGCTGCTGCAAAACAGGCTTTGGACTGCTGACAGACTCGGCAAGAGAGGATGGGATCACAGCGAGAAATGTGATCAAACTCTAGAAGATTCCAACCACTTAATCCTTCTGTGTCCTTTCTCCAGAGAAGTGTGGATGAATTTTGTCTCGGATGAACCTCAGATCAGATGTGCCTGATCACGATGAGTGCCTTGGACTTAATGCTCTTGGTGGGAGAATCTTTGGAAAGTTGATCGTGGTTCTCGATCGGAGAAAAGACATGCTCTCGTTGGCAGCTTAGACACTTGTTTGCCAAGACATGAATCGATGTGTCGTCTATTCTCTAAGATGGATCCGAAGATACGTGGCGCTCAAATACTTAGCGACTATATTCTCAAGTTACTTGTCGAGAAGAGAAAAAACAGATAGACTAGACACCTCTTCTTTGAGACGAGTACTAGTTTGACCGAGGGACAAATCTTTGGATCTTACTTTCGTCTCATATATAATACAGAGATTTGCACAAATTAAGTTGGCCATTGGCGAAACTGCTTCAGAAAAAAGTTGCATATAGCACACTTATACAGACTACTAACATCAAGTGTTGGGGCCCCACATGGAGAGGAACGTGAGGGTGCGCAGCGACTCCTCCTCCTCCTCTGCGGCCCGCCGCCTCTGCTCCTCGGCCGCCTTCCTCGCCACGGCCGCGGAGCTCGCCCTCCCCGTCCCCGACTCCGACGGCTGCGCCACGGCCGGCGTCCTGGACGTCCTCGCCATGGACGAGGCCGACTGCTGCTGCGCCCTGTCCTTGACAGACCTGGCGCTGCCGGCGCCATCCCGCACGGCCTGCGCCGCCCGCGCGCCCACACGGCAGATCATGTACCTCAGGCTCATCGACCGATCCCTTGCTCTTCGCGCTAGCTGATCTCACACACTGTTGTGGCTGACACGGCTGTCTTTGCTTGTGGTTTGATGTGGAGGGGAATGGAGGCGCAGGCCTTTTATACACAGAAGGGTCGAGGGGAGGAGCGCTGCCGCGGTTAGCCTGTTGGCCGTACACGGATTCTCAGTTTCCGCGGGCTTGCGTGGTACACGGATTCGGTGGGTTTTCCCGGGAAACGGTGGGCGCTACCCGCGGAAAGAAGAGAAGAGTCTGAAGCTGTATTAGCATTGTCACCCCAAATCTAAAACCAATATGCCAAGATATTTTTCCGTTTCAAGGAGCACGCCGCGGTAGCAATCACCGCCCTACTCCATGATATGAGAGCTCCGCCAAGAGGCAAGGAACCCACCGTTGTCTTCTCTCTGAGCCGACTGCGCCTGTTCTCCTCACCAGCCGACAGAGTGTGTTATTTCCACGATCTCATACTGATGTTGTTAGCAAGGCTACATAGCAACATTGGGAACATGCAATGTTGCTAATGGAACCAATATAATGGCCTATTGCGTATTCAACTATATGTTTGTTCTTTGGACATCCAGGTTTTGATATTCCTCTTCCTGTAAATTTCTTTTTTGTGTACAAATTTCTTTCTTGTAAGAAACTAGATAGCAAAATTAGCTATGGAAGGGTTCTATAAAATATGTTTAATCATGGAAGCTATGTTGTCAGATTATGATAAGATGCCTGCTAAGTCGGTTTTACTACTACTTATTTTATGTGTATAGATTGAGATATGGAAGCAAGCGGCAGATGCCCTCATATGTGATTCCTACAAAAGAAGAAAGAACTGTTTACAAGAGGAACTGTAGATAGCTGGATCACCTTTCTTTTCTTTGCCAATAATTGTCTGACCAATAGGTTTGTTCAATGCTCTTCAATCTCATTGTCCTGAACATATGAGTTTCTGTCTCTGTTGTTACAGTGGGTTTAGGATGTCGACTTCTGGATCAACACAATGTCCTTTTTTTTGCATCATGTCCAGTTTTTTTTTTTTTGTTACTTAGATGTCATTGAATTGGCTTAGTAGAAGAATGATTTATATTCTTCTAAAAAATATGCTATCTTTCAAATGTTGTTACCACGTGTGCACATGAGTGGAGTCTAATTAAGTTGAGTAGTCCTCTTAATGTATGATGTGGATCAAACATATTTTGATTATTGTTCCATGGGCATGTGCTTTCTAAATTTAGTAGTGATGTATCAAGATAAAATTAGAGTACTTGCACCTATATATACATGGTGATAGTTCTATATCATTAGAACTTTCTGCATTATTTGTGGTTCGTATACGTACTAAAGCAACGAAAAATTAGGATGTTGCAGAAATTACTTCAGGGACCATATGAAGGTGAGCTAAAACACTGGATCTGGTTAGTGATGAGCTCTCAGATTTTTTTTCTTTACGATCTATGCATCTGCCATGTTTGCCCCCGGGCAGTGTTCACCTTGTAAGCTGGAAAATCAGTGTTTGGGTTACACGGCACAGCACTGCCAGCTGCTTGCCGAAGCAGAACCAATGCTATTTTACGAATACAAATATCAAGTAATTTGCGACTTCTTCCAAAGCTGCAATTTGTCCATGAACTGAGTGAATGTTTTCTCGTGGAACTTACATGGTGCAGATTTCCTTCCATTCTCTCCGAATTTGTCCATGAAAGCTCCAAGTTGTTTCTATTTCTTTCAGTTGATAGATGTATGTTTTTCATTCTTGAGGTATTCGTTCATTGATATACTGGAATTTGGATATTGTTTACACATTCTCCTTTTGACCTTGTTTTTTAAATGGTGACAACGCTCATTGAATACTAGCGCACGTCTGTAATGAGAAATACTATGTATTGGAATGCTTGCGATCTTGCACCGCTTCAAGTTGTACATGCATAATTATTAGAATGGATGACAAAATCTCATGATTATACTTAATTTTGTGTATTTCTTATATGAATCATGACATCTTTTATAGGCATGATCGTAATGCCAGCTTATGAGACTGTCAACTTGGGTAGTGATATTTTCCTTGACATATCCATTATTAATAGTCATATAATACGTTCAATAGAATCCGTATTGTTTGAGACGAAAGACGCGCAGTACATCCTTCTAGTTCTAGGTAGAGCTGCATCGCACTGCACGCAAATCCAATACTTACCTGAATTTTGCGGTTAGCTAATGAACATAGCCATTCTGTCTACACAATTAAGGCAGCTACGCTCCGAAATCACAAACACAATAACAAAGGGCGCAGTAGCAGTGAGCATCCTGAAATCTGAATCGTATGGACAGGCCGCAGGCCAGGAACCTAGCAGTAGGCTAAAACTCTAACTGAGATGCGCGATCTCGACCTCATCGGGCAGCTTGAAGGTGTCCGCCGCGCCAAACTTCTTCCTCCCCTCCTGCCACTCGTCCTCGTCCTCCAGGCTGTCGCTGTCGCCGTCGCCTTCGCCACGGTGTGACGGGGACGTGGGGTCGTCGATGCTCTTCGACTTGCACGGCTGGTTGGCCAGCATGGTGACCTGGCGGAGGTGTGAGATCTCGACCACGACGGTCTCGTCGTCCTTGGGGAGGGGCTGCTTCCAGGGCTCGCCGTCCACCCTCATGAACGTGTGGTCGGCTGCACCCTTGTGGAACTCGAACCGAATTCTGTGAGCCTGAGAGTGAAATACTATCAGCTGTCAGTCAGCGGTAACAAATTGTACAGAGTGCCAGAAGGTGAAAGAAGCGGTGGACTTCACCTGTGCTAGACGAGTCCCATGTCCATTAGGGGCCAGCAAGACGAGACCATGCCAAGCATCACGAAATCCCACAACCTCGATGAGTCCATCATCAACATAGGGCGCAGTCAGGTCTCTCTGCATATTGACAGGAAAACTTATAAATCTCTCCCAAGCAACTTATATCAGTATCAAGGAGTGATGACTCTATAAAGTGTTCTCAAGGAGTGGAACTTACGTCTTGTGCTTTCCTCGTGCCAGGTGTTCCCCAGGGATTGAATCCTCCCGAGAAACTTGGCAAGTTAAGACAGATGATTGATCGAATACTGAAAGAAAAGGACAATGTTTGTTATGTTTTGTCACTGACTGTCATCCAATTCTTAATGAGAGCCAGAATTCCACCTCAAGTAGAAGAAATTGGAAGGTGGCAAACGGATTGGAAGAAACAGGAGCAGGCATTTATGATGTGCAAAATGAAAATTGACAGACTAGAAATATTGCCGATGCTGCAAAGGCAATAAAGATTTCTTTACCTGCTGGGGATTTTAAGCTCTTCCCATCGACCGCCAGGTCTTTTCATGATCTTCACCTTTGCAAGTTGAGCAATGTTTCTGAAAATGGGAGCTCGAAATGTCATATACGCATCTGAGGTCAAGGTACATAAGAACTCTATTCTTAAAGCTGATGGCACAATTTTCCACCTACAGATCTAAATTAATTGATACTTTGATGGCTTAACAACTTATCATTATGCTAATAGTTGAAAATTATATAACATGAGCAAGTTCAGAAGCACAATGGCTGCATTAGTGGCAAACTACCTTGAAGATGGATGAGTTAGAGAAGGAGCAAACCATCCTTGTTTAAGTCCAAGCTTAGCATATGTACCCTGCATACAACAATGCGTTGCAAGACTCGTAAACAATCCATACATCAAGCAGGTGGGCTAGCAATTCTGATTTCACAATAACCAATTAAAAGTATAGAAGAAATATTGTCTTCCACACAAACACACTAGAAAATACCTGATTTGTTAGCTGGTTTTTGAACTTCTCTGGATTTTTCTTCCTTTCAGAGTGGAATCCATAAGACACTTGTGCATCCATTCCTGCAGTGTAATAAATCATGAAGGTCATGTGCAAAACTTCTTGCATAAAAACAGGATACACTTACTTATTAGAAAATTCCTATAAATTGTGAAAAAATGTTTATTGTCTGAAATGGTTCAGAGCCTTTGTCTGGAATGTAAGTAGAGAGCAGAGCAACTCTTACCCATACTAAAGTAATTCCAAAATCCTCCACGGAATGTGTGATAACCCTCCTGAAAAAACAGATTAAGTGTTAAGTAGACTCCCAACATTTCAAGATGTTAGTCTATAAAGTGTTATTCAGAAGTAGCCCATCGTTACTATAACGTTATAGTAATCAAAAGGATTAACTATAAATAGTAGAAACAGAAATATGTCCTACCACATTGAGTGAATCGGAGCCTGATACACGGTGGAATGCATGTAGTGAATGAGGAAGCTCTAAGGGAGCAATAGGATCACATGGACCTTCCTTTGGAACTTGCATCCTCATGATGATATGCCAACTGAAACAGGAAAGCCCATTTAGATTGAGTGGTTTCTTTCACAAGCAGAATAGGATAGGTTTTACTCAAACTTTAAACTGAGTGGGACAACAATTAGAAAAGAGAAACGGTACACTGAAATGAGGTACGTGAAAGAATGGTTGGTGTTGAAAAGCAAACATCAGAATCGTGAGGATGGGTAAAATTATTTTATTTTAAGCATAGACTAAAAACAAAGCTGATACTCCATACTATATCTGTAACACAATACCTATCAATGTTCATTTCACTTGCTCCTTTTACTAGCCCAAGGAATGATTTCACTGCATTTTGGTCAGTAGCTGGGTTCTTCTTTCCCTGCAGTCCAAGTTATAAAATGAATATAAAAATCTTAGTTCCTTGGTAAACTGAGAAGAAAGGTATGCAAAATAAGGCCTTGCACTGTATTCGCACAAGGTATAAAGAACATGTCCAAGGAACTGACAAATTTACATAAACGGCATAACACTACCAAGTCACCTCTTCATAGAAAATCTTGCAGAGTAAAACGAAATATTGCATTTCATCGCAGGATAATACTATACGAAGAAACAACGGAACTACAATGTAAACACCAACCATCTACCAGTTACTACTTATCAAAAGTGTTACATCTTTTGGGCCAGCCTTTTCTTATATTTTGGAACATTCCAACAAGAAAACTAGCTTGTGGTATGTTCTTTTATTGTGGGCAACATATAAATGTTCAAGTAACAGCAAACAAGAAGTACTTAAATAAACATATTCCTCACACGTGAAGAGAATATGTGCTCATAATAAAGAATAGAGATTAGCATACCCATCCAAATGAAAAAGGAAGGTTGTTTCCGGTTCCCAGAGGCACAGTAGCAACAGGGGGTGATGGAGAAAGCTTAAGATCACTAACTACTCCAAGCAGCCAACTTGCCGTGCCATCACCACCAGCAACCTGTTTGAAAATTTCTTAGTTAAGGCAAAGAAACAGCCAGGCAAAAGGGCATTCTCTCACAGGTTAAAATAAAGGTAGGACACTCACAATGAGTCTTAGGTTCTTCTGAATTTCAATAGCAAGAGTGTCACCGTTAGACTTGAGCTTTTCAAAGTTGGCATACAATCTCTGCAGCACCTTATCAGGAGACTCTTCTGAGAGATCAAAAACCTGTGAAAAGGAGAGTGGCTCCAGCTATCAGAAAAAATGATACAAAGTGCTACTGTGGATCAAGGGAATGCACTAATTCAGCATCGCAGCTTCTCCAACTGCTAGGCCAGGTACCTGTGCTTCATTGAGAAGTTCACGGTACGTCTTGATCAAACCACTTCCAAGTTGGCCACCGCTCCTAGAGTTGATGAAGACTACCACAGGACAACATGGTGCATTGTCGATGATGACTTGATCCGCGTCTGGCTTTAGTATGTAATCTGGAATGTGGTAGTCCGTCAGCGGGCCGCATGACTTGTAGCCCGAGCCATTGGTGGCATCCATCCTGCAACATCGTAACAGAGAATTTCAGTTTACACGCTTTGTGAACACTCGCTCCACCTGCAGCCTACCACTCATCTTACAAGTGTGAGTACGGGAAGCGGATAATTTAAAGAAGTGGTGGAATATTTAGAAGTATCTTTCAGAATTAATAACTGGGTGTGTTGAAGTCATTCTCAAATCAAAGCTTGGTATCAGAAGTTCATTGAGACTTTTTATGAAATGTCAGGAATTTTTACTAGAATGGGAAGTGAGCGAAGCAGTACTCATGTTGCATTATGAATCACAAAGTGTAGACATACAACGCACAAATAAAAGGGTAAACTGGAAAACAGCATTCAATGCGAGGATGACCACATGGGTGGCCTGATGCCACATGAAAAATTTGACACATTGGAGTGGCATTTTGACAGAAAGCAATATCACTAAAGGAAACACATATGCATAGCCTAGCGTCGTATGACTGCCCAATTACACCAAGCAGCCAGAAACAGAAAGCGTGATAAAATATGACTATGCAGAGAGAACTTGGAAACAACTAAACAAGGGGCACTTCCCCCACCAAAAAACGAGACAAAATTATACTACTGTACTGAAAAAGAAGCATCGAAAGTAAATTCCGCAGTCAAAGCGCTAGCACAGTTGATCTGGGTACCCAAAAACAATGCCGCGAGCCCATCGCCTTCCCAGCGTCCACAGATGATCAGCGCCATCTGCAGAGTGCGCCATACCAAAGCACCAGGCAGAACTCTCAACAAACTCCGAGCAGTAGACCGAAATCCTACTGCAAAGGAAGCGAAGCAGATCCCCCAAATCCACCACGAGACCCCGTCGGGATTCAGGCAACCGCCGCGCGTGGATCCAGCGAAAGAGGGTGACAGACAAGCACTCCAGCACCGAGCGCGGACACAGGCTGCCACGGAGATCGAATTCCGCTCGCGTGCCCCAAGGAGATGAGAGATGGCAACTAAAATGCGGAGTCAGACAGGAGGAGGCTTATAAAGGAGATCCCGCTAGCGGGAGTAGCACGGCAGCCATGGATATGGGTCTTTTATGCTTACCTGCTCGCGAGGCCTGGCGCGTTGCTTCCGCGAGCGCGTGTGGATTCGGTCGGCTGCCCCTCGATCGCTGGGGGGTCTTGGAAGGATTTGGGACGGGGACGGGGAAGAGGAGGGGGGAACAATTAAGAGGGAGAAGAAGATGGTGGCGAGCGGGGGGCGAGGACGCCGAGGAAAGAGCAGCGAAAGCGACTGGCAATTCGAACTGCCCTGCGCCTGCGGTTCATCGTGGAGTCGCCCTTGGCGTCCGGGTCCGCAACCGCAATGAGTCGTCCCATTGGCGTCCGTCCGTGATGGATGGCAGCCTGACCCACCCCACCCGCTTGCATTTCTGACTTTTCTTTCCTTTTTCTCGATTTATTTTCCTACTGTACTTTAGTCTGCGTATACCATACGAAAGGTCACATACGAAAGTAACTCCAGTTTCCTATTTCACATTTTTCTTCCAAAGTTTACTCCAGTATTCTCTCCGTCTTGACGCAAATTTGTCTAGATATGCAGACGCATTTGTTTTACATGCATTTATATAGACAAAACAACTTTGTTTATTTTAGGACGAAACAAGTATAATTTAGCAGATTTCCATGCGGATTATTACTTAGTTCTAAGCCACTAGAAATAATATGCCAGAAGGATGTTGGAAATGTTAGCGATTTATCAAATGGTTTAGTTCATAATAATAGTACTACTAGATAAAATATGACCAATATTAACAAATAAATAAAATTGGTCCTGCAATCTAACCGTAATAAGAATGTAAAAACATGACGTTTCCTTCCTTTTTCTTTTCTCTTCTTTCTTCCTTGTGGTTGAGTAAACCATACAAAAGAACCGTGAGAAAAATAAAGGAAGTACCTTGAGTGACGATCACACCATTTTAGCAACCGTACCAACGGGTTAGCCTCCAAATGTCCTCATAAAGGTGGTCCATTGATTTACTTGTAATTTTTATTATTTTTTATTCCTTTTTTTACTAATGTTGTTGATGATTATTAATAGATCTGTTGAATTTCGCAAAAAAAATCAAATGAGTGAAATTACAGCTTAAGTTTGCAATGCAAGCCTTGTATTTATTTTTGATTGACAACTGTGTTAATTTATTATGCTTGTGGTTTTTTTTTCCAGAAATGTTGGAATGGTTTACATGGGCACAAAAAAGAAATTAATGAGCGTCGGAGATTGGCATTGAAGAAATCTGCTGCTCAAAGGCACAATGGATTTGTTAGAGGGCCTTGCACAAGACGATGTTGATGAAGACTAGGAAACGAAAGAAGATCCATTTAGTGGGGAATGGAGTTTTGGGTCCTTGCTCGTGGTATGGATGGTTAATTTGAAATAGAGAAAAGAATTAAAAATTCTAAATTTTTATGCACATGACTTTGTTGCTACAATATGTGTTTGTACATATTTGCATATAAAAATTGACGTGTATGTTTCCCCCCCAAAAAATGACAAATCTCGCACTTGATTTGTCTTTTTAATACATGTCATAATATTTATGTTTTCTTCATCAAAAGTTTGCAGACAGCCAAGGGACACAAACATATACATGTCTATTTTTGTGTATTGTTAAACAAAAAACTTGTTTGTTTTGCAACGAGATTCTGAATTTAGACTCCCTTGGTCCTTTTTATCTCTTCTGCTAGTGGAACCCGGCCCCGGCTGTCCTAGGAATATATATATATATATATATATATAATATATATATATATATATATATATATATCTTTCTCTCATACTCTACTAGCCAATTCCAATTTCTACATAACATTACTTCCTCCGGTCCATATTAGTTGACTTAGATTTGTTAAAATTTGGATGAACCTATATATTAAATAGTAAATTTAGACAAACTTGAGTCAACTAATATGGATCGAAGAGAGTACTTGTATTCGGCTATCCTATACGAAATTATACGTTTGTGTTGCGAGTATGTGTGTTTATACCGTGTTTCTAAAACAAGCACATTTTAGCTGAACCGCTGGGAAAATTATAAAACATCCTAGTAATCAAACTTCAACACTCAACCGCTAGCTAGTCCGTGAAATCCAAGTCGAAAGTGAGAGACTACCACCAGGTGTTAATCTAGAACGGAAAAGGAGGAGGGAAGAAAACTCGTTTGCGCCACGACCGATCACGAGAGCAGCCATAGAATTCAATTTTGAAGCTGATTTGTCGAGCTAGCTAGAAAAGACGCTCCGAGATTTCCTGGTGAAAAAGAAAAGACGCTCCTGCTAGGTGAAGTCGGTTGGGACCACCACCGTGAATCGGATTGTCGTGACGGAGCAAGCGGTGGCATGCAAGTGGACCCACCCGTTGTTGGTGGATCCGATCGCGTCCGTCCGGAAGACCCAGGCCGTGATAAAAGTGGGCCGGATGATTGTTCTTGCGCGCAATCGCATCATCGCGTGGAAGTGGAATCTTCACCGCGCAGTCGTGGAATCCACCCGTTGTCGACGGCGACGCGTCCGAGTAGGACGCCGCTGCTAGCTACCGGGCCGCGTAAGCGTAGGCGTAGGCTGGCAGCGTTGGTCGACTCGACTATAATAGTGGAGCGGGTGGCACGGTGACGCACGCGGATACTACATGGCGGAGAAGGACGTACGGGTCGATGACGAGAGGAGGATGCTTAGGCGCGTTAAGCTTTCCTTTCATGGAGGCGTACGTGTGCACATGGCGCCGTTACTAGTAGAATCTGACGTCCAGCTGTCCAAACAGATAGATTCACGATATATACATGATTGACGTACGTGTTGATGTCAACACCCCCCCCCCCCCCCCCCCCCCCCACACACACACACACACACACACACACACACACACACCCACGGCCAGTCCCTCGAACCTAGCCATGCTCCGATGGCTACACACTTGACCTCGTCTTCCAAGAGGAAGCCGTACGTGTATCACATTTTATCACGAACGCCACGTGGTAACAATGTCACAACGTCTCAAATTTCTAGAGGTCGTTGTACTAAAACGGTTTGGGCAACCCTACGCGTTCCCGGGATAGCTGGTTTTCATCCCGGGTCATAGCCAACCACGGGTCCACCATTTTATGCCCTCAAACCCGTTTTTGCTATAAAAAGTTTTGTTTTTGCTATAAATAGCCCCGTTTTTGCTACATGTATTAGAAAACGGTTCGACCTAGAAAAATAATAAACATACTAGATTTTGCCGGAGACCTCGCCGAAGACTATGTAGCAAAAAAATTGAACTAATGTATGTAAATCGACTTCGCCGGAGACTTCCGCCGGTAGACCTCGCCGGATACCGTGTAGGAAAAAATTTACGCTATTGTAGCAAAACCACAAAAACATATGTAGCAAAAAAAATATCATATTTAGCAAATTCGACTTCGTCGGAGACCTTGTAGCAAAACCTGTGGCCGTTTGTAGCACCACCGCCCGTCGCATGTAGCAAAACACGTGACTGTCTGTAGCAGCACCACACAGTCAAAAAGTAGCACCACCGCCCGTCGCATGTAGCAAAAACTTGTAGCAACACCAGAAGGCGTGTGTAGCAGTGCCGCTTGCCGCATGTAGCAGTATCGCTCATCGCAGGTAGCAAATTCGGATGACGCTGTGGAGAGGCCCATGGTTGCGCATACCTTGCAGCAACAGAGGGGGTAGCAGCGCCATGGCAGCGCTCATCGCAGGTAGCAAATTCGGATGATGCTGTGGAGAGGCCCATGGTTGCGCATACCTTGCAGCAACAGAGGGGGTAGCAGCGCCATGGCAGCATGAGCAGGAAAGGTGGCGTGTTGATTTGGGGAGAGCCATGGCGTCACCCACCGGAGCTCTTGGCCATTGCGGAGCACGCCATGGAAGAAGGGGATAGGTTGGCACTCGAGTTGGGTACCTAGAATAAGGTGGTGAGGGAGGAGGGTCTGGGAGTTCTCCACCGGCAAACAGCGAGGCGAGGGACCGGTGGCGACTGACGGCGAGGCGCGGACTGGTGGTGGCCGACGGTTTTTCGGTCGGACGGCGAAGGCTTTGGTCGGACGGTGGAGGCTTCGGTGGCAGGGAGACGACGTCAAAGCAGGCGGCTCGGGGCGGGACGGCGGCGACGCGTGCCCGGCCGGCGGCGACGCGAGTTAGCAGGTCCTCAATGGCGTCGGTTGCCGGCGAGCAGCTCCAGGAAAAAGAGATAAGGTTGAGAGAGATACAAATGTGGGTTGGTTCCCATACACGTTGCCTCCACGCGTGACTTGTACTGCGCGAGCGAGCGACCCGGGGGATCGTTTCGTTCGATCCCCCGGGGGAACTGTATCATTTTTCAAACGGTTTTGCCAAAGCTCAAAAATCGCTTGACCAACCTAAAAGAAACGCATGTAGGACCGTTCAAAACATCTTATATTTTAAAATGGAGGGAGTATTTAATCTACTCACTCCAACCCATATTAGTTATAAAATTTTAATTGTACTACTTGCAAGCATACAAAATCTAAATAATGTACGGCATTATTGTATACAACGACAAAACCCTACGGACTCCCCGATAAATTTATAGATAAATCATTTAGCTTTGCTCCCGCATGTTAGATGAGATGTCATGAACCCATGGTGGTGGTGGTCCGTGACAGTGAGGATGTTGTGGTGAGTGGTGACAAGTGTTGACGGGCAGAACACAATACCCCAGATTAACCCTCCATCAAACAGAGAGATGGATGCATATATAGGGAAGCCTGAAAAAAAACATATAGATACACATGCGATCGGCGTATCAAGCGTGATTGCAACTTGCCCTTGAGCCATCAAATCGCAGGGAGAAGCCAAGACGAGTCCCCTCTCTAGAGTGGTTAAGGTTGGTGGTCAGTGCAGGAGGGATACATGAGTGCCGACGAGGCGATGGTAATGCAAAACTGCAAATATGTCAAGAGCAAATAGACAAGCATTAGGAAGACAGATAGAAGGACGGACGACAAAGAGACGGAAAGAACAAAGACAAAGAAGTAGAAGAGGGGGCATAGAACGAGTTCTCCCCTTCCTAAAAAAAAAGATAGAACGAGTTCTCGTCGGGTGACAAAGTAAGTGGATGTATGCCTCTGTCTACGAAGATTCAACTTGTTTGAGATTTTTTAATGGAAACTAGCAAATTTTGAAATCTATTGCTCACTTTACCCAAACACACGTGAATCCCTTGAGTATGACTGGAATTATATCTCTGACATGTAAGCATGAGTTCATTGGATGCACTCACTTTCGTAGGTATGTGTGTGCATATGCATGTTCTGTCCATGTTAATTTCTCTTAACGATATGTTTGTGCATGTTTTGGTGTCTATCCTTACTGCAAAAGAAAAAAAAAATAGATGGAACGAAGAGGATGAATCGATGGACCTCCGCTGTAGCAGAGCACATGCAACATCTTCCATTTCGTACGCCTTGGCCCGCAGAGGTGAGCTGGACCACAGAGGCATACACGTTTTTTTTTGCTTTTGAAGTCTCAGGCATACAAGTGATAACCAAACAGCCCACATGCACGTTTCCCTTGGCTTTGTCTCCGGTGACGATATGCCACTAGCTGGGCCGTACATAGGCCTGACCCGGAGAATATTTATATGGGACCTGGTTTATAGATTTAGATTAGAGACGTGGACCAATTTCAGCAAATGACACGAGTCTAGAATAAAAAAAATAGCCAAATTAGCAACCGAATTCTAGATCTAAAATGCTACGTGTCATGTCAATCATGCGAGTTTGTCCACTTGTAGACCAGGTCCATATAATTATTTTCTGCCTGACCCGTTAGACTAGTCAACTTTTTCAAGGCTGTGCTCGAGCGGGTGGGGCGGCGGCAGGCTGCGTCCGACTGACACCCCGGAGAGGCGGCGAGTATCTCGCCGGCGATACACGGTAGAAATTCGCCGTCTGAGAGCGCGATACTTTGCCCCCTCGATTACTCGATCGAATCTCAGCCCCCACTGTTAGATAGTCCCAGGCCCAGCATCAAGTCTGGAGGGAAGAGCAGATCCGCCATTGGTTAGTCCGCACCACAAGTTATGCTCAACTTTTCTTCTTCGACAGACCGGTAACAACAAATTCCTCGTCAGAAGTGCGAATGCATTGTAGCAGTAGTTGCTCAATTTTTAGCCCCAGTTTTTTTCTCGAAAGAATAGCCCCAGCTCAATCATACAAACATCTAGTCATGCCTTGGGTCATTAGGGACAGTGCAGTTTTGACATGCCAGTTTCGTGACAGAAAAGAGTGGCGGGGACAGGCCGAAATGCTGCAACATATATATGTACACACACCGCAATTAAGTTTGATCCAAGCCTGGTTAGTTCCTGTTGATCGATTGTCACTGTCTAGTTCTCTTCTTTACCAACCAGTGAAACTCAACTCTCCATTTTTTTTATTTACATCTTCAGACTCTGTGCAATTTCGGAGGTTGTCATGGACAGGCAGTGACTACCTGCGATAATCAAATCGTAATATCCAAAATTAGTGCTGGGATCCCCGAGAATTTGAACTAGATGGAGCGGCGGAACAAGTCAAACACGATAGCACCATCATCCATAGTCATATGGGACTGGCAGTTTTCTAATTTCATGCTACCCCATCTAGTTGACCAAATGCTTCTCCGAAAAAAATGGTGAATTAGTGAAGGTCAATGGATAAACGCGTTACTTCCTCTCTGACTTGTATGGTGCAAAGTACAGAAACCAAATTGATTAGAGTGTAGGGTGCTACTTTTGAACTAGTGTCATAATTCTCGGCGTATTTCTACACCTGAAGAGGTATATCCTTAAGCAAATAGGTGATCCCTAGCTTCATTCTTGCATGCAACTGTACTATTTTTTCCTTACCTCATTTTCTTGTTATGTTATCTTTGTCCATTCTCAAATTCAAAGTGACAAGCCACAACTATCAGTTTCCGATATTACATTGTTGCTAAGAGTTTCCAAACTATTCTGTTATTCATATTCAGATAAATTGTAGGTTGAGATTTCAAAAAAGCCTATCGTGTATCAGCTTCATATCCGTAACAGTAGCTTCTGCTGAACAACTGACAGTTCAATTTGCAAAAAATGGACAGTCAGTGTTATTACTCACTCTTTTCGCTGAACTGCAGACGTAAGGAGAATAAAAGGACCGCGAAGGATCATTGAAGAAGCTAGACCATATGCAGACAAAATCGTATTTGGAAGTTATTCATTGAAATCAGAATTTCTGATATCACCTTTAATTGAGTTCAGCACGGTTCTTTCAGCAACAAACAAATCCAGAGACAAGCTTGGTTCTGGTGGATTTGGTCCAGTTTACAAGTTTGAGTCATTCGGATATTTCATCCTTTTTAGGAATATTATTGATCTTCGGATTCAATGTTGGTGATGTATTTAGATCACTACTTGACCAATATTGTTGGTACTACTTCCAGGGGTGACTACCAGATGGCCAATAAATTGCTATCAGGAGGTTGCCGAACAGCTCCAGTCAGGGATCGAAAGACTTCACGAACAAGGTAACTGTTCTATCCAAACTACAGAACGAGAAATAAAAAAAGCCCACATGACCTTGAGCATATATGTATTCAACTTGTCATGTTCAAACGCGTGTAGTAATATTTATTAAGGGCACATATGACCTTATGGAGTGTGGAACAGGGAGAAGAAACAATTGTGCCATGTGGAGTGACCAGCTAGCATGCTTGCGGTTAACCAAGCTGACTCTCTGTTGGAGAAAATTGGGCCGGCTTTCCACCATGGCAACTCACGCAATTAAGAAATTAGTCTAAGTTTTTTTCGTAGTGTAAGAAGCTTCTGTTCCAATAAATCGCTAGCAGAGTCACCCACGTCAATTAACAAAAAAGTGCAGAATATTTACACTGCTAAGGCCATCACTATCTCTCTGTAATCAGCTCGTAGGACTCTCACACAATACGTGCAAACACGCACACAAATAGTTTTAGGCTTATACTAAATTAATACTAATTATATATTAGTTCCCACACATTATTTAATACCTGAAAGCCCAGAATAATCAGAAAATCTGTTTATAATCATATAAAACAGCGAATTTTGGTTTCAGATATTAATGAAATACATCAACTTATATTTATTTTTGTAAAATAATGATTACCAATATTCATGGACGTTATGAAGCTAAAAGTGCTCAAGAAGAGTCTCATAGTTTCAGTTACTGCAGTGCATCGCCAGTCTATGAAGGCTACAGATGAAGTGGAAAGGTAAAACTAAAATCTACATAAGGCAAGTGTTGCACAATTTAAGAATTGTTTTGTCTGCCGTACGTGACTATTCTAAGTGTGAACTGAAAGTGACTGGCAATCCCTGCATTCTGCTCAGCTTTGTCTTCGTTGAGATACTGATTCAGCATTAAACAAATCATGACAGCCTTCAAACAGGGAAGGAACTAAAGCGAGTTGTTAAATGCAGAAGGAAATCCTTCAGACCTGTCTGCCCGTGAGCCCTCGTATATAAGGACACCTGGTGTGTAATCGATTTACATCGCAACTGATTGTCTTTACCTCAGCAGCTTCATCCTGAGGAAGAAGCCATTCACTAGCTTACCGCACAAGCGGTACAAGGATATCCGGCCTTTGTAAGTTTCTGACCAGTTGCAAAGGCTGTAGGGGTTTATACCTTTGTCTTTGTGAGATATGGAGGGCGGAAACGATTTCAACACGGACAAATCAGATGAGATCCTCCTTCCGGGATTCCGGTTCCATCCTACCGATGAAGAGCTGGTTAGTTTCTACCTGAAGAAGAAGATCCAGCAAAAGCCTATCTCCATTGAGCTCATCAGGCAACTTGACATCTACAAGTTTGATCCATGGGATCTGCCAAGTAAGCTCTCAACCTACATCGACTTGAATGCAATATATAGACTCTTTAGTTTTCGAACTTTGTATCTATAAAAGTCTAACTTCACTGTCTCTTTTCAACGAACAGAGCTCGCGAGCACCGGCGAAACTGAGTGGTACTTCTACTGCCCAAGGGACCGGAAGTATCGCAACAGCGTGAGGCCGAACCGAGTCACGGCAGCTGGGTTCTGGAAAGCCACAGGAACAGACAGGCCGATTTACTCCTCCGAGGGCACTAGGTGCATAGGCCTGAAGAAGTCCCTTGTCTTCTACAGAGGCAGAGCGGCAAGAGGGATGAAGACCGACTGGATGATGCACGAGTTCAGGCTTCCTTCGGTCGCCGATCCCAAGAAACCGATTGACAAGAACATCATTCCGCTCAACGTATGCATTTCAATTCATAATTACCTTAGTTACATATAAAGGGTTAAGGTTCGAATGCTGTATCAAATTCTAAAGGGGCACTTTTCTGTTTCTGAAAACAGGACTCCTGGACCATATGCAAGATCTTTAAGAAGACCGGTTCGATGGCCCAGCGGGCGCTGAATCACACTTGGGGCCTTCCAATGCCTGGGGCAACCGAGCAACATCTCTTCTCTGGGATGCAACCTGTGCAAGCCTCTCATTTTGCTGCTTCTGGGAGCTCCTCCCAGCAAGCAGCAACAACACCCAACAAATATGGCTTCCAGGGACAGCAGCAGCATTTTCAGAAACCCAACAACACACAGGCTGGCTCTTCATTCAAGGTCATAAGCTTCAACTGCAGTCCGCCACCTCTGGAAGTCCAGAAAGGTCCTATTATCTTGCCATTCCAGACGCAGCCGTCGCAGAAGCCCGCGCAAGATGCGCCACATCTCTTTGACCCGCAGTTTGGGCAGCCTGAGCAGATCGCTGGGTTCGTCATTGATTCTTCTGCAGATATAAACGCGGGCATGAGTTGCAGAAACCAAGAGTCATCCACGATCAAGCCTGGCAGTACCTTCAGCATGAACAATGGGTGGGTGGTTCCGGGGAAACTGAACGTGGAGTTCGATTTAGGAGCAGACTCTTCAGATGACTGGAAGTGCAACATACCTTGGGAATCCTTCCTTAGCCCAACTGTGTCTGTGGGATAAACCAGTTAACAAAAAGGGCGAACTTCTTGTAAAGACTTTCTTTTAGATCTCGGTAGAATACACATGAACAGTAGACAGAAGAAATAGACATAAGATGTATGGTAGTAGTCTCTCTTTATTATTTAGATCTCTGGAGAGAATGTATATATGTATCCCTATATCCCTAGTGATATTTCGGCCCAAGTGGAGCCGGTTAACAAAAAGGATGAATTCTGTAGATCTGTATGAACTTCATTTTTCTCTTTTTAGGCCTTGGTCTGCTTATTAGACATAGACTAGATCCCTAAGCCATAACCGCACTGACGAAGCATTGTGTCTTAGCGCGTTCTTGTAGCGAATGGTGAAGTTTTAAAGACAACTACCCAAATGCATCTTGGATATGCTTGGTATTTATTATAGTATACCTCAGGTTCCTTATGATTTATTTGAAACTAATTTTATGATACCCGCACGAATTAATGAGCTATTCAAAATTGCGCGAGAAGACTGTATCTAAGTTAAGGGATTGTATCATCATCTCTTCTCCGCAGAAAAAAAAAACTCTGATGTACCATGCTAAGAAATGGTGCAATGGTGAACCGCTTGGAGTGGCTTAATGCCGATGAAATCATGTTTCTTGCTATGAAACATAGATGTGCGACATGCTATCCATATTATGAAACGATTTGGACATGCTAGACGGCATTTAAATGATTTTTCAATAGAATGGTCCATTGAAGCTATCCTTGATATCCTTGCAATTTTTTTACTACTAATATTACGAGTAATATTTTCTATTTTTGAGAAATACTAATATTTTCTAATATAAATATTTGTTTGATAATAAATAAACATACTCCAGGCCTTCCGGGACGCTCGGCCGTACATAGGCCTGGCCCGTTAGACCACTCACCCGTTTCTCTGGCTGTTCTCTCCAATCCAGCGGCGCACCTCGCCGTGCTCGATGGGTGGGCGGCGGCGGCGACCGACTGACACCCCGCGGAGGCGGCGAGTATCTCTTCTGCAAGCGCGAAACTTCGCCCACTCGGTGACCCAAATCCCTCACTGGAGAGATATTCCCAGCAACAGAAGCTTGCAGGGAAGGGCAATTTCACCATCAGTAAGTCCTTAAACACAATCGCCAAACTGTATGCCCAATTTCTTTTTCTTCTTCTACACACTGGCAAGAAGAGCTATAGTATTTAATATGGAATTATTTGTCTAATTTTAGTATATATATGTGCATCGATGAGCGATTCCATGCATTATGCCATTAGGGATCAGGCAGTTTTAATTTGACATGCCAGTTTTGGGATGCCGCGAAGAGTGATAAGGATGTGCCATATAATGAACTAATGCTGCATAATATGTATACACAATCCAAGTTTGACTAGAGTGATCCAAGCTTAGTTGTTTTGCGTTAACTGGTAGACTTTGCACCTCTCCAATTTTCTTTTTAACCAAGTGGCCAACCATTGAAAAAAAAAACTCCCGTCGCCCCCGCGTGGCGACTGGGGGGGGCGAACCCTAAACTCCCGCAGCCGCCGCCCCGTTTCTCTCCCCTCCCCCTCGCCGGCGCCAGGAGGGCGCGGCTGGGCGAAGCCCGGCCGGCGCCGGCGCCGGCGGGGCCCTCTCGTCTTCGATTTCGGGGGGTGCGGACGCGGGCCTCTTCCTCGGGGTCGGACCGGAGCTTGGCGTCGGGGCTCTGGGCGCTGCGCGTGCGCGGCCTGCGACCTCGGCGCGTCGGGCGGCGAGGGGGTGCCGTGCCCGAGGCTGGCCGGTGCTGGCCTGGGCGGCGGGGGCCGAGGTGCGGCGTGGCCTCGAGCCTTCCTTGCGGCTGGTTGGCGGCGGGACTGCTCGGTGGTGCTGGTGGTTCCTAGGCAGGCGGCGCTCCGGCGAGGCAGGTGGCGGCGCGGCGGCGGGCGCTGCCCTTGGCGGTGCAGACGGTGGCGGCGGGATCTGTGGCTGGGCATGCCTCCCTAGATCTGGGCGCTTTGGGCCCGATCTAGGCCGGGCTGGCTGGGGCCCGGCCGGGTCGGGCCCTGCTACGTCAGCTCTGGTTGTACCTAGGTAGGTACCGTGGCGAGGGGGCGGCGCTGGCGCCACGTCTGCTGCAGCGAGGTGGCGAGTGCCTCACGGGCCAGCATGGCCGGGCCTAGGGGGTTGTTGGATAGCGGTGGCAAGCCTACGTGTTGCAGCGTGGCAGCGGGAGCTTTACGGACCCTTCTTGGGTCCGGCCGGGGCCTCCGTCCTGGTGTGTTCTTGCTGCCGCGTCCGACCGGCACCCACTTTTAGCGGTGGAGGATGCCCTCCAGATGGCTTTGCCGCTGCCGACCTCCGGCCCCCAGTGGCCTGGTCAGCTCTCGCCGCTGCGTCCGGCCGGCTACCTCTTATGGCGTTGGAGGTTGTTCCCTCCCATGGGGTGGCGGCCCTGCTGCTCCTCGCTTACGGTTGTTTGCTCTCAGTACAGTCGGCCTCGCTTCGCTTGTCTCGGTGAGACGGCGTTGGTGTCCTCAAGACTGTGGGGGTGCATGTTGGTGGGCGTCAAGCTTGGGGGTGCGCTTTGACCTGCCCGGGTCGTGGGTTATGGGGTCGGGAGAAATCCTTGTCAGCGGTGCCAGCACAGACGCGGTGACTCCTGCGAGCGCCACCTTCCTTGTGCAGGGCATCCGGTGTACCCCCTCCCACGCCCCTCCGTGTACCGGGAGAAATCCTAGGATTAGTCCAGGCAGCAGCGTCGTCGTCGTCGCATCCCTTCCTAAAGGTGCTGCTTGGTATACGGTGGTTCGAAGGCATAGGTGTGTGGTGGGAATTATCCGGAGGGCACCGCGGTTGCGAGTCACCTGCGCTTTCGTCGATTCGGCGCTGTCGGCATTCCTTCGTTTTGTTTTCTCTTTAGTTTCCTTTTGGGCTTTGCTGTGCTGTCTGCCCCAGCTGTGGTTTCGTGTGTTCCGGTTCCTTTGGACGTTGTGCTGTCTAGCCCAGCAACGGTCTCATCGGTTTGCTTTATTTATAAAGCTGGGCGAAAGCCTGTTTTGAGAGAAGTGGCCAACCACTGACATCCAACTCTGTCTTTCTATGGCACACCTTCAGAAACAGCACATCTGCAGGTGTCATGGACACCTTGCAATAGTCAAACAGTATTATCATAAACAAGTGCTGAGCTACCCAAGAACTTTGACTAGATGGAAGAGTGGAGCATGTCAAACAAGCAAGAGGCTACAATTACAGCACAATTTCCCATAAACATATATGAATGCCAATATTCTAATCGTTACGTTATCCCCATCTAGTTGACCGGATGCTTCCGTTGAAAAATGGCGCATAGTTAAAATGTCAATGCACTGCTGGCTTGCAAAAATAAACGCGCTATCTCCTCTCTGACTTGTATTCTGCAAAGTATAAGAACCAAATTGATTCAGCGTACGGTGCTAACTTTCCGATCAACATCATGATTTTCTGCATAGTTCGACACCTGAGGAAGTACATCGTAAAGCAAATAGGTGAGCCAATGGGTTCCAAGTTCCTTCTAGGCTGCATCCGAATCATTTTCTTTACCTGATTTCTTTTGTTATGTTATACTATCTTTGTCCATTCTCAAATTCGAAATGAACAAACTAAGCCTATCAGTTTTCCATATAAAGTTTCCGATGTATGCGGTTGTTCGTTGATGGTAATCCTAGGTTGAGATTCCACAAAACCCTGTCGTATATCGGCTTTATTTCCGTGGTAGTAGCTTCTGATCAACAGTTGACAGTTTAATTTGCATAAATGGCTAGTTAGTCTTTTCCTTCAACCATTTGGCTGAACTGCAGGCACAAGGAGAATACAAGGAGCACCAAGGGTAATTGAAGAAGCTAGACCATATGCAGATGAAAACATCTTTCAAAATGATTCATTAAAAGGGGAATTTCGGAGCTCACCTCTAGTTGAGTTCAGCACAGTTCTTCTAGCAACGAACAATTTCAATGACAAACTTGGGGCTGGTGGATTTGGTCCTGTTTACAAGGTGGGGTTATTTCTGTTCTACGAATATTACTAAGCTCTGAATTCGATCATGGCGATGTATTAGGTCACCACCTGACCAACATAGTTGATAACACTTCCAGGGGAGACTACCGGATGGACAAGAGATTGCTATCAAGAGGCTGTCGAACAGCTCTAGTCAGGGACTGGAAGAGTTTAAGAACGAGGTGACTGTTCTGTCCAAACTGCAGCATCGGAACTTGGTTAGGCTTTTTGGCTGTTGTGTTCATGGAGAAGAGAAGATGCTGGTGTATGAATACATGCCTAACAATAGCCTTGACTCATTTATTTTTGGTAAGTCCAATTCGGTTCTTTCGATTCGGGCAGTGTGAATCTATTAGCAGTAAACCAGTAACTGATCTTGTTTGCTAATACGTTGATTGTTTCATGAAAAATTCATTAGATGAAAGTAAGAGACCAGTATTGGGTTGGAAACTGCGGTACAGTATTATTCAGGGAATTGGGAAAGGGATACTGTACCTTCATCAGGATTCCAGGCTAAAAATTATTCATAGGGACCTCAAAGCGAGCAATGTTCTGCTTGATGATGATTTCAACCCCAAGATATCTGACTTTGGCATGGCTAGAATTTTCGGTGAATACCAACTGCAAGCCCTTACTCACCGAATTGTTGGAACCTAGTAAGTCTTCTTTGTTCACTCGGTACAAATTATCTAAGGCTGAGCCTCGCAAAAAAAGAAAATGAACAGGGAAGTCTGCAATATAAGCCAAACTGCCATAACCTGCTCCTACAAAGTTGTCTCAGTGATTCTTGCAGCATTAGTGGCCAACATACTTGTTTCTCATTCAGATCATAGAGAATTTTTTTTTTGAATATACATAGAGAAAATTTTATTAGCCTCGCCACTTGCCAGCTGAAATTCAACATTAAAGGAAGTTCCTGTCTGCACACTAATGTGTTAAAATCTGTTGTATGCAGTGGTTACATCTCCCCAGAGTACGCGATGGAGGGTAAATTCTCTGAGAAATCCGACGTCTTCAGTTTTGGTGTGTTAATCCTAGAGATTGTGTGTGGCCGCAGAAACAGCTCTTTCATTGATGACAAATGGTCAATGAATCTTGTCGGCCATGTAAGATGACAGTCTTCTCCATTTTACCAATTTTCTGTTAAATAAACATACAATTATCATCATGCATTCTATCATCCGCGCTTGGCTCCAATTTCAGGCATGGACCCTATGGAAGGAAGGCCATGTCTCGGAGCTGGTCGATGCACTGATGGGTGCCACATACTCTTTCGACGAAGTCTGCAGGTGCATTCAGGTGGGTCTCCTGTGCGTGCAAGAGTTGCCAGCTGAGAGGCCGAACATGTCTCTGGTGCTCAGGATGCTGAGTGGTGATGTTGCGCTTCCTACTCCGAAGCGAGCCGCGTTTTTTGTTGGAAGATCTCCTGCAGAGGACAAGGATACCGAATCAGGGAACCACCTGACTTACACTGAATTGAAAGGCAGGTAGAGTGCTCTTGGCTCAGCTTGCAGAAATTTGGGTCTATGGATTACCAAATTTGGTGTGCAGGTGTCGCTGTTTGATTACCCTTCTACCTAGTGCTACTTCAAAATTTAATGCTTGGAACTGCTATTTTTTATATGAATTTACTTGTAGTTTGTGGCGAGCACACTATTTGGATGATGATTGTATATACGTTTGTAAATTGTTATTCATACTCATATGTTTCTTGCCGTTTTATACCTCGCTGTTTTGTGAGAACAACTGTAACTTGTGGGACCTGATGGATCCCAGTTACCAAAGAGGTTCATCATCTTTCAAATGGCCCAAGTGGCAGTAGCAAAAGCTTCCACGAAGAAAAGCTTGCCAAAGCTGAATTTGGCGGAGGAGAGCATGCCAACCAAACCATCATCGAGCCTAATGTCGATGAGGCTCTAGCAGTTCCTGCTAAATCGACACTGCCAAAAGTTGTGAAATATGGTTTCGAGGATGCTAACATTACGTACGTAGCAGTTCACACTGCAATGATATAGAAGTTCTACCTCTGAAGCATCTTTTTGATGTTGAGGCAGTCATTGAGCAGAATCCAGAAGAAAGATTTGATCTTAGTAGTGCCATTTGACTTCTAGATCCATTTGATGGGGCCATTTGCTCCTCCCAACCTAACCCTCCTCCCGGCGGCGGCGCTGCGCCGCCCCTCTCGGCCTCCCCGATCTCTCCCCCTCCTCTATGCCTCTGCTAGAGGGGTCGCCGGGCAAAGCCCGCGAGGCCCGGCAGCGGTGGGGCGTCTGCTGGGCGCAAAATCGGAATTTGACGGTGGCGCTCGATCTGATCCTGAGGGCCAGGCGGCGGGATGGCTACGACTTGGCGCGGTGGTTCTGGGCCGTGGGGCCTCGATCCTCGTTGTGCTCGTGACTCCTCCACGTGGACAACGTCCTCCTTCTCCCTTCTCCGCCCGTACCACATGGGTGCCGGGATGGCGGTCCCGGGCATGCGGCGACGACCTCCTCCTGCCGGAGGTGCACATCCGGGTTGGGCCTGGTGCGGGGGATCTTTGGATCCCACACCGAGTCTCGGTGCGACGTGTGTGTAGCCATGACGCCAGTAACGCAGCGATGCAACCTCCTCCACCTATGGTAGTCCCATCCAAATGGATCTTGCCGGTGGGTGCTGCCTCGCGGCGACTTCCCGACAACGGTTTATGTTTATGAGGAGATAGTAAACTGGTTGTTGAACCGGGTGATGATTCTACCATCGACGTCGATGCTCGAGGGTGTCGGTTTCCTCGTTGGAGGTGAAGGTGGAGGCGTCCCTCATTCCATTGTTTCCAGGAGAAACATCAGATATGTGGGAGGCCACCATTGACGGCGGTGCCCGTGGGTGTCGTAGCCCTCGTTGGAGGCGTTATGGGGGACTCCTGGATCAGATGATGGCGGCGTCTTCGTCGTCACCCCCTTGAGGGCATCATCTTTGTAGACATTCAACGGCTAGACGAGCATGTGGGCATCTTGGTGGCTGGGCGTCGGTCTCTGCGTGTTTCTCACGTGGAGACGAAGGTGGAGAGGCTTTGTTTGGAGTTTAGTCAAGTAATGCCTAGCCGACAAGTGCTACACTGAGTCATGCCTGTTCGGCAGGTGCTACGCACGACAGATTCTCTAAAGACTTCAAGCTGTGTTGGCTGGTGGTACTTGGCGGCATGGTGCAGCGGGGTACTGGTGGCAACCGCAACATGCTTTGGAGATAGTGTGCGGGGAGGTGGTGCTACTTGGCACCGCGGTAGTGTCGATAGCTGGTGTGGCGACAGTCGACACATTGATCTACATGTTGAAGATGGTTTTGTGGAAGATAGTGGAGACAACGACATCCGAAGCAAGTGCGTGGGCGCAATTTATTAGATATGCTGGGCGGATTCTGGCTCCTGGCATGCATGGAGCAGTTGGGTGTTTGCTAGGTCTCATCAGGAAGCTATCGATATAGTTATCATTATGTTCGGTGTTTTGTTTTGGCAGTTTTCATTGTATGATCATCAATTGATGCAGAGGCCGGGGCGAGGCTCCCTTAGAGGACGAAAAAGATGAGCCCTGTTGAAAACTCTATTTGTCAGTTCCCTCATCATTTAGATTGAGATGAGCTTGGAGAACAATCTACCAGAAAGTTTTTACTTGAAGACAAGTAGGAAACTTTCAACATGAATAATCAATAGTACTTATTTTCAAGGGATAAAGGTATTGCCCTGTCATTCAATTAGAAGAGAGGAAAAAATATGTACATGGATTCCTAAAAGGGCATAAGATCATCTCCAGCAGTTTTCTCCCAAGCAGAAAACATGAAATCTCAAGCAGAAGGATCCTCCTTCGCAAGGCCAGAGGCGACACTTTCTTTTCTACTCCACACGCCACCCGGAATGTACTGGATGATGTGGCTAGGCCGGTACATATCCATCTTCGCTGCCACAATGTTTCGGTCCATGAGAAGTTGCACCTCCTGCGTCTCTTGCGCTTCCTCTAACGCCTGGTTGGCCTTGAACTTTAGGTCCCTCTTCCGGCGATCTTCTATGACCGCATCCTGGTGATGGCTCTCGCTGCCTAGTCGGTGTTGCTCATGTCTGGCGGTCTTTGATTCACCTCCCTCTTCTTCCTCTGCTTTGCCTTCTGTTCTGGTGGCGGACCGATACCCTCTAAGCTTTTTCAGTGCCATGGAGGGTGGATGGAAGGATCTGGATGGGGTGAAATGGTGGGAGATGGGCGGACGAAAAGACATATGGAGTAAGGAAAAGGAGGGAAAACGAAAAAAGGAGGGAACCTCGACTTGTGCCGCAAACAGAGATGGCCCATACATCTTTTCGCTTCATTCGACGCCCCCACGCGCCTCCAGAGCACTGAGTTCGGCCTGGGTTCCCGGGATTTTTTTGGTCCAATCATGGCGGAAATTCGACGTCTAGGGGGGAGGTTTTGAGGGGTAACCTCGGCAATGCCCATAGTTATGGACTTAGGGTTTTGTGGAAAAAAGAGCACTGGTGATTTTGTCGGCTTAACAAACAAACAAGGGAGGCGATTTACCGAGGTTCAGGCCCTCGTAGAGGAAACCCTACTCTTGCTTGTCTGCTTGTATTATCTTTGTAGAGTACAAACTCGTTGAGTCGACTAGATGCGATCTCGCCGAGAGAGAGAAAGGTGTGTGTGTATTGTAAGATTGGCTATTGGGTGTAGCGTGCCCTCTTTGTTGGTCCCTCCTAGCCTTTATATATGGGGAGGCTAGGTCTCGGATGCCAATACGAGTTGGTTACAAGTATAGAGTTTGTATCTAATCTAGTCATGGACTTATCTATAGTCTTGTGTCGCCAGGAGTTTGTGTCCTTGTAGGATTTGTATTTGTTGAATCGTCATCGACTTTATGGATCTTGATGTATCTTCGAATAAGCCCTCTATTAGGCCGCACCATATAAACTAACGATGGGCACCCGAAGGGTCATGCCATGTCAGGGGGGCGACTGGGAGAAAAACGGTTCGCCGGTGCTGAAAAAATCTTCTTGGGAAGGCTCTTGGGGAGAGTAGGTGGGTTGGGAAGGGTGGCTGGAGATGCTCTAAGCCCTGAAAGCAATCTCATGACGGATGAGCCTACCACCTCCGATAAAGGCAAAGCAACCTTGTTTTCAAATAGTAAATATCCTCAAATGTTTATTTCCTTCGAAAACCCCCATATGATGTAGGATATGATGCCACTTGTGGTCCTCTTTTCATATTTTGCAAGGTTTTTGATGAAGTTATTCCACCAGTGAACGAAGGGGGTGATTCGTCGATGTTCTAAGGCTGGCCCTAGTGGTAGTACCATAAGGTGTATCATGCATGTTACCTTGGAAAAATGATAATATGGCACAACAATTAATGAAGAGATGTGATATTGGTATTATAATATGATACGGTAAGTATCATAGCACATGTAAGAAGAAAATTTAATGTCAATATATACATCTTGTACATCAAATTGCATTGAGATTCTACAAATACCATAAGACTGATACAACTAGATGATACTAAGCACTATATGGATAATAACATACGCTAATATTATATGCATGATACTAATAATATGATACTCTCAGTATAACCATCCTAAGGGGACCGGTGATTGGTGTGGTCGTGGCATACACGGAATCCCTCATGACGGTTATGGATGAGCAATCATGTCATATATAGGTACTGAACGTTTCCGGGTATACCCGACACAACTTGCAAATGCGGGAGTAAATCCATCCACACAAAGTCAATTTTTTAGCTTAAACCACCACTTTATAGTTTATTTTTTTAAAAGCAATACTTTATATTTGAATCATTAAAAACCACCAGATTTTGGTTCGTTTCTGCAATATGCACTAAAACGAAATTGACAACAAATTGATGCCCAAACTCATAGTAGGGCCTACTCTCCAGGATGACGTGGACTGGGACTCCACTTGTCAGCCCAATTAAAAAAATAAAAAAATTCTTTATCCCTATCTCTCCCATCCTATTGACCACTACGTGGTCCCATCTCGACGAATCCACCTATCCAGCCCCATTTCATATCCAGTAGTGCGGCGCTTGCGAATCCCTCAAGGGAGGATGTAAACGCAGAGGACATGTAGCCGAACGCCACACTGAGCGATGGCGCGGTACCTACGATGAAGACGTTGGTAGCGAGCACGCTGTTAGAGGATGACCCATCTGCATAGGAGAGAGACATGCTGCACCAGCACAAGGCCTCATCGCAGGCGGGCGACGAAGGTCCCGAGAGCGGCAGTGGTCGGAGGCGCATGTCACGGTGACGAGCAAGGGGGCGGTGGGGGATCGTAGATGGCCATTGTTCTCGGAGACGATGGCTGTCACACAGAGCAGCCAGGAAAGCTCATGGAGGCTCACAGGGAGCTTGCAGGGGTTCATCCCGACGTCGCTATTGGAAATATGTCCTAGGAGTAATAATAATAATTATTATTATATATTTTAATGTTCATTATTCTATGCTATAACTTCTATGTGTCTTAATTGTGAGAAACAAAGGAAAACTCATATGCACGTGTAGAAAGATAAACACCAATTATTTCTAGTCATGCCTTTAGGGCTAGCTCATCTGTTGTGTCATGATCCAGTTTCTTGATCATAGGTATACCTGTTATACCAACAACAATGAGAGTAGATTGTTGGCAAGTACAATGGTACATAACTGATCCATTCAATGATTTACTATGGAGTGTAATGGTGAATGTTAATAGTCAATCATCGTCATTACCTTATGCATAAATCCTTAGACCGTGAGAGTACCAAATGACCCCGTGCGGGAAGATTTACTTTTAGGGTTGTCCCAATACCACCTGAAAGGGTGGCTAAACCAGTGATCTCAAGATACTTTACACATGTTTGGGAACTTTTATAGTCCAAGATGGGATCTTGCTCCTCCCGAAGATAGAGATATATACTCTAGACCCATTATGTATTCCAATGTCACCTATTGTCTGTGCGTACAAGCTATGCTATTGATGATAAGGACATTAGAATGCACAAGAGTAAAAGATAATGAAACACGAACAAGAATAATAGATGTATATATAGTGATCAAAGAGTTGCTTCACAAGGATACCGACATCTTGCCTCTGTGTTGTCACATATTGTGACGCATAAGGATTAACACTTGTATAATGTCGGTTCACTCAGTGTTTCGTGACAATTTCCAAATGTTGTATAGTTTCTAAGATGAGGCATAAAATACATCACCTAAAAGTGTTATTGATATTGATTACGAGGTAGTGAGAGAAACACAAAAGAGCTCAAAATAGAATAAGTATAATATGACAGATAAGAAACCAGGATATGTTTTGTTTCCCTCAAGACATACTAGAACGGGTTTCTAGAGTGTTGCGGGCCATGCTCGACAATAGACCCAAGTTTTTAACATGGAAGTTTAGAAGACAAGTTGCTAGGTAAACCATGTGTTGTAGATTCCTATAGTTGTCTTTTTCATGTAGCTTACGCTATTTTTAAGGGTGAATCTAATGCAATCTAGACATGGTTCATGAAGAGACTTCGTGGAGTAGTAGGTCACGCTAAATACTTGGTGATACACATTGATGCATGCAAGAGGCTAATTAATATTGTTGATGGTGTATTTTCTAGGGTGGAGCATAAAGAATACATGCAACACATCTTTACTAATTTCATGAAGATGCAAAATCTTTGAACTATACACATACACCTTTAACAGACATGCTACTAACATGCTGCACATGTATGCACAATCAAAGATGAAAAAATAAACGAACTAACATGGAAGAAGATACCTTGTCAGTTCCTATCACTAACTTAAAATGATCACTAGGCAACTTAGTTGCTCTGACTCTACCCAACATATGTGATTTACGTCAAATCAGTTGTAGTGTGGCTTAAGAGACCAGTTACAACCCCATGGGAAGAACTCGAAGACACAACTCTGTCGCTATCCATCTGCCTTCTCGGCCAATCAATCTTCGATGTTGTGCTTGTCAGCATGGCCACAACTGCGGACATGGCCGGCCTGTCGCCAGGCGTCTCTTGGACGCAGAGGAGTCCAATTTGAATGCACCGTTTTAGCTCACACAATAGCTCTTGTTCAGACTCAGCAAGTGGCACCATTGTTGTGTCTAGAAGTTCCACAATCCTCTTCTGCTCCCATAGTTCCCATGCCTATAAAAAATAAACGCCTGAGTTTCATCACGGAGAGCCTTTTATAATGTTTCTTTCTTCATATCAACAACACCAATATAAATATACACGAGTTGTAGACAGTTATGCATTGTCAGATGAAGAAATATGAATTTGTGATGTATTCAAACTTACATGTGCAAGGAGCCTCTGCAAGGCACCGTTTCTTTCCCCGCTGAGTGTCTCCAGGAGGATAACTCCGAAACTGTAGACGTCACACTTCAGTGTCATATCACCTCCCCGCACATACTCTGGAGCTGCATATCCCCTTCATGAAACTCAATAGTGTTAGGTGTATATGGGATCCACCCAATTTTTTGTGGCAAAAATGCATATTTATTACTTACGGTGATATTACAATTGTTTGATCAGGGGCCGCTTGATCGACAGCAAATAGCTTGGCGGTGCCAAAGTCGGCGATCTTGGGTTTCCACTCATCATCCAGAAGAATGTTTCCAGGCTTGAGATCACGGTGGATCACACTCTCGCCCGATCCTCCGTGTAGGTATGCGACTCCATGTGCGATGCCATGTAATAATTCTAGCCGTCTTGCCCAGTTCAGTGAAGCGCGAAGGTTAGCTGCCCCTGTTAGCGCGGAATAAGGGATCATTAGATGTCTGCATCTACTATGGTCATATCGAATAAATAGTGCATTCCGAAAGGAAAATGACAGAACACTTGAGCAGCCAGCACACCATATATGTGTACGGTCTCCTTAATTTGTAGCACATGGTGTCCTAGACGAGAATTTTCAGTTTTTGCAAAAAGTTAGAATATTCTTGCGTTTGAGGAACAAGGGGTACCGAATATGTAGGCATTCAGGCTCCTGTTCCGCATGTATTCGTAGATGAGTATCCGCTCCTTGCCTTCATTGCAGTAAGCAAGGAGACGAACAAGACTGCCATGCCGGAGCCCAGCCATGACTTCAACTTCTCTAACGAAATCTTTCTTGCCTTTTGTGGTGAGCGCAGACTGTTTAAGCCTCTTCACAGCAATCAGTCTTCCTTCCGGCAGCTGCCCCTGGGGATTTTGGAATTTGAGATGTTAGAAACTGGTTGCTTTTCTCTCTATGCCGACGTCTTTACCAATGAAATTTTCCCGTGAAAGATACTTTCATCGATATTTTTCTCTAAGAGTACATAATAGATACACACACAGACGCACACGCGCACAAACCTTGTAAACGACGCTAAATCCACCCTGGCCGATCTTATTGCCATCGGAGAAATTTCTAGTGACATCCTTTAGAATAGCTAGACTAACAGAAGGAACCGCCATGGCAGGATTATGAGGAATAACACCTGCAAAATGAGCCGGTGAATTTAAGCCATTGCATTTCCCATGTATTTTCATTTTTCTCCTTCATACAAATAACAATCGAAACTGAGCCATCGGAGCAAAATTTACCTAAGACTCCACGTTTCCTTCTCCACCAAATCACAAAGACGACCAGAAGAATCGTAAAAGCCGAAGCTATAGGGGTGGCAACAAGTAGAGTAGGAAACCTTTTGTGGTCATCTGTTATGGAACAAAAATGATCAGAGTGCTGGCACATAATATTATGGAATACAAAATATTTGAGGCAACTTTTGGAGTTAATAAAAATCATAATGTATATCTATTTATAACGTGGAACATAATATTTGAGAACGAAGATAGGAGAAATTATTGATAATTTATTTATCAATAATCATAAATTTATTTCTAGATGAATTTGAATTTTTAGGCACAATTTAGATTATAGGTATGCAAACTTATGGATTAAGAGGCACCACATTTTAATTTTAGATATGACTGATATATATTTTTTAGTTCAATGGACTAACTATTATTAGTTTAAATATTTTGTGACATGTCTTCCAATTCATTTTTCCACACGCCTCATCGTTTTGGGCATGAGGTGGATTGAGGAAACCGGTTAAATCTAGTATACTATGGAATAATAACCCAGTAATATAAAAAGATACTTAAATTTTAAAGAAGGCAATATTTGTTACTTCAGCAGCAATAAAATGTAAAAACTGAAAATTATGTAAGAAAGTTACTGATAGGAGATGCTTCCCCAAGAATATAAGGCGCGTAAGTTTTGACATAAGTCAAACATTTCCAAGTTTGGCAAAGTGTTAAAGAAAATATCTACATCCATAATATGAAAACATATTTTGGTCTTAATATGGTACTGTAATTGTTCGATACTATGTTTCTCTATAAACTTAGTCGAACTTAGAAAGCTTTGCCTTTGTCAAACCTATATGTCTTATTCTGCAAAGTAGGGAAGAACGGAACCATGATTATCCTTGTCAGGGAGGGAGATTAATCTTGTACGTAACTTTTATATATTTCTATTATGGTGTAGTAGTTGAACCATGCAAAGGTTAGATTTTGTACAATATGTGCAAGTCTAAATTTCTTTCGAGACACAATGAAATTAAAATATTCAAGGCAAGAGACCGGAATCGTAGTGTATCTTGTACATACCAAATTCTGATTTTGACAACCTGAGGTAGACTTTGGACCCACCGTCGACGAAACGAAGATCAAGGATGGCATCCTTCCAAATGACGCAGCCGGTACCATCGCTGCCTCCCCGGACATCAGCGGCGGCGTAGGCCAGGCACGAGCAGTCGGCGAAGCACCTCTCCCTGCAATCCTCCAGCTCGATGCCCGTGTCCACCGTCGCGTTCTGCGTGTCGGGAAGCTTCACGCCCGGAACCACCTTGAAGCCGTCGGTCGACTTCCCGCCGGCACAGTCCAGTGCCGCGTTTCGCCGGCACCCGGCGGCGCTATCTTTCACCCCTTGCGCGGACGGCGACGCCGGGACGACAGGGCTGAACCCGTCGACGCAGCCGCAGAACCCCGACGACGCCGCCCCGGCGTCACAGAGGCCGAACGGCCCGCACCTCGCGTAGGCATCGCAGGTGTCCCTCGGCCCCTTGAAGTAGGAGACCCACTCCCCGACCCCGGTGCCCACGTCCCACACCAGCCGCTCCACCCCGCCGGTGTGGTTCAGCACGACGCGGGTGAGAAACGCGCCGGGCGCGGCGGTGTACCCGTAGGTCTTCTCCGAGGGGCTCGTCGTCACCCGCAGCGGGTACACTTTCGCGTACCACGACACCTCCGGGACGCCGTTGAAGTAGAGGCCGTTCCACGGGCCCGTGCGGTACGTCTTGACATCGCCCTGCCGCACCACGAGCTCTGGCAGCCCGGCCGTTTCCAGCGTGCGGCGGTAGTCCCCCGGAGACGGGTCGTCGGCGGAACGCCACGCCGTGAGCTGCCACTCGCCCCCGGTCCAGAGGTTCTTGCCCAGCTTCATGCCGGGCAGCAAGGTGTCTGTCGGATGATCGAACGACTGCCACAGGTAGGTGCCGCTGCTGCCGTTGCACACGACCAGGTTCCCGGACTGGAGAAGCTGAACCACCGGGGCAGAGGCGGCCATGAAGTTTGACGACCAAACCGTCCGGCGAGAGCCGTCGAGCAGGACGAGGCTGTCGACGTCGTCGAACACCAGCATGCCGAACTTGTCAGGTAGAGGCTGGTCGCGGTTGGCGACCCAGTAGACCGTGTCGTTGGACACGGAGAACCATATGCCGAGGTACCTCTTGGTGGACGCTCCGGGAGAGAAGAACCCCAGAGTGTAGGAGCCGCCGGCCGAGACGAGCGTCTGGCCGTCGGTGAGGTTCAGGCCCCTCTCGAGCTTGTCAGCCACACCGGCGGCCGCCGAGGTTTGGACCGAGAGAAGGAGGAAGCAGATCAAAGGCAGCAGCAGGAGCAGGCGTACCAGCAGTTGGCTGGTTGCCACCATGACGAATGCTATTTTGCACTGTGTTCTTGCATAGCAAAGAGCTCCTGGACAGTGAATAGGTATACACAAGTTTTAGTGAACTGAGAGGCCTCCTCAGAAGGTTGGTCAACTTACACAAGTTTTTTTTGTTTGACTGTATCAATATACTGAAGAAGATGATGTGAAGTTAATTTGGCTGGTAGCAGCACTGAAATTCAATTAGACGAAGAGAAAAACTGAAATCGGCCGTCTATTGAACAAAACTGGACCAGGAACCAGTAAAATAAGAACATTTCCAATACGCCGTTGTTCAAAGAGTGTACGCCAAATTTCCAGGAAGTTGCAATCTCGGTTGATTTATTTCAGTAGCAGATGGGAGCAAGTGTGACGGAGGGGTGCTACAGCAATCATGGAGTTAAGAAATAGGCTCAATGGAGAGTGGTTCCTTGAAGAAAAATACAAGTGGTTCTAGACAGCAGACTGGATCAACAATGGCCGGCGCATGTCACCAGTCGCTACCCCCATAGCGATGCCAGGCACAGGCTGGCCACGTACTTTTCAACGCTGGACACGTATGTAACTGAAGATGCTCCGCTATGAAATTTTACAAGATGTTGATTAGTCAACCTACAATCCCAGAAAAGTTCAAGGGGAGGTACAAGAGAGTCCTTGTCGATCTTGGCAATGAATTATTGCAGAGCATATTTTCTTCGGGTTTTAACGCTGCACCGGTTAAACCCCCTCCTTAAAAGTAAGCAAACAAATTCCCTCTTGCTATATTACTCATGGTTTTGATATTTCTATAGACATCATGGTTGTTGCGATCTACAACATTTGTATTGAAAAAGAAAGGCTCTTAGAGAGTTGATCCAAGTTCTCATAGCCACAAAATTTTAGCCTAAGCATCTTGGCCATCGTTATCCATTGGTCAAAGACAAGTTCACTTCCATTAAAGAACTAGCATACTTGCACACTTAGATTTGTTACATATTATATTTCTTATACTAGTAGTTTCGTGATGTGGTGGGCCCTTAGATACATATTGAATTTTGCTCCATAGTAAAGAATCTCTTTACAACGGTGATTCTGTTGAAATTTTCCTCATTAGAAACGATTTTTTTTGTCTTCTAAGATTGTTCATGTGCATGTATTGTTGATGATCGGAGGTAACATTTGTAGAGAATAAAGAAGTCCTTCTGGGAGTTCATAGGAAATAAGGAAGTCTTCAAGGGGGAGTTCAGATACAATAAGGAAGTCTATTTTTCAGAGAGTTGAAACATCTGTTGGCCATGGTTGGGGAAAGTCAAGTTCCGCTATTGTTAAACAACTAGCATATCCCTCGCAAATGCGAGGTCAACGTCTAAATATTTCTAAACCATTTTATGGTTCTAGAAATTTCTAACATTGTTCTAGCAACCATAATTATTATGCTAAAAACTTACTTTGTGTGAAAGATATCTTTGATCATCTATAATTTATAGGACAATAATTATTGTTGACATAAAAACAAACTCCTTTTGTACGCGGTGATATTAAATCAGTACATATGGCAAGCTAGGATGTAGTTTTATTTTGTGACTTCAATATGAAGCTAAATCTTATGTACGCCATTATGGGGTATACTCTAAACCAATATAAATCTAAGGTTTTGTTGGATAAAGAATATTAAGTTTTTGTTTCTATTTATTAGAGTGGATTTTCTCTAATTCCAAGCAGATAGACATGTGGATAGATATATATCTTGCTTGTAAGTCAACCTATATTTTATGGTTTACATAAACAACATAAATTCTATATTTTTTTCCAAATTCTACTTCTTCTTTCCCTAAATAAAGAAGTCTCTTTTCAGGGGGCGGAGCTGGTGTACAACCATTGGGTTCATGTAACACCCTCAGAATCGACCCTATGCAAGTTTCAGCGATTCCCGCCAAACCCGCATAGAAACGATTCAAAGGTGCCCACCAGGCACTTTCGTGCGGGTGGAAAACGAAGTAATAACATTACACAACAATCCTCGATGGGACCCACAGAACAGATATATATATACAGCAGCGACTCAATGAGTCAAGAATACAGATATAATATACAAAGATCCAAATCACCTTGAAAATGATAGAGCGTCCGACTACGGACAAGATGCAAATGGGGCTAAGAGCCCTGAAGAATAACCAATGGCGTCCATAACCCTGCCCAGGCCAAGCCGAAAGGGTAACCCTGCTAACGACGTCGATCTCAAAACCTGCTTAAACAAAAGGGGTGCCGACAAAGGGCAAAAGAAAAAGAGAGAACGGTCAGTACTGAGGCCAGTACACGGCGAGGCTAGAATTCGGCGGTCCTCGCCTACATAGGTATGGTGGACTGAGAGGCAGCGGCAGCATGCACTAAACAACCTATAGAGACTCGATATAACTGTCGGCTATCAGAGAGGGATAAGAAAGATCTATTCAGATCCAACCTGAATCTAACACCAAACAAACCCATCCTGGTATTTCCCCCCTCGAGACCAATCGAGGAAGTCAACCGAAGAACTCACACCGTTGGCAGTTTTACTCATTCCGTTATAGTTGCGACAATTACTAGTCAGGTATAGATAGTCATCCTGATATAATAAGCATTGGGCAATTTTAGTTAACCATTCTGTTGTAGTTGCAACACTTACTAGTCAGATACAAATAGCATGAGATATCCCCAAATCCAGCAGTTGTTGGTACTTTTATTTAGCCATTCCGTTGCAGTGAAGCTGATTACTAGTCATATCGGATACAAGTCAATTTATAACAGTAAACTTTAGTTATAGTTGTCTATGATCGAGACCTGTGCTCCAAGTCGTCCATAACTGCGGACACGGCTTCTCGAAAATATTTAACCCTGCAGGGGTGCACCAAAGTATCCACAAGCACTTCGACCCTTTTTGCCAGATCAGTTAACATACACCCATCGGTATGTCGGCGGGGCCTAAGTCATGACGTTTCCCAGACCCAAAGCAAGAACGGGGGGCCACCCCACTAAGTACACCCGCAACGAAGTCGGCCGGTCTCCGAGACGGACTCAGGGTTTGGGTAGACGGCTGTGAACGACTGGGAACCCAAAACTGGGCTTGTCGACACCGCGAAATCGTGTCCCGATCCTAAACAGTACAGGTGCTATCCATCGCACAATTTAAATAAAGCAGTAAAGCATGGCATAAGTACATGATAGTAATAAAACCTCAAACTAGTTTGTGGCCCCCAGTACAATACTTTGAAATCAGGTACTAATCGATGGGGGGCCCATATCTCCCCACCTGTGGTTAGCGCGCTCGATCTCGAAACAGGTGTCAAGAACTCGGGGTCCTACGGGACACCAGTGAGCGGTCGGAAAACAAATATTATCTATCACCCACCGGTGCCTCTGCATTTACCTACTTCAATTTTTAGTTGTTAAACAGTAATTAAAGTAAACGGTAATTAAAGCCATGAACATCTCCAACATTAAACATGCGGCAACACTCCAACAACTGTGGTACTGGACGACACGCAACATCACTTGAGCAAGCGACTACGACGCGCAAGTCCAACTATCTACCAAACAACAGGTAATAGGATGTGTCCAAGGCAATGTAAGGCTGCAAGGGATATCACGGGCACGAAAACTAGAGCATCGCAACACAGATAGCAATAGATCAACAGGAGGGAATAAATACTATAAAAGTAAGATAGGTAGAAAGGGGGAGATGTTCGCCTGAAAACATTGCCGAAGTTTCATCCGAAGATCGGGGCGAAACTCACATCAACTCAACGGCCTTATCCGCGAAGAAGCAAAACACTAGAATAAACACCAGATGCACTATTTAATACTACGGCAAAAGATCGGGCATGATGCATGTATGATGTATGCCATGGCAAAGATGCGATGCAATTAGGCAAAATTAAGCGGAACCGAGGCCCCGACAATTAATTAACAGGTTCGTGTTGTTTAGGTACCCCGCAATTTAAATGTTGTCTTAACAAGACAAATTATATCACCGGTTCGATGCACAAATTTAAATGGAGCCAATATTAGACTAGATAAGCCCGCATATGGCCCCATATTTAATTATGAAGTGAATCGGCATAATGCCCCCAAACCACACAAATATGCATGCGAGGTGAATGATTTAATATGCAATAATTTATATAGATGGCATTTATAAAAATAGGGGCTCGGATCAGGGTCACACATTAGGGTTCGACGATCTTGGGGTTCGTCGAGGGTTCGGGGTTGGTCTCAGAGTTTCGGATCTTCGGGAGGGTCGGTCTTTGGATCTCAACATGGGCCGGTCTTGGTGACGATCTTGTCCGATGGGGATCTTGGTTCAACATCATCACGGTCTTCGGGTCCGAGGGGTAGATCTTGGCGCCCGAGGGTAAGTTCATGTCGTATCCGTGTCGACGACCTTGGCGTCATATGTTGAGGTTGTCGGGTGTCGTGCCGAACTCGGGTGTGGCGTCGAATTCCGGGAAGGAGATCTTGGGGTACCATCCTGATCATCGGTGGCGAACTTGGGGCTCGACACCGGGGTCTTCAGGGTTCCATGTCGGAGTACTTGGGTTCCAACTTTGACGGTTGGTGAAGGACATGAAACGGAGTCGGTTCCACGAGTTCTAGGCAGAAGATCTTGTCGTGCTTCACGCGATCCTGCACCAACAGGTGCCCCTGGTACTGTGGGGGTGTTGCTGTTGACTTCAGGTAGTGGCGCACGGGGGGAGTTGTGTTTTGGCCTTGCCATCACGGGTACCTAGCAGTGCTGGAGACTCGGAAGCGCAGAGGACAGCGCCACTGCTGGAAGGCGTGGCCGGAGGCGACGGAGAGGGGCTCAGGCGCGCGGCCAGAAGACGGCGAACGAGGGCGCGCGCTCAGGAAGGAGATGGACGCGGTGGCGGCCGGGCGAGACCGGGCTGCAGAGCGGCACCCGCAGTGGCGGCTCGTGGCTCGGGGACAGAGGCAAGGCGGGGTGCAGGGCGAGGGTCGTGCGAGGGATGGCGAGGAAGGGGCGTCGAGGCAGAGGCCCGGCAGTCCAGAGGAGGGAGCCGAGCAGACGGAGGGCGGCCGGAGCTTGGTACGGAGGGAGCCCACGGCGGGGACGGGCTCGCAGGTGCACGGGCGGAAGGCGAGGGCGGCGGACGAGGGTAGCCGGCGACGAGGGGATGCACGGCAAAACGATGACGCGGCCGAGAGAGAGCGAGGGCGGCCGAAGGCGGCTCGCTGGTGGCGGCAGGCAGACGCGGGCGGGCGCGGGGTCGACGGCGGCAGAGGCCGGCAGAGGAGGTCGACGGGGCGACGCGGGCGGCCAGAGGAGAGGAGAGGGAGGGCCGGAGCGGAGCGGGCCCGAAGCGGAGGAAGCGGTCAGGAGCGACGGGGAGGGGAGGCGTGCGGTGGCGAGGAAGATGGGGAGCGGTGGTTGGGGTGGAAGAGAGAGTGGGTCACGAGGGGGGAGAGGAGCGGGGTCGGGGTGGGGCCAGGTGAGCGGGGCGCGGGGCGGTACAGGCGGGAGTTGGTCGGGATGGGGGCGCGCGCGTGTGTGTGTTTGTGTGCTACGGGGTGGGGCCGGGGGAGAGTGGGGTCAGGACAGGGAAGAGGGGCCAGGGTGTGGGTCATGTGTGCTGCGGGTGGAGAGGGGTGGGTCAGGAGGTGAGGTGGCAGTACGAGAGTGGAGGGAGAATAGGGAGAGGTAAGGTGGCGGTAGTCTATTGGGTGGGGTGAGGTGGAGGGGGGCTGGGTAGAATAGGATTGGGTAGGATTAGAAATTAGACAGGCTGGGTTTTGTACTGGGGTGGCCGTCTGGGTCGGATCGGCCCGGAACAGCTGCCCCTAAAAATAATATAAGTTTTTATTTAATTTAAAATAAACTTTTGTAAATAGTTTTTAGACAAATAAAAGATCCAGTTGGACCGACGGTTTTGGTTTAAACAAAGAGGGGAGGATATTAATATAGAAAACAAAGTAGGTCTTTTAGTAAAATAGTTTTAAGCAAACAGATGCATGTTGATGTCATGATGATGCAATGCACAAAAACAACGCGATTTTCTAGTAGTGGTTGTAGCGGGATACCACAGTTCAGGTGACCCCAATGAAATTGCTAAATTCTTCACTAATTTAGCCAATGTCATTGCTAATTTTATGGAAGATTACACTAATTGATGGAGCTGACCCCAATGGTTTGATGTTCCAGATTCGCCACTGTTTTCAGGGAGTTGAAGCATCCATTGGCCATGGTTATCCCGTTGGAGGAAAGTCAAGTTCCTCTATTATTAAACAATAGCATGTAACAAAGTTTCCTTTAACGTGGAAGTCATTGTGACATGTAAACTATTCTTGTTCTTTTTTTACCACTCGTCTTTTCCTTTTGAATCGGGGTAGATCTAAAGGACCAAGTAGTCTAGTGGTTGAGTCGCAGTTGGCGCATCCTAGCAATCGGAATTCGATCCTTACCAAGGATGAATTTTCGGAATTCTCACGCCGTCCCGCTTCTACTATATCAAAAAAGTGTCTAGTTCCTCCTAGCTCATTTTTTCATTCCAACGGTGGGGATAAATTTTACATAAAGGGACAAAAAGAAAACGAAAATTACACATAGATCCTTACATTTTGCACATCCCTAGAGATACCACCTACTTAAAAGTTGGACAAGGAGATCAGATCCAGCTCCTTCTCCACCATATCTGAGCATCGCAACATGGTCTACCACATTGCCAGGGACGTAACCACTTGGGGTGGTGCAGCAGGAGCATGTTGTACCGGAGCAATAAGGCCTCCATCTTGGCATAACAGGCTGTATGTTGCACATTACATGTTGTCGCCGACCAGAAGAAGTCGTAGCCGACTGAATGAACCAGCACACAACATACAAAAAGTTCACATCTAAAGTAGCGTAGAAGACCCAAATCACATCCCTAGAGATACCACCTAAGGCAATCTGCTCTCCCCAATGGCTTCAGAAGACAACGGACTATCACATGCTATCCTTTGATAGGCGATGTGTCTCAATGAGAGATTAAATTTTTTTCCTTTACTATATGTGTTCTTTGTAATTATGTGGGGCTCGTGTGATGTATCTCCTTGGGCGCATGTGGTGTACTGATGTGGATATTGTCCCAGCATAATGCAGAGCATGTCCCCAGTCGCTACCCCTATAGAGATGCCAAGCATGCCGGCCACGTACTTTTCAACGCTGACACATATGTAACTAAAGATGCTCCGCTATGAAATCTTACAAGATGTTGATTAGTCAACCTACAATCCTAGAAAAGTTCAAGGAGAGGTACAAGAGAGACCTTGTCAATCTTAGCAAGAATTATTGGAGAACATATTTTCTTTCGGTTTTAACGTTGCACCGGTTGAACCCCCTCCTTGACAGTAAGCAGACAAATTCTCTCTTGCTATATTACTCATGGTTCTGATATTTCTATAGACGCCATGGTTGTTGCGATCTACAACATTTGTATGACAATGAAAAAAAGGATCTTAGAGAGTTGATCCAAGTTCTCATAGCCGCAAATTTTAGCCTAAGCATCTTGGCCATCGTTATCCATTGGTCAAAGACAAGTTCACTTCCATTAAAGAACTAACATACTGGCACACTTAGATTTGTTACAGATTATATTCGGGTTATCACGTATTTCTTATACTAGTAGTTTCGTGATGTGGTAGGCCTTTGGATGCATATTGAATTTTGCTCTATAGTAAAGAATCTCTTTACATTCTGTTGAAATTTTCCTCAGTAGAAACGACTTTTTGTCTTCTAAGACTATTCTTGTGCACGTGTTGTTGAAGATCGGAGGTAATATTTTGCAGAGAACAAAAAAATCCTTCTCGGAGTTCATAGGAAATAAGGAAGTCTTTAAGGGGGAGTTCAGATACAATAAGGAAGTCTATTTTTCAGAGAGTTGAAGCATCCGTTGGCCATGGTTCGGAGAAAGTCAAGTTCCTCTATTATGAAACAACTAGCGTGTCCCTCGCAAATGCGAGATCAACGTCTAAATATTTCTAAACTATTTTATGGTTCTAGAAATTTGTAACATTGTTCTAGCAACCATAATTGTTATGCTTAACATTTACTTGTGTGAAAGATATCTTTGATCATCTATAATTTATAGGGCAATAATTATTGTTGCCATAAAAATAAACTCCTCTTGTACGCGGTGATATTAAATCAGTACATATAGCAAGCTAGGATGTTGTTTTATTTTGTGACTTCAATATGAAGCTAAATTTTATGTTCGCCAATATGGGGTATACTCTAAACCAATATAAATCTAAGGTTTTGTTCGATAAAGAATATTAAGTTTTTGTTTATAATTATTAGAGTGGATTTTCTCTAATTCCAAGTAGATAGAGACATGTGGATAGATGTATATCTTGCTTGTAAGTCAACCTATATTTTATGGTTTACATAAAGAACATAAATTCTATCTTTTTTTTTCAAATTCTACTTCTTCCTTCCCTAAATAAAGAAGTCTCTTTTCACGGAGTTGAAGCATCCATTGGCCATAGTTATCCCATTGGGGGAAATTCAAGTTCCTCTATTGTTAAACAATGGCACATAACAAAGTTTCCTTTAAAGTGGAAATCATTGTGAGTTTGTGACAAGTAAACATGTACTATTCTTCTTCTTCTTTTATGACTCAACTTTTTTTTGAATCGAAGCTTTCATTCATTCTCAACGGTGGAGGTACATTTTACATCAAGGACCAAAACAAAAATGGACATAGATCCTTACATTTTGCACATAGGACCCTAGTTAAAATTTGGACAATGAGATCTAGTCTAGCTCCTTCTCCACCATATCCGAGCACAGCAGCATGACCAACCGCATCGCCGCCAGGGACGTAACCACTTGGGGCGGTGTAGCGGGGAGGAAGTTGTACCAGAGCAACAATTCCTCCATCTTGGCACAACAGCCTAGATGTTGAACATTAGATGTTGTTGTCGTCCAAAAGAAACTGTAGCCGACAGAATGAACCAACACACAGCATATAAAAATTTCTCATCTAAATTAGTGTAGATGACCCAAATCACATCCCTAGATATACCACCTAAGGCGGATTCCCTTGGCCACTATATATTGTGTGATGCTGTGGTCAAGCATAAGGTATTTGAGTTTAGTTTCCGGATTGAACCCGAGGGTTATATTCCGGAACCAGAGTTTGTTCCTTTCTTGTGGAGAAAAGGAGATGATGACGTGGATGATGATGCTAATGGGAAGCCTTTGGAGGATGCTATGGATACTTCTGAGTCTGCTACTGCCACTCAGGGGGTGGGTTCTGGTTCTTCCTTGGCTATGCAGGGTACTTCCGCGCCTGCTTCTTCCAGTCAGGGGGTGCAGAGGGTGTTTGCAGTCACCCCTTTTAATGCTAATCCGGTTACTCTGCGGGGACGAGAACTTCTGGATACACTTCCTTTGGATTCCCCTCTTCGCGGGAAGGGTTCTCCTTCGGCGACTCATGTTTATCCGGCACAGCTACATGAGGCTCTTTGTTCTGTTTCCACTCCTGTGCTGCGATCTTGCTCAGCATCGCCAGCGAGGTCCAGAACGCATATTTTGGGTAGATCCATTCCTGTTGATAGTTCTCAGCCGGTACTTTAGGAGGTTGTTCCTTCGGAGAGATCGCAGAAGCTGACCCAGGAGGGGTCGGATGACCGCGACGTTCGTCACCAGCTTGAGGATGATGTTGTGCTTGGTCCGACCCAGGAGGGGTTGGCCGACCACGACGTGGTGGTTGACCGCATCTCCCTGGTCAGGGAGGACCTAGAGATGCATCGAGACGTCTGGCCCCCCTTGGTGGGTCTTGAGACCTCCTTGGTCGATGGGGTCGACCGGACCCAGGAGGGGTCTGGGTTGCCTCGGTCTCCAGCACGGGTTTCTTCTCTTGGTTGTGCTTCGCCAGTTGCTGCGTAGGGGAGTGGTACTCCCTGATGACTCCTTGTTGACGTGGAGCACTTCATCGGGAAACCCCGACAGCAAGGTGTGAAGCAGCACAACAACAACTCTTCCCTCAGTAAAAAACCAAGGTTATCGAACCAGTAGGAGGAAGGAAACGTCTTAAAGGTGTTGCAAGCAATGTGGAAACCTGCACAACACAAACTCAAGACTTTGCCCCAAAGAACAGTGAGGTTCTCAATCTCACCGGTTGCTGTAACAAAGGATTAACTGTATGGTGTGGAAGGTGATGATGGTTTGCAGGAAGTAAACATTAACAGTGGAAGATGTATCTATGGTAAAGATTGGACCGGGGTCCATAGTTCACTAGAGGTGTTCTTCTTAGATAAACAAACATGGCATGCAGGATAAAAAAATTACAGCAGGGCAATTGACAGGACCGAGCAAGGCATAACAATGCAATACTAGACAAAATGATTATAGGAGATTTGATTGGGCAATACAACAATATACATAGACCACCATCCAACTGCATCTATGACTAGAAGTCCACCTCCAGGTTATCATGCGAACCTCCTCCAGTATTAAGTTGCAAGCAACAGACAACTGCTTTAAGCAAAGTGTGTAAGGTAAACAATCCACTTGTTCCATGAACAAGAGACCATTGTATTCTCCCTAGTGGCAACAAAACATCTACCACCGAAGAGATTTCTGTCACTTCCCTTGGAAAATAGAGGCATGAACCCACTATCGAGCATAAATACCCCCTCTTGGAGTCACTAGCAACTACTTAGCCAAGCTAGCTACTAACAACAGAGAGCATACAAGATCACGAACAACACAGACATGATAGAAGCAAATAGACAAACCATTAATAAATCTGACATAGTAATCTCAATATGCATCGGATCCTTGAAACACTGCCAGTTGCCTATTTTCTGCTGTTTTTGGTTCCAAAAAAGCTAGTAAGGAAATATTCTCGGAATTGGACGGGACAAACGTCAAAGTCAATAACTTTTTGTGGGGAACAAGAAGTCCAGAGGGAAGACGGAGAGGCATGCCAGGGCGCCCAGACCCCCCTAGGCGAGGGTGGGCCCTGCCCCGCGCCTAGGCAGGGTGTGGTCCCCCTGGCCACTGCCTCGGCCTCCCCCTTCGCCTATAAGAAGCCCCCGATGGAGAAACCCTAACTACCCGATAAATATTCCATGAAACCTTCTCTAGCCGCTGCCACCATCATCCCTAGATCGAGGGGATCTAAAGTTCTTCCTGGCACCCTGCCGGAGGGGAGATCATCCGGAGGCCTTCTCTCCGGTATGATGCGTGAGTAGTTCCACCTTGGACTATCGGTCCATGTAGTAGCTAAATGGTTGTATCTTGTCCGTGTGCTTTCATGTATAGATCTTATGAGCTCCGTTCATGATCAATATCTAATATATTTGTAATCATGCATGTTGTGTTTGCGGGGATCCGATGGATATTGAGATTATTATGTTGGTTTGATTAATGGTTTTGTCTTTATGATTCTATCATGTCTGTGTCTTTTGTGATCTTGCATGCTCTCCGTTGTTAGTAGCTATCTTGGTCTAGTAGTTGCTAGTGACTCCAAGAGGGGGTATTTATGCTCGATAGTGGGTTCATGCCTCTAGTTTCCAAGGGAAGTGACAGAAATCTCTTTGGTTGTAGATGTGTTGTTGCTACTAGGGAGAAAACAATGGTATCTTGTTCATGGAACATGTTGACTGTTTACCTTACACACTTTGCTTAAAGCAGTTGTCTGTTGCTTGCAACTTAATACTGGAGGGGGTTCGGATGATAACCTGAAGGTGGACTTCTTGTCATAGATGCAGTTGGATGGAGGTCTATGTATCTTTTTGTATTTCCCGATCGAATCTCATAGGATCTTTCTGACTAATAATTGCATTGTTATGCCTTGCTCAGTTCCTGTCAATTACCCTGTTGTAATTTGTTTACCCTTCATGTCATGTTGTTTCTAAGGAGAGCACCTCTAGTGAACTATGGACCCCGGTCCAATCTTTACCATTGATACATCTTCCACTGTTACTTGTTTACTTGCTGCAAACCACCATTACTTTCCACACCATACGTTTAATCCTTTGTTACAGCAACCGGTGAGATTGAGAACCTCACTGTTAGTTGGGGCAAAGTCTTGAGTTTGTGTTGTGCAGGCCTCCGTGTTGCTTGCAACACATGTGTGGTGTTTCCTTCCTCCTACTGGTTCAATAACCTCGGTTTCTTACTGAGGGAAAACTTGCTGTTGTGCTTCTTCACACCTTGCTCTTGGGGTTCCCAACGAAGTGCTCCTACATTAACTCAGCGCTGCATCAAGCTTTCTAGCGCTGTTGCCGGGGAGGCTAAGAACGTCTTCACTAGGGGAGTTCTCCACTTCCTTTCTCTTTACTTTGTTTTTAGTTTGCTTTGTTTTTTTTGCTTTGTTTTGTTTGCCTCTTTTAAAAAAATAACCAAAAAAATTAGTTTGGTTTGGTTTGATTTCTTTATTCAAAAACACAAAAAAATTAGTTACTTTCTCCAGCTCACAATGTTGCTCCCCAACTTCACCCTGAAGGACCTTTCTATAGGTAGTGGCTCCATAATTGGGAAAGATAATATTGATGAATTCTTTAATTATTTTAGCAAGCATGAGGATATTGAGAATAAATCTACAACAGATCATGCTCCTAATTATGAGATTGCTTCAGCTTCTTTAGTTCATATGTTGGAGGCTATTTTTGTTAGCCTTAACCCCATGATGCAAATTTTGTTCCTAAAACTAAAAGAAGAAAAGAATGCTGAAAAGAGAGAATTTATTCTTGAAACTTTACTCAAAGAGTTCCATGATGTTGCTAGGGAAGCCAAAAAGGTCTTTGAGCGTTTTAATATGCTAGGATCATGTATAGATGTTGTGGGTACTTCAGATAAAACAAAGCCTAGAGATGAATTTAAGATACCCATACCATTTAAGCTTGTTGGGATGCATGAGGCCTTTGAAAAGAATTTTTGATTGGATTGTTCCTGAAAATCCTTTTGATAAAAGTAGTAAACCAAAGAGAAATGAAAAGGGATACTCCAAAACCCATTTGGATGAGATACCTTTCATAGTTGAAGATTTTGCAAGTATGGATGTTAATGCTTCCTCATTTGAAAATACTTAATTCTTCCTGCTTCTTGTGCCTAACTTAAAGGCGTTAAAGAAAAGTACTTGTTGGGAGATAACCCAAGATTTTCCTTAAGTCTTAGAAGTTATTACTTCAGTAATGACCTCTCCTTATCCTTTTTGTTTTGCTTTTTGTGCCAAGAATGACCTCTAATGAGAGGGAAGTAAGATTTGGGGAGTTGCTGTCCCGAAAATAGATTTCTGTCCTCCACCAAAAAAAATTGTGAGGAGTCTCTGTAACTCGGATTAAGCTCAAAATTTACGAATATATCGTTCAGTATGTTAGCTAACTTTCGTTAGTTCAACACTTTTTGATTTGAACAACAGAAGATGTTCGAACAAATTGGTTTCTACATGATGGTCTGTTTTGACAGATTTCTGCTATTATTTGCATTTGCTTCTTATTGATTTCTTTTTGAGTTCTCTTTAGGTGAATTGAGCTTTTTGAAGGAGTTACTATAGTATCTTGTGTTTTTAGTGAAAATACTTGTTGTTTCAAAGCTTTGCCATAGGTCTAATATCTTTTGAATACACTAATGTTGCTAATAAAGATTGTGTGAAGTTTTGTATGAAGGAAAAATTTCAGGTGTATAGAAAGAATGATGTAATAAGATGAAGAATGGACAAAAGCTCAAGCTTGGGGATGCCACCCCGGTGTCACCCCAAGAAATATCCAAGAGGTACAAGCGTCAAAGCTTGGGGCTGCCCAAGGCATCCCCTTCTTCATCAATAAAAAGCTCAGGTCTGTCTAGCACTACGTTTTTATTGTTTCATGCACAAGTTGTGTTGTTCTTGAAGCGTCTTAGTTTTCGTTTGCTTTGCTTAGGTTGTTTAGTTTGCTTGAGTGGTTTGGACCCCCGTTGTCGCTGTGTTGTTTTGCAAATAAGTTTGCTTGGTGTTGGAAAGGAGTAGTAAGTTCTTGCTTGAAAGTGCAAGAGGAGCTTGCATTGACTATGACTTAAACTTTAGCATGACATGCTAGGTGTTATTTTGACCTTATGCTTAGTGATTATTGCTGTAGCATGTCTTGTTCCAAACAATTGGGATTGCTTAGTGTGCCTTGAATAAATTATGCGTTGTTTTGGCATGCAAAAGCATAGTATTGTGGTATTCTCCTTTGATGCTTTGCTTGGGTTGACTTCGCACATGCTCACACCATGTTGTGACTATGAACAAGTCACCATAGCCTCTATGATCATTTAGTCATTGACTTGTAGTACCACTCTATGCTTTGATTAGTAATGTTTTTTTGCACTGCATAATTATGGCCATTATTGCTCTTTTAGTTGGTTGCTCCTAGTCTTTTGCTAGCCTCCACTTGTATGAGTAAGTTCTACTCATGCTTCCAACTCCCAAGAAACCAAGTTATTCCAAAGTGTCCACTATAAACTCCTATGCATGGTGTGTTATACTATTCCAAGTATATTCTTGTTTTCAGCTATCTTCCAATTAAAAACTATTTTTTATGTGAAAACTTAGTGATTAAAGCCCTCACGAACTTGATGGCACACTTTATATTCTTTTCCCCTAATAAACTTGAACCATTGTGTCATCTATGTTGTATATGATTGCACTTATACGTTGGAATTAGCAGAACCGTGCTGTCACGGGGAACGTTTTCAACATTGCACTTGTACTTTGTACTCAGTTGATATCATGCTCTTTTGTTTATGGATGTCACTGGTGTGAAATAAAGAGGGAACATGTAAGTCCATGGAGTATGTATTCTGTGTTAGAGAAACGCCTGGGCCGCTAGCCTAAGCCATGCCTAATCATGGTGGAAACTTGCAGCATCACCATAGTGAGCTATCTATGAAGCATCCTCAATAAAAAGCTATGCATATGGTAAATCAAAAGATCGCTGAGATGCTCATTGTCTGCTTGCCTTGTCATTTTGGTTATGGGATAGCTCCTATACCATGTGCAAGGGGTACCCCGTTGGCGGTTCTCAATGATATGCAAATACTTACAATGGCAAGAACTTACAGGTGACTAAAGTTGAGTGGCATGAGGTGTGGCCCTTGTATTCAAGGGACTTGAGATTGCCAACTTATACTTCGTCAAGCATATACTCCATCTTTGTTCATTTTAACCTTAATCACTTCAAGATGCTTATGATAGGGGCAATGAGGGCTGAAAGCTAACAAGTTCCATAATTTTTGGAAGCTCTTTTTGAAACTTGAAATCCCTGCTTCTTTTATAAAAGGCATTTCTTCCACCATTATTTGAGTCTCCACCTTCTACCTTTAGGCACCATTAAGAGAGCATATTTGTCATTTTGTGTGCAGTGTCCCAAAGCTTATTGATTGATGCATATTGTGATATTACTTGTTCTGGTGCTATTTGTTTATAGTCACCCTTGTGAACTTTGAAGGTGTCCTATGCATCTATTTGCTACTCTATGAGGGACAAGCTGGTTACCACTATGCTATGTTTTATGTATGTGAAACAAACAAACATTTTGCAATGCATGTTATTCATGATCTTTGTTTGTATTCTTTCATGTTGCATGCATAGTTACTATGTTCTATTGTTAGAACTCCATCTTTCATGCACATGTTTAGAGTTCTTTGATCCCAGCTTTCAATGCTTGCAAATGGTTAGATCTTTACTGTGAGGGTGCATGTCACCTCAAAAATTATTCTTTTTATCACTTACCTACTCGAGGACGAGCAGGAATTAAACTTGGGGATGCTTGATACGTCGGAAACGTATCTATAATTTTTGATGTTCCATGCTTGTTTAGTATTTACTTTGCTTTGCTTTGTCTACACTTTGAGGTGATTTTTACATGTTTTCTGGTACTAACCTATTAACAAGTTGCAACAGTGTCAGTTGCCTATTTTTTACTATTTTTGTTTCCAGAAAAGCTAAGGAAATATTCTCGAAATTGGATGGGACAAATGTCAAAGTCAATAAATTTCTGTGGGGAACAAGAAGTCCAGAGGGGAGACAGAGAGGCGTGCCAGGGTGCCTAGACCCCCCTAGCCGCGGGTGGGCCCTGCCCCACGCCTAGGCAGGGTGTGGGGCCCCTGGCCACCTCCCTGGCCTCCCCCTTCACCTATAAGAAGCCCCCGATGCAGAAAACCTAAGTACCCGATCAATATTCCATGAAACCTTCTGTAGCAGCCGCCACCGTCGTCCCTAGATCGGGGGGGGGGGGGATCTGAAGTTCTCCCAGGCACCCTGCCGGAGGGGAGATCATCCCGGAGGCCTTCTCTGCGGTATGATGCGTGAGTAGTTCCACCTTGGACTATGGGTCCATGTAGTAGCTAGATGGTTGTATCTCCTCCTTGTGCTTTCATGTATAGATCTTGTGAGCTCCGTTCATGATCAAGATCTAATCTATTTGTAATCATGCATGTTGTGTTTGCGGGGATCCGATGGATATTGAGATTATTATGTTGGTTTGATTAATGTTTTTGTCTTTATGATTCTATCATGTCTGTGTTGTTTGTGATCTTGCATGCTCTCCGTTGTTAGTAGCTATCTTGGTCGAGTAGTTGCTAGTGACTCCGAGAGGGGGTATTTATTCTCGATAGTGGGTTCATGCCTCTAGTTTCCAAGGGAAGTGACAGAAATCTGTTCGGTTGTAGATGTGCTATTGCTACTAGGGATAAAACAATGGTCTCTTGTTCATGGAACATGTGGAATGTTTACCTTACACACTTTGCTTAAAGCAGTTGTCTGTTGCTTGCAACTTAATACTGGAGGGGGTTCGGATGATAACCTGAAGGTGGAATTCTAGTTATAGATGCAGTTGGATGGCGGTCTATGCATCTTGTTGTATTTCCCAATCGAATCTCATAGGATGTTTCTGACTAGTAATTGCTTTGTTATGCCTTGCTAAGTTCTTGTCAATTGCCCTACTGTAATTTGTTTACCCTTCATGCCATGTTGTTTCTAAGAAGAGCACCTCTAGTGAACTATGGACCCCGGTCTAATCTTTACCATTGATACATCTTCCAATGTTACTTGTTTACTTGCTGCAAACCACCATTACCTTCCACACCATATGTTTAATCCTTTGTTACAGCAACCGCTGAGATTGACAACCTCACTGTTAGTTGGGGCAAAGTCTTGAGTTTGTGTTGTGCAGGTCTCCGCTTTGCTTGCAACACCCGTGTGACATTTTCTTCCTCCTACTGGTTCGATAACCTCGGTTTCTTACTGAGGGAAAACTTGCTGTTGTGCTGCTTCACACCTTGCTCTTGGGGTTTCAGCGCTCCTACATCAACTTAGTGCTGCATCAGGCACTGTGGCAACTTGTTAATAGGTTAGTTCTAGAAAACATATAAAAACACCTCAAAGTGTAGACAAAACAAAGCAAAGTAGATACTAAACAAGCATGGAACATAAAAAATTATAGATACGTTTCCGATGTATCACTCCCTTCAGGCGGAGCGCGCGCCATGGAGTCGATGCCTCTGGGGCGTCCGTGACTGATGAGGACTCCATGGTCAAGGCCATGCTGCGTAAGGCGGAGAAGAACTTAGATTCAACAGGTATAATAAGTTATTCGAAATCCTTTTTGTCCTTTTCTACTCCTGTTATTTCTTCTAAACTAGCCAATGTTGGCATTAGTTTGGGTAGCTTTGTATAAGATGTATCTTTTTCTTATAATGTTTTGCGACACATGGAGGTTGATCGTCTAACGGTTACTCCTAAGGTCGGTGTTGTTCCTGATGCTTCACTAACCGAGGAGGAGGAGTTGCATGCCTTAGTAGATGGTCAATTCCTTTCTCACTTAGTTGATGAAGTGTCGGAGGTGGACTTTGATGAGACTGGGCTTGCCTCTATGTATGAGTTGAAAGCTTCTGGTCGGAAATCAAAGAGCCAGCGGTCACGCAAGAGATTCCGTGTATCCAAATATCCTATAGTTTCTCAATGAATGAAATGTTTTAAAATAGCAGAGGTCTTTGGGGCTTGGCTAAACATTTATTCTTTGCTGATTGCGTGAGAGACCATAATTTGGATTTTCTGGTATTTCTGAGACTGGTAGACGAGATTTTTTACAAGCTCTACTCAATCGCCTTTCTGGTGGAGTGGACTTTACGTGGATATCACGTCCGCCGCGTGGTCGCTCTTGGGGGATCCTATTAGGCTTTCAGGATGAGACTATAAAAGTTTTAGCTAGTTCGGTGGGAGATTTTTTTATAAAACTCCATATCCGTAACAAGGCTGAAAATTTCACATGGTCTTTAGTCACCGTATATGGGGCTGCCCAGGATGTTTATAAGGCTGACTTTTTACGCGAGATTGTGAATTTGGAAAAGGACAATCCATATCCTATTCTTATAGGAGGAGATTTTAATTTTCTTAGATTCCCTCATGAGAAAAGTCGGGGTCGGTTCGATGAACATTGGCCTTTACTATTCATTGGTGTTATAGACAGTCTGGACTTAAGAGAGGTTACAATGTTAGGAAGGCAATTTACATGGGCTAATAGTATTCTGGAGTCAACATATGAAAAACTAGATAGAGTGCTTATGGATACTGACCGGGAACATATGTTCCCTATGGTAACTGCTCATGCTCTAGAGCGTATTGAGGCTTTGTCGGATCATGCTCCTTTACTTTTATCTTTTGGATCACCGCCATGAAAGTCTACGAATGAGTTTAAATTTGAACTCGGATGTATGATCCGTGATGGTTTTTACGAGATGGTTAAGGATATTTGGGAGAAACCGGTAGGTGGCCACACGCCTATCCTACAATGGAATAACAAAATGCGTGCTTTACGCAAATTCCTTCTTGGCTGGGCTAGGCACACTGACGGGATCCTGAAAAACAAAACACTACGCCTAACATCTATAATTGATGACTTATACGCTTCCACGGAGGTCAGGCCGTTAACTGCACAAGAAATTAAGCTTTAAAGCCAATCGAATGCAGAGATAGCCCGACTTCTACACGAGGAGGAACTCAAATGGTACCAACCCTCTAAAGCAAAATTCATTCTGGAAGGAGATGCGAATACAAGGTACTTCCATGCTATTGCCAATGGCAAGCATAAGAAGAAACTTATTCACTCTCTCATTCAGGATGAAGGTATGATTGAGGGACAGGAGCAACTGAGGTCATATATTACAGCTTATTATAAATCCTTGTTTGGGGCCCCAGCGGAAAATTCATTCTCTTTTGATGAGTCCCAAACGACCGATATACCCCAGGTTTCTGATGAAGAAAACGGCTTTCTAACTGCCTCATATACCAAGGACGAGGTCAAGAAAACGGTTTTTCAAATGAAACATAACAAGGCGCCAGGGCCTGATGGCTTCCCAGCAGAATTTTACCAAAAATTCTGGGATGTTATCAAGGAGGACCTGATGAATTTGTTTGGGATTTTATAGGTCGGTCAATTGGATCTCTTTAGACAAAACTTTGGCAATGTACTTTTACTGCCTAAGATTAACAATGCAGAACGTATACAACAGTATCGTCCAATCTGCTTGCTTAACGTTAGCTTCAAGATTTTTACTAAAGTTGCCACGATTAGACTAAACTCAGTTGCTGACAATGTTGTTAGTCCGTCTCAAACTGCGTTCATGCAAGGAAGAAATATCCTAGATGGTGTTGTAATTCTGCATGAAACAATCCATAAACTACACTCAAAAAAATTAAATGATGTACTGTTCAAGATTGACTTTGAGAAGGCATACGACAAAGTTAATTGGTCTTTCCTCCAGCAAACTCTCCGCATGAAAGGTTTTTCTGAGGAGTGGCACACTCTTATTCAGTTATTTGTGTCTGAGAGTAGTGTTGTCATTAAAGTAAATAAAGATACTGGCAAATACTTTCAGACCAAGAAAGGACCGAGACAAGGGGATCCATTATCACCTTTACTATTTAATACAGTGCCTGATATGTTGTCTATCCTTATTGAGAGAGCTAAGACTGATGGTCAAATTGAAGGATCAGTTTCACATCTTATTGATGGTGGTCTATCTATTCTTCAATACGCTGATGACACAATCCTTTTTATGGAACATGATTTGGAGAAGGCTAAGAATCTGAAATTAATTTTATCAGCATTCAAGCAGCTATCTGGGCTTAAAATAAACGTCCATAAGAGTGATTTGTATTGTTTTGGCGATGCCCAAAACGAGGCCCACCTATATGCTGAACTATTCGGCTGTGGTCAGGGGCATTTTCCAATCAATTATTTGGAAATACCGATTCATTATCGACGGCATTCAAGTAGCTATCTAGGCTTAAAATAAACTTCCATAAGAGTGATTTGTATTGTTTTGGCGAGGCCCAAAACGAGGCCCACCTATATGCTGAACTGTTCGGCTATGGTCAGGGGCATTTTCCAATCAATTATTTGGGAATACCGATTCATTATCGGCGTTTCACAATTGCTAAATGGAAACTTGTTAAGGAAAGGCTACAAAAACATCTTAATAGTTGGAAAGGTAAATTGTATCCCTGGGTGGAAGACTAGTACTCATAAATTCAGTACTTACTAACATGGTACTGTATATGATCTCGTTTTTTCAATTACCAAAAGGGGTCTTGAACAAATTGGATTATTTTCGTTCAAGATTCTTTTGGCAAGGGGATATTGAGAAAAAGAAGTATCGACTGTCCAGATGGAATGTGGTTTGCCGCCCGAAGGAGTTTGGTGGACTGGGAATACATGATTTTTAAGTCAAAAACACCGCGCTTCTGGGCAAATGGCTTTTTAAACTACTTACAGAAGATGGTGTTTGGCAAACCATGTTATGGAGGAAATATGTGGGGTCCAAAGCTGTCTCTCAAGTGGTTTGGAAACCCGGTGATTCACATTTTTGGGCGGGTCTTATAGCCACCAAAAAACATTTCTTTCGTTTTGGTGCTTTCGAGATTAATGATGGATCTCAGATTAGGTTTTGGGAAGATAAGTGGCTTGGCCAAACTTCCTTTCGCGAATAATATCCAGTTCTATATTCGATTGTTAGACACAAATGGGATACAATTTCTACAGTGATGGAAGACTATCCTTCTAATGTGTCTTTCAAAAGAAGTTTCATTGGGCATCGAATGGTATCTTGGAACAATCTACTATTACGATTATCCACGATACAATTGTCGGACGATGTTGACATGTTCAAATGGAAATTAATAGAAAGTGATAAATTTTCTGTTGGCTCACTATATAGAGCTTTGGTCCAACCTGGTATCCCGGTCGATGATAATAGTAAAATTTGGAAAATGAAATTACCCCTTAAGACGAAGATATTTGCATGGTATCTACGGAAAGTGGTAATTTTAACAAAAGATAATCTTGCAAAGAGGAATTGGCATGGAAGTATACAATGTGTTTTTTGTCATCAAGATGAGACAATTCGTCATTTATTTTTCCATTGCAAATTTGCTCGCTCTATATGGTCATTCATCCAAATAGCTTCTGGTTTATGTCCTCCATGTTCTGTAACCAATGTTTTTGGTAATTGGTTGCATGGAATTGTTGATAAGTACAGAACTTTGTTTAGGGTGGGAGCGCTTGCCATTATATGGTTGCTATGGCTTTGTAGAAATGACAAGATTTTTAATAACATTATCTTCTCCTCTACATGTTATCTATCGAGCTACGACTATTCTTCGATCATGGACTATTCTTTAATGCATGGAGTTTCACGACTTATTTGTGTAGGAATGTACGCGTTTGGAGGACACGGCGAGGGATATTTTCTGCTGACATGGATGGCCATGTGATTTGAGGATTGATCTACCTTAGATTCAAAACATTTATTCCGATAGAGCCTTTTTGTAATGCCTGTCTACTTTTTTTCCTAGCTCTGTCGTTTGTATGACTGTGTGCATCTTGGTTATGCAGAGGCCGGGTGTAATCATTAAACAGTTTATGTTAATAAAAGCATCTATTTCAAAAAAAAAGTGTTCTTTGTAATGATGTGGGTCTCGTGTGATCGTATCTCCTTTGTGGGCTCGTGTCATGTGGATTTACCTATCTTTTCCCTATAGAGCACCACGCATTTATCTCCAATACAATGCACGAACGAATTTCCAAAATAACAAGCCGAGACATTTTTAGAACTACAGTACATTGTAAGCTGAGTTAGGACTTGGATGTCAAGATGAAGCAACTATACTCAAAGAACCGACCGGGCTAAGTTGACCTAAACAAGACTTTATCCAAGTATAAATGAGCCAGAGCAATCACTAAGTGAGGTGGACTACAGTAGATGATTCTAGGTCCAGTGACATGCCATCGTTGCCCGTCAGCCCAAGCTGCTTCGTCGGGCCCTTGGGCTGCTCGAGCAGCGAGTCCTTGCTTCCAAGCATGGCTAGAACTGCAGAGATGGCGGGCCTATCTCCGGGCGATTGCTGCACGCAGAGTAGGCCGATCTGAATGCACCGGCGCAGCTCCGACGAGAGGTCTTGCGAGCCCGAGTGATGCCGCGCCGGCGGTGCCACCGCGGTATCCAGAAGGTCGAGCACCCTGTGCTCCTCCCACAGTCTCCACGCCTACAATAAATGCAAACTGTCAAAATGCAATGCTTATCTTGACATTCTTATCGTGTCCTATTCTGGTTGTATGTAGGCGCTTTCTCACCTGAGAAACGACGCTCGGTGTTGCGTTGTTCCTGCGGCCACTGATTACCTCCAGCAAGACGACGCCGAAGCTGAACATGTCGCACTTGGGCGTCATCTCACCATGCTCCGCGTACTCTGGTGACGCGTATCCCCTGCTCATAACTCGATCGTGTCATGAAAAATATTTTGGTGCCATATCAAATAACAAAAATGAACTAGAGTGGGTATTATGTTGTAATGTGTGGGGTTTCTCACGGTGAAATCACTACTTTCTGTGCTCCTGTCTGGTCCTCGTGGAACAGCTTCAAGGTTCCGAAGTCTGCGATCTTGGGCACGCTATTCTGATCAAGGAGTACATTGGACGGCTTGAGATCTCTATGAACAATGTTCTCGCCTGACCCTTCGTGAAGGTACCAGACGCCCTGGCAAATCCCCCTTATGATTTCCAGTCTCTTGGCCCAATTAAGCGAAGCACGAGCACTGGGTTTGCCTGTCAATTCAACAAATTCTCAAACAGTTCAGTCCTAAATTATGTTTGGAAATACTATACCAATTTATGCAGCATTGGGTGTGTGTAGGCACTTAATTACCAAATATGTACAGGTCCAAGCTCCTTTTTTCGACATACTCGTACACCAGGATCCGTTCGTCGCCGTCGTTGCAGTAGGCTAGGAGACGGGCAAGGTTGTCGTGACGGAGGTTGCCCACGATCTCTACTTCCCTCTTGTAATCGCTCAAGACCCTGTTTGGTAGGGACGATGACAGTTTCAGCCTCTTCACTGCGACCTTCCTGCTGGGTAGCCCTTCCACCAGAGGATGATCCTTGGGCAGCTGGCCCTGCAAAAAAAAAAAGGTCCAGATCGTATTATTAATTAAGATTTTAAACATCATTGGCGAGACGAGGCAGGGCAAGAGATGCTTAATTAGTTTTTTTGTGACCTCGTATACGACACCGAACGCCCCTTGCCCTCTCACTTTCCTCGGGGAGAAGCTCCTCGTGGCCTTCTGTAAGGTGGCCAGATCAATGGAGGTCACGGCCGTGGCGTTCGGAGACCTGCCTTCTTCCTGGCGAACGGCTTCGTTCTTAATGTGAACTGTCCGTGCATCGCGTAAGTTTCTTCTTCTGATCTTCCTCCGAATGATTAAGGCCAGACAGAGAAGTATGGCTGCAGCAGCGCTCGAAACGCCTATGGTCGCGATGACTCTCACGCTCATCTTCCTCTTCCTCTTCCCGGCCTTGGCATCTTCAGCTAAGAGTAAATTCCAGTTTTTACCCTCAAGTTTAATATTTTTGACATAAATTACTCCATTTAATAACTTTTCAACCATATTACCCCATTTAACGGAAGTTCTGCCAATTTTTACCCCTTTTAAAAAATTGGAGGCAATCTACTATGTAAATCCTCGCGGTCAGATACCTGTAGGGTGTGACGACTCTCTTTTTCTCCTGCCATTCTTTCCACGCCAAATCTTTCTAATTACCAAGGCGCGTTCAATTTTTAACTCATGGTGTTAGATGTACGTACGCACTGCTTGGAAGCTGGAATTGACGATGGTAAGGGACTTTATCGAGGTAATAGCTAGCGATCTCAGAGACGAAAGCAATTATCCCAATAGGTAGGTTCTTTTGACAATGTCTGGACGGTGAATTTGGCGGATGCAATATCACGTAAGATGGCTTGTTTGAAATCTAGTATACCTAGCAGGCAACCGACGGGAGACAACGAAAGTTGAGTTGGTATATGCACGTAATTCATATGTGCTTACTTTGTATTTCTTCCAACGTGACAGGCGTATGCAATTATATGTTCACAAGGACAAATCCGAGACGTAACACCATTCTGCATTGGATCTAACACAACTCGAGCACACGCTTGCAGACTGTGATCAAAGTTTTCTTCAAGTGTGAGTAAAACATGACAAAAGCTCCCAACAACGGATCGCACGCAAAATCTTAGCAAGGTCGGGTAAAAACTGGCAAAACTTTCGCTAAATGGGGTAACACGGATGAAAAATTATTAAATGGGGTAATTAGTGTCAAAAAATTCAAACTAGGAGGTAAAATTTGGAATTTACTCTTCAGCTAAAAATAAGATGATTGCCAAAACTGAATTTTGCAGAAGTACTGGAGTATATTCTTTTAGTGTCGAAATCGAGAACTTTGTTAACTCCGATGGATGCATACCTAGCTCAGATTTCGCAAGCCTAACTGCCTAAGGTAGAGATCTTGCCATGTCGCCTGACCAAATGATGCACCCATGGCGACCGGCACCTCGGATGTCCGAGGCGGCATAAGCCACGCAGGAGCAGTTGGCAAGGCACCTCGCCCTGCACTCCTCCAGTCCGATTCCTCCCGAGTCCACCGCCGTGGCGTTGTGCGTGTCGGGGAGCTTCACGCCCCGCACCGTCATGAACCCATCCGTGGTGCAGTCCAGTGCCACGGTACGGCGGCACCCGCCGGACGTGTCCCTCATGTCCCACGCCGACGGCGACGCAGGTGCGAACCCCTCGACGCAGCCGCAGAAGGAGGTGGACGCCGCGCCGGCGTCGCACAGGCCGAATGCCCCGCAGCGAGCGTACGCGTCACACGCATCCCTCGCCGCGCTGTAGAAGGTCTTCCACCCCTGGCTGCTGCTGTCCCAGGCTAGGCGCTGGAGCATGCCGGTGTCGCTCAATGTGATTCGCGACAGTGGCGCGCCGGCCTTGGCGTCGTACCCGTAGGTCACCTCGCCGGAGCTGATTGTGAGCTGGACGGTTTCACAAATATTATTTTGGTCATAATAATCTCACTTGAATTCAATCGGAATCCAACAAAACTTTTCACACATCAAATATTTTCAATTTATCTCAGCGTACTACTGTAGCAGTAGCTGAAATCTCTCTTGACCAAAGACCATTATCTTGGAGTCTAACAAAATTACTGAAAACCATCGGAAAAATGTGAACCCACCTTGTATGTGAAGAAGTTGGCGTACGACACCATCTCCGGGACACCGTTGAAGTAGAGGCCGTTCCACGGCCCGGACCGATACGTCTTGACGTTGCCACGCCACACCGCGTTCTCCGGCAACACCTCCGTCTCCAGGCCGCGCCGGTACAGTCCCGGCCGGAGCCGGGTTGGTGGGCGAGCTCCATGACGTGATGTACCACTCGGCACCCGTCCACAGGTTCTTGCCGGTCTTCATGCCGGGCAGCAAGGTGTTCGACGGGTGATCGAAAGACTGCCACAGGAGGTGGCTGCTGGCTCTGTCGCGGACGACGAGGTTGCCGGTGTTGAGCAGCTCCGCCACCGCGGAAGCGCTGGCGCCGCTGGAGTTCGACGACCATGCGACCTGTCCGCCGCCGTCCAGCAGGAGTAGCCTCCCGCCGTCGCCGAGCACCAGGACGCCGGAGCCGCCATTGATCGGCCTGGCGCGGTTGGCCACCCAGCACACGGTGTCTTCCGACACGGAGAACCATATCCCGAGGTACCTCCTCGCCGGTACACCAAGGGAGAAGAATCCCATGGTAAAGGACCCGCCGGCAGAAACGAGCGTCTCGCCATCGGTGATATTCCTGCCGCTGCCGAACGTGTCTGCAGCATTAGCGGCTCGCGTTCCGAGATGGAACAGCAGGGGCAGAACGAATAGGAGGAAGCTCATCACTCAGCAATGGGGGTGGATGTTTTCCGTGGTCAAGGTCGTGGATCGAAAACTCATGTGACTGCACTGATCGACCATGCCTTCGCTGGCTTTGAAGTAGCGGGAAAGTCAAACAATTGACAGCACCACATTGCCCCTCATCTAAGGTGTATAGATAAAAACTCATTACCACCTCATCATTACATTCTATACTTATTAAACTAAAGACCGATTCTCTCAGTATATATAATACGCACTTACGTAGGCAGCAACTGTGTTTTCGTGACTGAATTGGCAATGAAAACTTGTACGGTTGAATATATGCTTACCGCGTGAGGGGTGTACCAGTTGGGGATGTTTCTTGCACAGCAAGTCATGTACCCTTCTCTTTTCTGAGCACCTATGTTTTAATTTGCTTTTTATATTTGATTAGAGTTGCGATGAAATGTGAGAAACTCCAAAAAACCACCACATTTCAGCGTGAAATTCGCAAAACCACCGATATTGTGTGAAATTGCAAAAATCCACCGATTTTGAGGAGATTCGTTCCAACGTGCACTGATTGTTCGATTTAGCCCGGTTAACATGATTTCTGACCGACGGAGCCCACTGTCAGTGCTGATGTGGCAAGGCGGAGCTCCGACATATCTACTTTGGGTTTATTTGTAAACTTTTTATGGGACCCACTAGTCAGTAATTATTGTTTTCTTTTTTTCTTTGGTTCTATTTCCTAAATCCCACTGCCACCTGTGCCGCCCCTACACGCCGCCGTTCCCAATCCTTTCACTCCGGCCGCCCTCCCCATCCCTCCCTACTCCGGCCGCCGGTGCGCCGCCCTTTCCTACTCCTGCTAAGCGTGCCGCCGCCCCTCCCTACTCCTGCTGCGCGCGTCGCCGTCGCCGGCCTCACCTACTGCGCCGCCCCTCCCCACTCCGGCTGCCGCCGGCCATGTCGTGGAAGCTGCTCATGCTCGCCGTGCACCCGGATTGGCAGTACACGCTCCGTGAGGAGCTCAGCGAGGTCGCCGGCGACGGCCCCCCTCGACACGACCCCGAACCTCAAGAAGGAAGGCATCCTCGTGGAGTCGCAGAGGCTCTTCTTCCAGGGGAAGAAGCTCCAGGACGACCGCGACACGGAGCATTACTCCATCCTCGAGGGCTCCCACGTCCTCGTCGTCCTGCCCGACGATGCGCCCGCTCCCGCCGCCGCCTCTGTCGTCCACGTCATCGCGTCTGTGCCGTACCTAGGACGGAGCGTCGCCCTCGTGCTGGAACCCTCCTGCACCGTCGCCCGCCTCAAGGAGGCGCTCCAGGAGCGCACAGACGGCGTGCTGCCCGCGGCCAGGCTCACCGTGTTCTCCGGCAAGGCGGAGATGGAGGAGTGGTTCGAGGCACGCGCCGGAGTATAGGCACGCGCCGACGGTGGGGCATGGGAGGCTGGCGGCCGGAGCAGGGGACGCCGGCGGCGGGCGGCCGGAGCAGGGGACGCTGGCGGCGGAGTCCTGGGAGATAGAATTATTCGGGGAAAAAGGGAAGAAAAGAAAAACAAGTTTACTGACAAGTGGGCCCCACAAAAAAGTTTACAAAATAGCCCAAAGTAGATATGTCTAAGCCTCCCCTTGCCACGTCAACACCGACAGTGGGGTCCGATGTCAGAAATCGTGTTAACCGGGCTAAATCGAACAATCAGTGCACGTTGGAACGAATCTCCTCAAAATCGGTGGATTTTGCAATTTCACACAATACCGGTGGTTTGCGAATTTCACGCTGAAATGTGGTGATTTTTTGGAATTTTCTCACGAAATATAGCCCAAAATGGAAGCGGTATGATATAAAATTATAAGTGCCACCAAGAGTATAAGTGTAATACCTCGAACTCTAATATTTACTTGGTGGGACGATATACCAAAGCGGTATATTGTCGACATGGTGTTCCGTGATATGTGTATATTTAATCAAGCATTGCTGGCTCATCAAGCTTGGAGACTTAATTATTCAACGGCCGAACAATTTATGTGCTAGGGTTCTATGAGCAGTACTACCTGCATGGAAATCTAGTGGACATAGTGTTCACAAGTAGCCCATCACCGGCATAGAGCGCTATTGCTCACGGCTTGGAGCTGCTAAAACACGGGTTAATATGGAGAATTGGAGATGGGAGATCCATTAGAATGGTCGGTCATGTTCGAATAGGTTGGCCAGCCTTCTTGATATTCATCACAGTTGGAATGAGGCTCTTATTCGCAAAACCTTTCTGCCAATTGAGAGGTTATATTGAGAATCAAAACTTCTCAAAGGAGGCCGCATGATTTCTTAGCATGGAAACATGAGAATGGATGTTTTTCTATCGTAGCGCTTATTACCGTGTCGGTCTCCATCTAGCTCAGCAAGATCGGCAGCCAACTGCTAGCAGTGGGGCGCTGTTGGAAGATAAACAGATCTGGAAGAGAGTTTGCAAGTGAAATATTATTCTGGAGAAAGTTCGCATTTTTGCATGGAAAAGATTATCTAATGCCTAGCTACATAGGATAATAAGAGAAGAAGGCAGGACTGTCGCAAAAAAAGTGAATGGACATGAAAAAAAAAGGCGTTGTTGTCATGTCTCCATTTTCCTATAGTAGTAGTACGTACATGTCGTTATTAAGAAAGGGGACAATCCCTAAGGGTCGAATCCTCATAGAAACAGTTCTTTTTTCAACACAACAAGAGCCAAGTTTCCAGGAAGTTGAGATCCCAATTGATTTCTTTTTAGTTGTGATGGAGATGTGATAGAGAGGTCATAGGCTGAATTAACAAATAAACTCAAACAAGTGGTTCGTTTGAAGAACAATATAAGTGGCCTAGACGCATTAGATAGGATCAAGGCAATAATCGTGGCCGGTGCATCTGATGTGTCTATTACTCCAGCCAAATGCAGATCACGTACGTCATCACTACTACGTAAGCCGTCTGGCACAATCTTATGCTAAAAATACAAAAATAATACAGATGATGGTGTTGTTATTAGTGCTAAATATATTACTTGCCGGTTTTGTTAGACCATCGCCTTAAACCGCAATGAACAACCTAGTTGCTTTATGTAAGCTTATAGCATTACAGGGAGTTGACTCAAAGTTTATTCGCTCAAAAACTGAGCCAAGAATCTGTTTGCCATGGTTGTCGCTCCATCCCATTCGGCAAAAGTCAAGTTTTTTTTTTAACATCGAACACTCGTATTTTAAGACATGGCGCCGGTTACCGGACCGGTTACATCAATAGGGAAATTCGATGTTCATATGGTATGTTGACCCTGAATTTCGCCTACACCCATAGCCGCAAGCTCATGAGCCAGCCTATTACAAACTCTAGGAGTGTAAACCACTCTAGCCTCTATAAAATCCATATGAAGCCGAAGCTTCATGTAACCAATTAAAGTATCAATATGTGAGAGGAAGTATTTAGACGTCGCGATGGCATGCTTCATGTTACAATCCGTCTCAAAAATAACTTTGCCCATCCCCATTTGGTCTGTAATCTATATGGCATTAGACAGGGCATTCGCTTCAGCGTGCAAGGCATCGGCCATCATATGAAGAGGACTTGCAGCTGCCACACAAATCTCAGACATATTATTTCTGCCAATGACACCCCAGCCTCTACTTTGTGTGTTTTCTCGGAAAGAGGCATCCACATTCAACCTAATAAACTCAGCTGGTGGAGCTTCCCATTGATTCAGCCTCTTTCTTTTTCAGATACGTAAGCCATTCATGAACGTGTCTACAGACAGTAAATTGAAAATTGTCCACACTCCGATGATTTTCTTCATGGTTATGTGGCATCCCGCAAAACCCACTACAAAAATCGCTTGGTATTTTTGTTTTATGCATCATCATGACATCATCATGCAGCTCATTGACTAAAACTATTTTGTTAAAACCTACTTTTGCTTTCTACAAAGATCCCTCTCTATTTCAAAATAATCCCCGGACCCTTCCGGATATTTTATTTGTCTAAAAATAAATTGCACAAGTCTTTTAAACAATACATAAAATACTTAATTATTTTTTAGGGGCAGCCAGACCGGGCCGATCCGACCCAGTCGGCCACCCCAGTACAAACAGCCTGTCTAATTCCTATTCCTACCTAAACCTAGTCTACCCACCACCCACAGCTTGCCATCTCACCATCTCCTCCACCTCCACTCAACGATCGCCACCTCATCAATCCTAACCCCCAACTCCCTTCCCTCTCTCTCCTGGACACACACACAGCAAACACACGCCCCCCACCTGCAACCCCACCCCGGTCAAACCCGACCCTGCCCGGAAACCACCTCCCCCGTTCGACCCCCTCCCCCGACCCATGCCGCACGCTCCCTCTCTCCCCACCCCCACCTGCCTCTCCCCGCGTGGCCCCACCTTGCAGTCCCACCTCTCCCGCACGCGTGACCCCGTCGCCTCCTTCCTCTGGCCGACCGCCCCTGGCCCTCCTCGATGCTGCCCTCCCTCGTGCCTGCCTCCACTGCCTCCCCAAGCTACTCACCGAGCGCCGCCGGGGGTCCCTCTCCCCTCTGCGTCCTCTCCCCCTGGCCGCCTCCACCGCTCCCCTCCGCTCGTCGCCGCCACCAGCCCGCGCGAGCGCTCGCCGCCTCCACCTCCGCCCTCCCCTTCCTCTCTCTCTCTCCCCAGCAGCCGCCCCTCTGCCTCACCTCGCCGCCGAGCTTCTCTGTCCGGCCTCGCTCGCCTGCGCCTCCCACGACCGCTGCCCTCCGGCCACCCCCGTCCCTCCTCGACCCCCACCTCTCCGCGCTCGCCGGCGACCACCCTCCCCGCCGCTCGGGCTCGCCCCGCCGCCCAACCACCTTCGCCTCGCCAGCGAGCCCCGTGGCGGCCCCCTCCTACTCCGTCCGTCGACCCCGCGCCCTATGCCCCGCTGCAACCGGCCGCATCGACCTCGACTGGCTCCGGGTGCCGCGACCCCGCCTCGCCGGACCTCTCCTTCTCCGGCCGCCCGCTCTCGCCGCCCCGTCTCCTCCTCCTCGGCCCCGCGCCGTTTTCCCCGCTGCCGCCTGCGTCCGCGGCCGCCTCCGGCCTTCCTGCCGAGAACCCGAGCGCCCTCGGCGCTGTCTCCTCCTGCAGGCCGCCTTCCTCTGTCTGGCATGCTCCGGTGGCCCACCTCGACTCTGGTTGCGGCAAGCTTCGTTGCTTCCTCCGTGCCCCGTGTGTCGCTGCTGGCCGTCTTCCGTTCCCAGTCGCCATCATCGCGTTATCGTCGCCCTCGCATAGCCCATTTGCGTGCTTCTGTTGTGTTGCTACTCTACGCTTTATGGTGGAGTCGCATCTGTGGTGGTGGCATGGTGTTTGCGCAGACCACAACAAGGACTTTAGAGCACATCACCCAGCAAGATCGATGCCAAGTTCGGCTAACGACAAGACCGACACGAGTCGAGACCCGGAAACTATGCAAGACCACGGCGCCGGACCCGAAAACCCAACCTCGACACGCCAAGATCTTCTGATGCCGGTGCGCGGAACCAGACCCGAAGAACCATATCGTACTCGATGGTACCTGATGCCGTAAACCCAAGTTCTTCATCTCAGATGGCAAGATCATCACGGAATCCGAAGCCCGATCCCGGCGCCCGAAGCCGAGAACCCCGACAAGAACCACGACACGGATACACCAAGTTCTCCATCGAGGACACCAAGGCCGTCGACATGGAACCGAAGGACGTCCAACACTGCATCCCGGACGCCAAGACCGTCCCGATACACGGACCCGACAAGATCCGCGCGACGGCAAGAGCGACCGCTGGGACCCAAGTACTCTATCTTGTATCCGGTCTCGTCGAGCCATTCTCCAGTCGAACCCCAGATCCGAACCCCGAACCCCTCGGAGCCCAAGTTCGCCGAACCCTAATGTGTGACCCTAAGCCCCTATTTTTATAATAATATATAAACTTGTTGCATATTAAAATTGTCATACTCGCACACATATTCATGTGGTTGGGGGCCTTATGCCGATTCACCTTATAATTAAATATGGGGTCCATGTGTGGGCAAATCTAGTCTTATATTGGCCTCATTTAAATTTGTGTAGCGAACCGATGCTATATTTTTGCCTTGCTAAAACAACATTTAAATTGCGGGGTAGATAAATAACTTGAACCATCTAAATAATTGTCGGGACCCCGGTTCCGCTTAATATTGCCTAATTGCATCGCACCTTTGCCACGTCATACATCATACATGCATCATGCCCGATCTTTGCCGTAGTATTAAATAGTGCACCCGGTGTTTATTCTAGTGTTTTGCTTCTTCGCGGATAAGGCCGTTGAGTTGATGTGAGCTTCGCCCCGATCTTCGGATGAACCCTCGGCAACGTTTTCAGGCGAGCATCTCCCCCCTTTCTACCTATCTTACTTTTATAGTATTTATTCCCTCCTGTTGATCTATTGATATCTGTGTTGCGTTGCTCTAGTTTTCGTACCCGTGGTATCCCTTGCAGCCTTATATTGCCTTGGACACATCCTATTACCTGTTGATTGGTAGATAGTTGGACCTGCGCGTCGTAGTCGCTTGCTCAAGTGTTGTTGCGTGGCGCCAAGTACCACAGTTGTTGGAGTATTTGCCGCATGTTTATTGTTGGAGTTGATCATAACTTTAATTATTGTTTAACAACTAAAAATTGAAGTAAGTAAGGAGAGGCACAGGTGGGCAATAGATGTTATTTGGTTGTTAACCGTACACTTGTGTCCCGTAGGACCCCGAGTACTTGATACCTGTTCCTTGAATATTCGCGCTATCCACATCCGGGAGGATTATGGGACCCCCCTGAGCCAGAGCTTGATTCATTCTTATTTCTTGGGGCCACAAACTAGTTTGAGGTTTTATTTACTATCCTGTACCTATGCCATGCTTTACTGCTTTATTTACGATTGTGCGAGGAGCACACTGTACTGTTTAGGATCGGGACACGATTTCGCGGTGTCGACAAGCCCAATTTTGGGTTCCCAATCGTTCACAGCCGTCCACCCAAACCTTGGGTACGTCTCGGAGTCAGCTAACTTCATTGCGGGTGTACTCAATGGGGTGGCCCCCGGAAATATTTCTGAATCCTGTGATTGCTTTGTCGTGAAAGCCTCGTTGGGTTTTGATTTGGTTTTTCCGAGGTTGATCGAGTGTGTGTTGCTATTTGTGCACCCCTGCAGGGTAAAACTTGCTGAAAGCCGTGTCCGCGGTTATGGACGACTTGGAGCACAGTATCTCGATCATAGACAACTATAACTAAAGTAGTGCTATAAATTTGACTTTATAATGACTAGTAATCATCTTCACTATAATGGAATGGCTAATAAAACTGCCAACAATTGCTTGTTTGGATTGTCGCTTGTGACCATTGTATCTGACTAGTAAGTATTGCAACTACAATAGAATGACTAAATAAAAGTACCAACAACTGCTGGGTTTTGGGGTTATCTCATGTTAATTGTATCTGACTAGTAAGTGTTGCAACTACAACGGAATGGTTAAATAAAAGTGCCCACTGCTTATTTTATCAGGATGACCATCTATATTTGACTAGTAATTGCTGCAACGATAACTGAATAAATAAAACTGCCAACTGTGTGAGTTCCTCGGTTGACTTCCTCGTTTGGTCTCGAGGGGGAAACACCAGGATGGGTTTGTCTGATGGTAGAATCAGGTTGGTTTCGAATAGGTCTTTCTTACCCCTCTCTGATAGCCGCTAGTTGTATCGAGTCTCTATCGGTTGTTCAGTGCTGCCGCTGCCGCTTCAGTCCACCACACCTATGTAGGCGAGGACCGCCGAATTCTAGCCTCGCCGTGTACTGGCCTCAGTACTGACCGCTCTCTCTTTTTTCCTTTGCCCTTTGTCGGCACCCCTTTTGTTTAAACAGGTTTTGAGATCGACGTCGTTAGCAGGGTTACCCTTCCGGCTTGGCCTGGGCAGGGTTATGGACGCCATTGGTTATTCTTCAGGGCTCTTAGCCCCATTTGCATCTTGTCCGTAGCTGGACGCCCTATCGTTTTCAAGGTGATTTGGATCTTTGTTCTGTATATCTGTATTCTTGACTCATGGAGTCGTGTTGTATATATATATCTGTTCTGGGGGTCCCATCGAGGACTGTTGTGTAATGTTATTACTTCGTTTTCCACCCGCACAAAAGTGCCTGGTGGGCACCTTTGAATCGTTTCTATGCGGGTTTGGCGGGTTTCGCTAAAACTTGCATAGGGTCGATTATGAGGGTGTTATAGGTTACCTCTATTTCGTTCTTGCCACCAGTTCCACATCAATAAGATAGACAAAAGGTTTTCCTCCTCTGAAAAAACCTCCTCCATCATCTCTATTGCTGACTGACATGATAACAATTTCATACGTACATCTTCAAGGTGCAAAGCCCTCCACCTCTGCTTGGCAAACTTACAATTGAGGGACCGATGACCACCGTCCTCAAACAACCTGTGACACACTGCGCATCTCGTATCTACATCGACACCATGCTAAGAAATGTTCATACATAAAGGATGGCTATTATGAGCTAACCGCCATAGAAAATGATGAACATTGGATGGACATTGCACTTTCCAATTTTTTTGAAGACCTCATATTTAATCGGTGTAGCTTTGGAACCCTGTCCAACTTGGGAATTTTGTTCTCGTTTCAACATATCCACATGTACTTTGTATGCTGATTTCACAGAGAAAATACCATGGTTATCGAAGTGCCAAGCGACAACATCCTTAGTCTGATCACGTAGTGGAATGCTGTGAATAACTGACACTTCATCTGGGTGAAAATGCTGAGGAATTAGATCACGGTTCCATGTACAAGCTGAGGCGTCAATCAGATCAGAAACCATCCCTAACTCACAGTCCCCTGATGTGTTGTTGGTCGTCTTGCAACACCCCTCGGGAGCCAAGGATCTTTCCATATACCCACTCTTGATTTGTCACCAATCCTCCAAATGATTCCTTCTTTAAACACTCCGAGGCCTTTTAAAATGCTTCTCCACACATAGCTCATCCCCACCATTGGCTTTGCAGCAAAATGGTTCCTATTGGGAAAGTATTTAGCTTTAAGCACTTGAGCACAAAGAGATTAAGGAGCCTGGATCAGTGTCCAGCACTATCGTGCTAGCATCACGAGATTAACGGAGTATAAATCCTAAGTCCCAAACCTCCATTTTCTTGGGTAATTTCATCTTTTCCCATCCAATCCAATGCATTTTTTCTCATCGTCATTTTGTGAACACCAATATCGACAAACCAGCTGGCTACTCTCATCCCACAATGATTTTGAGAGATCAAAGCATGCCATTGCATAAGTGGGAATAGCCTGAGCTACCGCCTTTATCAAAATCTCCCTTGCGGCCATTGACATCAACCTCTCCTTCCAACATTGTAGTTTCTTCCAAATATTCTTCTTAATATAAGCAAAACATTTCTTCCTAGAACGACCAATATAAGTCGGCATTCCGAGATATTTTCCTTCGGTAGCTTCGGCTCCCAATCCTAGACCTTCGAGTAGGAGATTTTTTATACTTCTATTAGCATTTGAGTTGAACGTCGCTGAAGATTTCTCGCGATTAATCATTTGACCAGAATCCTGATGTAAGACTATTTAATCATCTGAACTATTAGTATTGTATTTTTGCTAACTTCAAACATATTGTTTTGATAAAGGGAATATATTGTTAATACCAAGAAGATATGAGTTACACCTAGCCTCTCCAACAACAAAATGATTAGAGAAAGTCTAGACATGATGGATGCACACAGCCAAAAAAACAAAAGAAAAGGAGAAAAAGACCCACCTGAAGCAAAAAAGATTGCAACAGCAATGGCAACACCAGTGGGGATGACACCTGGACTCAAAATAAGCTTCTCCAAAAACGACGCATATAGGAAGATAACAATACATGAACACCATCATCATTCGGACTAGACAGTATGGTTAGATCCCAGGGTTTTACCCTAGAGAATGTCCAAACTCTAGGCAATGCATCCAAGTAGGATATGACTAGGAGCCACCATTGTTATGTAGAACCACCTAGGAGTTTGACCCTCGACACAAAACTCCAAGAGCGCCGCCAATAATGAAGTCTTCCATTATCACTACCACCTGACAAGAATTGTTCAAATTGTAGGGGTTCGTAGCATGGAAAACAAAAATTTTCTATCGCATACAAACAAACAAGCCAAGATCTATCTACTAGATTGTAGCAACGAGTCGATGGAATAACTTACCCTCGAAGATTCCAAAGCGGTTAACGAGAGCAGATTATCGTGGGTGATGTAGTCGTACACTTCCGATCTCAAGATCGCGTAGACGATCCTTCCGGCGATGCGTTCCGGCAGCGCTCCCGCAGTCAGTCACACGTTCGGTACTCGACGAAGACCTTCCTCTCCCTTATTCCAGCAGGCAGCGGAAGTTGTAGCACTCTCCTCGCGATTCCGGCAGCACAACGGCGTGGTACCGGAAGTAGAGGGGAGATCCCGCAGGGCTTCGCCTTAAGCCGGAGGGAGTATGGTGGAGTATGAGAGAGAGATATTAGTGGTCTAGAGATTAGACACACCAATTAGAAGGCTCTAAACCGAAGGCTAGGGCAATTAGAAGCTCTAAACCAAAACGACTCTAAACCGGAGGCTTTGGCTAGGGTTTAGATTAGAGGATAGGAACTTGTGTGTCTAGAGGAGGAGGCCCTGCCCCTCCTTTTATAGGTGGGAGGGGCGGCCAAGGGGAGGGGAGTCCCTCCCCAAGTCGGCCTTGGTTGGCGCGCCGACTTGGAGGGACTCCTCCCCCAAGTCGGTTCCAACCACCTCTTGCTTGTTTCCCACAGTTTCCTGTTTTAGCCATTTGACTTTTAAACTGGCCATTTGACTTTTCTGTTTTAGGATTCAATTTAATCCTTTATTTGGAACAGCAAGAACACTTAGTACATGATGCAATCATTCAATATGTAATGCCACATTCATGTACCCTCCCCCCCCCCCCGGAGTGCCGGACAATCCGGAACCTTCTAGAACATTCCCGATGAAAACACCGGAATCATTCCCGAACTCCGAAACGGGACTTTCCTTATATGAATCTTATTCTCCGGACCATTCCGGATCACCTCGTGATATCCCGGATCCCATCCGAGACTCCGAACAACATTCGGTCTCTTTCTCATAATACCATAACTACTCAAAACAACGTCGAATCCTTAAGTGTGTTTCCCTACGGTTCGTGAATTGTGCGGACATGATCGAGACACTTCTCCGAACAATAACCAATATAGGAATCTGGAAATTCATATGGCTCCCACATATTTCTACGATTACTTTGCGATCGAATGAACCACTTACATACGATACCAATTTCCCTTTGTCTCACGATAGTTTACTTATCTGAGGTTATGATCGTCGGTATCTCTGCATACCTAGTTCAACCTCGTTACCGATAAGTACTCTTTTCCCGTTCCCGTGATATGTGATCCCTTGTGAGCCAGTCACATGATTGCAAGCTAATTGGATGACATTTCACCGAGAGGGCCCAGAGTATATCTATCCGTCATATGGATGGAAAAATCCCACTCTTGATCCATGTGTTTCAACCAATACTTTCCGAACACTCAATGCCACCTTTATAGCCACCCAGTTACGGTGTGGTGTTTGATGTCATCAAAGCATCCATCCGGTAAAGGTGATATGCATGATCTCATGGTCGAAGGAATTAGGTTACCATGTATCAGAAAGCATATAGCAATTGAACTATTGAAATGACTTGATCTTTATGCTACGCTTATCTATAGGAGTATGTCCATCACATCATTCTCCTAATGATATGATCCTGTTGTTAATAACATCTCTATGTTCATGATCAGGAAACCATGATCATATATTAACCAACAAGCTAGTTTAACAAGAGGCTTTACTTGGGACTCTTATTTTAGTTTACAAATCACACAAGTATTAATGTTTCCGGTTAATACAATTATAGCATGGTATGTAAACATTTATCATAAGTGTGAAGATATGATAATAACCACTTTATTATTGCCTCTTGGGCATATCTCCAACAGTCTCCCACTTGCATTAGAGTCAATAATCTAGTTTCAAACCTTTGTGTATTCAACACCTATGGCTTTCTGGTGTTGTATGTACACTATTGCTAGTGGTCAACTGATCTCCGGATCTGACACTTCCAGGTCCGTGTGTAATTGCATGTCTTTGCGTCTCTACGCATCACTCATTCTCTAATGAGATTGCTTTGTATAAATTTGGTCTTTCGGTGTGACCTTTAGCTCTTTGGGGTTAAAACATGTTGATAATATTGTCGCACAATATATCTTCATAGTATTATCCCACTGTGAACTACACCTAGTTTGATAACAAACTACTTGACACAAATGCCCTCTTTTGCTGCTAAAATAGCAGTCATATACTTAGCCTTTTGTTGTAGTATCTGTCACAATGTCTTAACTTTGGAACTCATCCAAATCCATTATGGAACTCACTTTCCATTATATTGTGCCACCCTTAGTTTAGATTGAGATAAACTTAATTTGTACTTTGTGACAAAGCTAGTATCAATGTAGTACTTTTACAATGAACTAACCATCTATTTGTCACTTCTACAAATATTATACTCTTAGTTCTTCCAAAAGATCATAAGAATATCCTTACTATTGTCCAATGATCATCTTACGAATCATTCTGGTATATGCTCACAAGATTTAGAGCATAGGACATATCTGGATTTGTACATATCACAGTATGATTGATATAAATACTCTTTGTGATTTCATACATCAAGTATCAATCTATACTTGATTATTTGTTTCACTTTACCAAATGTCAATACACTTGAATATATCATCAACATTGAACTCTTTCAATCCTTTCTGTGCGACAAGAACCTTTTCTTGTAGTTTCTATATTGAACTCATTCAATATCTCTTCTATGTACTTCTGGCACAACCATATTAGCGTCTATTGATGCCAAATATTTGGGTTTTGCCTAAGTCTTTCATCGGGATGAAATTCTTAATATGTGTTAATAAAAGATACATTATTTCCAATCAACAATATGTCTTCCACATAATGTATTAGAAACATGTCTTAGCGCTCCCACTTAATTTCTTGCAAATGCAAGCATCTTCATTGTCTCTAATGAACTTTTAAACTCCTTTAATAGTTTCATCGTAGTGAAGATTCCAACTCCGCGATGCTCACTTCAACCATTGAAGTTTGCATATGCCTTTAGCATCCTATGAATTAACAAAACCCTATGGACCGTGTTATGCACATGTCCTAGGTAACGATTCTATTAGAAGAACTTGTTTTGTTTATTCAACTACCATATAAAAAATTATATGTAGTGGTTGCTACATTAATCCGTCTAGACTAAATATCACTATGAAAGATCAAATCTTGTCATAGTCAACCTTTGAACATTTTGTGAACTCTTTCCCAACATGTCGACTATTTCATAGATGCGAAACATCCATGTCTATTTCTTTATAGATCCAAACACAACTGTAAGGTCTTACACCTTTCTCGAGGGTCCTTCAAGTTCAAAACTTGATTTCTCGTGTATGGAACTATCACGGATTTTATGGCTTCAAGCCATTTGACGGAGTCAGGGCTCATCATCGCTTCTTTGCACGTAGTCGGATCATTATTGTCAAATAATGATTTAACTCTCAAATCTTGGTATTTGATTGTTCATCCGACCTACTTGTTTCAATAGGAACTTGGATCTCCGTGACCACAACCTTTGAGGTACGTGAGCCATGAGCATTGTTTGCTAACTCCGGAACACTTTTCGGCGCTGCGCATCTTTGCACATATAGCTAAGGTTCTTTTAACCTTATCAAAGTTCTATTGTCCTCCCACTTTTCTTTTCACGAAAAATTCCTTCCCAAAGAAACTTGACGTTTTAAGTGACAAACACTTTTGTCTCCGATGTTATGGAGGATTACTTAACAGTTATTCGAAATAACATACAAAGACAGGTTCATCCGACTTTGGTTGCAAACATCTTTCTTATGCATAGCATACCAATGTTTAAGAAAGTACAACTTGGGTTTTATCCCAAACCATAACATATGATGTCATTTCAACGGATTATGATGAAGCTCTTTTCAGTGGAAAAACGTGTAACACCCTCAGAATCGGCCCTATGCAAGTTTTAGCGAAACCCGCCAAACCCGCATAGAAACGATTCAAAGGTGCCCACCAGGCACTTTCGTGCGGGTGGAAAACGAAGTAATAACATTACACAACAGTCCTCGATGGGACCCACAGAACAGATATATTTACAATAGCGACTCGAAGAGTCAAGAATACAGATGTAATATACAAAGATCCAAATCACCTTGAAATCGAGATAGCGTCCGGGTACGGACAAGATGCAAATGGGGCTAAGAGCCCTGGAGAATAACCAATGGCATCCATAACCCTGCCCAGGCCAAGCCGGAAGGGTAACCCTGCTAACGGCGTCGATCTCAAACCTGCTAAAAACAAAAGGGGTGCCGACAAAGGGCGAAGGAAAAAGAGGAGCGTCAGTACTGAGGCCAGTACACGGCGAGACTAGAATTCGGCGGTCCTCGCCTACATAGGTATGGTGGACTGAAGCGGCAGCGGCAGCATGCACTAAACAACCTATAGAGACTCGATACAACTGGCGACTATCAGAGAGAGGTAAGAAAGACCTATTCGGAACCAACCTGATACCAACACCAAACAAACCCATCCTAGTGTTTCCCCCTCGAGACCAAACGAGGAAGTCAGCCGAGGAACTCACACTGTTGGCAATTTTATTTATTCGGTTATCGTTGCAGCAATTACTAGTCAGGTGTAGATAATCATCCTGATAAAATAAGCAGTGGGCCGTTTTAGTTAATCATTCCGTTGTGGTTGCAGCACTTACTAATCAGATACAGTTAGCATGAGATAACCCCAAAACCCAGCAGTTGTTGGTACTTTCATTTAGCCATTCCGTTATAGTGAAGGTGATTACTAGTCATATCGGATACAAGTTAATTTATAACAGTAAACTTTAGTTATAGTTGTCTATGATCAAGCACTGTGCTCCAAGTCGTCCATAACCGTGGACACGGCTTCTCGAAAAGATTTAACCCTGCAGGGGTGCACCAAAGTATCCACAAGCACTTCGACCCTTTTTGCCAGATCAGTTAACATACACCCATCGGTATGTCAGCGGGGCCTAAGTCATGACGTTCCTAGACCCAAAGCAAGCACGGGGGGCCACCCCACTAAGTCTACCCGCAACAAAGTCGGCCGGTCTCCGAGACGGACTCAGGTTTGCGACAGTGGCTGTAAACGACAGCAAATCCAAAAACTGGGACTGTCGATACCGCGAAAACACTCCGATTCCTAAACGGTACAGTGTGCTCCTCGCACAAACGTAATAAAGCAGTAAAGCATGGCATAAGTACAGGATAGTAAATAAAACCTCAAACTAGTTTGTGGCCCCCAGTACAATACTTTGAAATCAGGTACTAATCAATGGGGGGCCCATATCTCCCCACCTGTGGTTAGCGCGCTCGATCTCGGAACAGGTGTCAAGAACTCGGGGTCCTACGGGACACAAGTGGGTGGTCGGAAACCAACTTTATCTATCACCCACCGATGCCTCTGCTTACTTACTTCAATTTTAGTTGTTAAACAGTAACTAAAGTGAACGAAAAGTAAAGCCATGATCATCTCCAACATCAACATGCGGCAATTACTCCAACACTGTGGTTCTTGGCGACACGCAACAACACTTGAGCAAGCGACTATGACGCACAAGTCCAACTATCTACCAAACAACGGGTAATAGGATGTGTCCAAGGCAATATGAGGCTGCTAGGGATATCACGGGTACAAACACTAGAGCATCGCAACACAGATAGCAATAAATCAACATGAGGGAATAAATACTATAAAAGTAAGATAGGTAGAAAGGGGGAGATGCTCGCCTGAAAACATTGCTGAAGGTTCCACCGAAGATCGGGCGAAGCTCACATCAACTCAACGACCTTATCCGCGAAGAAGCAAAACACTAGAATAAACACCGGATGCAATATTTAATACTACAGCAGAAGATCGGCATGATGCATGTATGATGTATGACATGGCAAAGGTGCGATGCAATTAGGCAAGATTAACGGAACTGGGATCCCGGCAAATATTTAAGTAGTTCAAGTTGTTTAGATACCCCGCAATTTTAAATGTCGCATTATCAAGACAAAAGATAGCACCGGTTCGCTACACCAATTTAAATGAGGCCAATATAAGACTAGATTTGCCCGCATATGGGCCCCATATTTAATTATATGGTGAATCGGCATAAGGCCCCCAAACCACACAAGATGCATGCGAGATGAACAATTAAATATGCAACAATTCATATAGTTGACCATTTATAAAATAGGGTCCTCGGAAAGGGGTTCACACATTAGGGTTCGGCGATCTTGGTCCGGGGTTCGGGGCTCGACAGGGTCTCAAGGTTCGACGGGTTCGGGGTTCGGACTCCGGGATCGGTCTTCGGATCTCAACATGGCCGGTCTTGGTGACGATCTTGTCCGATGGGGATCTTGGTTCAACATCATCGCGGTCTTCGGGTCCGAGGGTTAGACCTTGGCGTCCGAGGGAAGTTCATGTCGTATCCGTGCCCACGATCTTGGCGTTCAGGGGGAGTTCCCGGTGTCCCGAGGAGAAGATCTTGGCGTCCGAGGGTTTCTCCGCGTCCGTGGTGCGTCCGTGATGTAGATCTTGTCGGTTCCCGGTCGGAGGCCTTCGGGGACGGGGTCTCGGCGAACTTGGCGTGTCGAGGTTCGGTTTCCGGTTTCGGCGCCGTGAAGGAGGCCTCGGTTTCTTGGCGTGGTTCCTGGGGTTTGTTTTGGTGGATGTCGATCTTGTAATGGACTCGGGCGTTTTGGAGAACATCGCACAACACACAAAACACACGTGGCCAGAGGTGAGGATGCGCGGGTGCTGCCGGGTCGGGGACGCGCGGGGGAGCCGGTGACGCGGGCGGCGGCGCACCACGCGGTCGAGGAGGGCGAGCGAGGTGGGATCCTGGCGGCGCGTGTGGACGGCGATGCGCGGCCGCAGCCCGACCGACGGAGGCGGGAGGAGGGTCGCGCCTCCGGGCGACACGGCTCCTCGACGGGGAGGCGGGGAAGGGCGGGGTCGCGCGCCGGACGGGCATGGCGGCGCGGGAAGGACAGGCGGCGGGAGGCAGCTCGTGGTTGGCTGGCGGAGCTTACGGAGGCGGCTGGAGAGGGGTCGGCGGCGGACGTCGAGGGGGCGACGAGGCGGCGGGGAGGAAGGGGCCGACGAGGTACCGCGCGGAGGGGGAGCGACGACGGAGAGAGGAGGAGAGGCGCCGGAGCTTGCGAGGGAGGGCGAGGCGAGCAGGTCAGCGACGGGGAGGAACCGGGGTCGGCCGGCGCTCACGCGGGGAGGTGAGGAGGCTCGGGTGGTGGAAGCCGGCGAGGTGGGGTGAAGGCGACGACGCGCTCGAGGGGGACGGGCCGGCGGCAGAGGGGCGGCGAGGAGGGCGTCCGCTGGCGGCCGGAGCTAGGAGGAGGGGGCGAGCAACGGAGGCAGAGAGGTGGCGCCGGAGAGGAGGCCGCAGGCGGCGGGGAGAGGCAGGTGCGGGGCGGCCGGAGGGCGCAGAGGAGGAGGTCTGGGCGGAGGGGCGCGACCGAGAGCGCAGAGGGGAGAGGGAGTGGGCGGTGGCCGGAGAGGGGGAAGGCGAGCAGGCGTCGGCGGGAGGAGGGCGCGGCGGCGGGGCAGGAGGAGCCCGACGCGGGAGGCGGGGAGAGAGGAAGAAGGAAGGGGGTGAGGGACGCGTGGGGGGAGGGGAGAGAGGGAGTGGGGCCGGGGGTCTGCGGGGCCAGGGGGTCAGCGGCCGGGGGTGGACCGGGGAGTGGGGCCGGACGCAGGGCTGGTGGGGTGATGGCGCGTGGGCCAGGCGCGGGTGGGGCCCGGGAGGAAGAGAGGGGTGAGGGAGTGGCTGAGTGAGAAAGAGAGGGGGGGATAAGGGGTGGATTGGTGAGGTGGCAGGGTGGGTAGGAGTTTGGGGAGAGGGTGAGGTGGCGGCCGGTGGTTGGGGTAGATTAGGTTTGGGTGTAAATAGGATTTAGAGGTGGCTGATTTAGATGGACCGTTTTAATACTGGGGTGGTCGACTGGGTCGATTCGGCCCGTTCGACTGCCCCCACAAAAATAATTAAATATTTTATTTGTTTCAAACGGACTTTTTGCAAACCGATAGCCAACAAAACAAAATAATCCGGTGACCCGGGGTTTGCGTTTGAATAAGGACGGGGCGTTTAGAAAACACAAACAGGTTTTTCCGCAAATAGTTTTATGCAAGCAAACACAAGATGACGGTGCTCAAATGCAATGTGGCATGATGACATGAGCATGCGGTCATGATGATGCAATGCACAAAAACAACGCGATTTTCTAGTAGTGGTTTTACGGGATGCCACAATTCGACACCACTAACAATGGATCTCGCCCTCGAGATCCGCCTCATGGTACAGGAAGGAAGGTCGGCGATCTGCGTCTTCTTGCTTCGTGTAGATCCTCGCGACACCACTAACAAGAGGTCGTTGTCCGTGATCGTCGCGAGAACACTCCGGGATCAAAAAGGTCGAAGGTAGAGGTATCAACAAATAAAGCCACCTCTATCTTCGATAGAACGAGGGAACCGATGCATTCTCATCCACTTCAGTGTACAAAAGCGAATAGAAGGGGTAGTCGGCATGTGGGCCAATCCATCACGCACCCAAACTATTACTCTGCACAATCAATAGAAAAGAGTGCAACCATTCTCGGAATCAGACTGAAGATCTCGACAATCGAGGTTCGGAAACAAAGGAGTGATGCAGACTCTGCATCGGATCTGGCATAGATGATGTCGTCGCGTCGGGAAACACCGGAAGGCACAAACAAGGAATAAAGAATGGTACCACAGTATACGGATTCATCAGGCAGCTTGAACACCGGATGGTAGAACACCGTTAACAGAGGAGGAAGCGAAACCCTGAAGGTACGACGGAAAACCCCACCACGAGAATTCCTAGACTCGAAGAAAAGATAAGAGAGCAGGTTCAAAACACGTCGAGATAAGAGGAGAATAGCAGAGGGGTAAGGAGTAAAATCAGACCTAATCAGAACTATCCAACCGATTTTGCAAAAATAGTTTTGACACTCTACTTCGGCCGTTAGCTAGGTTATCCTACAGGCTGGACTTGTGGGGTATCGCAACTGCTGGGCTCTGATACCACTCTGTAACACCCTCAGAATCGGCCCTATGCAAGTTTTAGCGAAACCCGCCAAACCCGCATAGAAACGATTCAAAGGTGCCCACCAGGCACTTTCGTGGGGGTGGAAAACGAAGTAATAACATTACACAACAGTCCTCGATGGGACCCACAGAACAGATATATTTACAACAGCGACTCGAAGAGTCAAGAATACAGATGTAATATACAAAGATCCAAATCACCTTGAAATCGAGATAGCGTCCGGGTATGGACAAGATGCAAATGGGGCTAAGAGCCCTGGAGAATAACCAATGGCGTCCATAACCCTGCCCAGGCCAAGCCGGAAGGGTAACCCTGCTAACGGCGTCGATCTCAAACCTGCTAAAAACAAAAGGGGTGCCGACAAAGGGCGAAGGAAAAAGAGGAGCGTCAGTACTGAGGCCAGTACACGGCGAGACTAGAATTCGGCGGTCCTCGCCTACATAGGTATGGTGGACTGAAGCGGCAGCGGCAGCATGCACTAAAGAACCTATAGAGACTCGATACAACTGGCGACTATCAGAGAGAGGTAAGAAAGACCTATTCGGAACCAACCTGATACCAACACCAAACAAACCCATCCTGGTGTTTCCCCCTCGAGACCAAACGAGGAAGTCAGCCGAGGAACTCACACCGTTGGCAATTTTATTTATTCGGTTATCGTTGCGGCAATTACTAGTCAGGTGTAGATAATCATCCTGATAAAATAAGCAGTGGGCCGTTTTAGTTAATCATTCCGTTGTGGTTGCAGCACTTACTAATCAGATACAGTTAGCATGAGATAACCCCAAAACCCAGCAGTTGTTGGTACTTTCATTTAGCCATTCCGTTATAGTGAAGCTGATTACTAGTCATATCGGATACAAGTCAATTTATAACAGTAAACTTTAGTTATAGTTGTCTATGATCAAGCACTGTGCTCCAAGTCGTCCATAACCGCGGACACGGCTTCTCGAAAAGATTTAACCCTGCAGGGGTGCACCAAAGTATCCACAAGCACTTCGACCCTTTTTGCCAGATCAGTTAACATACACCCATCGGTATGTCGGCGGGGCCTAAGTCATGACGTTCCCAGACCCAAAGCAAGCACGGGGGGCCACCCCACTAAGTCTACCCGCAACGAAGTCGGCCGGTCTCCGAGACGGACTCAGGGTTTGCGACAGTGGCTATAAACGACAGCAAATCCCAAAACTGGGACTGTCGATACCGCGAAAACACTCCGCTTCCTAAACAGTACAGTGTGCTCCTCGCACAAACGTAATAAAGCAGTAAAGCATGGCATAAGTACATGATAGTAAATAAAACCTCAAACTAGTTTGTGGGCCCTAGTACAATACTTTGAAATCAGGTACTAATCAATGGGGGGCCCATATCTCCCCACCTGTGGTTAGCGCGCTCGATCTCGGAACAGGTGTCAAGAACTCGGGGTCCTACGGGACACAAGTGGGCAGTCGGAAACCAACTTTATCTATCACCCACCGATGCCTCTGCTTACTTACTTCAATTTTAGTTGTTAAACAGTAACTAAAGTGAACGAAAATTAAAGCCATGATCATCTCCAACATCAACATGCGGCAATTACTCCAACACTGTGGTTCTTGGCGACACGCAACAGCACTTGAGCAAACGACTACGACACGCAAGTCCAACTATCTACCAAACAACAGGTAATAGGATGTGTCCAAGGCAATATGAGGCTGCTAGGGATATCACGGGTACGAACACTAGAGCATCGCAACACAAATAGCAATAGATCAACAGGAGGGAATAAATACTATAAAAGTAAGATAGGTAGAAAGGGGGAGATGCTCGCCTGAAAACATTGCCGAAGGTTCCACCGAAGATCGGGCGAAGCTCACATCAACTCAACGACCTTATCCGCGAAGAAGCAAAACACTAGAATAAACACCGGATGCAATATTTAATACTACAGCAGAAGATCGGCATGATGCATGTATGATGTATGACATGGCAAAGGTGCGATGCAATTAGGCAAGATTAACGGAACCGGGATCCCGGCAAATATTTAAGTAGTTCAAGTTGTTTAGATACCCCGCAATTTTAAATGTCGCATTATCAAGACAAAAGATAGCACCGGTTCGCTACACCAATTTAAATGAGGCCAATATAAGACTAGATTTGCCCGCATATGGGCCCCATATTTAATTATATGGTGAATCGGCATAAGGCCCCCAAACCACACAAGATGCATGCGAGATGAACAATTAAATATGCAACAATTCATATAGTTGACCATTTATAAAATAGGGTTCTCGGAAAGGGGTTCACACATTAGGGTTCGGCGATCTTGGTCCGGGGTTCGGGGCTCGACAGGGTCTCAGGGTTCGACGGGTTCGGGGTTCGGACTCCGGGATCGGTCTTCGGATCTCAACATGGCCGGTCTTGGTGACGATCTTGTCCGATGGGGATCTTGGTTCAACATCATCGCGGTCTTCGGGTCCGAGGGTTAGACCTTGGCGTCCGAGGGAAGTTCATGTCGTATCCATGCCAACGATCTAGGCGTTCAGGGGGAGTTCCCGGTGTCCCGAAGAGAAGATCTTGGCAACCGAGGGTTTCTCCGCGTCCGTAGTGCGTCCGTGATGTAGATCTTGTCGGTTCCCGGTCGGAGGCCTTCGGGGACGGGGTCTCGGCGGACTTGGCGTGTCGAGGTTCGGTTTCCGGTTCCGGCGCCGTGAAGGAGGCCTCGGTTTCTTGGCGTGGTTCCTGGGGTTTGTTTTGGTGGATGTCGATCTTGTATTGGACTCGGGCGTTTTGGAGAACATTGCACAACACACAAAACACACGTGGCTAGAGGTGAGGATGCGCGGGTGCTGCCGGGTCGGGGATGCGCGGGGGGGCCGGTGACGCGGGCGGTGGCGCACCACGCGGCCGAGGAGGGCGAGCGAGGTGGGCTCCTGGCGGCGCGTGTGGACGGCGATGCGCGGCCGCGGCCCGACCGACGGAGGCGGGAGGAGGGTCGCGCCTCCGGGCGGCACGACTCCTCGACGGGGAGGCGGGGAAGGGCGGGGTCGCGCGCCGGACGGGCATGGCGGCGCGGGGAGGACAGGCGGCGGGAGGCAGCTCGGGGTTGGCCGGCGGAGCTTGCGGAGGCGGCTGGAGCGGGGTCGGCGGCGGACGTCGAGGGGGCGACGAGGCGGCGGGGAGGAAGGGGCCGGCGAGGTACCGCGCGGAGGGGGAGCGGCGACGGAGAGAGGAGGAGAGGCGCCGGAGCTTGCGAGGGAGGGCGAGGCGAGCAGGTCAGCGACGGGGAGGAACCGGGGTCGGCCGGCGCTCACGCGGGGAGGTGAGGAGGCTCGGGTGGTGGAAGCCGGCGAGGTGGGGTGAAGGCGACGACGCGCTCGAGGGGGACGGGCCGGCGGCAGAGGGGCGGCGAGGAGGGCGTCCGATGGCGGCCGGAGCTAGGAGGAGGGGGCGAGCAGCGGAGGCAGAGAGGTGGCGCCGGAGAGGAGGCCGCGGGCGGCGGGGAGAGGCAGGTGCGGGGCGGCCGGAGGGCGCAGAGGAGGAGGTCTGGGCGGAGGGGCGCGGCCGAGGGCGCAGAGGGGAGAGGGAGTGGGCGGTGGCCGGAGAGGGGGAAGGCGAGCAGGCGTCGGCGGGAGGAGGGCGCGGCGGCGGGGCAGGAGGAGCCCGACGCGGGAGGCAGGGAGAGAGGAAGAAGGAAGGGGGTGAGGGACGCGTGGGGGGAGGGGAGAGAGGGAGTGGGGCCGGGGGTCTGCGGGGCCAGGGGGTCAGCGGCCGGGGGTGGACCGGGGAGTGGGGCCGGACGCAGGGCTGGTGGGGTGATGGCGCGTGGGCCAGGCGCGGGTAGGGCCCGGGGGGAAGAGAGGGGTGAGGGAGTGGCTGAGTGAGAAAGAGAGGGGGGGGATAAGGGGTGGATTGGTGAGGTGGCAGGGTGGGTAGGAGTTTGGGGAGAGGGTGAGGTGGCGGCCGGTGGTTGGAGGGTAGATTAGGTCTGGGTGTAAATAGGATTTAGAGGTGGCTGATTTAGATGGACCGTTTTAATACTGGGGTGGTCGACTGGGTCGATTCGGCCCGTTCGACTGCCCCCACAAAATAATTAAATATTTTATTTGTTTCAAACGGACTTTTTGCAAACCGATAGCCAACAAAACAAAATAATCCGGTGACCCGGGGTTTGCGTTTGAATAAGGACGGGGCGTTTAGAAAACACAAACAGGTTTTTCCGCAAATAGTTTTATGCAAGCAAACGCAAGATGATGACGGTGCTCAAATGCAATGTGGCATGATGACATGAGCATGCGGTCATGATGATGCAATGCACAAAAACAACGCGATTTTTTAGTAGTGGTTTACGGGATGCCACAAAACGGTAATCTCTAAAGCTTTTAATCTTTAAAATATAATGACAGTTTTATGAATTACACCTTCGATCTTACCATGTCAAACAAGGTTTAATTACAAATCTCGAACGTACCATACTCTTATGGTGTTTCGGAAATGTAAATCCACGGAACGATTCCTTAAATCTTAGGTATTATGCTAAACTTGTAACTTAAATATCTTCCTTTATGATCTTATCATAAACTATTTATATTCTTGTTACAATGATTTTGCACTTCATCTTGAAAATCTTTGAACTTTTCAAATATTTCACACTTCATCCTTATTAAGTAAATATTCATATATTCACTCAAATTTGGAGAAAGCATATGAAGTTGAAATCCATCGCTCTTGACTACACATAATGGATTTCATACAACAATATGTACAATTTCAATAAGCTAGTCATTCGTTCCCTTTTGGCCTATGAACGAAGTTTCAATTATCTCTAGGAAAGTTTCACAAGTGTCATTTGATCAAAATCAAAAGACTCCAAAATTCCATCCACATGGAGTTTCTTCATGTTTTCTTTTCAGTATAATTTAAACGGCGATGTCACTTCCTAAGTGATCTTTCAATCAATTTGTCTTTCGACATCTTTAGCACTAGTTTTATGGATGTGATATTTCCAACGAGATTTGTGAATCATCCCTCTTTTATGGGTTACGGCAATTATTTGAACAACCCTTTTGTTCTCATAATACCTAATAAAACAAATCTTGAAGGCAAGCTTTGATGTTTAACGAGCAACACAATAACCCTTTATTTGTTCTTGATGAACATCATGACATATTCTTTTGCTAGTTACTTAGGCCATTGTAGTTCATGAATTGTGTTGTTTCGTATGACGATTCACACCAACAAATTCAGTATCAAATACTTAAGAACCACAGTGTTTAATAAGCAAAGAATATAGCCATAACATGTATCTCATCTATATACTTAAACTGAACAATTCTAGTCTTTTCTTTTCTGCCATATACTTATGAGATTCTCTTTCAGTATTTCCTTTTCTGTTTGAAAGAATCTATCAACATCAATAGTGGAGTCATACATATGACATATAGTCCAAAGCGTGTATAGTTAAATACCAATGTCTTTGGACTTGCACTTTGAAGTAGATCACCATCATCAAATGTTTGGTGTTCTTTCAAATTCCTTTCTTTAGTAATCTCTTGGTGTAGTAAACATTTTACCTACATCAAATATTCACCCTTATCATGGAATTATCCATGATCAAGCTACTTTTAGCTTATAACGGTGAAACATGAGTATAATGTTGCTCTCCAAATCCTTTTGGGCGATTAGGACAACTAGTGTCTCCAACCTTTTGCAATTTCTCATCAAATATGAGAACATGACTTTTGCCATATTATACTCTATCATGTTGTAATCAATACTTCGTTTCAGATATCACAATATCTTCCACACATCATGGTTTCTGAAACAACTCTTTCAGATCCTAGATAACCTTGATATTAAGAGAATCCTTTGAATATCAAGAATCATGGAGACAAACATGATACTTATATACTAACACTTGGAATTGTTACTCTTGATTTAATACTAATTATTAAACTTCATGGAGTAACCGGAACTTACTGAAAGTTTGCAATAGGACTTTTAAACTTTAGATTAACACTTCAAAACAATACGATACCAGTTCATAAAGTAACTAACCAGAATTCTATAGTTCTATCATCTCAATTATAACTAAGCGCAAGGTGGTAAACGGATGCCAATGACTATAACAACTATGCAAATTCACTTTGATTTAGTTTATGATAAATTGAGTTCTAATTAATAATTAAATTAATCTTGGTGAACTCCCACTCAAAACAATATCCCTCACATTTTTTAGTGATCACACGAACCAAATCCACCACATCAAAACCGATCATCACGAGAGTTGATATAGCTTCAATGGCGAACAATCAACATGTTCATCATATCTACTATATGACTCATGCTCTACCTTTCGGTAATCCGTGTTCCTGAGGCCATGTCTATACATGCTAGGCTCGTCAAGATCAAACCTTAGTTTCCGCATGAGCAAATCTGGCTTGCTCACGTTGTATACACTTGTAGAATCTAACACACCCGATCATCACGTGGTGCTTCGAAACAACAAGCTTTAGCAACGGTGCTAACTAAGGGTGAACACTTTGTGACTTGAAATTCATGTGCATGAGGGATCATCTTATAATGCTACCGTCGTCTACTAAGCAATACAAGATGCATAAAGGATTAACATCACATGCAATTCATAATATGTGATATGATATGGCCTTTCTTCTTTGTGCTTCCGATCTCCATCTTCAAGCACGAACATGATCTCCATCATTACCGGCATTGCATCAAGGTCAATGACGCCGCTCCATGGTTGTCGTCCACCGGCTTCAACTATTACAACTACTTTGAATAGACACGCGGGTCTTAACATAAATTAAAGACAACCATATGGCTCCTGACGGTTGCCAACTTACAATAAGGAACATTGCATACATCATATATAATCACAATCATGGCCATATCACATCACTGCACACCCCTGCAAAACAAAGTTAGACGCCTCTACTTTCTTTGCATATTTTACGTGGTTTGGGGCTTTCAATAAGTGTCGTTCTAACTTACGAACAAGAACCACAAAATTGATACTAGCATTGTTGATCACCCGTTGTAAATTGGATCTTAACTATGCTAGGAGAAACAGGCACCCGCAAAGCCACTTATGCAATACAAGTTGCATGTCAAGTGTGGAGCAAGTCTCATGAACGATGTCATGTAAGGTTAGCCCGGGCTGCTTCATCCCAACATACCGCAAGATGCAAAATACACAAGAAGCAATCGACAATAAAAGCGTCAACGCCCACAATGACCATTGTGTTCTACTCGTGCAACAGATCTACATATAGACACGGCTCTGATACCACTGTAGGGGTTCGTAGCATGGAAAACAAAAAATTTCTATCGCATACAAACAAACAATCCAAGATCTATCTACTAGATTGTAGCAACGAGTCGATGGAATAACTTACCCTCAAAGATTCCAAAGCGGTTAACGAGAGCAGATTCTCGTGGGTGATGTAGTCGTACACTTCCGATCTCAAGATCGCTTAGACGATCCTTCCGGCGCTGCGTTCCGGCAGCGCTCCCGCAGTCGGTCACACGTTCGGTACTCGACGAAGACCTTCCTCTCCCTTGTTCCAGCAGGCAGCGGAAGTTGTAGCACTTTCCTCGCGATTCCGGCAGCACAACGGCGTGGTACCGGAAGTAGAGGGGAGATCCCGCAGGTCTTCGCCTTAAGCCGGAGCGAGTATGGTGGAGTATGAGAGAGAGCTATTAGTGTTCTAGAGATTAGACACACCAATTAGAAGGCTCTAAACCGAAGGCTAGGGCAATTAGAAGCTCTAAACCAAAACGGCTCTAAACCGGAGGCTTTGGCTAGGGTTTAGATTAGAGGATAGGAACTTGTGTGTCTAGAGGAGGAGGCCCTGCCCCTCCTTTTATAGGTGGGAGGGGCGGCCAAGGGGAGGGGAGTCCCTCCCCAAGTCGGCCTTGGTTGGCGCGCCGGCTTGGAGGGACTCCTCCCCCAAGTCGGTTCCAACCACCTCTTGCTTGTTTCCCACAGTTTCCTGTTTTAGCCGTTTGACTTTTAAACTGGCCATTTGACTTTTCTGTTTTAGGATTCAATTTAATCCTTTATTTGGAACAGAAAGAACACTTAGTACATGATGCAATCATTCAATATGTAATGCCACATTCATGTACCCTCCCCCCCGGAGTGCCGGACAATCCGGAACCTTCTAGAACATTCCCGATGAAAACACCGGAATCATTCCCGAACTCCGAAACGGGACTTTCCTTATATGAATCTTATTCTCCGGACCATTCCGGATCACCTCGTGATATCCCGGATCCCATCCGAGACTCCGAACAACATTCGGTCTCTTTCTCATAATACCATAACTACTCAAAACAACGTCGAATCCTTAAGTGTGTCTCCCTACGGCTCGTGAATTATGCGGACATGATCGAGACACTTCTCCGAACAATAACCAATATAGGAATCTGGAAATTCATATGGCTCCCACATATTTCTACGATTACTTTGCGATCGAATGAACCACTTACATACGATACCAATTTCCCTTTGTCTCACGATAGTTTACTTATCTGAGGTTATGATCGTCGGTATCTCTGCATACCTAGTTCAACCTCGTTACCGATAAGTACTCTTTTCCCGTTACCGTGATATGTGATCCCTTGTGAGCCAGTCACATGCTTGCAAGCTAATTGGATGACATTTCACCGAGAGGGCCCAGAGTATATCTATCTGTCATATGGATGGACAAATCCCACTCTTGATCCATGTGTTTCAACCAATACTTTCCGAACACTCAATGCTACCTTTATAGCCACCCAGTTACGGTGTGGTGTTTGATGTCATCAAAGCATCCATCCGGTAAAGGTGATATGCATGATCTCATGGTCGAAGGAATTAGGTTACCATGTATCAGAAAGCATATAGCAATTGAACTATTGAAATGACTTGATCTTTATGCTACGCTTATCTATAGGAGTATGTCCATCACATCATTCTCCTAATGATATGATCATGTTGTTAATAACATCTCTATGTTCATGATCAGGAAACCATGATCATATATTAACCAGCAAGCTAGTTTAACAAGAGGCTTTACTAGGGACTCTTATTTTAGTTTACAAATCACACAAGTATTAATGTTTCCGGTTAATACAATTATAGCATGGTATGTAAACATTTATCATAAGTGTGAAGATATGATAATAACCACTTTATTATTGCCTCTTGGGCATATCTCCAACACAAATGCTACAAAGTGTTGATCGCCAGACACACATATGTCTTCACCCCATCGTTCTTGATCCTTGTCACCACTAACCCCTAGCAATCTTACTCTATAGGAGTATGGATAACTTTCGGCCATCAATGCATCTTGACATATCCACCTTCACCTAGACAATAATAATACCAGCTAGTAGCCATAATCGACATACCACCAGGTGCCGGCGTAAGTGGATCTTGGAGCCGTCAATGGCCCTCCGCTATCAGCGACAATGATGGTGCCACCCCAAGGCCCATGGATTATTCAGCACATCGGCAAATAGATATCAGCCAAAAGCCAGGGCCAAATCCCAGGGTCCATCAGAGCAGGCGCCTGATTTGCCTGCCTTGATCGCACCTTCCGCATGGGATGGAACTTAGACAACATCGGCTAAAGCAGTGGCATGCCACGCCGGGACGCCGGTAGCAAGATCTGGCCGAAAAAAGCTCGCAATAGCAGTAGACTTGGATCTCGTGGAGATGCGGAAAGAACTAGATGCTACGACGGATGATAAATGCAAAGGGAACCCTTCCCTGCCCGACAGCTATCGGACGGCCTCCTCCATCTGCGACATGGGTAAGGGAGGGAAGGGGAGGGTGGCTAGCGGCGATATAGGCTAGATTCCCCTATGTCACCTCAAAGAGGGACACAGGGTCGGGGACTCTCATAACTAAGAGGTCAGAATAAGCACTTTAAACATATTTTGTAAGCTATATATTGTATGACTTGATTTCAAGGAAAAAATAACGTGCTATTTAATTTAGCATGGTCTTTCTCTAGATGCTATGAAAGTTATAGCATGCTAATAGCGCGCTATTTTACAAAATAACATTTTATAAAAAAAATAAAAATATAACATGTATATCATGAATACCAAGGATTTCACCATCTAATGCATTGTCTAGAGTAATACGTGTACATGCGTAACCAATTCCGGCACTATCCAAGTTGGAGGAGAACCGAGAGGGATGAAGCTAGGCGCACCATCGGGTGCTGCGACGGAGGCGGCGGCTTGATGTGATTAACAATCAAAAAAATTATCGTATATTTGCTTACTCCACATCCTCATGATATGCTCTCTGACTCCACACCCACCAACAATAAAAAATAACGTGCTATACTTATAATAGCGCTAATGCTATGATGTTTAGCGCCATATAGCAAGCTATTTGGAAAATAGCGCCATGGCAAGTAAAATCATAAAAGAATAACGTGGACTCTCCAAATACGCTACACAGCGTGCTATTTATTCCATGCTTGATTTTGGTATTTACATAGCTGTTTTCCGTAAGATTGTGTGTTATATGTGATGTCAATAATTTTTTTAATTGTGTACATCGTCTGGAAATTTCCTGGCTCCGTTGGCTGCTTCTCGTGCCCGCCCCGAAGGCTTTACTCACATGGTCCTAGTGTACTGTCCACGTCTCCTTCTTGGCTAGCAATGAATGGTCACACGCCGGGCCTCCGGTGGTCCGTCAGTGGCCCGTGGCCGGCTGTCATCAACCGTACGTGTTCCTCGTGCCCGGCTGGATGCGTCGACAGATCCAAGGGTGACCAATTCACAAGATGTACTGCCTTGCCACCTACACTGTCTCCTAGCTAGCTAACCCAACACTCACTGATAACATGTTAGCTGATCCAACGGAGGCTACATATACGGACCAAATGCAGAAGCCAGATTAGTAAGCCAGCCATCCCAAGAGGCAAAGCAAAGAAAATTACCAGGCATGAGCATGACGAAGAGGTGCGGCATTGCTCCTACCATCCTGCTGATGCTCTCACTCGAGGCAGCCTTCCTCGTCGCCGGCAGCCCCTCCGCCGTCGCCGACGACATCCTCCTGCCGAGCCAAGACAACAATGGTACCGCCTAGCTGTGATGAAGAACTCATTCCATTCTGTAACTACTATTAGCTGCAGCTCGAATTGTGTATGAAATGAAACCGTTGAGGATATACTTGCAGACCAAGTGGAAAGGCCATGGAAGTGCTGCGACGTGACCGTCTGCACCAGGTCGATCCCGCCGACGTGCAGCTGCATGGACGTGGTCGACAACTGCGCTGCAACCTGCAAGGCCTGCAAGCCCCGGTACCCGCCCCGCCGCGTTTGCCTGGACAAGTACACCGGCGACCCTGGGCCCAAGTGCACCGACGACCACATCGACGGGGAGCCGACGCCGCTGCAGGTGGGAGATGTAGCTTTTGTTGCTGCGGAGGGCCTGCGGCTTCACTGAAAGTGAGCTAGCTCGATCGACATGCTGGTGACCGGCAGGTGCTGCTATAGCCTGCCGATCTGTGTTCGATCGATGAGTAGTTTGTGCTTGTGTGTTGTCTGTTCGGTCTCAGTGTTTCAGCTTGTTCAGATCTCTGTGTACCCCCTGCAGGTTTGTGTGTTGCCGTTGGTTCATGCGTGCGTGTTATTAATGTCAATTTAGTTTTTTCAGGGCAATGTAAATTTAGTTTTTTCAGGGCAATGTAAATTTAGTTTAACATTTCATACCATGCCGCCCACACATACACAACATGGCTCGATGCATGGGCCTAGTCTCACTTGCGGATCTAGGATTTTATTACGGGGTATGCCGCATTAAAATTATAATCTACTATATTTTATAAAAACCATTTTTTAATAATTCTTCACTCCTGCTATTGACTGTGCTCTTCTGGCACAGTGTCAACTTGATAAGTACTTAAACAATTAAATTATGTTTTTCTCTATTTTTTCTTAACTCTCCTGATTTACTATTGTTTAGGTAGAAAATTAGGGATTTCTCGATGGATAAAAACATGTTTGTATCTGTACTACTTATTAAAGGAAGAACTGTGGTAGGGATGGTCAGTTTTGGTGGTACGTCGCCTCCTATGTTCGCTGGTAGGTTTTGCGCCCGCCCGCTCCGTCCGCTGAGTTGGCTCACGTAAAAAGACCGAAGAAAGTTCTATCCCAGCGAACAATCCCGCACGCGCATGGACTGCAGACCACGATCCCAAGTTAAAAAAAACCGGTCAAAGACTGCCAATCTCCGGTTTAAAAAAAAAAGACTGCCAATCTCCTCCCGCAATGCTACGCAAGGGAGAGAAAAACAGACCCCTCCCCGACCACGATCCCCTTCTCCACTCCGCCTCTCCGTCTCCTGCCGCATCGGCGATCCCAGCTCCGACCACGCCGCCACCCGCAGGCTCTCTCATCGCCCGCCGTGCCACCTCCCCTATCCCCCGACGTCTCCTTCCCTACGCTCGGCACCGCCTCCGCAATCCCCAACGTTGTCTCTCCTCCGATGGCAACCGCTGCAGGTCCCAAAATGTGGAACCGCCGGTCAGCTCCATACGTGGGGACAGACGATCGTGCTGGTTTGAACCTCGCCCAGTACAAAACGCCTTGATCCCTCAAACATCCCCACTTCCTCTCCTCTCTCCTCCCGGCGCCTCTCTCAAAACTGGCGATCAGACCAGCTGTCTCCGCCTGTCAGGCCGTAAAACCTTTTGTCGACGCCGCCGACACCGAATACGCTCCCCTCCGCCGCGGAAGTGGTAGTCTGCTCCACTCCTTGGTACGTTCTCCATGCTTCCTGTATACTATTTGAGTTTGATTTATCGATCTTGCAGGTAGAGGTGCTGGTTCTGGAGGGGAAAATCGTAGCATCACAGAGGTGTTTGCAAGGTACACGGCGGTGTCCGGCGTCCACAACTTCTGCTTGAATCCTTTTCCTTGACCTGTGGGTCAGTAGGTAATAGTTTGTCTATCATATCAATTACGCCTGAAATTCAGTATCTGAGTGTATATATCATTAGTATAGCGCGATGACCATACAGAATCAGCAATAAAAAAATATCTGGTATATCATCAGTATAGTGCATATATCTGATATATCATTAGTATCTGAGTGCATATATCACCAGTATAGCGTGCTTACGTTGTGACATGGGATACGATGGGAACTAGAATAATAGGCGTTTCTGAGTTTAGGACTATAAGATGATTGATGTTGGGATTTTCAGTGAATGGTTTGGATCAATACTTGGTGAACTTTTACACACAGCATGACTCGGTTAAACAGTAGCATTAACAGATGCATGTATGGCCACATTCTCTATGGTCCTACTCACTCAAACAGTTTAGTGGTCGATTAGACTTGTTTATTTTCAATCAGTGGAGTACCACATCTATTAGTTTAGAGTATTGGTCCTTTAATGCCAAGCCTGCTTATATGTGTCGTTGATACTAAACAGGAGCTCGGCGGCAAGTATTTTAAAAGATCAGACAATGCCCTTCTGTTTTTATGAATTTAAAGGGTTGTCTATGTTTTGAAGTAGAACTATGAAGTTAGAGAGTTTTATGAAATTCCTTTTAGAACTTTACAAGTAGAGCTTGGCATCAACTATTGGCTTGATTGTGTGAGGATACACTAAGAAAACAAATCTGCGAGTTTGTGTGTTTTCTGCATTTCTTATATTTATTTGTTCTCTGTAGATTACAGACTCAAGATAATTGGGGAGCTCAGTTTTCAAACCGTGATTTAGTCAATATCCCAGTTCAAGAAAATCCGTGATTCGCATATTGGTTATTCTATTGATTAGTTCCCTAGGAAAAATACCGAATCATACTTGAAGAAAAGATAAAGAAACTTCAGGTACTTGATCCGAAGTGCAAAATTTTCATTATTCTTTGGTGATAGTTCTCTAGACTATGCTACGTTTGAGACAAAAAATTGGTATTTGGATACATTTGATACATGCTACACCTGATGACGAAATTCGTGCTTGGTTTTGTTTCCTGGGTTCTTGCTGAAGAATTTTCATTGTAGCATGGAATTCTATTGAGTGGGCATTCTAAAGTATGAACATGTCCTATTTCTATTTTAAGTGGGAGACACATCTGGGCAGTACTAGGGACGGATGTAGGATAGTGGTTTATGTGTGAAGGAATGGTAATTATTTGTTGGAACTGTCTACTAGAGTATGGATTCTTGTGATATACATCTGGTTCATCTAATCGAGAAATTAGTGAAGGCTATATGATAGATGGTTGTGGTACTGGCCTCAAAAGTTAGATGTACTGTAGCAGTTTATATGTATGAACTAATGGATGTCTGAAATATTAAATGATCTCTCAAGTACTAACCTTGCGTCTAGAGGCTGCATCCCTCCCGCCTGATAATGATCGCTTACATTTAATCTATTGTTTCAGATTTCTGCAACGTTTTACAGATTTATGATGGTTTTTATTTGAAGTAATGCAACTATACCATTACGCATACCATTTTCATTCTGGCAGTTACATGAATTACATCTTTTTGTGCCTATTTGTGTATTACATATTTTTGTGCATATTTTTGATTACCCAAAACTGAGTTTTATTCGTTACTTCTTGTCACACCATGCACTTAGACACCTTAGAATGTCCAATTGATCGCGAGATGAGATTTAGTTATGATAAGATTCTGGCCATGTTGATTTGTGTATTTAGTTAGTCTCGTCCTCGGACCAAGTAATAAAATGAAAATTTTACTAACACAAACTTTTATCAATACATGGGAATAAATTTCCCTTGCAAATGGTTGAACACCAACCAGGCAAACAGTACTTTGGCATGTTCTTTGCTTGTCAATCTAGGTACCTCAATCTATGATTCATGAAAACATTTCAGTAATCTGAAGACGAACTTTGAGATTCCTTTGATCCATCTTAATATGTCTTTCTTGACATGTACAAGGGAGGTCTGCAGTGGTGTTTGTTGGGGAATCCTTCGCTGCTGCATCAAGGTCAGAGAAGTCGTCTCTGGTTATATGCTTATTCCAATATGCTTTATGCTATCTTAACTACATAGTAGTGGATTATCCTTGTAGTAAAGATCTACATGTCGACAGTAGTAAAGATATGGTTGTAGTAAAGATCTACATATCAAAAATAGTAAAGATGGTTCAAAAGTAGTTATGGGATTGTGAATGTAAAATATTACCTTGTAAGTATATGTGAAAGTAAAAAAAATTAATATACTGACTACTAGACAAGAACATGCTATAGGTGTTGTTTCTACTATGAGCATATCTTATAATTATGTAGCCTGTTTCTGTTTGTTGTCCCATAAGCACACATATATGGTTCAAGAGTACCGTTTGAGTTTTCAATTCTTACAAGTTACATATGTGTTATGTAGCATATCAAGTTTTCAGCACCATCGATGGGATCAAGAATACATGCTTCTCCGCACTTGTCTACTAAAGATTTTTTAAAAAAACACCGAGAATTTTTATTTTTAGCCAGCCAAACTTGAATTTCATCTTCTAGCATTACCAGCACATGATTCAAAGGTCTTTAATCCTGAAGGTCCAAAGGTCATCAATCTTTTTTGCTGCAAGATTTTCTTATAAGATGGCACATGATTTAAAATTCTCATCTGACAAGGGGAAACAAGGTATGTATTTTTTTCCCAATAAAATATGTAGACATAAGGTCTAATTAACGTTTTTTAATCAAACCTGCAATAATGTCAACAGTTGTTGTGGAACAATCCTCTGGTCTGTTTACATGTGAATCTTCTACCCAAATAGCTACAATGCTTCCCGTTGTCAGTACCCTCACAGCCTTGGATCCAATAGACAATGTGGAAACATCAAACGGTATTCGCTTTGCCATGAATTTTTTCATTGGAGTACGGTTATCTATAGATTAAGATTTGTTTGTAATCATGCGCTGATTATATTGCTTCGGATTTGGTGCTTGGATTGAACAATTTATACATTGGCCTTGTAGAAAGTTCTGGAACGCTTCATGGAACACCAAGTAGAGCTAAACCGAGTGCTTCCGATGCAAGCGTTACACGCGATAAAAATCAACAGAGGCGGGACCGTGATAAGGCACAACGAGATAGGCTAACATCCGAGCAGAGAGAGGAAATGAACGCATGCCGAAGAGCAGCCAGGCGAAATAAAAGTATTGAAGAGAGGAATGCAAGACAAAGGGCAGCCAGGCAAAATCTAACCGCCAAGGAGAAGCAAGAGATGAACGCCCGTAGAAGGGAAGCCAGTAAAAACATGTCAGCTGAAGAGAAGCAAAAGATGAACGTCCTCCGAAGAACACGTCGACATAGCATACCTCCTGAGGAGAGGCAGGCGTTGCGGGCACAACGCAATGCAAGACTCGCGGCTAGGCGGAACACCCTGTGCGCTGCATCCATCGCAATGCCTCGCCCAGGTTATGAATCATTGTGTTAAGTTACTAAGGTATTCATTTGTTTGGACTATATAATATGGTTAAACATGCGTTGTAGGATACATTGTAATTTTTTTCTCAATCTACTATACATGCAATAATTGCAAATAATTAGGCTATGAATTAATTAATGAGAATATTCATTTTTAATTACACACATAGTCACATGGATATTAGAGTAAAATTCTTACCATAAATATATGTATAAACAGGAATCCTAGAGCAGTCGAAACTCTTATGTATACTAACCAACATGTTGCCGATTCTTGAAAGTATGAAACAACAAGTAGCCCCAACAATCCTGGATGCTGGCATGCATAATTTGATCTGGTATATTGTATTTATACTATCAAATGTAGGTTATTGTGCACTTGTGCTTGAAGATCAGCTTGATATTTGATGAATTATTATTATGGCTCATTGATTTATTTTTCTCGGGCATATCATTTGACGTACTAGCATTTTTCCTAATTTGTGTACCTCTTATTTTGTGAACTCACTTTTGAGACAATGTGATCAAGAAATTATTTGATTTCACTTTGCACTGCAGGGGTCTGCCATTTGTTGAATGCAGAAACTACAGAGAAAGTTAGCTGACCATTGTCTCTCTAACCAAATGTGGATGGAAGCATGTTCTTGTTCGGGTATTAGGGTATTACAAATACGAAGACGAGTCATTTAATGAAGCACCATTCCATTGGATAATGACATTAGGAACCTTGCTAGAGATTCAGATAAAATACTTCTCCACATATAGTAGCTATTTTGTGTAAATTGGACGACCGCTTCTTAAAGCTTTCCATGAAAATGATGAAATATATTTTGTCATGTCTGATGCATGCACTTCTCCATGTACTTATATCACAAATCATCATATTTAGCTTAGTGAACATTACTTTCCAAAACTCAATTGAATTTTTATTTATGGTCAATTTGGAAAAGTTAGTCATACTGATTCCCATTTAGTGTATGTGGTGTTCATTTTTTTTAGAAATGGATTACAAGATAGATGAGATTTATGACCCAACAAAGTAGGCAGTCCATGCAGTTACAAGTTCTCTCTAGGAGAATGAAAGCATGTAGGTGATAGGTTTGGATCAAAGTAGAAGAACTTGTAAATGCAATTCATGGTATGAAGAATATTCTCTACTGATTTAGTAAGTCATGTATCTATCCGAGACTAATTCTGCTATGTAACCTTCTTATTCTCAATCGAACTAGGCCACATTAGAGTTTTTGCTCTTTTAAATCGAAATTATGTTTAACTATTTGTTATGTTTCGTATTTCTACTAGCTAGATTAACTTCTACATGTTCCCTGATATATTTTCCATGATTCGAAGGAGATATGGTATTTAGTATATACTTCCTCCGTCCAGAAATAACTGACTTGAGTTCGTTTAGATACGAATGTATCCAAGTCCTACAGAGGGAGTAGTATTTTAGTATTCTTTGTATAACTCTGAATTTTCTTTCAACGAGCACATTTTGTGTTGATATGTTGATATCATAGAAGCTGTTTTTCTGATAACGCTAATGTTTCCTTTGGTATCAAAACAAGAAAAATCATATATAAAAACCATCTGAAAAATGAAAACAATTGTATATAGCTTTGGAACTCTAAATGTCTTCTCACTGAAAGATTGGTATATAATTTCATTCGATCAATTAGGTATGGGAAAATAGGATATAAAAAAGCAGATAACTGCGGCATTGACTGAAAATAACCAACTCTTTTTTTCCTACCGTAGCAACAAACTGGTAATTTACTATCAGTTTAGCATTTTAGATGTAACGTGTGTAGCCTAATAGTGTCAGGCAACCCTATATCTATTTAAGAATAGAGTAATCATGGCTTTTTAAAATTTATATGCGATGAACCTCATAGTAATCCTCTGTCGTGTCTAGAGCGATCAATCCTCTACAGCACCTTGATCCTCTACCACAAGAAATGTAGGCACAACACTCTTATGCCGATTTGCTTTCTCCTTCCACCGATCCCTTAAGGTTGCCCAACCAAGATCCAGAGCGGACGATAGCCAGATCTCAAAGATGCCGGTTCTTCTATCCTTTACGGTTGAAACCCAACCTTGTTTGAGTACGACCGACATCGTGCGATTGTCCCTTCATAGTAGATCTCTCCAGCCGTTTTGGCATTCTAGGAAACAATATCTTGGGCGGCTTGAGATTGGAGGCAACATGGTCAGCGGGTTGAGGCGTGAGGGGACGTGTGACAAGAGGGAAAATGTCGTCAGATATCAGTTCTAGGTTTGCGGAGACACGGAAGTGTGGACGATAAACGAGGAGAGTGTCCCGCTGGGCAGGGTTATTATTTTGTTTATTACATGTGCGTCAAATAAAGAATTTGCGTGACCGTAGCAACGCACGGGCATTCAACTATATATATGATAATAGCAGCTCTTTTTAAAGATATTTTGTAATGTATTCAGAATATACGTAAGGTATATATGTCCATATTGTAAAACCCAAGGATATGTATACACGCTCCCAGTTATATTGTACGCATGGGATAATAGATGGCAAATTAATTAGCTACATGTAATTAAGTGGCCCCATGACTCAAGATGCCTAAAGTGCGGTTAGAAAAAAAGAGAGGCCTAAAGTGGTTTGCACCACCCGCACCTATGTGTTTGTTAATGGGCCTGGGATTAGTGCACGCATGGACTGTTGGCCGCATGCCGGTCCTGCCTGCATGGAAAGTTAGAATGGATTGATCACATAGATTTATAAAACGATCAGCTATAGCTATATTTTTTTAAAAATGGGCGTTTTTATTGAAACTGTTCAAAGCTTACACCCGGCCTCTGCATAACCAAGATGCACACAGCCACACGAACGACAATACTAATTTAAAAGGTAGACAAGCATTACACAATGGCAATAGCTAAATAAATGTCTAGAATCTAAGATAGATCAATCCTCATATCACGTGGTCATCCATGTCGGGAGAAAATATCCCTCGCCGTGTCCTCCAATCACGTACATCCCTTCATAAATAAGTCGCGAAACTCCAAATGTTGGAGAATATCCAAAATCGGAGGATAGTCGTGGCTCGATAGACAACCTGCAAAGGAGAAGACACAATGTTATTAAAAATCTTGTCATTTCTACAAAGCCATAGCGATCATATAATGGCAAGAGCTTCCACCCTAATAAAGTTTTGTATTTATCAACAATTCCATGCAACCAATTACCAAATACATTGGTTACAGAACGTGGCGGAGATAACCAGAAGCTATTTGGATGAATGATCAGATAGAGCGAGCAAATTTGCAATGGAAGAATGAATGGCGAATTGTCTCATCTTCATGACAAAAAACACATTGTTTAATTTCATGCCAATTCCTCTTTGCAAGATTATATTTTGTTAGAATTACCCCTTTTCGTAGATACCAAGCAAATATCATCGTCTTAAGGGGTATTTTCATTTTCCAAATTTTACTATTATCATCATCGACCGGGATATCCGGTTGGATCAAGGCTTTATATAGTGAGCCAACAGAAAATTTATCACTTTCTAGTAATTTCCATTTGAACACATCGACATCGTCCGACAATTGTATTATGGATAATCATAATAATAGATTGTTCCAAGATACCAGTCTAGGACCGATAATGCTTCTTCTGAAAGACACATTAGGAGGATAATCTTCCATCACTATGGAAATTGTATCCCCTTTGTGCCTAATAATCGAATATAAAGCTGGATATTGTTCGCGAGGAGTAGTTTGGCCCAGCCACTTATCTTCCCAAAACCTAATCTGTGATCCATCCTTAATCTCGAAACACCAAAACGAAAGAAATGTTTCTTGGTGTCCATAAGACCCGCCCAAAAATATGAATCCCCGGGTTTCCAAACCACTTGAGACACAGCTTTGGACCCCACATATTTCCTCCACAACATGGTCTGCCAAACACCATCTTCTATAAGTAGTTTAAAAAGCCATTTGCCCAAGAGTGCGGTGTTTTTGACTTGCAAATCGTGTATACCCAGTCCACCAAACTCCTTTGGGCGGCAAACCACATTCCATCTGGTCAGTCGATATTTCTGTTTCTCGCTATCCCCTTGCCAAAAAAATCTTGAACGGAAATAATCCATTTTTTTTCAAGACCCCTTTTGGTAATTGGAAGAATGAAATCATATACAATTCCATATTAGTGAGTACTGAATTTATGAGTACTAGTCTTCCATCAAGGGATAGCAATTTTCCTTTCCAACCATTAAGACGTTTTTGTAGCCTTTCCTCAACAAGTTTCCATTCAGCAATTATGATACAACGATAATGGATCGGTATTCCCAAATAATTGATTGGAAACTGCCCCTGACCATATCCTAAAAGTTTAGCATATAGGTGGGACTCGTTTTGGGCCTCGCCAAAGCAATACAAATCACTCTTATGGAAGTTTATTTTAAGTCCAGATAGCTGCTCGAATGCTGATAATATTAATTTCAGATTCTTCGCCTTCTCCAGATCATGTTCCATAAAAAGAATTGTATCATCGGCGTATTGAATAATGGAAAGTCCACCATCAATAAGATGTGGAACCAGTCCTTCAATTTGACCATCAGCCTTAGCTCTCTCAATAATGATAGCCAACATATCAGCCACTATATTAAATAGTAAAGACAATAATGGATCCTCTTGTCTCAGTCCTTTCTTGGTTTGAAAGTATTTGTCAGTATCTTCATTTACTTTAATGACAACACTACCCCCAGACACAAACGACTGAATAAGAGAGCACCACTCCTCAGAAAAACCTTTCATGCAGAGTGTTTGCTGAAGGAAAGACCAATTGACTTTGTCATATGACTTCTCAAAGTCAATCTTGAACAATACACCATTTAATTTTTTTGAGTGTAGTTTATGGATTGTTTCATGCAAAATTACAACACCATCTAGGATATTTCTTTCTTGCATGAACGCAGTTTGAGACGGGCTAACAACATTGTCAGCAACTGAATTTAGTCAAGGCATTGTGTTCTACTCGTGCAACAGATCTACATATAGACACGGCTCTGATACCACTGTAGGGGTTCTTAGCATGGAAAACAAAAATTTTCTATCGCATACAAACAAACAAGCCAAGATCTATCTACTAGATTGTAGCAACGAGTCGATGAAATAACTTACCCTCGAAGATTCCAAAGCGGTTAACGAGAGCAGATTCTCGTGGGTGATGTAGTCGTACTCTTTCCGATCTCAAGATCGCGTAGACGATCCTTCCGGCGCCACGTTCCGGCAGCGCTCCCGCAGTCGGTCACACGTTCGGTACTCGACGAAGACCTTCCTCTCCCTTGTTCCAGCAGGCAGCGGAGGTTGTAGCACTCTCCTCGCGATTCCGGCAGCACAACGGCGTGGTACCGGAAGTAGAGGGGAGATCTCGCAGGGCTTTGCCTTAAGCCGGAGCGAGTATGGTGGAGTGTGAGAGAGGCTTTAGTGGTCTAGGGATTAGACACACCAATTAGAAGGCTCTAAACCGAAGGCTAGGGAAATTAGAAGCTCTAAACCAAAACGGCTCTAAACCGGAGGCTGTGGCTAGGGTTTAGATTTAGAGGATAGGAACTTGTGTGTCTTGGAGGGGCAGCCCTGCCCCTCCCTTTATAGGTGGGAGGTGCGGCCAAGGGAAGGGGAGTCCCTCCCCAACTCGGCTTGGAGGTGGGCCGCCGGTTGGAGGAGGGAACTCCTCCCCAACTCGGCTTGGAGGTGGGCCTCCGGTTGGAGGAGGGAACTCCTCCCCAACTCGGTTTCAATCAAACCTCCTTCTCCTCTTTACCAAAACTAGCCGTTTGACTTTTCAAACTAGCCGTTTGACTTTTCAAACTAGCCGTTTGACTTTTCAAACTAGGAATTGAATAAATCCTCTATTTGGTACAGCGATGACACTTAGTACATGATGCAATCATACCAACTTGATATAACACATTCATGTACCCTTCCCCCCCGGAGTGCCGGACATTCCGGAACCTTCTAGAATGTTCCCGATGAAAACACCGGAATCATTCCCCAACTCCGAAACGAGACTTTCCTTATATGAATCTTATTCTCCGGACTATTCCGAATCTCCTCGTGATATCCCGAATCCTATCCGAGACTCCGAACAACATTCGGTCTCTTTCTCATCATTCCATAACTACTCAAACAACGTCGAATCCTTAAGTGTGTCTCCCTACGGTTCGTGAATTATGCGGACATGATCGAGACACTTCTCCGATCAATAACCAATAGAGGAATCTGGAAATTCATATGGCTCATATTTCTACGATTACTTTGCGATCGAATGAACCACTTACATACGATACCATTTTCCCTTTGTCTCACGATAGTTTACTTATCCGAGGTTATGATCGTCGGTATCTCTACATACCTAGTTCAACCTCGTTACCGATAAGTACTCTTTTCCCGTTCCCGTGATATGTGATCCCTTGTGAGCCAGTCACATGCTTGCAAGCTAATTGGATGACATTTCACCGAGAGGGCCCAGAGTATATCTATCTGTCATATGGATGGACAAATCCCACTCTTGATCCATGTGTTTCAACCAATACTTTCCGAACACTCAATGCTACCTTTATAGCCACCCAGTTACGGTGTGGTGTTTGATGTCATCAAAGCATCCATCCGGTAAAGGTGATATGCATGATCTCATGGTCGAAGGAATTAGGTTACCATGTATCAGAAAGCATATAGCAATTGAACTATTGAAATGACTTGATCTTTATGCTACGCTTATCTATAGGAGTATGTCCATCACATCATTCTCCTAATGATATGATCATGTTGTTAATAACATCTCTATGTTCATGATCAGGAAACCATGATCATATATTAACCAACAAGCTAGTTTAACAAGAGGCTTTACTAGGGACTCTTATTTTAGTTTACAAATCACACAAGTATTAATGTTTCCGGTTAATACAATTATAGCATGGTATGTAAACATTTATCATAAGTGTGAAGATATGATAATAACCACTTTATTATTGCCTCTTGGGCATATCTCCAACAGTGGCAACTTTAGTAAAAATCTTAAAGCTAACATTAAGCAAGTAGACTGGACGATACTGTTGTATACATTTTGCATTGTTAACCTTAGGCAGTAAAATTATATTGCCAAAGTTAAGCCGAAAGAGATCCAATTGTCCGACTTGCAAAAACCCAAACAAATTCATCAGGTCCTCCCTGATAACGTCCCAGAATTTTTGGTAAAATTCCGCTGGGAAACAATCAGGACCTGGTGCTTTGTTATGTTTCATTTGAAAAACTGCTTTCTTGACCTCTTCCTCGGTATATGAGGCAGTTAGAAAGCAATTTTCTTCATCAGAGACCTGGGAAATATCGGACGTTTGGGACTCATCCATAGAGAAGGATTTTTCCTTTGGGGCCCCAAACAAGGATTTATAATGGGAGCCGGACATCGCGGGGTATGCCATGGCATACCATGCATACCCCGTAGATCCGCCACTGCCCAGTCTACTAGGGCAAGTTTTTTCCGGAGCCGGGGTTACGGAGGAACGAGGATGGTGCTATGTCTCTCGCGCTAATGATTCTACTCGTCGCTAGGTGGAAGCAAAGATCTAACAATTTTTTTTTTACTTTTAGACCGTTTTGTACCGATGTTGATATTTTTTAATTGATCGATGGAATTTAAAGAAAAAAAATCCACGATGAGAAGGGAGCTTGAGAAATGCCACTCGTCTTGGTCGGCGGCTGCTATACTCTGGGTGTGGAGCATCACTAGTAGTACCCCTAAACCCTAAAAAGTAACTGTTTTTTACAGTCTGCGACCGGATAAACACGTATACTAGAACCTCTTAACCCTCGAACCCTCAAAAAATTTTAAGGGCCCAACCCCTACTCCCCCTCCCAACCTATACATGTGAGGGTTGGAGAGGCCCAACCCCTTCAACTCCTACTCCTCCACACGCGCGCGCGAAAGGGAAATTTTTAGCACCGCCTCCTCCCTCGTCGCCGCCTCCAAGCACGCCGCCGACGGCCGCCGCCCGCCATGGAGCCGCCCCCGACCTCCGCCCTCCCACCTGCCTCCTCTGTCGCCGCCCCCTCCGCCTCCCTCCCGGCCCCGCCCCCAATCCCCTCCCCTGCGGTGGAGCACCCGCCCCTCCCGAGCGGTGCGGAGGTTATCGCGGTGGTCGCCGCCACCCACGTCGGCGCTAAACAACGGCGTGCTGGGCAGCACATCGTCCAGCCGCAGCCCGCCACCGCCCTGACCCCGCCCGTCGCCCCGCCCGTTGCCTCGGTCGCGCCGCTCGTCGCCCCGTCGCCCACCACCAAGGGCCATCGGAAGACGGCGACGCTTGGGCCGAAGAAGCCTGCGAGCGCCAAGCCCGCCGTCAAGAAGACCACCTCGCGGAAGAAGGCCCCGCCGGCGCCCACAATCGCCGACCCTCCACCCGTCGTGTACGTCTACTCTGCGGAGTGACACTCCGATGAGTGGTGGTGGCGATGGCGGTGTGGAGGACTCCACCACCGACGCCTATGGAGGGGCTTGATGGACGTGGAAGTGGTCTAGGAGATGGCGCCAAGGTGCAACTTTTTGGTGACGGTGCCGATGAGAGGGGGAAGATGATGATTTTGTGATGTAAATTATTAAACCATGCATCAATGATCTTCATGTCCTAGTTTGTTTCAAGGTTGAATGTGTTTTTCTAGTGATAATTGTGATATGTCAAATAACAGTTTGAGGGTTGCGTGCGGAAAAGACTAGAACCCTCGAATCCTTAAAAGTTTGAGGCTTTGAGGGTTCTAGTCTTTGCCCCTATTTTTCACCCCTCAAAAGTGACAAAAAATATTAATTCCCAACCCTTAAAATTCTTTAAAGATTTGAGGGTTTAGGAGTACAACACCATCTAGGATATTTCTTCCCTAGAAAAAAAAAGAGGTATCTAGGTTACTAGGTAGCCAACCGCAACACCCTCGCAGGCCTCGCGGACAAGTCCGGCATGTGTTCAACGACCCAGGCAGCGGAGTAGTACTTCTTTTTACATGCACATACTGCTTTGAGATTAGTGAAATGGTTTGACTTTTTTTTGAAACAAAATACAATCGTAGATATTCACAATACATACATGCACTCCCACTAAAAGAATATCTGTATTTTATGAACACATGGTGTTAGACCTGAGGTTTGAAGTCTGATGGACTGAGGGGACAACCATCCTCCTAGCCACCCAACCACATGTTAGTTTGCAAAATGGTGTGATTTTTTTAATATAAAAGCCATCTTATTTGAAAAATAGAATTGAAATAGAACTGAAACACTAATAAAGTTGTGAAATATTTTTAGAATCTCTGCTTCACAAGTTTTTCAGAATTGAACAGTAAATGTATTTCACAAGTTTTAGACATGTTTCACAAATTTTATTTATGTTTCACAAAAATTTCAACGTCACCACTCGGGTACATACTGTTGCCTTTAGAATCGCTGCTCTCCCTAGGCAGGCTCATCCTGCTAGCTAAGCGAGCAATTATAAAGAAATTGTTCGTCTTTTATGGCAAAACAGTTGGAAATCATCCCATGGTGCATATACATATGACGACATCATAGAAAATTATCTGAACTTTCTTAAAAGAAGAAGCGAACTCGGTCCCATGTCCTATGGAAAACCATATATATGGCCAACGGATGCTTCAACTGAAATTTCCAGCTAACGAATCTTTGGTCAAGAATTTCTTATTTCTTTTGATCCAAAAAGAAAAACGACAGATCATGCCCTGTGGGTGTCAACAATTAAGCCTAGCGAAGGTTTTTGCAATGTTGCATCCACGGTAGCTGTATTCTGAACTTATATTATTCTCTGATCCTTAAGGAAAACATGATTATCAAAAAAGGTAGCAGCTGGATATGGCAAGAAGATGTTCTTATCTCCCACTTGCTCGAGGTTACATTTCAACGGCGTCCCTCAGAGTTACTTGCTTCTTCGGTCAGAATGATAACTGAAACCAGTTTGGATACATTATTGCAAGCTCTTCGAAATTTTATTCAGAGAAAATGTGCTGTTTTTAAGAGTGAATTCTACTTTTTATCTATTTATACATTTGAGACACTAATTACCCTATTTAGTAGAAGTTGTACTCAAATGTCCTATTTAAGAAAATTCTAAGCATGATTTTGTCCCGTTTTAGCATTCAACACTTATTCTTGGATAAGGCTGACATGTTAGGACAATGTGCCACCACAAAATATGTCAAGATCGGAGGACGTCGTCGTCGATCATATCTACCCTTTTCTGCACCAAATGTTCTATTCTTTGTTGCCATCTCGATAATTTTGAAGTTCAATGGTCACCTCACACCTTGAAAGTTTCCAAACATGGTAATTTAGTTGAATTTTCACTACATAGGGTAATTAGTGTCACAAATGCACAAATAGAGGGTAAAAAGTGGAATTCACTCTGTTTTTAAGTACTGGTTAGCTGGTTAACTGAATGGGGGAAGTACAATATTAGTTGATCTTCTGTTTTGTGCGGGGAAAACGTATCATGCTGCCTGTTCAAGGTACGAATAACTACAGGGCGTGATCACCAGAGAGGCAAAGACATCGGTCATGAAGCTGACCACCGGCCATCTTCTCCCCCCGCTCTTCTTGACATGCATCTTCCTCCTTTGCGTCCAAACCTACGCTGCTGACAGGCTGGAGAAAGGCCAGAATCTCACCGACGCCGACGGTGGGACGCTCGTCTCGCCCAGCGGCTCCTACACGCTGGGGTTCTTCTCTCCAGGGGCGTCCACAAAGAGGTACCTCGGCATATGGTTCTCCGTGTCCAACGACACGGTCTACTGGGTCGCCAACCGCAAGCAGCCGCTGGACGACAGGTCCGGCATGCTGCTGTTCAACGACGCCGGCAGCCTCGTCCTGCTCGACGGATCCCGCCGGACGGCGTGGTCTTCTGGCTTGACCGGCGACGCTTCCGCCGTGGCAGCTGAGCTTCTGGAGTCTGGCAACCTGGTGGTGCGCAACGGCAGCAGCGACGTCTATCTCTGGCAATCCTTCGACAACCCGTGCGATACCTTGCTGCCCGGCATGAAGCTGGGCCAGACCTTCTGGAACAGAGCCAAGTGGGAACTCACAGCTTGGCGATCGGCGGACGACCCGTCTCCGGGGGAATACCGGCGCACGCTGGAGACGGCCGGGATGCCGGAGCTCGTGGTATGGCGGGGCAGCGCGAAGACGTACCGCACGGGGCCCTGGAACGCGCTCCACCACTACTTCAACGGCGTCCCGGAGGTAACCAAGTACTCGGACATGTACCGGCTGGACGTGACGATCAGCTCGTCGGAGAAGACCTACGGGTACACCGCGTTGCCCGGCGCGTCGCCGACTCGCGTCGTGGTGAACCACACCGGCCATGCGCAGCGGCTGGTGTGGGACGCGAGCAGGCGGGAGTGGATCTCCCTCTTCAAGGGGCCGAATGGAGACTGCGACAACTACGCCATGTGCGGTCCGTTCGGCCTCTGCAACGCCGCCAACGCGGCGCAGCGCTGCGGCTGCCTCCCCGGGTTCAACCGCAACTCGTCGTCGTCGGCCGTGGTGGAGTACGCGGACGGGTGTCGACGAGACGCGGACCTGAACTGCACGACGGACCGCTTCATGGTGGTGCCGGGGGTGAAGCTTCCCGACACGCAGAATGCGTCGGTGACCGCCGGCGTCACGCTGGAGGAGTGCAAGACGAGGTGCCAGGCCAACTGCTCGTGCCTGGCTTACGCCGCCGCCAATATGGAAGAAGGTAGCGACCGTACCGGCTGCATCATCTGGACGGATACCATCGTTGATGTTCGTTTCGATGTCAGAGGGGAGAATCTCTACCTGAGGTTGTCAAATTCAGAATTCGGTATGTACAGACTATCCATCCACATGGACTCTTTGCTACGCATAATCTCTATCATGAAAGGAATTGACAAGATTCACACAGAAAACACAAATTGGCCCCAAAAAAAATATCAAATTGCACTCACTTTTCTCTTGCATTCATCTTTGTTAACTTGGAACAAAAGCTGGTTCTCGTTTTGGCATCGTTTAGACTTCCCAACTGTTCATGATGATTCTTCTGTCACAGTCATGTCCTAAATGCTCCCATAGGAGGAAATTATGTGTAAAATGCCGAATTGAATGTCAGCTAATGCTTAATAAACATTCTATTTTTGGCTTCAAATAGCAGACGACCCAGTTGACCCAGATGACGGGAAAAGTTTTCCTATTGTACCAGTTGTGGCTTCTGTAGCTTCTGCTATTACTGTTCTTCTGGTCGTCTTCCTGATCTTGTGGAGAAGGAGACGCAGAATCCTAGGTAAATAAATTCAACTAAGACAACTCATTTTTTGTAGATTTTACCTGTTTTTGTTGGTATTTTTCTTGGATGAGAAAAGGGAAATATGTGGTAAAATGCAAGTGCAAAGTCCATGCTCGCTAAGTTCTAAACCTAACAATTGTCCTTTTCAGATAGTCAAACCTGACATTTGATAAGGCGGTTAATAATCAACTAATCATATCATTAGAAAAAACTTGACGAAACAATAATCACTTGATAATATCATTCGGCAAAAATTTTTTAACAACCATCATGGTCTTGTTTCAGGTGCTATTCCTGAAAATCCATCTATGGAGGTTCATTCGGTTAATCTCGCTACTATAAAGCATATCACTGTAAATTTCTCCGGAAGTAACATTATCGGTCAAGGTGGATTCGGTGTTGTTTATAAGGTTAGTATTTTTTATTTGCTAGCAAAATGTTGTGGATGCCCACACACATTGGCGTGAGGTCACAAATATATGTGAGGGAGGGGGTTGACCAGCTTGACATTTTGAAGAATATATTGCAAATATAAGAATCTAGTATATTGCTCGGGTGGATATGTCTATCTAAGTTTTAATGTTCAACTCTTTCGTATAAAACATTTGTGATATATTTCTAGATATACATCATCCTATCAAAGGGTGACTTTCTACAACTTAGTCAAATAATCCTTATCGAGGCATGACCTCACTAGAATATATTCATTGGTCATGACATTGACATATAGAGCACCAACCAGTGGAAAACTCTAAAATCAAACTGCAAAATTACCAGGCACAACTGGCTGAAGGAAGAATGCTTGCGGTTAAGAGGCTTAAACAGTCAGCTCTCACCAGGAAAGGCAAAAAAGATTTCGCAAGAGAAGTGGAAGTGATGGCCGGGCTTAGGCATGGGAGTTTACTTCCTCTCCTAGCTTACTGCAACCAGGGCAAGGAGCGGATACTCATCTACGAATACATGCAGAACATGAGCCTGAACATCTACATATTTGGTAGCCACTAGAATTTCTCAACTTCTTTGAACCGCCTCATGAGAAATTCAACCATTTTGTATGGGACCTCAGTACTATGATCACATATTTGATGCTAACAGGAACATCTAGCCTTCGTGCTTCACTGAACTGGGTAAGAAGGCTAGAAATCATTCATGGAATCGCAGAAGGTGTTGCTTACCTTCACGGAGGATCCGGCAAAAGTGTAATCCACAGGGATCTCAAACCGGGCAACATTCTCTTGGACAACGAATGGAAGGCCAAGATTGCAGATTTTGGCACCGCAAAGCTGTTCGCAATTGATCAAACAGGGTCGGATCAGACAATTGTAGTTTCACCGTAAGCAATTATATCTTCACCAAAATAGATTTTTTCACTCGATCACTTATGTATCTCTATCTAACATTGTTGAGTTTCACAAAGGGGATATGCTGCCCCGGAGTATGAACATCGACGAGAGATGACACTGAAATGTGATGTCTATAGCTTTGGAGTTATCATCTTGGAGACCCTCAGTGGGCAAAGGAACAACAACACCCAGAGGCTCCTTACACATGTAAGTTCTTCTGGTTTGTGAATGTTGGAGCTATGTTGAATTGTGATTAGTTGGCTGAAGGAAGCTATTCAAGATTCTAAAATTGACAATTCTCTGTTTACAGGTTTGGGGACTGTGGGAGCAGGACAAGGTCATCGAACTTCTCGACATAGCAATGGTGTTGCCCCATCCTGAGTCTGAGCCTGAGCTCTTGACCGAGCTGAAACGGTGCATCGAGATTGGGCTCCTTTGTGTTCAGGAAACGCCAGCGGACCGACCGGCCATGTCTTCTATTGTCGCCATGTTGGCAAGCAAGAATTCACAAATCGATCGGCCAAGAAATCCGACGATGGATATCACAGCCACAACTTCATCCCACCATCATGAGACCGACCTCCCGAGCCTCGATACAATTTATCTGACATAAAGTGCCTTCATCAATCGGACATACTGATGGTGCCTAACGATCTGTTTTAGGTTGACTTTTATTTTTTGTATATGGTCTTTTTGGGTTACGAGTGGTGCCTCTCAAAAGTTTCTTAGTACATCCCTTACGGTTCGTGCAATTATTCTTTAGTTTGCTAGCTTTGCATAGTGTGCCACCTAAAATTGCATATTATGTATGGTAAATCTGTTTAATTTGCAGTTGTGAACTATATTTGTTGCATGGTAAGGGTTAAGTGTGTCATCTCTTTTGAGTACTTCTACTGAGCTCTTTAGTTATTTTGTTCATGCGGCCGTGACTCGGTGAGCCGAGTAATGGAGTTTACGACATAGTGCTTCCGAAGCATGACATTGGCCCAAGAAAAAACAGGATTAAGTGGAAAAGTAAAAAAAAGGAAGTAGACTAAAATGCAACCACACCATGTCGGTGTACTAAGCTAGCTGCAATCATGCAATCATTGCCGCCACTAGCGGATCTAGCTCGACATATCAGGGTGGTCCAACAGTGCAATTTTTATTTAATGTGGTCCAGCATGCTGGTGTGGGACGCCAGCGGGCGGGAGTTGATCTCCCTCTTCAAGGGGCCGAATGGCGACTGCGACAACTACGCCATGTGTGGTCCGTTCGGCCTCTACAACGCCGCCAACGCGGCACAGCGCTGCGGCTTCATCCTCAGGTTCAACTGGAACTCGTCGTCATCGTCCGTGGTGGAGTACGCGGACGGGTGTCGACGAGATGCGGACCTGAACTGCACCACAGACCGCTTCGTGGTGGTGCCATGGGTGAAGCTTCCCGACACGCAGAATGTGTCGGTGACCGCCGACGTCACGCTGGAGGAGTGCAAAACGAGGTGCTAGGCCTACTGCTCGTGCCTGGCTTACGCCGCCGCCAATATGCAAGAAGGTAGCGACCGTATCGGCTGCATCATCTGGACGGATACCATCGTTGATGTTCGTTTTGATGTCAGAGGGGAGAATCTCTACGTGAGGTTGTCAAAATCAGAATTCGGTATGTAAGAAATTGACAAGATTTACACAGAAAACACAAATTGGCCAGAAAAATAACATGTTTCCTAATCTCATAGACACAGTAAAGTACTCGCTCCGATCCAAGTTAAGGATCTCAGATTTGTCTAGATTCGGATTTGGATCAGATGGAGTATCAAATTGCACCCGTGTTTCTTCCTTTCATCTTTGTTAACTTGGTCCCTTTGGGGACATCCGATAAAATCTTTGTCCGAGTATGTCGACTCGATCACTTTATGTATATCTTACATTGTTGAGCTTCATGAAGGGGATATGCAGCCCCAGAGTATGCGCAACAATGAGTGATGACACTGAAATGTGATGTCTATAGCTTTGGAGTTATCATCTTAGAGACTCTCAATGGACAAAGGAATGGTGGTACTCAGAGGCTCCTTTCACATGTATGTCTTCCATGTTTGCGTTTGTTGAAATATGGTATGTTGAGTTTACTTTACTGTATGATGTGAGGAGATAGGAGGAACTAGAAATCTTTTAGTCCAACTGTTGATTAAACATGTAAAATCATATTAGACGTAAATTCTTTTTGAAACACCTACTGAGGGATTGATCAAATTAGATGAATCTGCATCTTATACTTATTCAGACACTTAATATAATTATTTTTTCACCATGAGGGAAGGTAAGAACATTATACAAATTCTAAAATTGGAATATCTTTTTTTTTCGGACTGGGGACTATGGGAGCAGAAAAAGGCACTGGAACTTCTCGACATAACATTGCTCCTTCCTAAGTCTGAGCCTGAGCTCTTATCTGAGCTGGAATGGTGCATCGAGATTGGGCTTCTCTGTGTCCAGGAAAGGCCCGAGATAGGCCGACCATGTCTGCGATTGTTGCCATGCTGATAAGCACGACTTCTCAAATCAATCATCCAAGAAGTCCGATGATCGATAGCATGGCCACGACTTCATCCCGCGATGACGACAATGCCATTTCCGTCCCTACTAAGATTGATCTTATCTAAATTGTCTGTGCGCATGGATCAGTCAGAAAAACTGATGTTATCTAATTAAGTTGCATGTGTGAATTTTATTTGTTGCATGGCCTTTTGGGGTTACGTGTGGTAGCTCTTTGAGATTTCCTACTGCCTTTGCTGTTTTTGTTACCATTCTTTTGTTTGCTAATTCTAGATTATGTGTCACCTAAAAGTGTTCATTTATTATGTATTAGTGTTCATGCGTTGCAACGGGAGAAAAATCTGCATATATAGCTTGTTCTTGGCATGATTGCACTATCGGTGACGATGGCTGATCTCATGGAGCTGGAGAGGTGCACGAGATCCACTAACTATTCTCGCTACCAGCAGTCACATCCTCAGTGACCTTTGGGTCGTCATGGTTGTCACCTCGTATTCAGTCCAGCAGCAGCATAGGAGTAGACCAAAAAAATACAAACTGATTTATCAGTTATCTAATTACATTGAATCAATTTCCCAATTTCTTTAGGGTACCCATTTCTTTATACATAAATCACAGATGAGATGATATGGTAATTGTATACCTGTACGTTCTACGAATTGATTATATATAGGGACAAGAGAGATAAAATATGGCTGAAAATGACAAAGAGGAAACAACAGAAAAATAATACAGGAGGGCTTCTTTGCCATGTGTTTTATCAATGCGCTTCTGCATTACACATGGAAAAGTTGTTGGTGAGAAACTCCCCTCCTCCCATACGGGAAAAAAGGGTGGAAACCTAGTGGACACGCACAAGAATAGGGGTGTTTTTTTGTTTGAGTGTCAGTTTGGGGACACTCGGCAAAGTGCTGCCGTAATAACGGCATGTGAAGGGCGGCGAGGACATACATGTGTCTTAGAGGACATACATGTGTCTTAGCCGTTGCCGTGCTGGATTCTTTGCATGTGTTTTTCTTCCAACTTTACAGTGTATATATCTTTGTTGTGTGTATTTTTTGAATGATACCGTATTCTGGAGCTCTGAGTGTTTTTCTTGGCTTACTCGGCAAAGTCTATCTTTGTCATGTTCCGCACCACTTGCCACGCGAAAGTGTTGTTTACCTGCTTTTCCCGGTAGTGGATGGACATAATTACCCCAGAAATTGTTTGCAAAATTGCATCCGCGGCAGCTGTACCGTGTACATATATAATTCTCAAGTCACTGCAAATATTATGATTCCCAGAAAATAAAAAAAAAGCAGTTGTATCGACAAGACTAAAATACAGGTATAATCTGGCAAAGAATATATTCCTTATCGTTGACACAGAATTTTGTTGCTAGATTGTCAATGAACTCTCCCTGATCCACTAGAACGGACCTGGCATTACAGAATGACACGGTTACATCTTATATGATTTGATAGGAGATTATAATTTTTATGTCAAGTGCCAGGTTGACAATTGCAACGTCGCCGGCCTGTATAGATGGCAGCCCCACTGGAAGAGCGACGACCTGCAGGGAGATTTATGGCTCCCTCCACTTTGCTGGAGTCATGTTGTCACGTAGTGTCAGACAATTAACTTGTGTCTCAAGTTTAAGACTCTAAACGGACTCGGCCAGGGTCTAGACCCTCTATATATTCTCTTATAATTGTAATGATTTTGATTAATAAAGTATCAAAACTATTCTATTCATCACCGGCCGGCAGCGTTAAGGAGGTGGAGGCACGGTCGGAGTGGTGTTTTGCGGTGGTCGATCTCCTCTCTGGTGGCGTGGCTCTGCGGAGCTCTGCTGCCGATCGATCTCCTTGCCGGCGCTCGCAGCTTCTTGGAGCTGCCGTGCGTCCTCGCGTGCACGGTCCTCAGGGATCAACGGGCGCGTCTCTTCCCCCGCTGGAGTTTGAGGCAGCGATTCCAGCTGAAGAAATCGAAGCCGCTGATGGTGAAATTAGACGGTGCTGCCGAAGGTGTAGGGTGGCGGCTATCCGGAGTTCGACGTTCGTCAACTTCCCGTCCGCTCGGGGAAATCTTCCGTTCCAAGGTTTGTGGGGAGATGCAGCGGCGGCGCGCTATCGACACGTTCTGCTCCTCGCCGGCTACATCGACTTGTAGAAGGACCTGTTTGTAATTTTTATCTTTGTTGTGTGCCCTTCTGTATTTTTCTGGCTTTAATATCATCAGCAGTTTCTCGCAAAAAAACATGGTATCGGACTAAAACGATCTAGGGAATGTCGCTGCCCACCCCTCGCCGCCGCCCGGCTACTTCGAGTGGCGGGCTCCGCCTCCAAGGTCGTTGTCACCATGGTGATCTCCTCTTCTTCTTGATGGGTTTCGCAGCATAGTAAATCAAAAAAATTCTACGGATGCGAACGGGAAAGCCAAGATCTAATCTAGAAGACGCAAACAACGAGGGGAATAGATGAGATCTTCATACCCTTGAAGATTCGCACAGCGGAACGTTCGACGAAACGTGGGTGATGTAGTCGTACTCTCCTCCTCCTCGCGATCCGATCCGATCTAACACCGCAAGTGGCGATGCCTCAGAGAGATGCACACGTGCGGCAACTCGACGTCTCCTCCTTCCTCGGTCCAGCAAGTATGGTGGAGAGACGGATTGGATCTACAACGCGACGGCGCGGTGCAAGTGGTGGAGAGTTTCTGCAGCAGGGCTTCGCCTATGTGCAGTCGGGAGGGAGAGAGAGGAGGGCAGCAGGGCAGCTAGGGCTTGAGGAGGTGGTGTGTGAGGGGGTGCGCCCCCATCCCTCTTTATATAGAGGGGTGGGCGGCCAGCCCTTGCCCCTCCCCCAAACCCTAGGGCCGGCGGCCAAGGAGGGAGGAGTGGGGGGCAAGTTCCCCCCCTTCTAGAAGCTCCAGTAGGGTTTGCCCTAAGTTTGGCCGGCTGGGCCCTATGGGGCCTTGTGCCCCTGGCCCAATGCGTCCAGGGCACTCCCTCATAGGCCCATTCCCCCTCCCGGCAGGTGGGGCCACGTTGGTCCCCCTCTGGAAGGTTCTAGAAGCTTCCGGTACAATACCGATTAACCCGGAACAATTCCGAACTCCAAAAACTGCATTGCCTTATATGAATCTTATTCTCCGGACCATTCCGGAACCTCTCGTGATGTACTTTGGGCAATTCCGCTTCTAGTGACCTTCTCCCTTGCAGTAAAAGCACTTAGTATCAGGCTTAGGTCCAGCCTTGGTCTTCTTTGTCGGTGAGGCAACTTTCTTACCACCCTTCTTGAAGTGTCCCTTTTGCTTAGACTTGCCTTTCTTGAATTTGGTGGTCTTATTGAAAATCAACACTTGGTGCTCTTTCTTGATCTCCACTTCTGCAGATTTTACCATGGAGAAGAGTTCTGGCAACTGCTTGTTCATGCTTTGCATATTGTAGTTCATCACAAAGTTCTTGTAACTTGGTGGTAGTGATTGGAGGACACGGTAAATCCCCAAAGCATTAGGAATCACTATACCCAAGCTTTGGAGTTTGTTTGCGTGCCCAGACATCTTAAGCACATGCTCACTGACGGAGCTGCCCTCTTCCATCTTGCAGTTAAAGAACTTTTTAGAAGCCTCATAGCTCTCAACTGCCGCATGAGTCTCAAATATCAATTTGAGTTCACGGACAATATCATGTGGGTCTGAATTCTCAAACCTTTTCTGAAGCTCCGATTCCAAACCATACAAGATAGCACACTGAATTGTGGAGTACTGATTCTTCCAAGTGAGGTAAACATTCTTTACTTCATCGGTAGCAGTAGCTGCAGGCGGATCACCCAGTGGTGCATCCAGCACATAGGTCAAATTACTAGCATTGAGGACAATCTTCAAATTGCGGAACCAATCCGCGAAGTTGCTTCCATTGTTTTTCAACTTTTCTTTCTCTAGGAACGCATTAAAATTGATGGTAGGGGCCGCCATTGATCTACAACATATTTGCAATAGTTTAGACTAAGTTTATGACAAATTGAGTTCTAATTAATAGTTAAATTAATCTAGGTGAACTCCCACTCAAAACAATATCCCTCACATTGTTTTAGTGATCACACGAACCAAATCCACCACATCAAAACCGATCATCACGAGAGTTGATGTAGCTTCAATGGCGAACAATCGATATGTTCATCATATCTACTATATGATTCATGCTTTACCTTTCGATGATCCGTGTTTCGAGACCATGTCTGTACATGCTAGGCTCGTCAAGATCAAACCTTAGCTTCCGCATGAGAAAATCTGACTTGCTCACGTTGTATACACTTGCAGAATCTAACACACCCGATCATCACGTGGTGCTTCGAAACAACAAGCTTTAGCAATGGTGCTTACTAAGGATGAACACTTTAGAACTTGAAATTTATGTGCATGAGGGGTCATCTTATAATGCTACCGTCGTTAACTAAGCAATACAAGATGCATCAAGGATTAACATCACATGCAATTCATAATATGTGATATGATATGGCCTTTCTTATTTGTGCTTCCGATCTCCATCTTCAAGAACGAACATGATCTCCATCATCACCGGCATTGCATCAAGGTCAATGACACTGCTCCATGATTGTCGTCCACCAGCTTCAACTATTACAACTACTTTGAATAGACACGCGGGTCTTAACAAAAATTAAAGACAACCATATAACTCATGTCGGTTGCCAACTTACAATAAGGAACAGTGCATACATCAAATATAATCACAATCATGGCCATATCACATCACAACACACCCCTGCAAAACAAAGTTAGACGCCTCTAATTTCATTGCATATTTTACGTAGTTTGGGGCTTTCAATTAAGTGTCGATCTAACTTACGAACAAGAACCACAACATTGATGTTTGAACTATCAAGTGCCTGTTGTAAATTGGATCTATACTATAATGGGAGAGACAGACACCCGCAAAGCCACTTATGCAATACAAGTTGCATGTTGAGCGTGGAGCAAGTCTCATGAACGATGTCATGTAAGGTTAGCCCGGGCCGCTTCATCCCATCATACCGCAAGATGCAAAGTACATAAGAAGCAATTGATAATAAAAGCACCACCGCCCACAATGACCATTGTGTTCTACTCATGCAACAGATCTACATATAAACCTAGCTCTGATACCACTGTAGGGGTTCGTAGCATGGAAAACAAAAATTTCTACCGCATACAAACAAACAAGCCAAGATCTATCTACTAGATTGTAGCAACGAGTCGATAGAGTAACTCACCCTCGAAGATTCCAAAGTGTTTAATGAGAGCGGATTCTCGTGGGTGATGTAGTCGTACTCTTGCCGATCTCAAGATCGTGTAGACGATCCTTCCGGCGCTGCGTTCCGGCAGCGCTTCCGAAGTCGGTCACATGTTCGGTACTCGATGAAGACCTTCCTCTCCCTTGTTCCAGCAGGCAGCGGAGGTTGTAGCACTCTCCTCGCGATTCTGGCAGCACAACGGCGTGGTACCGGAAGTAGAGGGGAGATCTCGCAGGACTTCGCCTTAAGCCGGAGCGAGTATGGTGGACTATGAGAGAGGCCTTGGAGATCTAGAGTTTAGAGGCACCAAGGAGAGAGGGCTAGGCCGGCGACTAGGGCAAGGGGAGAGCCCCAAGTCGGCGGCTAGGGTTTGCCCTAGGGCGACAGCGGCTGCAAGAGGGCCGGCGGCTAGGGGTAGGGTTTTAGTGGGGCAAGGTGTAGGTCTAGAGGGGCAGCCCTGCCCCTTCTTTTATAGGTGGGAGGGCGCGGCCAAGGGGGAGGGAGTCCTCCCCCAACTCGGCCTCCTTGGCCGGCGGTGGAGGGAGAGGAACTCCTCCCCAAGTAGGTTTCCTACTCTCCCTCCACCAAGCAAACTTGTCGTTTGACTTTTCAAACTAGGATTTGATTTATCCCTTTATTTTGCTCAGCGATGACACCTAGCACATGATGCAACCATTCCAACTTTTTATGACACATTCATGTACCCTTCCCCTCCGGAGTGTCGGACCTGGAGTGCCGAACCTTTCGGAACCTTCTAGAACATTCCCGATGAAAACACCAGAATCATTCTCCAACCCCGAAACATGACTTTCCTTATATGAATCTTATTCTCCAGACCATTTCGGATCTCCTCGTGATATCCCGGATCCCATCTGAGACTCCGAACAACATTCGGTCTCTTACTCATCATTCCATAACTACTCAACAATATCGAATCCTTAAGTGTGTCTCCCTACGGTTCGTGAATTATGCGGACATGATCGAGACACTTATCCGAACAATAACCAATAGAGGAATCTGGAAATTCATATGGCTGCCACATATTTCTACGATTACTTTGCGATCGATTGAACCACTTACATACGATACCAATTTCCCTTTGTCTCACGATAGTTTACTTATCTGAGGCTTTGATCGTCGGTATCTCTACATACCTAGTTCAACCTCGTTACCGATAAGTACTCTTTTCTCGTTCCCGTGATATGTGATCCCTTGTAAGCCAGTCACATGCTTGCAAGCCAATTGGATGACATTCTACCGAGAGGGCCCAGAGTATATCTATCCGTCATATGGATGGACAAATCCCACTCTTGATCCATGTGTCTCAAACCATACTTTCCGAACACTCAATTCCACCTTTATAACCACCTAGTTACGGTGTGGTGTTTGATGTCATCAAAGCATCCTTCTGGTGATGGTGATAGGCATGATCTCATGGTCGAAGGAATTAAGTTACTATGTATCAGAAAGCATATAGCAATTGAACTATTAAAATGACTTGATCTTTATGCTACGCTTATCTATAGGAGTATGTCCATCATACCATTCTCCTAATGATATGATCTTGTTGTTAATAACATCTCAATGTTCATGATAGGGAAACCATAATCATTTATTAACCAACAAGCTGGTATTATGAAGAGGCTTTACTAGGGACTCTAATTTAGTTTACAAATCACATAAGTATTAATATTTCCTTGTTAATACTATTATAGCATGAATGTAAACATTTATCATAAACACAAAGATATAATAATAACTATATTTATTATTGCCTCTAGGGCATATCTCCAATATCATGCGCCTCCTGCATCTCCAACCTGGCGCCCTCAACACGACCCATGGACTGGTCTCGTGCAGGCCTGGCCTATGCCTTGGGACACCCTATCTCCGATCGGCGCCCCTCCTGCCTATGACGACGCCTGGCAGCTCGGTGTTCGCCCTCACATGGGTGCACCTGGTCCTATTCTCTCGTGTGTGCCTCAGCACGCCTATCATGCGGCTCCGATGCACGCGCCATACGGCGCCTCCTACGGCTCCCCCTACAGCACTCCTTCATATGCCGATGGGAACTTCTACCCGGCACCGCCTCAACCACTTTAGCAGCCGGCGTTGCTGCCCACGCCGCCTTCTCCCTCAACTCCGAGCTAGGATCAAGCTGCTTTTTACAGGCCATGAACAACTTTGCTGCACAAGGAAACTCAGGTACAGATTGGATTTTTTATTCTGGTGCCTCTAGTCATATGTCTGCTTCAAGTAATCTGTTGTCTTCCTCCACCACTTCTCCTTTTTCTTCCATTATTCTTGGCAATGGTTCCTCTATTCCTATTCATTGTGTTGGACAAGCTCAAATTTCATCCACCTCTAAACCACTTCTTCTTCGTGATGTCCTTGTTGCTCCTTCTCTTATCAAAAATCTTATTTTTGTCCGCTAATTCACTTGTGATAATCTTGTCTCCCTTGAATTTAACCCTCTTGGTTTATCTGTGAAGGATTACCGGACCAAGGCCGAGATCGCACGCTTCAACAGCTCCGGTGATTTATACTCTCTCCATGGTACCTTGGCCGCTGCGGATCCAACATCCATGGTGGCTTCAGTTGATCTTTGGCACCGACGTCTCGGCCATTTCTATAGTGCTGCTTTATCTTCCATCCTTAGTGAATTTTCAATTCTTTGTAACAAAGATACCCATAATTCTTCGTTGTGTGAGTCTTGTCAATTAGGGAAACATATCCGTCTACCATTTAGTTCTCCTAGCTCTACTAGTATATTTCCGTTTGAACTTCTACACTGTGATTTATGAACGTCTCTTGTCGAGAGCATTTCTGGTTATAAGTATTATCTTGTTATTTTTAAATATTTCACTTATTATGTTTGGACCTTTCCGTTACGCAATAAATCCGATGTGCATTCTCTCTTTCTAAATTTTCAACGTTATGTCTTCACACACTTTTTTCTCCCTATACGTTTTATTCAGTGTGATAACGGTCACGAATTTCTCAACACGTAGGATACGCTTTGATCTGGTCTATAAAAAGTCTCGCTAAAAGACTAGAGAGCCACTTGCTTGAGTTTATGTTTCTTAATTGTGTATGATCGCTCTGCCTTCCTTCGTTCCGTCACATTGATAATTCAAAGCAATTTAGTTTATAGTGCAAGCTCTTCGAAATGTAGTTTAGCTTAAAATAGCTGTTGTCAAGTACCCACGAGCCACGACGTTAACCGGATGTTGACCTAAAATAATTTATCTTCTGCTATATATATTTGAAGGAAAGAAACATCGTGTTCCCAGTTAAAGCTATGATGATACGACTTCAGTGCATTATTACAAGCATTTTATCTTTTGTTGTGCAAAGAGAGATCAGCGATGAGGCTCCTATTGCTCTTGTTGACATGCATCTTCCTCCTAATTTGCATCCAAACCTCCGCTGTTGACAAGCTCGGGAAAGGCCAGAACCTCACCGATGGCGAGACCCTCGTCTCGGCCGGCGGATCCTACACCTTGGGGTTCTTCTCACCCGGGGTGTCCACCAAGAGGTACCTTGGCATATGGTTCTCGGTGTCTAACGACACCGTCTGCTGGGTAGCCAACCGCGACAACCCTCTCGGCGACAGGTCCGGCATGTTGGTGTTCAACGACGCGGGCAGCCTCGTCCTGCTCGAGGGCTCCGGCCGGATGGCGTGGTCTTCTGACTTCCCCGGCGGCGCTTCCGCGGCGGCGGCTCAGCTTCTCGACTCCGGCAACCTGGTCGTGCGCAACGGCAGCAGCGGCGCCTCCTTGTGGCAATCGTTTGACCACCCGTCGGACACCTTGCTGCCGGGCATGAAGATGGGCAAGAACTTCTGGAGCGGAGACACGTGGGAACTAACATCGTGGCGATCGGCCGACGACCCGTCTCCGGGGGACTTCCGCCGCACGCTGGAAACGAGCGGGCTACCGGACATCGTCCTATGGCACCGCGGCGTCAAGACGTTCCGCTCCGGCCCGTGGAACGGGCGGTGGTTCAACGGTGTCCCGGTGGCATCGACGTACTCGGACAAGTACCCGCTGCACGTGACCACCAGCGAGACGGAGACGACGTACGGGTACAGCGCGTTGCCCGGCGCGCGGCTGACTCGCGTCGTGGTGAACCACACCGGCGTGGCGGAGCGGCTGGTGTGGGAGGAGAGCAGCGGGGAGTGGATCTCTTTCTTCAAGGGGCCCAAGGACGACTGCGACGCCTACGCCAAGTGCGGCGCGTTCGGCCTCTGCAACGGCACGGCGGTGGCGATCTGCGGCTGCGTCCCCGGGTTTAGCCCTGCGTCGCCGTCAGCGTGGCAGTCGAAGCGGTACGCGGGTGGGTGCAGGCGAGACGCGGCGCCGGATTGCGGCGGCGGGACGACGACTGACCGCTTCAAGGTGGTGCCCGGGGTGAAGCTTCCCGACACGCAGAATGCGTCCGTCGACACCGGCATCTCGCTGGAAGAGTGCAAGGTCAAGTGCTACGCCAACTGTTCGTGCTTGGCCTACGCCGCCGCCTATATACAAGAAGGTGGAGATGGTACCGGCTGCGTCATTTGGACGGATACCATCGTTGATGTTCGTCTGGTGGACAGAGGGCAGAAACTCTACCTGAGGTTGTCAGAATCAGAATTCGGTATGTGCAGATTATCCATCCATCCACGAACTCTTGCCAACCATTCGTTTTGCCCTGAAATAAATTGACTACATTTACACAGAAAACACATATTGGCCTGAACAACTATCATGCATGCATGCTTGATAATCTTGGAGTCATATTGAAGTAATTATCGTTTCCTGGGTGGATTGCTATCAAATTGCACTCACTTTTCTTCTAGAATATAATATGGTTTGCTAGGCTAAAATAACCTAACAAATATAATATGGTTTCAGATAATAGCTGATTGTCATTTTGAAACATTCAGACTTTTCGGTTGAACTGTTCGTTATGATTGTTGTGTCACCGTTGTGTGTGCTACGTGCTTCTGAAGGAGGAATTGAGTATCATTTAATGCTTAATAAACACTGTTTTCCTTTGGCTTCAAATAGCAGACGATCCGGTTAATACAGATGATGGGAAGAAAAGCTTTCCGATTGTACTTGTTGTGGCACCTGTAGCTGCTGCTCTTACTGTTCTTCTGGTCGTCTTCCTGATCTGGTGGAGAATGAGACGCAGAATCCTAGGTAAGTAAATTCCAATACGACGACTCACCTTCTGTAAAGTTTACCTGTATTTGTTGGTATATTTCGCATGGATGAGAAAGGGAAATTTTGTGGTAAATGCTGAAGGTCTAAGCCTAACAATTGTTCTTTTCCAATGCTGGAGCCAACATTTGACAACGCTGTTAATATTGAAGCCTAACATTTGTCCTTTTCAAATACTGAAGCCTAATAATTGTCCTTTACAAATCCTTGGTAATTAAGCATATATACCATTTGAAAAAACTTGACAAAACAGGCTAGCAGGAATTAGCATACCAGTGGCGTGGCAAAATCGTTGTGGGGTGTATTTGGCAGGCCCGATGTGTGTGTGTGCCTGTGACACATCACCAACAACAAAAATACCAGTGGTGTGTAACCACAGTAGCACGTCACTAATGTTCCTATGTGTCATGGTCTTAGCGGTGATTAATTATTTAACAAATACATATCTCAGCCACGGTGGTGCGTTTCATCTCGCCGTTAGCCTGATGTGGCGGAGCACCATCTCGGCGGAGATGCGCACCTTGGGTGGTGAGAGGAGCGGGTTATAGCCGCGGTGACAATGGGTGGGCTCTAGCGAAGCTGGTCACAAGAGAGAGGTGGGAAGAGAAGTGGCAGCAGATTTCCCAAGTATAGTGGGGTTGGGTTCTTTGGCTGGGCTAGGCAGTTAATAAAAATGTAATGGTGGCCTGTCCTATTGTCACTATCCATCGGTGTTTTGGGTACCATTAGGCCAACTGGGTCACACTTAGAAGTGGCATGAGCTACTACTAAGCATGCCACCAGTAACTATGTACTAGTGGCGTACCAGTAGTCTTCACTCTGACAACAATATCAGTGGTGTATCAGCATAGTCGAATGCCACTAATATTTTGTTTCCTATGAACTATTTCCTCATGTAATCATACCATTCGACAATATTTTCAATAATCATCATGGTCTTGTTTCAGGTGCTATTCCTCAAAATCCATCTATGGCTGTTGAGTCCGTTAATCTTGCTACTATAAAGAATGTCACCGGTAACTTCTCTGAAAGCAACATTATTGGTCAAGGTGGTTTCGGTGTTGTTTATAAGGTTAGTCTTTTTTCTAGCTATATATTGCGGAAGTCCACACACATGGGCGTGAGGCAATGCAACAAGTATCTCTGCACATGTAGCTTGGGCATACATGCCTGGGTGGGAAGGGGATGGGGTTGATGAGCTTATACTTCATCTGCTTACTAATGTAAGAAGTTTTACGAAATTAGTTTGCTTAAGCATCTTATATAGTGAATAGAGGGAGTAGTTTTTCACAAAAAAATGCTGTTACTATGGCCAGGTGGATATATATCCACCCGAATTATAATATTCATCCCTTTTACATGTCAAATCCTTGTTGAGACACGACCTCACTTGAAAATTTTCATTGGTCATGTCATTGACATATAGAGAACGGGCCATATGGAAAAATTCTCCACTTTTCCTAACTAACATCTCAAATCGAACAATCACCAGGCGCAGCTGGCTGAAGGAAGAATGATTGCAGTCAAGAAGCTTAAGCAGTCGGCTCTCACCAGGAAAGGCAAAAAGGATTTTGCAAGAGAAGTGGAAGTGATGGCTGGTCTCCGACATGGGAATCTAATTCGTCTCCTTTCTTATTGCAACCAAGGCACGGAGCGGATACTTGTCTACGAATACATGAAGAACAAGAGCCTCAATATCTACATATTCGGTACCCCCTTGTTCCTCAAACTCAATAATTTGTCAACTTCTAATGAACTCATTTGCCTCGTAAAAGCAGGATTGTAGCTGATCATTTCTTGCGGTATAAATTAGGTATTGTTCTTATAGTAGACAACTACATTCAAATACTTGATGAACACAAATATGACATTGACAGGCACAGATAGCCTTCGTGCTTCATTGAACTGGGTGAGAAGACTAGAAATAATACAAGGAATCGCGCATGGTGTTGCGTACCTTCATGGAGGATCTGGCGAGAGTGTAATCCACAGGGATATTAAACCGGGAAACATTCTTCTAGACGATGAATGGAAGGCTAAGATTGCAGACTTTGGCACCGCAAAGTTGTTTGCAATTAATCAAATGGGGCCTGATCAAACAATCGTAGTTTCACCGTAAGCAACTATATATCTTCACCAATATTAATTATGTTGACTCAATCACTCGATATACATTTAACATTGTCAAATTTCATGAAGAGGATATGCTGCCCCAGAGTATGAGCAGAAAGGAGAGATGACACTCAAATGTGATGTATATAGCTTTGGAGTTATCATCTTGGAGACTCTCAGCGGGCAAAGGAATGGCGGCACTAAGAGGCTCCTTTCACATGTAAGTCCTTGAGATTTGCATTTGATAAACTATGTTGTAGTTAATTTAGTTTATAATCTGTTGAGACGAGATAGGAAAAGAAGTACAAAATTTTAAGTCAAACATGTGACCTATGTTTGTAGGTCTGGGGACTATGGGAGCAGAATAAGGTCACAAAACTTCTTGATATCAGGATGGCCTTGCCTCATCCCGAATTAGAGCATGAGCTCTTGTCTGAGCTGAAACGGTGCATCGAGATTGGGCTCCTTTGTGTCCAGGAAACGCCAGCCGACCGACCGACCATGTCTACCATTGTTGCCATGCTATCAGGGAAGACTTCACAGATTGATCGGCCAAGAAATCCAACTATGGATAGCATGGCCACGACTTCGTCGTCCCACGATCAGCCAAGAAATCCAACGACGGATAGCACGGCCAGGACTTCTTCCCACAATCCTGAGACCGACCTCCCGAATCTAGATACAATTTATTTGACATGAAGTGCCTTCATCAATTGGACTAACTGATGTTGCCTAACGATCTGTTTTTTATGTTGCATCTCGGAAGCGTCGCTTCCCTTGTGGTTCATGATATTATTCTTTGGTTTGGTATGTAATTCTGGATAGTGCGCCACCTAAAATTGCACATTATGTATTGTAAATCTGTTTAATTTACAGGTGTGAATTTTATTTGTTATGGTAAGGGTTACTGTGTCATATCTTTGAGATATTTAGTTTTGACATATTGACTCTGACCAACGGCATTGGCCCAAAGAAAAACAGGATTAATAAGTGGAAAGGAACAAAAACTGAAGGTCAATTTTGCAGTATGGAGTAAACAAAAAATGCAACCACACCATGTCGGTGTGCAAAGCTAGCTGCAATCATGCCACACAAAGCAGGGTGCGCATGCCATCTCCGAACAATCAATACTTAATCAATTTTGAATACTATGTTACCACGCCTACCGCGCTATAAATCTGTTTAATTTACAGGTGTGAATTTTATTTGTTATGGTAAGGGTTACTGTGTCATATCTTTGAGATATTTAGTTTTGACATATTGACTCTGACCAACGGCATTGGCCCAAAGAAAAACAGGATTAATAAGTGGAAAGGAACAAAAACTGAAGGTCAATTTTGCAGTATGGAGTAAACAAAAAATGCAACCACACCATGTCGGTGTGCAAAGCTAGCTGCAATCATGCCACACAAAGCAGGGTGCGCATGCCATCTCCGAACAATCAATACTTAATCAATTTTGAATACTATGTTACCACGCCTACCGCGCTATAAATCTGTTTAATTTACAGGTGTGAATTTTATTTGTTATGGTAAGGGTTACTGTGTCATCTCTTTGAGATATTTAGTTTTGACATATTGACTCTGACCAACGGCATTGGCCCAAAGAAAAACAGGATTAATAAGTGGAAAGGAACAAAAACTGAAGGTCAATTTTGCAGTATGGAGTAAACAAAAATGCAACCACACCATGTCGGTGTGCAAAGCTAGCTGCAATCATGCCACACAAAGCAGGGTGCGCATGCCATCTCCGAACAATCAATACTTAATCAATTTTGAATACTATGTTACCATGCCTACCGCGCGGTGTTCCGAACGAGCATAAATCGGTTTATAAACCAGGTGGATTTCGTATATCTAGGCGGTATGGTACTAATAAAGAGAAATTAAACCGGTCCTTTCTGCTTCAGCACCGCCTGAGCCTGGTGCTGCCTCCCAGGCTTTAAGCTGCCCCCGCTTTTGGACATCAGCCTTACGGGAGAGGGCCCGAAATTTCTAATGAAGGCCAGCATGTTCTACTGGTACGTGTGTATGGCCCGAGAGATGGAGAGAGATGTCAATTCTATGTCTGGAAGTTTCACTTAGTCTATGCAATTGATCTTTTATTTTTGCAAAATAAGATTTGAATCTGTTACATGAGTACAAGAACTACAGAGCAACCCAAATATAATAAAAAATACACCGAGAGCCTTAAACCACCTAACGACCAATACTGCTTCAGAGTGAGCCGCAGTCGCCCGTTCCCTTACCAGAGCTGGCCTGACGTTGTTGATGACATGCGGTAAATCTTCATGCACGTGCCCCCTAAGGACCAGCGTCCCAGGGCCAAAGTCGTTGTCATTGAACCTTTGAATTAATCCGAAACTTCTAACATCAAACCACGAACACATGTAGATTGGGCAAGATCAACCACTCCACGGAAGCTGCGACCAGATGAATCTTCGCCTTCTACGATGCTGACCGCAGGTCCGAGGTCCCCACCCTCTCCCGCTACTGGACGAAAACCAGAGGAAGCGGGGACTAATCAATTCTCAGTCATATACGACGAGGATGAGGCTGATGGTGGCAGACTCTATGGTTTTCACCCTAGCCACCGCCTCTCTTCATGGGAGGAGAGAGGCGCGTCTTCTTTCTTGAGAGTCCCTCTCTAGGGCCTTCGTCTATGCAGTTGTCCTTCAAACATAAAGTTTTTATTCACTAATTAATGTTGTTGAGCACTAAATTTTTATTCATTACTTAATGGTTTGTTGAGCACTAAATTTTTATTCATCAATTAATGATTTGTTTCATGTACAATTGCCCTTAAACATTTCTTGTTTTCTTCACCTCTTTTCTTTATGACTATATTGTAGTGTACTATTTTTTCTATTTATTCATTATTTTCATTAGATAATTATAAATTTATTTTCTATCTTTTATTTTCATTTAAATATCAGTGAATGTGTTATTACTTCCATCTAGACCAATAACTTCCATATTCTAGAAATATGTTATACCCAGTTTATGTTTGTTTTTTATTGGGGGTTGCGATTTTTTCATGGACACTAAAATGTTTTTCCCTACCATTATCTTTTACCACTAGTAGTTTGTTTCGGAAGAACTATTTTCCTCCATCTTGTATTAATTTCCCACTTGTTGCAGTGACACTAGATTTTTATTCCATGTAACCTGAACTTTAGTTTCCACTTGCACTAGTGTTTGGTTCCACAAGCTCTTAAATCTTGTAATCACGATTTGTTTCATGTGAATTAAAGTTTTGTTCCTCTTAGTGTCATCCTTAGTTTTACCGTTAGCCATCACATTTTCCATGGGAAGTAATGTTCTTTTTTTAACACCGGCAACCATGATTTGTTCCATGATAAGTAAAATTTTGTTCCACTTACCGTGAGCACAAGATGTTTGTTTGACCTAGTTTTAAATTTGTTGTTCAACATAATAATTTTGTATCAATTACATTTAACGATCATTTTTGTAGTTATTTCAGAGGTCACTTTCTCCTTACACAAAAATAACTGTTTAGTCTACTAATACAAGTGATTATGTTTTTAAAAAATTATATAATGCAATACATTTGATTTTAGCAACCACAAATTTTTAGTCAAGTTTACTAAATAAAAGTAAGAAATATGTACTTTACTAAATAAAAAGTCGAAGCACAACATGCATGTGATCATCCACATCTAAGTTCGTCCAGTAGAAACAAGATTCAGAATGTTCATTACCTTAGTACACCATACTAAAAATGGAAGCATTACTCACCAGTAACAACTAAATCTATACGGTGAGACTGACAACGTTGTACAATAAAGAGAATGGCCTCATTTAATTTGGCTAAGTGATCAATGCTTCATCCTTGTTTATATAGGTTACTACAATTAACAGAAGACAACAAAGTGTAAGCACCAGGGCGATATAGCGGGAAGCACTTAATTGGCTTGCAGTTGTCTCAGCACAACTGTGCGATTTCCGGGGCAAGGGCCGCATGATAGGAAGAGAGGGGGACCCGACACTTGGGCAATTCGTATTAACCGCTCATAGTGGTAAATATGGAGTTTGTTACCTAAAGCTTCCAATCCGGCGACGGCCCAATAAGCTTGGTCACATTTTTTCCATTTTGTTCTCTGTTATATATTCTTTTTGCTTGTGCTTTTCTATCTTACCCTTTTATGTTTCCTTTTTAATGTGTAGCTTTATTTTAATGTTTTGTAATTCCATTTTCTTTTTTTCCCCTTGAGTTTGGACAGCACCATTTGCAAAGCCTGCCCAGGAACAACACACAGCCTCCTGTCCAAGTCGATGAACACATATCGGTCGGGTCGGTGGCTTCCTGCGACATGTGGCTTCTTTAACCGAGACTAGGGTAGCTCATCAAGTCGGCACATCAGACGACGATGTGTTCGTTTTAAATGGTCCACTCTGAAGGCGTGCAGGATGATGCATTATAAGATTGTGAACTTAAGCACTGCGAGAAGCTTTTGATTGACGATCATACTGACACAAAATCTTTTAGTACTACTCCGCAGCGTGCGTACATGAAGGGAACTAAAAATCAAGTCCTCAATTCATGTTCCAAATTGACGACCAGCTAGCTTTACACGTTCACTAGGACATGTATACTGTATAATATACTATTGAATTATTGCTACTATTGTTATTTTACATCAGGATTATCCCCTGTGAGAGTAACATTATGTGTTAGCTGAACGGGTGAGCGCGCAGCCCTAGCGCACATGCAGCCCAATGGTGCAGGGTTCCCGCCGACGATTAAATATATAGGACGCTTGTAGACTTTGAGTTGATCGTATTATGCTGACTGTGATGGCAAAAGGAATATTCGGTACATACCAAACGTTCCTTCCACTTTTTTTTTTCAAAACGGGAAATTTGTCATAATTTGACCAGCCTTTTACTTGCTGGCAAGACGAAACATAAACAAGGTGCTGCTTATTTATTTCTTTATTTATTCCCTCAGCGTTGATGATAAAGATGAGTACAAGGCACACAGGAAGGGAGATCATTTTATTTGTTCTCGGCGCACTGCACTTAGCTTGGTCCTACTTGAGGCCAACATGCTCTTCTTCCCTCACAGAGGCGGGGAGGATGGAGCAGGGATGTTGGGCGCGTCGAGTAATACCTTCTTTTGCACACTGCTGGGTGGTCTAGCGACATCATCTGCTGGCCAAAACAGAGAGATTATTACAGTTTGGATTTTGTTATGAATTGCTCGATAAACGAGCAAAATTGTAGTACACTTGAGGAGGTGACAAACCGCTGGAAGGGCCTGGAACGCTTGTAACCAACAAAGACGCGGCCAGCGTGCTCTTCTTGCCTTGCTGAGGAGGGGAGGACGGAACAGGAACTTTGGGTGCGTCCACCGGCAGTATCTTCTCTTCCTTAATGCCGTGTCCACGCCAGAATTCATACCCTGGACACAAAAACAAATATCACTGTTTCAGTTTTCTTAGCTCTTGCTAATGGCTAGAGAAACAAGCTAAATATATATGAGCATAAGGAGATCGATGACGACGAACCGCTGGAAGGGCTGTCTCCCGAAATAACCAGTAAGGACGATGCAGTCCTTGGATTCGCTGCTTGAAGAAGCTGCCTTGGCGTTGCCATGTGCACCACCTGGCTGATGGCCAGGACAAGGACCGCCAAGTTCATGAGCTTCTTTGTCGCCATTTTTCTCGATCGTTTGGTTCTTGGACGCCACACAAGGTGCTACTTATAATGGAGCGAGGGATAGTCCTGCGGCCTGCACACTTCTGAATGCTTGCCCGCGTGTTAGCAGCTTATGATAAGTCTCTTCCGATAGATAGGTGGAATCAAAATCTAGTAGCCTGACACGAGTGCCAAAACTGCACATGCGGATGCTCGTCCTTGCTTTGATAATTTGTTCTTTCTCGCCATCAAGTCTGCAAATGGACATATTGTGAAAAAAAATCCAAAATTCAGAAAGGGGTGAGGTAGGGCGACCCTCTTTGGCCGTACCTGTATATTCTGGTTGGGGACATTCTGCAACAAATGATAAGAAAGGCCTGTGATACTAGATTGCTCAACTTTTGCATGGGCGTCCTAAATCGGCCCTAAAATCGGCAGTTATTATAGCACGAACGCTGTTTACAGCGGCGGTTGGAGATGGTCTATTTTAAAATGGAGGGAGTAGTTCTTCTGACCCAAGCTCTGGCTGTGATCGTGGAGTTGGAAGGTTTGGACTCCGACTGCCTGGAGCACCCTCTCCCAGAAGCGATGTTACAGGACCTTGGTCCTGACGGTGAAGGACCTGCGCTTGTCGGCGTGGAAGGTAATAAATGAAACAATCTTCGTTGACGGGAAACTGTAGCCCCCGGGTTCTTCCGTATAGTAAATTTCTGGCGTGGCTTGCTTTGTCCGCCATAGGTCTGTAATAAACTGAAGCCTTTAAAGCACCTTGGCTCGCCTTCCAAGCAGGCCGCTCTTATGGCGTTTTTGGTTCACACGTCAAAAATTGATCTAGCCGCGTTTTCAAGATTCTGATTTCGTCTGGGCCAAATTTGGTCCGAACTTCCCATGCCTTTCTAGGGTGTTACGAACTCCCTGGAAACGCTGGACGAAGCGAATTCGAAGGAAAAAAACGTCCCACCGCGTGGACCCGCCCAGTCAGCGAGAGTAACCGAGTCGTCGTCATCCTCCCGCCTTGGAACCCCGTGACGGACCGCCGGGCATTAACTGCTCGTCTTGTCGACCACGCATCGCCGTAATGGCATGCCACCGCCGCCTCGGCTCCCGCGACGGACCGGCGGGCAATAACTTCCTACTGGTTCCCCTATTCTCGCCCTTGCCGCTATACCCATCCCGTCCTCGCCGCTCCCCTTGGCCTATAAAAGCCGTACCCCTCGCCTCTCTTGACACTCTCGCAGTCCCCATTCTCCCAACTCCGGCGAACTCCTGTTAGACTGTGTATAGATTCTGTAATTGTGTACGTGTATTGTACTAATTGTAACACACCCATTATATATATATATATATGTGATAGGCCACCCCTTTGTGGGCTGAGCCGGTTCCCCCAATTCTGTTGTTTTATATGGTATCAGACAGACTTAGTTATGTCCTACGCTTCCGCCACCTCCACCAAACCCTAGCCGCGCCGCCGCATCCTCCGTCGTCGTCGATCGCATCACTAATCGACACCACCGCCGCCATGACGAGCGCCGCCACCTCCGGCTCCACCAACGCGGGCTACCTGCCCGCCTCCCTCGCCGCCCTCCTCTCCCGCCCCATCGATGACGCCGCCATCCGGCCGCCCCCGATCGGGACGAGGAGCGTCTGCTCCTTCTTCTCCAACCATCCCCCGACCTCTTCGTCGCCGGGGCACTCGCTGACGGTCCACACATCCAGCGCCTCCTCGCCCGCCTCCACGTCCGCCGCCGTCTCGCCGCTCGCCTTCGCGCCCGCGGCCTCCTCGGCGGCCTGGACCGTCGGGCCCTTTGTGTTGGATCTCGCGTCGATGTACCCTGCTCTCACGGCGTCCGCGCCTCCTGCAGGGTCTCACCCCGCGCCGCACGTGGGTTCTCCCCCGGCACCAACGGCCGCGCCGCCCATCTCTGCCCGTATGGCGTACGCGCCTCCGGCAGTCTTCTCGATAGGCTCGCCGTCTCCGCCGTTTCACTTCGGCAACCTCATCACCATCGCGCTATCGCCGAATAACTACATCTTCTGGCGCGCACAGGTCCTTCCGCTCCTTGGGAGTCACTACCTGCTCGGCTACGTCGACGACACTCTTCCTTGCCCCCCATGCTGGTGGACAGCGTGAATGGCCCGGTTTATAATCCGGTGCACCGTGTGTGGACGGGGCAGGACCAGGCGAACCTCTCCTCCATCCAGGGGTCGCTCACCCCGGCTGTTGCCAGGCTTATTGTCTTTGCCAAGACGTCTCATGAGGCATGGACAATCCTTGAGCGCTCCTTCGCATCGCAGTCGTAGGCCCGTGCCAGCGCTCTCCGCCGTCAGCTAGGCGAGTGTGAGAAGCTCGAAACCACCGCCACGGAGTTCTACAACAAGGTCAAGGCCCTCACTGACACGCTGGCGTCCATTGGACAACCGCTCACCGACTCTGAGTTCAACTCCTTCATCGTCAATGGCCTCGACGAGGAGTACGATGGCTTGGTCGAGATCATCAATGAGCGGGGCAACTCAACGCCCATGATGTCACACGAGGTCTACTCCTGCCTTCTCCTCACCGAGCAGCGCGTCGAGGCGAACCGCGCCAACCGCAGTCGTGGAGGGGGCTCCTCCGCGAATGCTTTCTATAGGGGCAGTCGGCCCTCCTCGGGGCCCCCGTCATCCGCCTCGGGCAATAGGCCCGCGCCGTCGACCCCATCTCTGACCGACCTCCCTTCGATGCTGTCTTCCAGCGGGGGTCGACGCTGCCAGCTGTGTGGTATTGAGGGGCACTGGGCCTCCAAGTGCCACCGCGGCTTCCAGAAAAGTTTCCTCGGTCTCGATACTGACGGCAAGGATGCGCGTAATAATGCGCGGAAAGCGGATATGGCCGATCGTCCGGCGCCGCCTCCGAAGCCCCAAGCGAACCTTGGACAAACTCAGTCGTACTCCGTTGACCCATATTGGTACATGGACTCGGGGGCAACAGATCACATGACGAACGAGATGGGGAAGCTCCACACCCACGAGCCATATCATGGTTCTGACAAGGTTTACACCGCCAACGGAGCAGGTATGCATATCTCCCATATTGGTCAAGCATCTCTTCTCACTAGTCATGCCAATAGGAGTCTCCAACTTCGCAATATTCTTCGAGTACCATCTGTGACGCGTAATCTTCTTTCAATTCCTAGAATCACCCATGACAATAATGTGTTTTGTGAATTTCACCTGTTTGATCTTTTTATTAAGGATCGGGACACGAGGGACGTGCTCCTTAGTGGGCGTCTATGTCAGGGCCTCTATCGTCTGGAGCATCCTGGAGTCTCTCGCGTTTTCAGTGGAGTTCGTGTTTAATCGTCACAGTGGCATGCTCGCCTTGGTCATCCTGCCACTCCTATCGTTCGTCATGTTTTGCGTCGTCATGAGCTTCCTATCATGCCTAGTAATAAAGATGTAGCAGTGTGTGATGCTTGTCAGCAGGGGAAGAGTCATCAACTTCCTTTTTTGGAGTCTACTCGTGACGTGACACATCCTCTAAAAATTGTGTTTTCCGATGTCTGGGGCCCTGCCCAAACCTCTATTAGTGGTCATAATTATTATATCAGTTTCGTTGATGCTTACAGTCGCTTTACCTGGCTTTATCTTATTAAGCGTAAATCTGATGTGTTTGATATTTTTGTTCAGTTTCAAAAACATATTGAACGCCTTCTCAAGGATAAAATTGTCCATATTCAATCAGATTGGGATGGTGAATATCGCAACCTCAACTTCTTTTTTCAGTCGCTTGGGATCGCTCACCGTTTAACATGTCCACATACACATCAGCAGGATGGCTCCATAGAACGTAAGCATCGTCATATCGTTGAAACCGTTCTTACTCTTTTAGCCCATGCATCACTTCCGTTTCGGTTTTGGAGTGATGCCTTTACCACTGCATGTTTTCTCATCAATCGTACTCCCACACGTGTTCTAGACATGAAGACTCCTATTGAACTCCTTCTTAATGAACAGCCTGACTATACCTTTTTTAACAGATTTGCTAGTTCTCAGGCGCCTGAGAACTTATTAAGTCTCAATCGCCTCTTTCACTGTTCGATTTACCTCGTGATTCGTGCAAAATAGAAGTTACACATGAGTTGCAACTTGGGTGTAACTGAGAATTTAATGAGTTGCAACTAGTTTGCAACTGAGAATTAGTACAAATCTTATGAGTTGCAACTAGGTTGTAACTGATAATTAGCACAAATATTAGGATGACATCAGCGACTTAGACATAAGAAGTTCTCAGGCGCCTGAGATCTAGGCACTCCCATTTTTTAAAGTGTTTGAGTGTGCTTGCTGGCCGCATCTTCGCCCATACAATAAACGCAAGCTGGAATTTTGGTCCAAAAAGTGTGTCTTTCTTGGCTATAATAAAGTCTACAAATGTCTTCATCTTCCCACTAATCGTGTCTATATATCTCGGGATGTCGTGTTTCATGAGCATGTTTTTCCCTTTGCCAAAATCCATGTGTTTACCGATGAACCTCCATCCATGCATTCATCCTCCATTGCCTCTGACCAATTTGATGATGTTGCATACTCTCATGTATTGTTGCCTAACCATGGTGCAGGCACTGGACGCAGGGCTCGTTTGGAAATTTTGGAGACCCCGGCACCTCCATTGCCGACATCATCCGACGCGCACATCGATCCGCCAGTGCTCTTGCATGGCCTTGGACATCGTGCCCATGTATGCCCGGCCGATGCTCCTGTGACGTCGTGCCCGGCCTCGTCCCCTGCCGTTGGGCCGGCCTCGCCCCCTGACGCTAGGCTGGCCTCGCCGAGTCTTCGGCCTTCCACGTCTCCCTCGCCTATGTCGCCTTCGCCTGGGCTGTCTCCCTCACCGAGCAGCCCAGCCCCTGCGACTCCCTTGGCGGGCTACGACTCGACTTCCTCGACGCCCAGCGCGTCGCCTGCGGTGACCCAGCATACCACTGCATGTGTAGTACACTATAGTCATTGACATGACATCCACAGAACACTGTTTCGTAAATATCACATCCCTCAGAGTGGTACAATAGAAACATTGCGGGTCCATATTACAAACATACACACATTATTATTACAATACCAGAAGTTCAAGACTTCCAAAAGATTCAACTTACAAACCAAAATATAAGTGTTTCAGCGAAAGTTTCAAATTTAAAACTTAAACTCCAAATTGAGCTTAACAACTTATTGTTATATATTGTTCATGTTGCTCGGCTCAAGTGGATCCTAGAACTACAGTAATTATTCAGACTCTTGGAACTCTCCTCCATAGACGATATCGTAGTCCTCCCCTTCTACGGTTCCATACAGGTTAGGCTCTTCATAGAAGACCTCCTCCAGGCTCTCAGTTGCATACATTGGAGTATCTTCGGGATTCTCAGAGTCTAAGCAAGGATTCAAAGGAAAGGATGAGTAACAGCGTTACCCAACAAGTTCATTATCTGCAAGGTGGGAAGTTTGATGCTCTAACTACCACCTCAAACTATAAGTCCTTGGCACTATGCAGTTTTTGTAAATATTTCTTCAAAGATTGATTTTATTATGAAAATCTATGACCATCAGCCTTCACAGGTTGACCAGAACTTTCATGGAGTTCCTTTCCTGCCACATTCGTAGCTCCTTTCCGAAACAGGGAGTAACAAGTTACAATTCTTACACTCTGCAGAGGTGCGTTACTTTACCCATGAGAGATCAACTTCCTTGTTGCACAACCGGGCGTACTTTCCCGTCCACAATTCCATGACGTGGGGCCCAGTAGTTGGTCCAAGCCAATCAATGCCCTCTCCGCGACCTCATATGTCTACGTGATCCTTTGGGGCCGTCTCACCTCCGTTAAGCCCCCTTTCGGGCAAGCTAAAACCCTTATGAGTTCCCGAAGACTCTATGACGTGGTGATGTCCGGACGAGTACCATTTAAATGGACTATATCCCTAAACACCATTCATAGATAATCTAGACACCAAAAGTGTGGGGCGTAAGGGTGCCCACCCATATGTTGGATCCGCACAAGGAATCACAACGTCACGTTAAGGTCGTCTTGCCTCCATACGAGAGGAAAAGGATACATCTGACTTCTTCGTCCCATACCAAATCTCATGGCTAACGCGTAATATACGGTGCTATAATCACTGATGTCATGGGTTATTAATCCCTAATTGTTCATCATTATTGCAAATATAAACCTAAGTTCTATTGCTCCACCATATCATCACTTAGGACGATATCTAAGATTTATTTATTTTGAGAAAATAATATCTTCTTTTTCTGGAATAGAGATGATAACACACAATTTGCAAACACTTGATAAAGACTCTTTAAAGGACATGAGCAAGTGATGAACTTACCTTGTGATTGCAAGGTATTGAAGTCGGATGCTTGCACTGGACCTTGAGCTTCTATGTCTACAAAACATCATTATTGCCCAGTAAGGACAATATTTAAAGAAGCAAAATGATTATGCAAAGTAATGTCATGCATTATTTATTTTGGTGTGTATTCTCCCCCATTATTTTAAATTATAAAAACTCTTTTCATAATTAAAGAATTTATAAATATTAATTATTAATATTTATTGAATGTTATATTCCTTATTTTCTTTCATTTTATTTGAATTTTACTTATTTAGTAAATCTTTTAAGAATTATCATTAACAAAAATATATAAATTATTTGTTTAGAATTTTTCTAAAATACTACAATATTGGTATATAATAAAAGTAATTTTTATTTATTTTTATCATCTTTCTTTAATTTTATAAAATTCCATAAGGGATATATATTATAAAATTCTTGATAAAAATTATATGCCTAAAATTTTATTTCTTAATTGATTTAGATAGCTTGGATTATTGTGAATCCAAAAATATTGTATTTATATTTTTTGGATTTTTATTTGATTTTCTAGAATTTATTTAAAATCAGGGGCATTTTGGTCTTTTCTTAGTTATTAAAACTGGTTTTAAGTGATTGGGCTGACTATGTTGGGTTTATTGGGCCGTTTTGGCCCAATTGAGCAGAACCAAATGACTCCCCAAAGGGGTCTTGGCCCAACCGGCCCACACTCTATCTCTCACTCTCTCGTTCTCATCTCTCTTCTTCTCCTCCCCCGATCCCGTGGTCAGCGATGCCACCGTCGGTGATTCACGCCGTCGTGGACCTCCCTGGTCGTCGCCGAGATGTATAGGGTGGTTTTTGACCCTGCTCCACCTTCATGTCCAACTCGATTTGGACCTGGGGCCCTCCTGTGGCCAGACCGGCTCCGTCCTGAACCCTAGGGTTTGGGGTGGTGCTAGTGCTGTCGCCGCCGCTGCTGCCGTGTGATGTGGTGGTGTTCCTCGCCTTCAGGCGTGGCTGTGGTTGCCGCCTCAGCATGGTGTGCTCGTCGCAACCTTCAGTAAGTTATCTTTTCTTTCCCTCGTGTCTTCTGTGCTATGCCACCCTGTGCTATGTGTTTATAGTGGCTACTCCTGGCTAGAGGTCATGTCCTGATTAGGTTCATTTACTAATTAGGGTTTTTGTTCTTATTAGGGTTCATATCCCTCTGTTGATTATATATCTGATGATTTGGATCATGTATTGATGATCCCTAAGCATGATGAGTGGTTGTTTGCTGTGGATTACTGCTCATGGTTGGCTTTGGTGAGACTAGTGGCTTACCAGATTGATTCCACTGGTAAATTTGATATGGTTCAGATGGTAATGTTACTATAGAATCATTACTTTAGAGATTCTAGTGATTTGAGAGCTCACCACTGTCATTACTTGGTTATTGACAGTGATACTTGAGTGATGAAGTCACTATATCTATAGTTGTTGGCTTATGGATTCATATACAGTTTGAGATTAACTTGTCTCTTATAGTGATGTTATGTATATGTATATTCCTGGAAATGATTCCTGTGATTAGTATCAGGAAAATGATTTGTAGATGTTTGTGAGTGTATCTGTGAAAGCTAGTTGTTTCACCTGCTTGGTTTAGAAGCTATTCTTGTGACACCATCCTAATATGGCACACAAGACTAGGTTCTATTACTTGGCTTGATTTTGTTTAAGCTTAAGATTAGCTTGATATCAGAGATAAGTGGAAACTTCTTTCCTTGAACCCTAAAGACTATGATGTTGGTCTCAGGTTTAGGGACTAGGTCCTTATCTTGTTGTTCCTCATGGATCTATTCTGGTAGTGATGCCAGCTACTGAATCCTGAGTCAAAGTTGGGAAAAATGATTTGTAGGCTTATTCAGTTATATAGATCCATAAGATGTAGAAATTCTAAGGTGCTACTCCTATCTAAGAGGTGTGCCTAGAAGTTTAGATCTTAGATATATTCATTCTTGAAATTTAAGATATGCCTGATAGCTAGGATCAATGAGGTTGTTCTGAGATCCTAGTTGGATCTATATAGTTTTCTAATTGCTTTTGGTGTTTGAAAAACTTCAATGATGGACTCACCCCACTTGGGTGTTTTTCTGAGAATTTGAGTATGAGACAACTCATGAATGCCTGTCTATCTTAGACAGATAAATCATGTGATGGACTTTTATTACTCACCACAACAGTGGAGTTGTTGGGGCTGCAACTTGTTGATCTTTTGGATTGATCTTGCTGGTTGTGTGGATAGCTTGATCTGGTGCTTCTCCTGATGCTACTCCTGCTACTTCCAGCTCCTGGACTTGTCCTTGAGCTTGCTATCCACCTCCTGGTCCTGTTCTCTTGACCTTGTTCTTGTTATCCACCTGATCTACCCCCTCCTTATGTCACCATCTTGGTGAGATGATCAAGGGTGTGGTTGGTGTGATCTGGTTTGGTTTGGCTACTGTGCTCTGCTGTGTATGAACAAGGAAATGGTGTTGAGGTTGCTTCCCACGGCTATGCTGAGCAGTTTTGTTTGTATGGCTATTGTTGCTATGCTGACAGCACACACCATGCATTTAGGTGTGTGTGCTGCTTGTGTGCCTGCTGCACCTTGTGGATATGTTCAGGGAATAAAAGTTACCTTTTATCTGATTACTTTTACCTGTCTGGTGAAACTTTCCCCTTCTTGATGTTTGGAGTTATTTGACTTATGGCTTAAGATTATGAAAGATTTAGTTCTTTCATATTGGTGAATCTTTCCCCTTAAAGTTTACTCGATGATGTAAAGTTTGAATAGTGCAACTCACTGTAAATACTGAGAGTAACATATTTTGATCCTTGACTTTCTTTCTTTTAGTGTGTGCTTTGTTTTTGCAGGTACCAGACTTGAAGATTCAAGACTTAGATTAGGTTTTTCTTTTTCTTTATAGAATAGTACCTTATAATATTTATTTATTCTTTTGTAATCTTTATTTATCCTTTTGTAATAAAGATTGTAATATTACTCAATATATAAAGGTTCTTCTTTTATTTAATTTACTATTGTAAAGATTCTTAATCATTTTCATAAGTTACATTTTGTAACTCATTAATTGAATAAAGATATGGTATGAATACTCTTTTTCTTGATTATGTTATTTATTTAAAGTTTGAGTTAGTAATTATCAATTCTTGACTAAATCAAATTACTCAAACATAATTCTAAATCCTTTTAAATTATAAATCCAACACTCAAGTTTAAAATCAAATTTCCTTTCCCAAAATACACTAATCCACAAAGATTATATCAAAATTTATAATGATCATTCTTCAAGACTATTCCTAATCTTAAAGAGTGAAAGAAACTTTGATCACTTTAGGTTTTTTATTTGGCGAAAAATTTACCCACATTTTTACAGATGAATGCATGCAATTTAATCTACCCTTCGTTGGTTCCTAAATGCTGGGATGTTACAGACTCCCCCCTTAAATTAAACTTCGTCTTGAAGTTTGTTGAAGTGTACCTGAATAGTTCTAGATAGGCTTTTCTTAAATCCTCTTCTTTCTCCCAAGTGGATTCCCTTTCGGGGTGATGTTCCCACTGTATCTTGCAGTACTTGATTGCCCTGTTTGTCAACCTTTTCCAATTTTCTTCCAAAATTTTACAGGGTTTTTCAACATAGGTCAAGTCTTCTTGTAATTCTATCTCTTGGTGTGTGATTGCATCATCCGGAACTTTCAAATATTTACGGAGTTGTAACACATGGAAAACATTATGAACTTGAGCTAATCTTTAGGGTAACTCTAAAGCATAAGCTATAGTCCTGTTCTGACTTAGTATCTTGAATGGCTCGATATATCTTGGACTCAATTTTCCTTTAACTATGAACCTTTTAACCCCTTTCATTGGACTTACTTTCAAATATACCATGTCTCCCACTTCTGGATGCCATGATCTTCGACTTTGACCAGCATAAATTTTCTGCCTACTTTGAGCTATTTTCAGTCTATCCTTGATCTTATCAATGTTATCTTGCTTTTCCTTGATATAGTCTGGCACAAATTCTTTGCTACTTCCAGGCTCATACCAACATATTGGTGATCTACATTTCCTTCCATACAGAACCTGATATGGAGCTTCTTTCAGACTACTCTGATAGCTATTATTGTAGGAAAATTCTGCCAATGGTAGATGATCTTCCCATGTACCTCCAAAATCTAATGCACAAGCCCTTAACATGTCTTCTAGTATCTGATTTGTTCTTTCTGTTTGACCCCTTGTCTCTGGATGATAAGCTGTGCTAAAATCTAACTTTAAACCAAGTGCTTCATGTAATTGCTTCCAAAATGCTGAAGTAAACACTGATCCCCTATCAGTAACAACCTTTTTGGGCACTCCGTGCTTACTTACTATCTCTTTGATGTAAACTTCTACTAACTTCTCGGCATTATCCTTCTGATTTACCGAAATAAAATGTGCACTTTTAGTGAGTCTATCCACAATCACCCATATCATATCCTTCCATTTAGGTGTCATGGGCAATCCTATGATGAAGTCCATACCAATTTCCTCCCATTTCCATTCGGGAATTTTCAAAGTTGCAATGGTCCTGCTGGACTTTGATGTTCAGCCTTCACCCTTTGGCAAGTATGGCATTCTGATACATATTTAGCAATGTCCCTTTTCATGTTATTCCACCAGAATAGTACTTTCAAATCCATATACATCTTAGTACTTCCTGGATGTATAGAATATGGTGTTTCATGTGCTTCTCTGAGTATGACATCACGAATCTCAGTCACATCTGGAACACAAAGACGGTCTTGAAACCACAAAGATTCATAATCTCCCAGGCGAAAAACTGATGTTTGCCCTTGAGATATCCTCCGAATTTCCTCAGCAATGAAAGGATCTTCTGCTTGATGTCTAAAAATTCCATGCTTAAGATCACTGTCCTGCTCTGCAACTACCTGCATAGTAGCTAATCCTCCAAGAACCTCTGTTCTAATGAATTGAAGTTCTAATCTTTCCAAGTCCATTTGTAACTCTTTTGGTAGCTCCCGATTGCTAGGCTTAATATCTGCACTTTTATGACTTAAAGCATCTGCTACAACATTTGCCTTCCCTGGAGTATAGTTGATTGTTAGATCATAATATTTGATTAGTTCCAACCAACGCTTCTGTCTCATATTCAATTCCTTTTGGGTGAAGAAATATTTTAGACTTTTATGGTCAGTGTATAACTCACATCTGGCTCCATAAAGAAAGTGCCTCCATCCTTTTAGCGCAAAGACTACTGCTGCTAACTCTAAATCATGAGTTGGATAGTTGACTTCATGTGGTTTCAGTTGTCTTGAACCATAAGAAATCACTTTCCGATCTGCATCACAGCAACCCAGACCTTCTTTAGCTGCATCACAGTATACTGTGAAGTCTTTCCCTGTTTCTGGAACTGCTAAGATTGGAGCTGTGGTTAACCTAGTCTTCAACTCCTAAAAACTTGCTTCACACTTCTCATCCCAATTTAATGGTGTATTCTTTCTTAACAATTTGGTCATTGGTCCGGCTATTTTGGAGAAACCTTCAATGAATCTCCGATAATAACCAGCCATCCCCAAGAAACCTCGAATTTGTTTCACATTGGTTGGTGCAGTCCACTCCACTACTGATTGAACTTTGGATGGATTTACAGCTATTCCATCTTTACTAATCACATGGCCAAGGAATTCTTCCTCATCTAGCCAAAATTCACACTTACTGAACTTAGCATAGAGTTTATGTTCCCTTAGAGTCTGCAATGCTATTCTCAAATGATCAGCATGCTCTTCCTTATCCTTGGAATATATCATAATATCATCAATAAAGACTATGACGAACTTATCCAAATATGGCATGAAGATTTTGTTCATCAGATTCATGAATATTGCTGGTGCATTGGTCAAAGCAAATGGTACTACCAGATACTCATGGTGTCCATATTTTGAGACAAATACTGTCTTTGGAGAGAGTCTATGGGACAGGAATATCACCCCAAGGAGCGCACTGACAGCACAGTTTCCTGGCATGCTGTGTGTATGGTTGCTGCCATTGCGGATCCATCCTCCGAGCCCCGCACGTACCAGACTGCTATGAGTATTCCTCATCGGAGAGAGGCTATGGAACAGGAATATCACGCTCTTATTTGCAATGAGACATAGACTCTTGTTCCTCCACCACCACGAGTTAATGTGATTGATTCTAAATGGGTATTCAAAGTGAAGAAGCATTCTGATGGGTCTATTGAGCGCTACAAAGCGCGTCTTGTTGCTAGAGGATTTCGGCAATGTTATGGTCTTGACTATGAAGACACCTTCAGTCCAGTGGTCAAGCCTACTACCATCAGGCTTCTTCTATCTATTGTCGTCACTCGAGGTTGGTCTCTTCGTCAGCTTGATGTGCAGAATGCATTCCTTCATGGTGTGTTGGAGGAGGAAGTTTATATGCGACAGCCGCCTGGGTTTTCTAATCCTGACCATCATGATCATATATGTCGTCTTACCAAAGCACTATATGGCTTGAAGCAAGCTCCTCGTGCCTGGCATGCCCGTCTTGCTACAGCTCTTCGTGCTCATGGTTTTGCACCGTCCACTGCTGATTCATCGGTGTTTCTTCTACATAAGCCTTAGGTCACTATGTACTTGTTGGTCTATGTGGATGATATTATTTTGGTCAGCTCCTCTCAATCAGCTGTCGATGCTCTTGTTCACTCTCTTAGTACTGATTTTGTTGTCAAGGATCATGGGAAGCTCCATTACTTTCTTGGTGTGGAGGTTGCTTCTCGTGCTGATGGACTTGTTCTGACGCAAAAGAAGTATTCATTGGACTTGTTGTAGCGGGCCAGGATGCCTAAGTGCAAGACGACTACTACGCCTATGTGTACCACTGGCAAGATCACTGCTGTTGATGGTGAGCTTCTGTCTTCTGCTGATGCGAAGGAGTACAGACGTATTGTTGGTGGTCTCCAGTATTTGACGATCACGAGACCAGATATATGTTATGATGTTAACAGAGTTTGTTAGTATCTCCAGACGCCTCGTGACACTCATTGGTCAGCTGTTAAGTGTATCTTACGCTATGTCCGTTTGACAGTGTCTCATGGGCTGTATATACGGCCGAACCCCTCTGGGGTCCTCTCGGCGTATTCTGATGCGGACTGGGCTGGCAGTCCGAATGATAGGCGATCCATGGGGGGCTATGTTGTGTTCTTTGGCTCTAATTTGATCGACTGGAGTGCTCGAAAGCAGGCTACTGTCTCACGTAGCAGTACTAAAGCCGAGTATAAGGTTGTGGCTAATGCTACTGCAGAGATTATTTGGGTACAGTCTTTGCTTCAGGAGTTGAGTATATCTCAACCGTAGCCTCCTATCCTTTGGTGTGATAACATCGGTGCTACATACCTTTCTGCAAATCCGTATTCCATGCCTGAACGAAACACATCGAAGTTGACTATCACTTTGTGCGGGAACGTGTGTCACAGAAGCAACTACAGATTAGGTTCATCTCCTCTAAGGATCAACTTGCAGACATCTTCACCAAGTCGTTGTCTCTACCACAGTTTGAGACCTGTAGGCGCAATCTTACCCTTCTAGATTTTTTAGGAAGTGGCTAAGATTGAGGAAGGGTGTTAGACTGTGTATAGCTTCTGTAATTGTGTACGTGTGTTGTACCAATTGTAACACGCCCATTATATATATATATGTGATAGGCCACCCCTTTGTGGGCTCAGTCGGTTCTCCCAATTCTGTTGTTTTACAACTCCAAACTCCGGCGACCCTCCCAGCTTCCCCACTTCCCTCCCATGGCCGAGAGGTTCCCTGGTGACCCTGCGGCGGCGAACGGCTTCGACCGCCGCACGCTCCAGCCGCCGGATGCTCCACAACGCGGGCTACATGGCACTGTCGGACACTCGGGTCCCGCCCGGCTGGAAGCTCAGCGCCGGCGGGATGCTAGTGCCGCCGGTGCCGGCTGACGAGGAGATCATCGACGAGATCCAGGCCTCCATGACGGCCATGGAGGACCCAGATCTCGCTGAGGATCCGGGCAACCTGCATTTCTGGGAGGAGTTCTTCGACGACAGGAGGCTCTAGGAGCTCGCCCGCCACGAGGGACCGCCAGGGTCGCCGCGGAAGCGCAACAACGCGGTGGCGCAACGCCGATGGTGGAGCGCTCCCGGACAAACATTCACTGCCGTGCTGGAGCACATCCACGCCGGCAACAACCCTCGCCTCGGCTTCCCCCGCAACCCGACGCCGGCGACAAGGGCTAGGCACCATCCTCCGGCCAACTGGCTGCCGATGAGGATGGCCAGCCTCAGCTCCTCCTCCTCCGCAGCCTCGGCCTCCCGCTCCTCCGGGTCCACACAGGCGGCGTCATCGCCACTCCGGCCTGTCAAGCGCAAGCCGGAGTCACCAGTCTGCTCGCCGCTAAGGACAAGAGCACGCGACATCGTCATCAACGAGACTTGCGCTCCCTCGCCGCCCACTGGTCGTCTCCGGTTGTTTGTTTCTTGCGTTGCTTGTTTTCTCCGCTGAAAGAACATGTGGGCCCCCATGTGTGGTTTTGGTAAGTAATGAAAATCTCTATGGACTAATGCTTGTATCGAGTTGTACTTGTAGGAAATGTCCATAGGTAATGCTTGAACCATATGTTGGCTTCAAGGTTTGGAGAAGAAGTGAATAGGATCATGTGGTGACCAAGGTTTTCAAATAATGGTCCACAGATTGGTCATATGAGAGTTAAAGCTATGGCAAGTATGTCTTGAAGAATAAGATGGAGTAATATATCTGGTGTACCTTCAAGACATCAACATAATGAAGAAAAGAAGAAATGATGTGCAAGCTAAAGATGTGCAATATCTAGAAGATCTCATGCTTAAAGCTTGCCATCCTCGGTGATCATGGATCGATGAAGAGAAGGTCAAAGTAAAGGTTTCCCCATGTTGTATGGGGGAGTAACTTGGAAGTCTTCATCAAGCAAGTGCGTACAAGAGCAATCAAGAAAGGTGTTCCATATTGAGAAGGACAAGACCGTCTACATCATAATCAAGTGGAATATGCGCAAGGCAAAGGTATGATCTTGATAGGGTTTCCTTCTTACCGGTCTCATGGTGTTAGTTGGGGAGACCAGTTTATAGGATATATAACCGTACTATCAAGAGGGGATCTCAAGTGAGTAACTCGATCATATCTTTCCGAGAGATCTCAAACCTTTGCATACTTAGCATCATCCTTTCTTGGTTGTTATTTGGATCTTATCCATGTGAGGTTCTAGAGCTTGTGGTAATATTCATAACAAGCTCTAGTTCATCAAAAACGGATTTCCCTTTTTATATCATATTGCGTTTTTGATCTTTGAGGTTTTCCGGTTTCTCACCAAGAGAGGTATCTCACTTGATAATACATGAAATGTTCTCTCTTTTTGTTGGGTAACTCTTGTTGTCCTCTTTCCAACAAAATTGGTTTCGGGTCAATCGGAGTTTCCAAACTCTAGATATCGCCATTTGAAGTTTGCCTCTTATTTGGTCCAGACCGGAGTCTCCGGTCTGTGTGGACCAGAGTCTCCGGTGTGGACCAGAGTTTCCGCAGGAGTCCCCGGAGGGGGATCCAGAATTCAGCCCGGGACAGTCTGATAGGTGGTCCGGAGGCTTGTCCGGAGGTTGGGCCGGAATCTCCGGTGTAGACTAGAGTCTCCGATCTGACTTTTCCCCAACGGCCAGAAAACAGTCAGAAATCTGTGGGCCTATAAAAAGGGCCCTTCTTCCCTAATGCAACTGCTCGAGTTTAACAGGCTTTCTCCTCCATTCTTGACCCTCTTGAGCTTTCCCCCCTTCAATCTCTCCCTTGATTCTTGCATATACTTTAGGGATTTGAAAGTGGAGATCTAGATCTACAATCCCACCAATCCATCTCTCCTCTAAGTGAGGGGAACATCTTGGGATCTAGATCTTGGAGTCTTTTGTGGATTTCCTCCATTGTTCTTCCTCTCTTATTGCCCCACAAGCTTTTGTAGCTTTGGTGGAATTTGGGAGAGAAGGATTTGAGCACTACTTGTGTTCTTGCCATTGTATTTGGTGGAATTTGGGAGAGAAGGATTAAGCAAGGATGAACTGGTTGCCTTGCCGCTGCTCATATTGTTCAATCACCTTCATTAAGTAAGAGAAAACAGTTAAGCACAAAGACATAATGAAATGTGTACACAAAGAATAAAGGCATAATGCAATTAAGAAAACAGTTAAGCACAAAGACAAAAAAATGCATTAAAAATAAATACTCACTATCATTTTCATTTTCATTCTCATTCTCATTCTCATTCTCATTCTCATTCTCACTATCACTATCTTTTGAGTAGAAATCTGGATTCTCATCGAAGGGTGTAGGCTCATCATCGTTGTCATTCTCGGTATGGAGCTTATCGAGCATACTTATGTCATGTAGATTCACCACTGACTCACCCCGAGTTTCTACATCGTTCCCAAGGTCCTCAAGATCAACCGGTTCTAAATCAAAGTGTCCGAAGTCCTCTTGCTCTTGATAGAAAATTCCCTCGTACGTTACAGGGTTAATGTTGTTGTAATCGTCCTCGGAGGTGAAAGAACATGTGTGCCCCCATGTGTTGTTTTGGTAATTAATGACAATGTTTTATGGACTTATGTTTGCATTGAGTTTTACTTGTAGGATTTGTCCATAGACAATGCTTGAACCATATGGTGGCTTCAAGGTTGGAATAAGAATAAAGTGAAGAAGATTAAGTGTTGATCAAGGTTTCTTAAGATGATCTCAAGTGTATCATGCCATCCTTATGGTGATCATGGATATGTGATGATATGCCTAAAAGAGAGGCTCTTCCATAGTGGAGTATGGGGGAGCATCTTCACCAAGATAGTGCAATCAAGAAAGGTGCTCCATCCTAAGGTGTGGAATATACAAGGCAAAGGTTTGATTTTGATAGGGTTTCTTTCTAACTGGTCTCGTGGTGTTAGTTGGAGAGACCGGTTTATAGGATAGATAACCGTACTATCAAGAGGGGCTCTCAAGTGAGTAACTTGATCATATCCCTCGGTGAGATCTCAAAGCTTTGCATACTTGGCATCATATTTCTTGGTTCTTGTTTGGTTCTTATCCATGAGAGGATTTAGATATTGTGTCAATATCTATGACAAGCTTAAGTCCATTGAAAACGGATTTCTTATGCATTCTCTATTGTGTTTTCGATATTGGAGGTTTTACCGGTTTGTCTTTTATAGATAGGTTAAACCTTTCATCATTTGGTTATATCCTCCATTGCTGTACTATGATGGTTCCCTGCATGATCTTGTAGATATCGTTACTATCTTCGAAACGAGCCCAAGATCATCAAAATCGGAGTCCGAATGAAAAAGTTATGATGGTTTCAGTTTTGTTGTTCCTGCCAGTTTTCAGGGGGCCGGATTATCCGGCCATGGGGGCGGATTATCCGCCCCAAAAATCCGCCCCTATACTGAGGGTCGCGCCGCGAAGTCCTTAGCCATTTATGGTCCGGAGAACCCGGAATATCCGGGGGAGGGGCGGATTATCCGGCCTGGAAGGTCCCAAACGGTCATATTTCGTTGGGGAGGGGTATAATTAGACCCCTTCTTCCTCCTTAGGCCTGTGACTTGCATTCTCTCTCTCCTCCATTGTTTTGACCTTCAAGAGCTTGCAAATACTCTCAATCCTTTCCATATTTCTTGAATCTTTTTGGGGGATTTGAAAGGGGAGATCTAGATCTACAACTCCACCAATCCATCTCTCCTCTATGTGAGGGGAACATATTGGGATCTAGATCTTGGGGTTTCTTTTGTGGATTTCCTCGTGTGTTCTTCCTCTCTTATTCTCCCACTAGCTTTTGTAGCTTTTGTGGAATTTGGGAGAGAAGGACTTGAGCACTTCCTGTGTTCTTGCCATTGCATTTGGTGCATCGGTTTGAGTTCTCCTCGGAGGATTTGGTGAGTGAAAGTTGAGAAGCTTTTTACTCTTGGGTTCTTGGAACCCTAGACGGTTTGTTGGTGTTGCAGGTTGTGGTCTTGGTGGCGTTTGTTGGGAGCCTCCAATTAAGTTGTGGAGAAGTGTCCCAACCTTGTGAGAGGTTCCGGTTTGCCACCGACAAGTGCACCGATAGTGGAAGTGTGGATTGATCCCGTTGGGGTGAGATTCACCGGAGAATAAGGGAGGCCTTTTGTGGCGTAGGTGGTTAGATACCACCCCCACTCCAAACGAGACATACTCCATGTTGGGAGGAACTCGGTAAAATATCGTCGTCCCCGCGTGCCTCGGTTATCTTTATACCCAAGCTCTTACTTATGCACTTTACTTTGTGATAGCCTTCGTGCTTGAAGTATATATCTTGCTATCACATAGTTGTTTGTCTTGCTTAGCATAAGTTGTTGGTGCATATAGGTGAACCCTAGATTGTTCTAGGTTTTGTGCTTAACAAAGTAAACTCTAGTTTAATTTCGTCTTTGTTGAGCCACTCTCGAAAAAGTTTTTATATCGCCTATTCACCCCCCTTCCCCCTCTAGGTGACATCTGTATCCTTTCATCCGCCGTAGGTGTGTAATAAACTGAAGCCTTTACCCCGTTTTGGGATGTAGTACAAGCATGCGGGTTGACACGGTATGTAAAAGTTTGTGTTTGACTTTGAGCACCGACATACTGCACATGAATGGTCTGGAAAGAAAAAAATAATTCTTAGGCTGATCATCATTTGGCTGGAGTAAGAACCACATCAGATGCGGCCTGCCATGATTGTCGTGTTGATCAAGTCCAACGAGTCTAGTCTAAAACCACTTGTATTGTTCTTCAAAGAAGCCACTTGGTCGAGGTTATTTCCTATCAAGTCTATGATTGCTGTAACCTCACTCCTTACACACTGGCGCCTACTGTACAATCAAAGGAAATCAGCTGGGGCTGCAACTTCCTGGAAACCTGGCTACTCTCGTTTCACAACAACTGTTTCAATCTCTCACCGGTTTTGACTTTCTTCTAACAAGAAAAAGTCAATTCAATCTCCCCACGCACTATACTTATACCATTACCAATAAAAATAGCGTAGAATATGTCATGAATTAAAAAATGCTACTTGGATAGCAAGGGCCTCCCACTATTAGAAAAATAGCTATATGTGGGTTGCATACCCATGGGATACCAATATATGCGTGCGTCATATAATAGATGCGTCACGGGTATCAACTTACTCATGGCGCATAAAAACGTAGTGCGTCACGACTATGTGTTGGCTGGACTGACAGGGATGTCCTCCTTACTCGTGGTACATTCAACACCCGTAGCGCACTCAATATATGATGCAACACATAGATAAGTCATCAGGCTATACAGTGTGTCCAGGTTACCCTGGCAGCACAGGTACTACTTGTGGCGTAGCAGTACTGGGTGCGCCACGAGTAACCTGGAAGCACCCATTTAAGCCATGGAGTCACCTACCATCTCTCATTTCCTCCCTCTTCCTCCTGTAAAAAGTAGATCTAGTTGTTCTCCTTATTCTCTCCACCTCATTTCTTTAATTGTTTCACACATTCTAACTTGTTAAACCTACTTTGGATAATATATATGTAAGTGAAGGTTGTTGTGCGGCCGTTGTGAGTCCCAGATGAGGAAATCGATTACATATGAAATTATATTGTGTTTTTATCCAAATTTAATGACGTGAAAAGTAAGTTGACAATGTTTTGCCGAAATGTTGATTTATTTACGTTTCCGTAAATTTATAGCACTCCACGAAGATCCTATTTTTAGCAAAGTTCATACCGAATTTTTCTGCCAACCATGCATATTGGCGTGCTTCTAATTCTCCTACTCTCTGTACCACGCAGGCGACATGGTTCTCATACTAAGAGAAAGCATGGTGGCTAGATATTTGAAATGTGTGATGGCCGACATGATACAAAATAACAAGACAGAGATAAGATGCCCGTGTCAAAGATGAAAACTGAAGTTCTTGATCGACCCTGATTCCGGACAACCAGAGTCGCACATGCTTGTTCGTGTTATCATGGTTGGCTACACTCGGTGGGTAAGTGATGAGGATGATGAGGACGTCAATGGGTTGCAGGAAATGAGTAAGGGTAGTAGGATAATAACGGCTAGGGAGGACGAGAGGATGAAGAGTCTCCCGGACATGATCATGAAGATCAAGATGCCAGAGTAGATCATGAAGACCAAGATGCCAAAGCAGATGGAACATCGTTAGGCTGGGTGCGGGTCCATCATGTTCAAGCACTGCTTCTCAAGCAGACAAGTAACATCAGAGCTGCCTATAGAAAGAAAGCCAAGATGGCGCAACTAGAGATAGACGTGGTTACTCCATTGTATGATGAATGCATGCCCGAGGATACCCGCTTGAATGTAATGCTCAAGGCTTTGGAGATGAAGTAAAAACACAAATGGACCAATGTAAGCTTTGACAAGAATATGACATTCTGGCATGGTTGTCTTTCCGAGGGGAAAACATGTCCAACTAGTATCGAGGAGGCCAAGAAAATCGTGTGTCCTCTCGATCTATCGCATGTTAAATACCACGTCGGCATCAATGATTGCATCATTTTTTGGGGCGAGGGCGCGGAGAGAACCACATGTCCAGTGTGCGGCACTTCTCGATACAAGAAATGGAAGAAAGATCTGCGAAAAGTGGAATGACACTTTTCGATCACTTCTCGTATGTAGTGGTATTTCGTTGACCTAAGAAAGCAAAGCTAATGCGGTGGCACGCGGAAAAAAATAAGCCAGAAGATGATGGAAATGATCTGAAAAATACAAGATGCTAAGGAACCCTTCATATGCTAGCAGTGGAATGCATTGAACCTCGAAAACCCATTATTTGGGGATGATACAAGGAACATCAGACTAGGTGCAAGCACCGGTGATCTTAATCTGTTTGGCTACCAAAGCAGCACACATAGCACCCGGCACATGTTTATATGGATCTACAACCTCTGCCCAGGCTATGCATGAAGAGAAAAAGTACATACAAATGAGTATGCTACTGACATCAATCTATATCTTCGGATGTTGAAAGATTACCTAGCCATGTTGTGGGATGCCAGAGTCAATACGTGGGACTCTGTCGCACAAGACCGCCTCTCGGAAGTCGATTGGCGTGAGGCAACTTAGGCAAGATGAGCTACGCCGCCGTGCCCCGCCATCACCGGCCGAAACTTCGGCGAGCATTTGCTGCTAGGGGAGCTTGCCAGAATCATCGATTTGTGGTCCATGTCTTCTAGGGGGGACGAGGAGACGAAATCGAGGGTGACGGCCTACGGCCGGTGATGAGAAGAAGAGACATCTTGTTGCCTGCTCCGTGAGCAGGGGCACAACGGACGTCCTCTTCCACGATCAGGGAGCAAGGATGTGGTCTTCTACCACAGTGGCGGTGCTTTCCCGTGGGCAGCGTTCTATGGTGTCGAGCAGGTGAAGAGGGTACGGAACGGACACGACAACGAGTGGGTATCAATGGTGGCGGTAGTCTAGGGCTTCAGCGAGCAAGGAGAACAACGGCGGTGGATTACCCATGGTGGTCGGTTCAGGACAACAGCTGGGACATGGAAAGAACAAGTCAACGAGTCGAGTGCCCCTAATTTGGATTTTCTTTTAGATTTTTATTTTATTTTTTGATTTTTAATTGGGCTAAAATGTTTGACCTAGTGCCTCGGAAAATTGCTCAGTTTTTTGCCGTGTCAGCCTTATAGGTGGGCCCCATAGTAAGAAGGGGTGCCCAAACGGTCCGACGAAGGATCTGTAAGTGAGAAGAAAGAAAATTTTAAGGGGCGAATCGCAAAAAACATACTGCCACGTCAGCAAACTAATGGACCCGTTACGGAGTGACCAAACAGCGAGTGTGCGGCAAGTTCTTGCCCGGCTTTTGCGCTTCGTGAGTTGGTGATAGACCATTTTGGCATTTTGTTTTTCATTTTTGGGTGTGTACAACAAAAGGAAAAAGAGTGGACGCTGGCACTCCAACTCAAATCAGCAGTTCAGCACCTCCTAATCATCCGGGCTAGTATAATTAAGCTTCAGTTCACAAAAATATCATATTTCAAAGTGTTAAGAACTTCCTGGCACAAGGCTCCAAGTTGCGTAGTAAGTTCAGTAGTAGATTGATCAACCGAGCTAGCTTAAAAAGGCCGCTCAATTCACTGTCCATGAGCTCTCTTCTTTGAAAGACCAGTGCAAATCAAACAGCATTCGTTATGAGGGCAACCCGCCAACTGCTGGTGCACTCACTCCTCCTGCTGCTCTGGATCTGCTTCTTCCTTCTTGCGATCCAAACCTCTGCCGCCGCCAGTGTTATTGCTGACAAGCTCGAGAAGGGCCAGAACCTCACCGATGGCGAGACCCTCGTCTCGGCCGGCGGCTCTTTCACTCTGGGGTTCTTCTCTCCCGGGGTTTCCACCAAGAGGTACCTCGGCATATGGTTCTCCGTGTCCACCGACACGGTTTACTGGGTGGCCAACCGCGACCAGCCTCTGCCTGACAAGTCCGGCATGCTGGTGTTCGACGGCGTCGACAGCCTCGTCCTGCTCGACGGCTCTCGCCGGACGGTGTGGTCGTCAAACTTCATGGCCGCCTCTGCCGCGGTGGTTCAGCTTCTCGAGTCCGGCAACCTGGTCGTGCGCAACGGCAGCAGCGCTCCCTGTGGCAGTCGTTCGACCACCCGTCCGACACCTTGCTTCCCGGAATGAAGCTGGGCAGCAACCTTTGGACCGGAGGCGAGTGGCAGCTCACGGCGTGGCGCTCCGCTGACGACCCGTCTCCGGGGGACTACCGCCGCACGCTTGAAACCAAGGGGTTACCGGAGATCGTGCTGTGGCACCGCGACGCCAAGAAGTACCGCACAGGCCCGTGGAACGGGCTCTACTTCAACGGCGTACCGGAGGTGTTCTGGTACGCGGACAAGTACCCGCTGCGGGTGACGACGAGCCCCTCGGAGAAGACCTACGGGTACACCGCTGCGCCCGGCTCGTTTCTGACCCGCGTCGTCGTGAACCACACCGGCGCGGCGGAGAGGCTGGTGTGGGACGTTCGCACCGGCGGGCAGTGGCGCTCCTACTTCAAGGGGCCTAGGGACACCTGCGACACCTACGCGAGGTGCGGGCCGTTCGGCCTTTGCGACGCTGGGGCGGCGTCGTCGGGGTTCTGCCGCTGCGTCCACGGGTTCAGCCCTGTCGTCCCCGCGTCGTCGTCCGCGCAAGAGGTGAAAGATAGCGCGGGCGGGTGCCGTCGGGACGCACCGCTGGACTGTGCCGGCGGGAAGACGACGGACGACTTCAAGGTGGTGCCAGGGGTGAAGCTCCCGGACACGCAGAATGCGTCGGTGGACATGGGCGTCGAGCTGGAGGATTGCAGGCAAAGGTGCTTCGCCGACTGCTCGTGCTTGGCCTACGCCGCCGCGGATATCAGGGGAGGTGGCGATGGCACCGGCTGCGTCATTTGGAAGGATGTCATCCTTGATCTTCGTTTCGTCGCCCGCGGCCAGAATCTCTACCTCAGGTTGTCAAAATCAGAATTTGGTATGTAATAGTACAAATTATCCATTCCACATTCCGCTTACTCTTGTTGGCATGGGCATTTTTCTGTCCGGCCGGAAATAAATTGACTAGATTTACACATATGTTGCCATGTTGGACTAAAATATATAATCTTGTCTGAACTCACAGTGACAGTAAAATAAGCTACTCCCTCCGACTCATATTAGTTGACATGTCTAGATACATCTAAATTGAAGTCAACTAATATGAGTGGGAGGGAGTAGTAAAATTTTGGGGCTTTTAGAATATTTGCACATGACTCTAATCACTACCGAAAATCGAGATTTTGTTGGGTATTTTTTACTTTGCCGAGTGTTTAATTCCCGGACACTCGGCAAACATCTCTTTACCGTGTATCGTACATATGACACTCGGCAAAAAGGCCATTCACAGCAAAGACACCTCTTTGCCGTGTATGCACAGAGAAAACACCCGGTAAAGAATCACATACACGGTAAAGTCCGTACAAACACTCGGCAAAAGATGGATACACGGCAAACCGTCCTGCCACGTGTATTCCCCGCCCGCGGTTGACGGCGCAGCTTACGGCGTTACAGTTTACCGAGTGTCGGCAAAAGTATACACAGTAAAAGTACGCGCCAAATTTCTTCTCCGCGCGCGCCAAAAACATAGCGTTTGAAACAGCCCACTTTGCTGTGTGTTAGTCTACAACACTCGGTAAAGAGGTAATTTGCTGTGTATCTTAGCTTTTGCCGAGTGTTTACGTCAGGTACACGGTAAAGTAGTAACAAAATGGGATTTGGGCTGAGGTGGGTCTATGTTGAAATTAGCTAGGCTCAAGCCTCGCTAAACTTGAAGGTTTCACATGGTTTGAATTTCTTATGCCCGTTTCAAACTAGGCCTGCAGATCAGGGTTCCGCAACAAACCGCGCTCCGGGGCATCGGAATACCTCAAGGACCTGCATGTGGCCCTAGCACATGCATGAGAGTGTGGTGCTATGTTGAAACATACAAAACCTACTAGTCTCCGGGTGTGCTTGCATGTGTCCTCCCTCGCATGCATGCGCTCTAACCTAGAAGCGAAGGTTCTGAACTTGTATAAGGGGGAAAGTCCCTGTTCCGGTGAAACCGGGTAGGATAGTGCCCCACCTTGTGAAACAACATGGTTTTACATTATCCTATGACCTAAACAAACACAAAACAAGAGAGAGTTATGCCGGGCTACCCCCATCAGAAGAATGTCTAGGGGGGTAGACGATCTGAGGCCCGCAGATCAGGGTTCCACAACAAACCGCGCTCCGGGGCATCGGAATACCTCAAGGACCTCCATGTGGCCCTAGCACATGCATGAGAGTGTGGTGCTATGTTGAAACATACAAAACCTACTAGTCTCCGGGTGTGCTTGCATGTGTCCTCCCTCGCATGCATGCGCTCTAACCTAGAAGCGAAGGTTCTGAACTTGTATAAGGGGGAAAGTCCCTGTTCCGGTGAAACCGGGTAGGATAGTGCCCCACCTTGTGAAACAACATGGTTTTACATTATCCTATGACCTAAACAAACACAAAAACAAGAGAGAGTTATGCCGGGCTACCCCCATCAGAAGAATGTCTAGGGGGTAGACGATCCGAGGCCCGCAGATCAGGGTTCCGCAACAAACCGCGCTCCGGGGCATCGGAATACCTCAAGGACCTGCATGTGGCCCTAGCACATGCATGAGAGTGTGGTGCTATGTTGAAACATACAAAACCTACTAGTCTCCGGGTGTGCTTGCATGTGTCCTCCCTCGCATGCATGCGCTCTAACCTAGAAGCGAAGGTTCTGAACTTGTATAAGGGGGAAAGTCCCTGTTCCGGTGAAACCGGGTAGGATAGTGCCCCACCTTGTGAAACAACATGGTTTTACATTATCCTATGACCTAAACAAACACAAAACAAGAGAGAGTTATGCCGGGCTACCCCCATCAGAAGAATGTCTAGGGGGGTAGACGATCCGAGGCCCGCAGATCAGGGTTCCGCAACAAACCGCGCTCCGGGGCATCGGAATACCTCAAGGACCTGCATGTGGCCCTAGCACATGCAGGATAGTGCCCCACCTTGTGAAACAACATGATTTTATTCGGCAAGGAGCGGGCCGACTGGATGTGGCCGCGGGGCCCACCTTGGCCAAATGCTCCATTCGGCAACGGCCTGACCGAGTGGCCGAATTGGTCATGGCCTGACCGAGTGCATGTCATCTATTCCTCAATGCGGTGGTTTGTTTTCGTCCGAGGGTTGCCTTTTTCAATCGGTTTGGGGTTGGCCGATTACTTTTTCAATCGGCTTGGCTGTGAACGATTGGAGTAATCGGTTTGCTCCTAGCCGATTGCATGTTGGCAGCCCATTAACTGCGGAGTCGGTGCGGTCTAGGCCGATTAAAGCGTGGTCGGCTTGGCCTAGACCGACAATATGCTAAATATCGAAATTTTAAATTTTGTGCAATACTTTTTGAATTAATTTTAAAAAATATATTATTAAAAATAAATTCGCAAGAACGCTTACAGTTTGATAAATAAATTGTATTTATGTCTTTTTTTTTGCTGGTACGGACAGTGTGTATGATGTGTGTCATAGACACGAATACACGGTAAAGACAAACCCTATCGAACGAGTACACAAAGTCCAAATCGTAAACAGGTAAAAAAAAATTAACACCCACGCTCGCTCGCTCTGTCTCGCCCACATCCTCTCACCCGTACGTGCGCGTTGCCGCCGCCCCCTTCTCCACACCGCCGCCGCCGCGCTGCTGGGGGACCGCCGCCGCCGTGCTGCTGGGGACCGCCGCCGCGCAGCTCCGGGCCGCCGCCGCCGTGCTGCCCTTCCTCCCCTGACCCGACCGCCGCCGCCGCCGCGCTGCCCTTCCTCCCCTGACTCTACCGCCCGCCGCCGCGTCGCCGCTGCTCCGGACCTCCGCCGCCGCGCTGCCCTTCCTCCCCTGACCCGACCGCCGCCGCCCAATGGATCCCGGGTAAGCCCCTGCCGCCGCCCTGCTCGGCCTAGCGCCCCGCAGCTGGGGACGCCCGTTCGGGCCTCTACTCCGGCCGGCCGTGGCCCCTGCTCCCTTGTGGACCTGCTGCGTCGACCAATCTTTCCCGTGTCGCCAACTCCCCGCTGGACGAGCTGCACCACCGAGGGCTCCACCATCAGGAAGAGAACCAGGAGCTCCACCATTGTAGTTGATTAATTCATGCAGATTTTGCTTCCTGCCAATGATTTTGTGTAGTGGATTAATTAATGTAGACTTTGTTCCATGCCAATGACATCGAGAGTTTAATTATAGTAAGCCAATGACATGATATTTTGTTCCATGCCAATGACACCGAGAGTTTAATTATAGTAAGCCAATGAGAGTTTAATTAATGCATATTTTGTTCCATGCCTATTGTATTAACATATGTACAATAGCATTGCATTTACCTTGACAAAAAAATCATGGGTGTTTAAATTTCTGATTTCAAAACGCAGCTCTACTTCGTCGAGGCAATGCTTCGAGTTTGACACCAGGACCGGAGTTGCAGGGCTTCTTCAAGGAGCATCTCGGATATTTCTCGACGATTAGATCACGCTTCAAGGTTAAAATTCATTCAAGTCTCTTGTACTTAATGTGGGTAGGTTTATTTCTGGTCTAGATAACCAAGTCAGTCACGATACCTAGGCGTCTCCCGTTCGGAAGGGCTACGCAAATAAATATGCATTAAATTGCATATTTATAGCCGTAACTCTTTCGGATTGTCCACGTTTTTGGACAACCCGAGGATGTGTAGATTGGGTATGTTTTCCATGCTTTGCTCTGCTTCGAGACCGGATTTTGGTGGCGCCTCCCCGTTGTTCTCCGGATGCACATCCTCTCGGCTTTTTTGCCGAAACGTGTATCGGGAGAACAGCGGGGAGGTGCTGCCGAAATTCTGTCTTGGTTCAGGGTATAGCATGGAGAACATATCCAATCTACACATCTTCAGGGGGATTAGGTCCTTTACCTATTAGAGAGATATAGGTGGATGCATGCCGTAAAACATGATTTTGCTCGAATTAAATGGACTAAAAATTTGTAAATTAAATGCATTATATGCTTGTTTTGGTACTTCGTAGAGGATGGAGAATCGTCGTGCCTGGATGTACAATGGCCGACTCAGTCAGGCGAAAATGACCACAGAATGGAAGGAAAAGACCAACAAGTTCTTGGAAGCAGCGTTTGATGGCACTAGTAGAGCTTTCTGTCCGTGCAAAATCTGTCATAACAAGAATCGATTGACAAAGACACAAGTGGTGAACACCTTTGCAAAAATGGGTTCACGCCAATGTACACCACTTGGATTTCCATGGCGAGTCAAAATCAAAACGTGCGAGAAATGATGTTGATGAGGCAGAGCAGAGCACACAAAGTCATGGCATGGGAGAATTTGATACTGGGATTGACCGATGCATGGCTGACTTCCGCAATGCGGTTGCGCCTGAAGATCCAGATGTAGGGGATACACAGGAGGAGGCGGAGCAAAGCACAAAGAAGTACTATGATACTTTGTTTGCGAACCAGAAACCCCTTCATGCTAACACTGAGGTGACCCGACTTGATGCCATTGCACGTCTAATGACGTTCAAGAGCGATAGAAACTTGAGTAGAGATGGTTTTGATGATCTCTTAGTCGTTGTTGGGAGCCTTATGCCGCAAGGTCACTTGTTGCCCAAGACCATGTACGAGGCGAACAAAATCCTCTCTGGACTTAAGATGTCATACGAGCAGATAGACGCTTGTCCAAAGGGATGCATGTTATTTAGGAAAGAACATGAGAAATCAAAATATTGTGTCAAGTGCAAATCATCTAGGTATATGGAGGTTGACACTGGTGATGGTCAGAAGCGCCAGACTGGGGTTGCCCAAAAGATCCTTCGGTATCTTCCATTCATACCAAGGATCCAACGGCTCTTTATGAACGTGGAAACTGCCCAACAGATGAGATGGCCCACACTAGGAAAAAGAAGTAATCCAGAAAAGATGATACATCCATCAGATGGTTCAGCATGGAAGAACTTCGCTAAAAAGTACCCCAAGGAAGCGGGCAACGAGAGGAGTGTAGCAATTGGGATATCAACTGATGGGTTCAATCCCTTTGGTATGACGGCTGCAACATACAGTTGTTGGCCCGTGTTTGTTATTCCCATGAATCTCTCCCCTGGTATCTGCATGCAAAGACAACACATGTTCGTGTCAATGATAATCCCAGGGCCAAAATACCCGGGGAAAAAATGAGCGTGTACATGGAACCCTTGGTGGATGATCTGTTTGATGCGTGGAAGGATGGGGTACGGACATACGATGCCGTAACAAAAAAGCACTTTGATATGTATGTTTGGTACCACACATCCCTGCATGACCTACCAGCACGTTCTTTGTTCTGCGGCTGGAGTACACATGGGAAGTGGCCTTGTCCACAGTGCAGGCAAGCAGTGACTTTCTGGTGGCTCGACAAGGGTGGCAAGTATTGTTGCTTTGACAAACATCGACCCTTCCTTGAACCAGATCATGAATTCAGGGGAGACATTGTTAGTTTCAAAAAAGGCGTTGCTGTCCACGCTCCGAAACCACATTTGATGACTGGTGTACAAATCAAGGCCGAGTTAGATGCTCTCATTCCCAATGCCAATGGGACTGGTTTTGAGGGGTATGGAGAGACACACCAGTGGACACACATTCCATCATTGTGGAAACTCCCTTACTTTCAGGATCTTGAACTTCCGCATAACATTGATGTCATGCACACTGAAAAGAATATCGCCGAGGCCCTCTGGAGCACAATAATGGAGACTGAGAAAACGAAGGATAACATCAAGGCTAGAATTGATCAAGAACGTTGGTGCCAAAGGACAGATTTAAATATGAAGCCTCCAGGAGTCAGATCCAAAGGTTGGCATAAGCCACAGGCCCCATTCAGCCCTACAAGGCCCCAGAGGAGGGAAATATTCCAGTGGATACTAGATAGCTTGTTCTTTACTGATGGGTACGCAGCTAGCTGACAAAGGGGAGTGAATATGGATACGTTGCGAATAGGGGGCTGAAGAGTCATGACTATCACGTATGGATTGAGAGAATAATTCCGGTGATGATTCGAGGTTATGTCGATGAAAAAATTTGGCGAGTGCTCGCTGAGTTGAGCTATTTCTTCCGCCAGCTTTGTGCTAAAGAATTAGACTGTGAAGTGGTTGACAAGCTACATGAACAAGCACCCGAGTTGATTTGCAAGCTTGAGAAGATATTTACGCCTGGCTTCTTTAATCCGATGCAACATATGATCTTGCATCTCGCTGAAGAGGCCAAAAAGGGGGGCCCTGTGCAGTTTCGTTGGCAGTATCCACCCGAGAGAGAGACAAAGCATCTTCGTGCCAAGTGCGGCAATAAATGCAAGATCGAAGCATCGATAGCCGAGGCATACCTCAACGAGGAGGTGTCAAACTTCACGACAAAATACTATGATGAAAATATTCGCACCGTGCATAATCCACTCGTTCGTTACAATGCCGCCAACCCCCAAGATTTACCCGAGATTAGCATCTACACATCCTCTGGTGGCAAAGCTAGTGGCTGGAAGCACAAGTCGCTAAAGTATGGCGAATGGTCGACTATTCACTCGTATATCTTGACCAACACGCCTGAAGTGAAGCCATACATCGCGTAAGTTCTCACTTAATTGTTTTGGCTATATGTTGGTAGCTTTTGTCTAACTCCTCCCCTTCTCTTTGCCATAGAGAATTTACTCAGCAATATTGGAAGCGGACAAGGCCTCCTACCGATGCCGAAGCTTTACAGCTTTTCCATAATGGATGTGATGGTGGATTCGTTGGCTGGTTTGGGGAAAAGGTAGTTTTTGCATCTAACCTGGCTTCTAGTGCTGACATTATAAGAAGTAGAACTTGTACTACAACTAATACATCAAACTTCTCCTAATTCTTCCAATATAGGGACGAACAGATGTTGGAATGAGGCCTGATTTGAAACCAATCGCCAAAGGTTTTAGGTATTCTGTCAAGACATTACATGTTTATGACGTGAATGGGTACCGCTTCCATACCCATTCACACACCATGAATCGGGCCAACCGGAAGACAATAAAGCGGAGTCATGGTTGAAGGGGAGGATAAACTTCATTACTATGGAAGGGTCGAGGAAATATACCAGCTTGACTATGGATCTGGTTACAAGCATCAACCAGTTATATTCAAATGCCATTGGTTTGACCCTGCCAAAGTGAGACGAATACCTGATATTGGGTGGGTCGAAGTTGCACGAGACTCGGTTTATGCGGGAGATGATGTATATATTTTGGCTTGTCAAGCCACACAAGTTTTTTATCTCCCATACCCATGCAAAACCCGAAGAAGCGTCTACAAGCATGGGATGTTGTCTTCGCGGTACCAAGCATGGTAAAATACACCCCCCAAACAAAGATGATTACCACCGCATAGATCCCAAGACTTATGAGGGAGAATTTTACCAAGAAGAAGGCCTCCCAGGGGAATTCACTATTGAAATGTCGATTGATGAGGATATGGACACCGCCGCAGAGGAAGAAGATGAGGGCATGTTAGTAGACAATTCACAAGATGAAATTGAGGTGGTGGAGAACCCACAAGACCTGGCATTACTTGAGAGGTTCCGCAAAGGGCTTGACCTTACTGATCAGAAAGGTCCACCTCCAGGCTTCATTGATGAATGGTGGCAACTACGTGACTGCGATGATGATGATGATCCAACATATGATCCCAATGTTGAAGACACAGGATACGGAACTTAGCCTATTTTTAGCAACAACTCTATGTCCCCGTGATTGTAAAATTAGCCTATTTTGTAATAACTCTTGTTGTACAATTAGCAACCTATGTACTCGTGGTTGTACAATTAGCCTATTTTGTAATAACTCTATGATGCATATGCTTACAATTTTTTATGCTTTACTCATTGTCTTTTAATATGGGTCATCTCATTGTATCATGTGTACTAATCAAGATTTTTTTGTCAATGCAGGTGACTGAATCATGCCAGGTGGGAAAGGTGTGAGAGGTGGAGGAGGCGGGAGAGGTGGGAGAGGCGGGAGAACCATGCTGAAATTGAGCACGTTGTACGGGTCCACTAAGCCTGGCGTCAAGAATGTACCCACTAGAGGACGAGAGGGGCGGGAGGCGCGACGTAGGGGCCGTGGTGCACGTTCTGTGGCCCTTTCTAGTCGCATGCCCGAGGCTGATTCTGATGAGGGGAGGATCTGGATATGACCAACTTTGTTCGTGCCCCCAATCACGATGGGGTCGGCTCCTCACGTGGCTTGGTTGAGGAGGATCAGGAGGATGAGGAGGAGCAGGAGGAGGAGGAGCAACAACATGAGGATGAGGATGGGCAGCAGGAGGATCAGGAGGATGAGGATGGGCAACAGGAGGAGGAGGAGGTGGAGGGTGAGGAGGAAGAGGAGAGTGGGGATGAGATTCTGCAGGAGCGGTTTGTGGAGAAGTCAGAACTTGCTTCCGTTCCACCGCCGAAGGAGAAAGTGTTCTTGCGTGGGGTGTCAAAGCTCCCCAATAGGCCATATGCACTTAAGCACATCCAACTTAAATCTACTGGAAAGACGTAAGTGGTTCTAAATTGTGCAACATATTGATATTGTCTTGCCATTGTTCAACGTTTTGATTATATCTTTCTATTTTTCAACAATTGACCTTGTCTTTCCATTTTTCAACATATTGATCTTGTCTTATCATTTTTCAACATATTGATCTAGTCTTATCATTTTTCAACATATTGATCTAGTCTTTCCATTTTCAACATATTGATCTTGTCTTTCTATTGTGCAGGAGCTTCGAGTGGTTGGGACCCCAGAAGCCCAAACGCGCCTATGGTGGCATCATTGGATGTCTTATTCGGGAATATTTTCCTGGGCTGATAAAGATGCCAGATGGTTCCCGGGAGCCTGCTTGGACATGGGATCATTACAAACGCGCGGAGGATTCCAAGTATGGCTCAGCCGCTGAACGTGTGGTCAACGAGTTTTGGGTAAGTTTTGTTCACACTATTAGTCAATAATATACTCTGATCGAGCAACACAATTTGACTTCTCTTGGTTTGCTTCATTGCAGGATTTTTTTACCCCGGCTGAGGGTACATTTGAAGAAGGATGTAAGGTGGTGGTCGAGAAAGCCAAGAAGTTAATCCCCGAGATGCACTATGATGCGCGCGTGAACTGCGTGACCAATTGGTATGGGCACGAGAAGAAGATTGCAATGCCGAAGAAGCGCGCCCGAAAAAGGCTTCTAACACGTGAGCAATACTTGAAGGTAGGCATATTTTCTTTTTTGGACTTCACACATGACTATAGTTTACTTTCATTCCTCTATTAATTTATATCATGTATATGTAGGTGCCTCCTCAGTATACTGCCTCCAAGGGCCCATGCTTTCAGTTGATGGTTGCTAGGTGGGTATCCAAGGACTATGTGGAAGCTCACATGGATGCGATGCGTCGGCGTGAGATGTTGGGTGAAGGAACACACCGTCAAGGCAACCTCACCATCACTGGCGTCATCCAGAAAGGGTGAGCCAATCCGTAATTTATTTATTCCCACCACTTTATTCTATATGTGTGATTGTATATTTTATTTATCTTAATTCTTTCTCTTGCAGAAACTTGACACAGGCGAGGACATCACTCACTTTCAGGCTTTCTGTCTCTACCCGGGAGGTGAAGAAACCCGAGGAGGGGAAGTCAAAGTGGATGACCCTAGGATCCGAGCTGAGGGTTGGAAAATACGAGACAAAGTACAAGGAGTCGCATGGAGATAACTCAAACCCGCTCACGGAGCCCTTCGACCCTGAGGTTGCTATGCTAGCAGGAGACGGCAAGAAGAATGGTCGATTATATGTTGCCGACGGTTGCGTCCCTGAGATCTCCATTCCATCTAAGAGGCAACTCTACGGTAGTGGGAAGGGCTCGCGTATAGAGACGCGCCCACAACCTTCACAGGTCATGTATAGCAGGATGCAGGTATGGTCCTCTTCATTGATCATACAATAATTGATTATATGTTTGCATTATAACGATGATGATGAAATTGTGATAACACTATGTAGGCTCAACTAGAGGAGGATCGCCGAAAGCGAGAGGAGGCTGAGCAAAAGTTCTCCAAATGCAGGAGATGTGGGTTGAGCAACAACGGGCAATGCATGCTAGGTTCGAAGCCTATGATGCGCAATTTAATGTGAGTTTTTTCCCATAAGACTGGATGGCTAACTCCATTCAACTTGTAAAACTTACCTTCTGAAATTGCATTTACAGCTCTTAGCTTCTGCGAATGGCACATCTCCTCCTGTTCTTCCTCCTTTGCCTTCGATGAACTTCCAATTTGTAAGCCGTGTTGCATCTATTCAGTAGTCCATCTTATTATCACATGTTTACCGTCTCATAACCGTTTACCATGTTTTATAGGGAATGCCTTCGGCCGGATCCAACAACAAGCCGACCCCTCCGGAGGATGAAAGCCCTGTGACTCCTGCCACTACGAGCGTGCCCATGCCGACTCTGGACAACCCGAATATTAGGAGGCAACTTTGTGAGTTCCCACACTCTTCGTCAATTTCTTGTTTGTATACATCTTGTGTCAAATTATACCAAGTCATTACCATATAGCTACATAGATACCAAGTTTTATGGTTGTTCCAAATATACCCTTGTTAGAATCAAATGTCAATATTCTTCGGAGAATCATCTTACCATATACATACCAAGTCCATATAGACATAGATAACAAATTTGAATTTGCTTGTGCAAAACTATACCTTGTTAGAATCATGTCAATATTCTTACCATATAGCTACATAGATAATAAATTACAATTATGCTAGTGCTAATTTACCTTATTAGTATCATGTAAATATGTTTGTTAGAATCATCTTACCATATAGCTATATATATACGTAGTTTGAACTTTGTAAGATTGCATCATTTTTACTCATGCTTGTGTGTTTTGCACTTTGTAGGATTACATCAAGGAAGCCTATGTTGTGGCGGAACATGGTCGCCGTTGGTTTGAGATATATATGTACCACATGCTAGAGGACTTGTGTGCCACTTGGTTGTGTTGATGGATATGTGAACTTGAATTCAAGTGTTTGTTAAACTTGTGAACTTTGTATGCATGTTTGATGTACTAGTGCACTTGTGAACCTATTATGTGAATTCTTGCTGTGATATATGTTTGATTTACTAGTGCACTTGAATTATGTTTGTCCAGATTTGTTTTGAAATGCAGGGTACAATAAAAACAGCATGAACCTGCCAAATTTTTTGTGACTTTGCCGTGTATCCCAGGAAAAACACTCGGCAAAGAGTACGTAATTTGCCGTGTATGGCGGACAGCACACTCGGCAAAGAGTAAGCCTATGCCGTGTATTGCCATAAGAGACACTCTCGGCAAATAGTAAGTATTTGTTGTGTATCACAGTAAAAACACTCGGTAAAGAGTGCGTAATTTGCCGGGTATGGCAAGCAGTACACTCGGCAAAGAGTAAGTATTTGCCGTGTATCCCAGTAAAAACACTCGGTAAAAAGTGCGTAATTTGCCGTGTATGTCAGGCAGTACACTCGGCAAAGGCTTGACGCCGTCTACAGCGGACGCGCCGTGAACGCATTATTTTACCGA